>JASAUF010000430.1:0-600000 GCA_030180095.1 Magnolia changhungtana | reverse complement strand
TGAATCTAAGGTACCAAACTCACCAGTGAAAACCCGTTCAACCTTGGTACCTCGATCCGCTAAGATTCATGAGCCAGACATGGTGGTATGGGACACCGTGGTCGTGCTGTCGGCCTACGCTGGGGTGACGAGCCTCCCCGTATTGACCAGTGAGCAACCCAAACTCATGAGCCGAATACGGTGGTATGAGATACTGTATTCGAGCTGTCAGCCTACCCTTGCGCAGCCTGGCTGTGGTCTCCAGTCGGGTTGGTGATGAGCCTTCGAAAATAGATTGCCAGTTGGTATGGTGTTGGTGGTAGTGACCTCGAGTGTACTATGAGACTGCGTTGAGGCGACGAGTCTTTCTGTAGCAACTAGAGTATAAACTAGGCCTACACTGATCAGGTGACGAGCCCTTTGTAGTAACCTAGAACCGTAACATCGTATGAGATTTACTAGGACCGACAACCCTAGAATGGATCATTGTTTGGGAATTGATATAAGGGAGGTACCTTAGCTTCCCAATCCTGCTGTATGAATAAACCTAAGTAAGAACCTGGCTAATCACGTGCATGCACTGAATTACGTGTGCCTTTGGCATAGTAGGTCAAGCACTGAGGAAGGGTTGCATGCGGCGATCGTGAGATAAAGTCACTGAGGGAGCGCAGGCGAGGGCATGCATCATTATTTCATATCATTCTTGCATTAACAAGAGTACTTAGGACCTGATTGTAGTATTGCATTATCATTACTGCTTGACTGAATTGATAACATGTTAACATTTGCTTTATTGTTCCACTGAGTTGATCACTCACTCCCACGTTATGGGACAGTGTTTTAAACACCAACCAGACCCTGTTTTAGTTTCAGATAATGGCGATGCTTGCGAAGCGGAGCCGGACTTTTATGATGATGAGGAGGGTTTCTCCTATATGCAGCTATCAGGCGGGTATATGTAGAGCATGTTCTGATCAACGGGATTACATGGATGTTGATTAAATGCCATTATACTTGTTATTTTACACTTTTGGAGCACCATTGTATATTCTTTTTGTTCATTTTTGGAGTATACATATATATATTCAACCTGGTAACATGTTCACAATCTGGAGACTTATAGCGGTTTACATATTTTATATATCTATCACAGTCTTCCGCTTGCTTATTTAACTGCCTATAAAGTACGATATGTTGTTTTGGTATAATCCCACTTATGTTTAATGCACTAATATGGACAACATTCAATCATCATCATCTATGTTGCATAAGTGATGCGTTGGAACTCGGGAGTAGAGCTTATGCTCGACCCCCGATTTTTAGGACGTTACATGACTATGGGCTGTGTGATGGATTCGTTGTACCAGACCGGCATATGGGAGCTGGTAGAGCTTCCAGTGGGCCGGAAAGTAATTGGATGCAGGTGAATCTTCAGAAGGATACAGTATAGATACATGGTGAGGTTGGTAGCGAAGAGGTATGCTCAGAGAGAAGGGATCGGCTTCTTAGAGATATTCGCGCCGACGGTATAACAGGTGTTTATTAGATCCCTGATTGGCGCTTGTTGGCCAATGTGATCTTGAGCTAGAAGGATGGATGTGGAGTCTACACTTCTGCAAGGGAAAGTGAAGAGCATATCTACATGACGCAACCAGAGCGGTTCGAAGTTAAAGGGGCTGAGAAATGACTTTGCAGGAGGTCATGGTTCGACCTATCGCCTAGGCAGTGGTTTGATTCCTTCATTGTGAGTCAGGAATTGATGACATGTAGATCGCCAGTTATGACATGTCTGAAATCAATGTACTGAAGACTCGGTTAAGTGGGACATTCAGGATGAAGGATCGGGGGCTGTAAAGATGGTTCTCGGCGTTGAGACTGAAAGAGAAGTAGGCTTTGGTAATCACATGAGGAATACCTTGTGTGTAGGTATTGATCAAGGATGTGATAGGCCAAGTAAAGCCGGAGAGAGTTCCCTACGCGTCTCTCCTCAAGTTTTCCTCAGGACATGTCCTAAAACAAATGAGGAAAAGCAGGATATCTCATGAGCCTTATTCGAATGCGGTTGGTAGTGTATGCCATAGTCTGGATTAAACCGGTTATTTCACAGGCTATCAATGTTGTGAGCAAGTACCCCGACAAGCAATATTGGGTAGTGGTGAGATGGTAAGAAGACTATGTCTTTCCTTTTGAGAAGACAGGAGCAAAGATGGTTGGGCATCTGAATTCTGATCCAACGGACATGCTCTCTTAGATCGTTCCTGTAGAGAAGTTCAAGGTCTATAAACTTCTTTAGGCTGGGCGATGGCATAAAAGGAAGACGGAATGTGCAAGAGAAGCTATGATGTGATGCAGATATAAAAGAAGAGGTCAAAGAGTTACACGGTTGAAGATTGAAGACTTGGTGGAGATTGTTGTCAGAAGTCTTAAATCTGATTTTTTGGGTTGCTTGACCGATCGTGGCTCAGTCACCACCGGTCGAGGAAGCTGCTCGACTAGTCGAGCACTGCATGACTCAAAGTCCAGCGAGTACATGATTTCGGGGTCCGAGGTGCTCGACTGGTCGTGACCTATGCACGACCGGTCGAGGGGTCCTCTCGACCGGTCGAGCAGTCTGCATGACCAGTCAAGGTTATGCAGATTCATTTCCGGATTTGATGCGGACTGCGAAAATATGAGTTGGTTTTTCGCAAGGGTGTGAAAGGGACACTACCAAAAAAATGAGCAAAGGCTACGGATGATTGGAGTCTTTAGCTACGGATATAAACCGTAGCTATATTGCTACGGATTAAATCCGTAGCTGTATACTCCAATCATCCGTAGCCTTTGCTCGTTTTAATGCTCTCTTGGAAGTTCTATGGGGGGTCCACCGGATTTTTTGTGTTCAATCTAAGCCGTCCATACATTTTGACAGATCATTTTAGTGTGTTAGATAAAAAAATTAGATAAATTTAAAGCTTAATTGGACCACACCATGGGAAACAATGGAGATTAAGTGCCTTTTATTGATTTATGGTGTGGTCCATGTGAGTCTTCTATTTGCCTCATTTTTTGGGATAAATTCCTAAATAATTCTTTGAATTGAATGGAAGGCATAGATAAATGACATACATCATGGTGGGCCACACGGAGCCCCTAACATGACCGTTCATCTGACTTTGGCGGCCGCGCACACAAAAACCAAAAGAGCCGCCACTGCATTTTTCATTCTCGCGCGCCCACTTCTCTCTCTTTCTTCTCTCGCTCCTCTCTCTATCTTCTCCCCACTTCTCTCTCTCGCTCCCTGCCCATCCTCGACTGCGTGAGGGACTCGTTCGGACGGCTCCACTTCTCTCTCTCTCTCTCTCTCCTTCATCCTCGACGGCGAGGTATTTCTCTCTCTCTCTCTCAATCTCTCTCAATCTCAATGTTGATATATGAATTTGGGGATTCAGTAATTTATGGATTTCTAATTCGAATATGGACCCTCATTTAGGGATTTGGGGATTTTAGAGCTTACAGATTTGAATGTGGACCCTGAATTTGGGTTTTTCTGATTTTACAAATTAGGGATTTGGGGATTTTAGGATTTCGTTTCATGGGCCATGGGTATTGTGAAGAAAACATTGATGGACCTTTAAGATTATGAAGAGAATGTTGAATCAGTGGTTTTGTCGAATTCCAAGAACATCGAACGATTGACAGCAAGTTTTTTTTCAGCATCTGCATACTCACGTATCGAAGCATTCTCTCACTATCCAGTTCTATGCTTGCCTATTCAGAACTGGCAATGGTTTCCACCAGCTTTCCATCTGATTCCATGGCCTTCTCATTTGGAACAGCAACAATCCCAGTAGCTGGATCAATATTTTTGCATTTCGTGTCTCCACCCACATCTGATGTAGAATGAGTGGCCATTTGAATTTGATCAACCTCATCGGTCATCACCTTTTCTATGTTCCTTGCAGCTGTTTGAGTCTAATTAACCTCATCCATCTCTTTCTCTTCCATCTCCACCGCAGCCAAGTTACCACTGTCTCCTGCAACAGCTGTCAGGGGATGGCCAACTTGCTTGATAGGAAGAGCATCTGAGTTTTGGCCTTCAAACAGAGGAATGATCCTCAACCAGTAACTTGGATTCGACATAACTATTACTATTTGTTGCAGTATGTTCTTCACTGCTGACTTCAACATGGTTTTCTCGAATCACAAGCTTTATCTTCCTCTACAACTTGAACATCATTTCTAGAATCACCTTGGAAGATCAACTGGCATCTTCTCTTCCCTAGTCATTGAATTCATAATGGCAGTCCCATCAAGACCCATGTCAGCTTGAAAAGGAATAGAGGGATTTTAGACCAAAGCGCCTATCATGTTGTCACCACTCCCAACAGGGAACTGATCTCCACTAGCATTAATCTCTTTGTGATTCTCACTGTCTAACAGAGTCGACTTTTCCTCATTCACAGTGGCAACACCATTATCGGACAGGCTCATATTCATGCTAGTAACTGACTGAGGCTCTGCTTTGTGGCATTTGTTTGCTCCCTGTTTGTAATAGGTCTATGGCTATGGCTTTTATCTTGAATTTTCTTTTTTCTTATTTTCTAAATGCAAGTAATGTGGACTCTAGGGCCGATTGTCTTCATTTCATGGGCTAGAAAGGGGCTGATGGAGCTATGAGAAGGATCCAACTCAAGTGACAAGGGTCATGTGGTGGAGGTTTGAGCGGCTACATATGTGATAGGCTACACCCCTTGGATGTATGTTCCACCAACCCAAAGTCATCCTGTAAATCCTTGTTGAAAAATAAGCTTTATGTAATAGAGATCAAGACTTTTCTATCAACATGTATTTCATCTCATTTTAAATAACTAAATCATGTATTAGAGGGAAAAATGAATTTCATCTCATTTTAATTAAAGGGAAAAAAGGGAAAAAATGAAATTTATCAAAGGGAAAAAAGCTAAGGCTCCATTTGATAGACACTTAAAAATGAATTTCATCTCATTTTAATTAACCATAATCATGTATTAGAGATCAAGACTTTACGATCAACATGACCTCATTATATATGTAATAGAGCTTTAGGTATCTAATACATAATTATTATTTAGTAAAATAAAATAAACACAATCTATTAATCTGGACCTAAGCAATTAGGCACTTAATTCTCTTAAAACATAAAAGACTACTTTGTAGAAATCATGACTAATATATAGGAAGATCCGTGTGAAGTATCTTTAGAGATTTTAACATATATACATCTTAACAAATAAAGAAATATAATAAAATTATTATTTAAAAAAAAAAAAAACAGCTATTACATCAGCCAAATGAATGGACGAAGAATGCGTGCGAAATACCAGGTTGGAAAGCATGGCTTGATACTCCCATCTTTCATGTGGAAGACATAACTAGACGTATAATCATCACTAAAATATATACAATTTTCTTCAAACCCCAACAAGCCTTTAGCTGAAAAGGATTTGGAGCACCTTTTGTCGACGAAAAGTATTTGATCATCCAAGCTTCATTTTTAGACTAAAGACCTGATTTCCATTTGCCACCATGGTTGGTCTGTTATTCCCTCTATATTTATGTTCTGATGCATCATTATCTTCTGATTTTGAATTGAATATTGAGTAGTTTGCAAGCGAGACAATGAGATTTCCAATGTAGAAGGATATTCTTCTACCACATTCTTTCTTTGCAATGTAAATCCACCTCTCCAATATTTCTTCTATTTTCTTTTACTTTCAAGTGAGTTTATAATAGAATGACCTTTATTTTTTATGTAACCTTCCCCTTGCATTCTGGTTTAGAATAATATATTATATAAAGCTGTTTTTCTTTCTTTTCCTTTATACTTGTATCCAGCTAGACGCATCAAAATCACTATCTATATTTTCCTTTGTACCCATAATAGCTCTACCTCAGGTTAAAACATTTGAAGAACACTTATATTGGTAGTCTTTAATGTTTCTAGTATTGTTATGTTCTGTTAAACTTAAAGGTTTTAAGAAACTTGCATATAACATGTGTGGCCCTCCTAATGAGTAGGGTTAACTCATTACATGGGCTAACCCTGTAGAGAAACAATGGATTGTTAAAAAAAGCTTTAGTTGTCCATATTTAATGTACATGTGTGGCCCACTTGATGAGTAGGGTTAACTCATCACATGGGCTAACCTTGTAGAGAAAAAATGGATTGTTAAAAAAAGCTCTAGTTGTCCACATTTAATGTACAAGTGTGGCCCACCTGATGAGTAGGCAGGCCTGATTTTTACATCAGGTAATATGCACAGTGGTAGCACCTTATACACATTCAGATGTGCCTTGGCAGTGAATTTGTCAACATTCTTTTTTATGTCGAATGGTTCATTTCCTACCTTTCAAAGGATGTAACTATTGTCAAAAGAATCCCAGAATCCCAGATAAAGTAATGAGATCAATGGAAAAAATCCATATACCAAGCATGTCCCAAGGAAGTCAACTCCTTTATTTGTGATTTCTATGATTTTATTATGCCTTTCTTTTAATAAAAGATGTTTGAGATCCTATCTTGGTCTTTGAATTTATTTGCTGATTCGTTGTTTATGGATATTGAACTGTGGTTAGTTTACCCATATTTATTGATTGGAATATCATTTGGTAAACAAACGGTCTATTTAAAGAAGCGCATGTACCATTAGTACAACACAGTGCAAATTTACTTGTGTAGACAGCTAGACCGAATAATGAGATATCATCCAAAAAAAGAAAGGTCTGCATGGATGAGCACAACTCTCATGGGAAGGCAGAGCTCTCGCCTTGATCAATGGAAGGGATTGGAAGCGCTAAGGCATTTGAGAGGAGAAACAAGAGAGCAAAAATCTAGCACCATGCCCAAGACTTTTAGACAACATGCTTTTGAAAATGCCAAAGAATATTTGCTGATTCACTCTGTCTCTTTTGCAGTCACAACACTACAAGATCTTTTCAGTGCCCTAAACTTTGTTTGTAGTGTGAATAAAGTAGTGTCTATTCTATTTTACAATCAATACCGTTGACTTCGCGAATATCTAGCCATTGTTGTTGGGGAGTGTAATGTTGTATTGGCTATTTGCCAAAAAAAATAAAATAAATAAAATTGTAGTATATATTTAGGAGTAAGTAGATAAGGTGGATATGGTTGCATTTTAAGTGGCATGATATTTGTTTGGATTATTTAAGTTCGATCTTGCAACTGACAGGACTTCTAGCTTATATTTTATTGCTAGCATTCCATTTGGATTGCTTGACAGCCTAATTATTCAAAAACTCTTGCCAACAAGTTGATTCTGGAAGTCTTTAAGTCCTGAAAAATGCAAAAATGTAAAAAATACAAAATTCTTAGAAGCTACGTGTTCAACAATCTTACTTCCCAATCTCATAAAGCTTTAGTTAATGATTTCTATTCATGTACAGGTTTGAGGAGCAAGAGGCTCCTGTTTCCAAGCATGCCCTGGAATCATTTCTACCAAAGAGAGAAGTGGGCTCTCCAGCACTGAACTATAGAAGTGTTACCGTAAGCCATGTTGTTTATGGCCTTGCTTATTCATGTGCCAGGTTTGCATGTGTTGCCACGTCTAGATGCACGTGGCCTTAGGAAAGCTCTGTTTATTTAACCTTTTTACTGATTATCTTCTTTCCATATTGAGCAGTACATTAAATGAAATTCATCAGCTGACATTGCATTTCAGTTGTTGTTAGAATCATGCAAATTCCTTGTTCCTTTATTCATTTCAACATGTTTTCAAATGGCTGCATGCATATTGTATCCATATAATGACAACCTCTCTAAACTGATAAGCTTAGTTATGGCTCTTGGAATGCCACCTCATGTATATATTCACAATGTGGGTTTGAAGCTCATCATGTTGTGTGCATGATATCCAATCTGTCTATCAATACATAATGGATGGGGTGGATCATGGACATAAAGTTGTTTCCTTCACCTATAAGAGAAAGTGATGTCCTTTACATACCTACATGAGTTACCCCTCCGTTTTTCTTTTCTACTATGCTGGACTCAATAGTGCATCCAATAACACCCTTTTAGTTTTACCTGGCTATAAAATGTCAGAGCTTCTCTTAAGAGTATATAGATCTCCTAAATGTATTGCTTACTCTTTACAGTTTGCATTACACTGGGAACTTTACCAAAAAAAATAAAATAAAATGGTAATCCCAGATATTACAAATCAATTGATGTGTGACCCACCTTTAATATTACATTTTACCAGAAATCTTTTAATTTTGATTTTGAAGTGCTCACTAGTTTCTGTTATGGCATGCATAATAGATTTCGGAGAGTAATTATAGAATGGCACAGGTTTTAATCTTCTGATAACCACGCTACAAATTTGAATGTTTAGTGATTATTTTGTTCAAGGCATTAGTGAATTGAATCAATTGATACCATAATTTTGATAGTAGATGTGTAATCAAGTATCCACTTCTTAGCCTATTACTTCTGAACGTTCCTTTTGGCATGCATGTCTCTACAGGTCAATGATGGAAGGGAAACTCAATTTATAAAACCACTTCCTACGGTTGGTTCATTCGGTGATAGCGTTTTGCTGATTGTTGCCCTCTGTTTTCACTCGGTATTTGAGGGCATTGCAATTGGAGTTGCAGGTAAGATGAGATACATGCATAAAGATACAACTGCCTTGCAAAGCATGCTAGCAGTTCATAGAAAGGTTAATCTATTTGTGAATTTTTTTTTTCAACAGATCTTTGATGCTTTAAGGACAATGATGTTAATGTTTCTCCTGGGCATGAGGTGTATTCATGGGCATTTCCTTGCTAGCACTTGATGACTGGACAGTACACCAAAATTGTAAATTTGGAACTTGAGCAAATTAAGAATGAGGTGTTTTACTTGTTTCCTCATCCCTCAATGTGGCCAATACTTCTTGAAGACACAAAGGTGCAAGATCAGTCTCAGATGTAAGTTCAACCATCCAAAAGATAAAGTTGAAGTTCTAAATGCATCTGTAGGTGGTACTTATGCAGAAGTTATTGGATCCATTTCATTCTTACCCCTATGAGAATTTTGACACTTCCTCTAATATGTATCATGCGATAGCGGGTTGCATCAGAAACTGTTGATGCTTCGAAGTTCTAAATCTGTTGATTTCAAATTTATTTTTCTTTTGGCAATAAAATACAGGTGGGGTGATTCCACTGGTTTCATTATATATATATATATATATATATATATATATATATATATATATATATATATATATATATATATAAGAGTTACCTCTTAAAATTAGTTTAGTCTATATGCATGTTCTGCTTTTTAGTCACTTGGTGAGATGTTTCTTCTTGATAGTTGGCTTGAGGTCACTGATGAACAACTTAGTTACATGCAATTCACACAAAACTTTCATACAAGGTATTGCTCTTTGTGCTTCTATAATTTCATTCTGGTTTACTTCCATCTTTTATTTCATTTACTGTTGGAACATGCCTTGAGGAATCAGACACCATACTTGCCATGTTTATAATTGCATTGTAATACTGGACCATTCAACATGCAGTGCTCATCATAGATGAAAGTTTCAAGATTGATGAAATGTTGAAATCCTTGCTTGGGTTGTCAGGATTTTACTTCAATTTGGGGATTTTGTACTTCAAGTGCACTCCATCCCTTGATGCTTCATTATTTTGGATCTGCTAACAATCCCATGTTGTTATTTCAGGTCTACAAGCATGTATGGTAGCTGTACTGGGCCGGATTCATCCTCACTACACCAAAAAGGTTTGTGTTTCTTTAAAAGCACTTGGGGCATCAGACAATGAGATCCTTTCGCATACTTTCTGTTTGCTATTGTGATGGAACTATTTACTGCACTCCATTTTCTAAAGGTGGAATGTCCATTGACCATCTTTCTTTTTGTGTGCCTCCTTGATTGGCAAAATAAACCAAATGCTAGGTGGTTGGCTTCGGCCCTTCTATCTTTTGTGAGAAGGCTGGAGCTAATCAAATCTATGCTCTCTTCACTTCACATTTATTGGTCAAACACTTTTATCTTGCCTAAGACCTGCATTAGTGTTATTGAAAAAAAATCATGAATTTTGTGGGGCAATTCCAAAGTTCACTTAGTAAGTTGGTGACGAACCGATCACCGATGAAGGTGTACTAGGCATTGTTCTCATCCGTCTCTAGCAAGGCCAACAAGTGGTGCTACATTCTACTTTCTTTTCATTAAAATCTATTTTACTTTTGAATATGTATGTGATGATTGTTTAACTTTCACATGAGGATTTTCGTTCATGCTATCAATAATGTGTTTTATCTTGTTCTTTCTATGAATGTTGGGATAAGACATTTGCAAGCTGGTACTCAATTGGTGGACAGCTTGGATCTTGCACTTGTGTCTGATTGACACAAATGGGAGTATATATATGACATGCCTTATACTTTTGTGTCTGATTAGTAAACCTCTACAAGCAATACCTGCCCTGGACATGGATTTCTTGATTACAACCTGTGTTTGCTATCATGCAAGGCCTATGCATGGACAGGACTGGGCATGAATATGGATTAAGAAATGATGTATTTTAATAAGGAGTTTGATGTATTTTAAGAAGGGAGTTGATATCGTCCACACCCACCATTTTTTCCAAATGGAAAAATTGACTGTATGCTAGTGACAAAGGTGGGTGTAAATCGTGGCTGCTCCCTTTTTGAAATTATTGCTTGGTAGCTTCATCTGTCAAACATACTTCCTTAACATGGGTTTTATAAGATAGTTCCGAATATTCTTGTACTATACCGCATTCGGTTCCACAAGAAAGAGGCGTTCAACTATCGGCCCTATCTTTCTCTCGGTTTGACGTGTTAAAATCGAATCAAAACCGAAGAATGCAACCAAAGGCAAGAACTCGCAGTTAATTTGAATGAAAAAAAAAAATCTGTTTTATACACAAGAAGCCAAGTTGCATACACTAAAATGATTATAAAAAGAAAATCTGTTCATGCACTAGATGATAACTAGAAAACTTCATGGTTGGACAAACACATCTATTATAGGATTATGGGATTTTAAGTTCTATAGGTATGGTACACTTGTGCCTAGAATGATGAAAAGGTCCAAGCCAAAATCTCCATCTCATACAGTGCTTGCCTTTTGCTTCTGGTGCGTACACCTCTTGTGTTTAGTGGAGAGATGCAAAGCTAAAGATGTAGCTAATGCTACAATAGACCCAGATGAAGGTATGCATCCTTAGAATTTCAATCTCTATTATGAAAATTTAGAGTTTCATCTTAACATGAACTCTATTTTCTCTTGTTTTGAATCATTTGATTGAAACCAAGTGACGTTGCTTTGTTTTGATATATTTTCTCTTACTTAATGAAGTAGAAATGTGAATTATCTGAGACTCAGCCACTTGGTTCTAATGACATTTGTATGTTTAGCTTTGTATGTTCAGCTTATCCTAGGGACATTTGTATCAGACTATGAATTGAATTGGCTCTAATGATCCTAGCTTTCTTTTACTGTTTTGATTTTTAGAATTTAATGCTAGATGGCATGTATTTTAGATTTGATGGGTTCCATATTAATGAAGATTATAGATGCAAAAACTTCTTCATCATCATCATAGCCTTGTCCCAACTATTTGGGGTCAGCTTTATGTAAGTCCCTACCCTAGGTTAGTGAACAATCTTTAAAATTTTGTTATGGAAATCTGTACTCATGCATTGTTGGAGAATCTGACAAACCTCTACATTCTCCGATTGCATTATACTTTTTCAGAGATTGATTCTAACCATAAATTTTGGCAGTCACATAAGCAATTTGACACAATCCATTTTGGGTGGTATACTTTTGGATTGCATCTCTTTGAAGATAATCCATTTACTTAAAATGAAGCCACTTTCTCAAGCTTTCCCATCTTTTCATGTCTATCTTTAGAATCCCCATCAATATAGCAAATTAAATTGAAAGAATCCAACATGATTTCTCTTGGGCTTAAGTCATTAACTAGAGAGACCATTATTGAAGTCCTGGTTGTTATCTAACATTACCATTGAAATGAGAGACTTAAATTGATTCGTTAAAAATTACTTTTTTCCCACATTCAATGAGATGGAATCAAGAAGCTGATTCATTTCCTTAAGCTGATTTGAAAAACCGTTGATCCCTATGCTTGACAATGTTAGTTTTCACATGGAGAAGAAGGAGAAGAATTGGAAAATTTTGGAGAATGGGTTGTGTAGATGTTCGGCAATGTACACCTGCACGCACTCAGACACACTTTTTCCACACTACGTGGTACATGGTATATTTAGTAGATACTATCAACAACATGACCCAGTGTAACACACTTATGGTCATTGTCTCTTGCATTCAGGTTTATGCAAATGCTCCAGGATTGTTGTCATGGATTGATGTTTGGGGTAAGGTGAGTTATTACCAATGTTTTTCATTCAATCAGCAACCCATCCAAATTGACTGATTTTGACCTAGGCACCTAGTTGAGTACATGGAGTAAATAACCTGGTGGGAGTTACTAAAAACACGCCAAATCAATGAAAGCCAGTTTGATTTTTCTAGGTCAATCATTGTTAGGCATGTGGACTTGGTTTTGGCTTTCAATAGTTCCATTCTATTTGAAATCATTGTTTCTAATACAATACATTTATCTCATGAATAATATTAATAAGTACATACATAGATACATGTGTGCATGTATACATGATTCAGAATGGAATTGGATGCATGCATGTAAGTATCTATGTATGGATGTACGTATTTATGCATGTATAGATGGATGGATCAGAATGCGGGCATCCCAACCTTCATGGGAATGTTAGCAACAACCCAAAAGCTTTGAAGTCACGTGATCATGTCTGTACAGTACCTTCTTTGAATATGTCTTGCTAGTGCAGATAAAACCTTTGGTGAAGCCAACCAAAGACATAATGAAAGTTCGTCGCATTAAATATGCTTGGCATGAGTTTTTTCTTGAGGGTACTCATCTTCCTCTTGGTCCATGATATCCTGGCTTTTTGTCATTTCATTCGTATAATTTTTTTGTTCTCTCAATGCAACTAGGTACAACATTGGTGCACTTATCTTGCTCGGGCACCCGTAGTCTTGGTATGTCTTATTGTCCTTCAATAATTTAATATATCGAGATTTCTTTCCCATCATCATTTACATTTTTCTTCTTAATCGATACTTGGAAGTTAATATAATCATTTACTCTGTTTTACAATCTTTAAAATCTTTATTTGTAAATCTGTGCCCATATGCATTTTTGAAGAAACTAAAAAACTTACTCATTCTCAGATTGCATTGTGGAAGATGCATCCATTATTCAAAGAAAGGGCGACATCTCAAGCACTCACACTTTCTCTCCTTGCTAGCTAAATTAGTGAGTCTTCTTTCCTTCATACTATATGATACATTGATGAAGTGGCCTGGCCATTTGGACAGGCCCATGTTTATATATTATCTCAAAATTGATGAAGCAGATCCGGATGTGCGTCGGAGCTATCCGGATGTTGAGCGGGGGTCCCTGGAAGGTGGGAACCACTGTTATGACCATGATGAAGTCAGCTTTTCATTTCCTATGGATTGCGGCATTGGAGAGGGGCTCCACAGCATGCCATTTGGACAGGCCGTGTTTATGTATTTGCTCGAGATTAATGGAGCAAACCCGGATGTGCGTCGGAGCTATCCGGAAGAGAGGGGGTCCCTGGAAGTGGGAACCGCTGTTATGACCATGATGAAGCTGCCCATTTCCTATGGACAATTGAGGGGCCTGGCCATTTGGACAGCCGTGTTTATGTATTTGCTCAAGATTAATGGAGCAGACCCGGATGTGCGTCGGAGCTATCCGGAAGAGCGGGGTCCCCGAAAGGTGGGAACCGTTGTTATGACCATGATGAAGTCGTCCATTTCCTATGGACTACATTGAGGGGCTCTGCCATTTGGACAAAGCCGTGTTTATGTATTTGCTCGAGATTAATGGAGCAGACTCGGATGTGCGTCGAGCTATCCGGAAGAGCGGGGTCCCCGGAAGGTGGGAACCGTTATGACCATGATGAAGTCATCCCATTTCCTATGGACTATCCGGAAGAGCGCATTGGAAGGGCTCGACCATTCGGACAAAGCCGTGTTTATATTTGTATTATATTTGTATTTGCAGGACCACACCCGGACCCATTCTCAAATCCTATAACCTATAACCAAAACCTATAACCTATAACCTATAACCTAAATCAAAACCCCTAACCTAAACCAAAACCTAAACCTATAACCTAAACTCAATTCCCTAAAGCTAAACCTACACCTAATCCTAATCTCAACTCCCTAACCTAAACCTAAACCTTAACTTGAAAACCCAAACTTAAACCCAATCTTGAACTCCGAACCCGATTTCCTAAACCTAAACCATAACCCATTCTCAAATCCAAAAATCTATAACCTAAACCTAAACTAAAACCAAAACCTATAACCTCTACCCGAACACATTCTCAAATCCAAAAATCTAAACCTTAACCAAAACCTATAACCTAAACCCGAACCCATTCTCAAATCCAATAACCTAAACCTTAACCTAAACCAAAACCAATAACCTAAACCAAAACCTATAACCTAA
Source organism: Magnolia changhungtana (assembly GCA_030180095.1). Taxonomy (NCBI): domain Eukaryota; kingdom Viridiplantae; phylum Streptophyta; class Magnoliopsida; order Magnoliales; family Magnoliaceae; genus Magnolia; species Magnolia changhungtana. The sequence continues at coordinate 585,393 of JASAUF010000430.1, read as the reverse complement.
ACTCAAATCCCTAAAACCTTAACCTATAACCTAAACTCAAATCCCTAAACCCGAACCCATTCTCAAATCCCATAACCTATAACCTAAACCAAAGCCAAAACCTATAACCTAACCTAAACCTATACTTATAACCTAAAACTATTCCCAAATCCCAAAACCTATAACCTAAACCTAACCTTTCCCTAAACCTATAACCTAAACTCAATTCCCTAGAGCTAAACCTACACCTAATCCTAATCTCAACTCTCTAACCTAAACCTAAACCTAAACTTGAAAACCAAGACTTAAACGCAATCCCGAACATGAACCCGATTCCTAAACCTAAACCATAACCCATTCTCAAATCCCAAAAAACCTATAACCTAAACTTAAACCTAAACCTTAACCAAAACCTGTAACCTAAACCCGAGCCCATTCTCAAATCCCAAAACCTATAACCTAAACCAAAACCAAAACTTATAGCCTAAACCCGAACCCATTCTCAAATCCCAAAACCTATAACCTATAACCTAAACTAAAACCTATAACCTAAACCAAAACTAAAACTAAAACCTATAACCTAAACTCAACCCATTCTTAAATTCAAAAACCTAAACCTTAACCTAAACCAAAACCTATACCCTAAACTCAAATCCCTAAACCAAAACCTATAACCTAAACTCAAATCCCTAAACCAAAACCTATAACCTAAATTCTCGAAAACCTAAACCTTAACCTAAATCAAAACCTAAACCCGAACCTATTCTCAAATCCAAAACCTAGACCTTAACTTCTAAACCAAAACCTATAACCTAAACCCGAACCCATTCTCACCCCAAAACCAAAACTATAACCTAAACTCAAATCCCTAAACCAAAACCTAAAACCTAAACTCAAATCCCTAAACCAAAACCTATAACCTAAACCTGAAAAATCCTAAACCTTAACCTAAATCAAAACCTAAACCCGAACCCATTCTCAAATCGAAAACCTAAACCTTAACCTAAACCAAAACCTATAACCTAAACCTTAACCTTAACCTAAACCAAAACCAATAACCTAAACCAAAACCAAAACCTATAACCTAATTAACCCTAAACCCTAAACCTAAACTTGAAAACCAAGACTTAAACCCAATCCCGAACATGAACCCGATTCCTAAACCTAAACCATAACCCATTCTCAAATCCAAAACCTATAACCTAAACCTTAACCTAAACCTAAACCAAAACCTATAACCAAAACCAAAACCAAAACCTATAACCTAAACCCGAACTCATTCTCAAATCCCAAAATCTATAACCTAAATCTAAACCTTAACCAAAACCTATAACCTAAACCAAAACCAAACCTATAACCTAAACCCGAACCCATTCTCAAATCCCAAAACCTATAACCTAAACCAAAACCAAAACTTATAACCTAAACTCCCGAACCTATTCTCAAATCCCAAAACCTATAACCTAAACCTAAACCTAAACCTTAACCTAAACCTTAACCAAAACCTCAGTAACCTAAACCCAAGAGCCCATTCTCAAATCCCAAAACCTATAACCTAAACCAAAACCTATAACCTAAAAACCCGAACCCATACTTAAATTCAAAAACCTAAACCTTAACCTAAACCAAAACCTATAACCTAAACCAAAACCTATAACCTAAACTCAAATCCCTAAACCAAAACCTATAACCTAAACCTAAATCAAAACCTAAACCCGAACCCATTCTCAAATCCAAAACCTAAACCTTAACCTAAACCAAAACCTATAACCTAAACCCGAACCCATTCTCAAATCCAAAACCTAAACCTTAACCAAAACCTATAACCTAAACCTTAACCAAAACCTATAACCTAAACCAAAACCAAAACCTATAACCTAATCCCGAACCCATTCTCAAATCCCAAAAACCTAAACCTAAGCCTAAACCAAAACTATAACCTATAACCTAAACCCGAACCCATTCTCAAATCCCAAAACCTATAACCTAAACCAAAACCAAAACCTATAACCTAAACCCGAACCTATTCTCAAATCCGAAAACCTATAACTTAAACCTAAACCTTAACCTAAACCTAAACCAAAACCTATAACCTAAACCAAAGCCTATAACCTAAACCCGAACCCATTCTCAAATCCCATAACCTATAACCTAAACCAAAGCCAAAACCTATAACTTAAACGCGAAACCATTCTCAAATCCAAAACCTAAACCTTAACCAAGACCTATAACCTAAACCAAAACCAAAACCTATAACCTAAACCCGAACCCATTCTCAAATCCAAAACCTAAACTTTAACCAAAACCTATAACCAAAACCTATAACCAAAACCAAAACCAAAACCTATAACCTAAACCCGAACCCATTCTCAAATCCCAAAACCTATAACCTAAATCTAAACCTTAACCAAAACCTATAACCTAAACCAAAACCAAACCTATAACCTAAACCCGAATCCATTCTCAAATCCCAAAACCTATAACCTAAACCAAAACCAAAACTTATAACCTAATCCCGAACCTATTCTCAAATCCCAAAACCTATAACCTTAAAACCTAAACCTTAACCTAAACCAAAACTCAGAACCTAAACCCGATCCCATTCTCAAATCCCAAAACCTATAACCAAAACCAAAACCAAAACCAAAACCTATAACATAAACCCGAACCCATACTTAAATCCAAAACCTTAACCTTAACCTAAACTAAAACCTATAACCTAAACCAAAACCTATAACCTAAACTCAAATCCCTAAACCAAAACCTATAACCTAAACCTAAATCAAAACCTAAACCCGAACCCATTCTCAAATCCAAAACCTAAACCTTAACCTAAACCAAAACCTATAACCTAAACTCCGAACCCATTCTCAAATCCAAAACCTAAACCTTAACCAAAACCTATAACCTAAACCTTAACCAAAACCTATAACCTAAACCAAAACCAAAACCTATAACCTAATCCCGAACCCATTCTCAAATCTCAAAAACCTAAACCTAAGCCTAAACCAAAACCATAACCTATAACCTAAACCCGAACCCATTCTCAAATCTCAAAACCTATAACCTAAACCAAAACCAAAACCTATAACCTAAACCCGAACCTATTCTCAAATCCAAACCTATAACCTAAACCTAAACCTTAACCTAAACCTAAACCAAAACCCATAACCTAAACCAAAGACTATAACCTAAACCCGAACCCATTCTCAAATCCCATAACCTATAACCTAAACCAAAGCCAAAACCTATAACTTAAACGCGAAACCATTCTCAAATCCAAAACCTAAACCTTAACCAAGACCTATAACCTAAACCAAAACCAAGACCTATAACCTAAACCCGAACCCATTTTCAAATCCAAAAACCTAAACTTTAACCAAAACCTATAACCAAAACCAAAACCTATAACCTAAACCCAAACCCATTCTCAAATCCAAAACCTAAACCTTAACCTAAACCAAAACCTATAACCTAAACCTAAACCTAAACCTAAACCAAAACCTAAAACCTAACCTAAACCAAAACCAAAACCTATAACCTAAACCCGAACCCATTCTCAATTCCCAAAACCAAAACCTATAACCTAAACCAAAACCAAAACCTATAACCTAAACCCGAACCCATTCTCAAATCCCAAAACCTATAACCTAAACCTATAACCTAAACCCGAACCCATTCTCAAATCCAAAACCTAAACTTTAACCAAAACCTATAACCTAAACTAAAACTTATAACCTAAACCCGAGCCCATTCTCAAATCCTAAAACCTATAACCTAAACCCAAACTCATTCTCAAATCCCAAAACCTATAACCTAAACCTAAACCTTAACCTAAACCTAAACCTAAACCTTAACCTAAACCTAAACCTATAATCATATGGTGAGACCATTTCTTTTGTGTTAATTTCATTCCTCTTTAAGTTTTTTTTTAATTTATTAAGAAAAAAAATGGTTATACATGATGCACTTCTTTCACTTTGTCTTTCTTTTCTCCAATGGGTATTCTAATTTATGAGTGACATGACTGTTTGTAGGATGATGGAATATACGAAGCTGTTGAAATTTCATGCTGAAGTGCAAGCACATTAATTTCTCTAATGAAGCCAAAGACTTGTATTTTCAGATATTGTAATTGTAATTGTAATTGATTGAATGAATTGGATTGTAATTTATTGTAATTGTAATTGATTGAATGAAGGATTGTAATTGTAATTGATTGAATGAAGGATTGTAATTGAATGAATGAATGATTGTACAGGTGGTAATTGAATGAACAAATGATAATATAAAATTTTTTAATGTCCAAAATAGCTACGGATACTGACCGTAGCCACTAATCTGACAGGTGTAGCCTTAAATTTGGCAGATTGGGAAGAAATATTAATATTTTGCTACGGATTATAACCGTAGCTATTGGAATATATAGCTACGGATTAAATCTGTAGCCATAGGTTGCATCGCGCCAATGAGTACGAGAGTGCTACAGACTAAAACCGTAGCCATAGATCTCTGGTACAGATTTGGTCCGTAGCCTTTGCCAGTTTCTGGTAGTTATTGCTACGGATCATATCCGTAGCTGTTGGGACATATAGCTACGGATTAAATCCGTAGCTATAGGTTCCAAACCTATTGTTTCGGGACCTACGACTACGCTAGTGCTACGGACTAGATCCATAGCCATATATCTATGGCTACGGATTTAATCCGTAGCCTTTGCCCATTTTTCTGGTAGTGGGAAGTTGTCTAAACTATAAATAAGTGTCCCTAGGGCTTTTCTAATATATGGAAAATAATTCCAAAGCTTTCTAAAGGGGTTATAGGGTTATCAAAGGGTGTAGCAAGGGTGAGATTCGAGGTTGTTCGAATCGAGTAAGTCCTCTCTCTTGTAATTTCTATTTCATAGTGGATTTCTGTCGCTTTGTGCCGTGGTTTTTTTTCCTGCAAGGGTTTTCCACATTAATCTTTGTGTTCTCTTGTGATTGCTTGTTACTATTGTATTACTATCCTAGATCTGTGTGATTCCACAGCACAAATCCTCAACATCAACTACTCCATTAGGAAGTCTCATTGGCAGGGTCCATTCATTGTCTCACAAAAATAGGAGCCTTACTTGCCAGACTAAAGTATGGATATATATATATATATATATATATATAATTCTTTGGCCAAAGATCATTTAATTATTTGATATTCTGGTAAACTGTTCACTCCCCAAGTATAGGGTTGTGATGTAGTAATAAACTCGGTAAGACCGAGGTCGAATCCCAAGAGACTGAAACTTGTACGTTATCTGAAACTAAGTAGAAATAGAACTAGAATGAGATGAAATCTAAATCGATTGTAATTTGAAGAATAATGATGAAATATTAATCTAAAACTTAGGAAAAATCAGAGAAGGGAAACTAGGGATTCAGAGGATCCACTTATAGAGATCAGGGAGATCTTATGTCTGTATTACAAATCAGGAAAATTAACTGAACTGCCATTGATATAGATTTCAAGAGATGAAAGGTGTATGAATTAGAATGGATTCCATCACCAAACTATGCCCAGGAGACAAAGCAAACAACAGAATTAATCTAATTACCAACCAATCAACATGCCATGAAGGTTAGGAAGGGTACCAACATCCCACCATGGCCAGGAGACGATGGTGAACAACAGGGCTTCCTGACGTTATAGAACATAAAAGGAGAAAGAAATACTCAAAGCCATCGCAGACCCATTGTAATTTTAGTCACAACAGACCGTTAAAGACTAAAAACATTCCTAGAATAAAATTAAATCAAAATCAATTCAGTCTAAACAGAAGGCACAAGCAATAGGTCCTCCCATCATGCTACAAGCTTCACCTCTTAGCCCTAGCTAAGAGGTTTAGCCACACATGAGTGGACTAGATCTCTCAAAACAAAATAGAGAAAAGAAAGAAGAAAAAGACAATTAAAAACTCAAATTCTACTCCCTGTATTTCTCTCTCTCTCCTCACGTCTCCACCAAATTCCAATATCCCCTTCTTTATTTCAACTTCAATCTCTCTCTCTTTTATAGCAGCCAACGTTGGTGGAGTGATTGGCGTGCGTGGCTTTTACGCAACCAGCGTGCGTCACAGGGCCATGAGACTGACGCTAGATGTGAGTGGGGCCCATTTCTTGGTGGTGCTCGCAAGATCCGATCCGTTCATTGGATTGTGCACAAGAGAAACTTAGACATGACCATCTTTGGATTAAATTGCGGCCCGATTACGAATTTCTCATTGCACCGTCCATCCGACGTTTGAATGGCAGTGGAACCCGTTCTCATTATTCTTTGAAATTGTCCTCTAAGCCATGATAATAGACCCTTTAAAGTCTGATGGACGGTCCCGATTATTTGAATCATGGACCATGGTGGCCCACAACAGAAAATCGCAGCCCCTGTTGCGAAACAGAGGCTACGTCGCCGATCTGTGATAATTGGTGGGCCCCAGGAAGACGTTGCATAGAGAATCCATACCGTCTATTGAAATCACGTCAAAAAAAATAGTAAGGAATGACTGGTTTCAGATTGATTTTGGTGTGGCCCACGTAAAACGCTTGCTCGCCCATCCGCCTGCGTTTGAAGTTCTAGATTCCATCCTCAATGTCTCTTGAAATTGGGTCACTTAGGCGAGGGTCAAGTCCCACTCTGGATCGAATAGACGGTTCGAGATCTTTGAGATACATGATGGGTGGGCCCCACTACTGAAAACGGACGGCTGCGTGAAGACGCTGTTTCCGATTTTGTTTTGGAAGATGAGAGTCGGTCAGCGTGCTTGCTGACCGAACTCCTTGGCCCAGTGCACGGCGTGCGCACATGTACCCTATGTACATGCGACATATATGTGGGGTCCATAATGATGTTGCTGAGAAATTCGCTCCGTCCATCCATTTATCCACCTCATTTTACGCGTTGAAACCAATTGTGAGGCATATCCAAGTAGCAGGTGGGCCCCAGATTTGATAATTTATGGGCTGATCTAGCCGTTAAGCCACTTCCACAGAGATCCAGGAGCTGAAATTCGACATGTACGGTTCATTTATGCTCTTCAGCTCATGTATAAAGTTTTGAGCAGAACGGATGGTGGGAACCCTGTGATCTTGCATTCTGGCTAACTTTCAAGCCACTTGAGCTTCAGTTTCTTGATTTTCTCGGATCTCGGCTGTATAAAATCGTCGATCTTGGTCCCATGGAGTCCGCACCTTGCTCTGGTGAATTCTAAGTGTCAAATCCACACTTTTAGTGTCAGTTTTCAGTCAATGCTCCTGATTGCATCCTGCAACAAAACACAATTAAAATACTCCGTTAAACATTAGTGTATGTAAAATCCAGACAATAACTGGGGTCTTATATGCAATATTTGACCCTCAACACAACCCCCAACCAGCATTTTGCTAGTCCCGAGCAAAATATGCGAAAATTAAATTAAGAATTACGGGACAGTTTCTATAAATTCGAGTGATATTTCGAAAAATAATTCAGATACCAGAATTCTAAGATTCATGGATGTTGATTATTAATTCATCATAGAATCAAGCTCATGGTGACTTCATAATCAAGTTCCAATATTAATCCATTAATTAGAATAATTCTAAACATTGAGTTCCATGAGTGTATAGTGAAATCCCAACTTTCAACATTAATATTCAATTCTATATTTCAGGATATCGTTGGTAACCAACAAGAGAATTCATGAAAACCAAAGCCTAAACTAAAATGTGCCTCACGAATCATTCTTTTTTCTTTTTTTTTTTAGTTTTTTTTTTTTTTTTTTTTTTTTTTTTTTTTTTTTATGTCAAGATGGGAATCAAATTTTCACTTATAGGGAGCAAACCTATGGTGAAACTAGTCGCCTAACTCTTTCCAATCGTTAATCATGAAAATCGAATTCACACCTATAGGGAGCAAACCCATGGTGCAACTCTTTTTTATACCCTGATGGCCAAATCTTTTAGGCTGGTTTCTTTCATGCTCAGTGATTACCAAGTTAATCATTCAATATCAAAATGAAATCTCGATGTGTAAGTGAGATGTGGTATGTGAAATCATGACTCAATCAATGTTTACAACTTCTAATCATGGATTAACAATTCAAACTTAACTGTGAAATCTAACAGATACTGAATGTAAGAGTCATAAATTTCCAACATCACGTATCTTTGAAATTCTAAATCCAGGATATCCGTCAAAATCACTTTGAATTCACTAGAAAGTTCAGAAAAAATTTAAAAATTTTCACAATTTTTGCTCAAGACGAAGAAAAACACTGATTAGGTTTCCTAATCTCCCACCCCCAACCTAAAATCTACATTGTCCTCAATGTAAAAGATGTAAACATGCAACGCACATGAGACAACGACAGTAAAGAAAAAGTGATGGGAAGATAGTACCTGGATAACGAATCGAGAGAGATTTTTCAAGAGATTGCTGGGAGAGAGAAGGTCAGTACAAGAGTGAAAGCAGAACAAAAATAACAAAAATAAAATCCTACCTATACCACTTTCGCAGGTGCTTTCGATTGCTTTTAGCGTATGCAACAAGCCTTTAAACCCCTAGGTTGCCCCTAGTGGACGAGTTGTAGTCTCGTGAGGGTTTGCAGTAATGTTACCCACAAACATTGAACTGACTAACTAGGAAAATTAAATGGAATGAAAGGCTGGGTTGCCTCCCAGGAGCGCTAAGTTTACTGGCTATCTTAAAATAACATAAAGGAAACTACCCTAGTCCTAAGAAAGCAGGGAAAAACTACTCAGTCATGCTGCAAGGTTCCTCTTCCGGCCAGTATCGTGATAAATTTCTCAGTAGGTTTCTTAACAGGATCATCCAAAAGCCCTTTTTGCAATAGGCTTGGATGCCCTGGAGCATGACATTCCAGAGAAACTTATGTACCTCATCAAAAATTTGTCGTTGAGTCGCCTGAGGTATCCAAAGTATATACGATTCACCTGCGACAGAAGAAGTTTCGAAGTTAGTATCCCATGGTGAATCAGAGACTACAAGTAGATCAAATTGAGAAAAAATTTCAAGAAGTGGTGTAGTCTCAGCACAGTCCGAAGTATCAGACTTCGGTTCAATTTTTAGTTCCTCCTCCCTTAATGGTAAATAGTGAGGATCTGGGGAGGGAGGGGTTTCAAAATAAGGGTTCTCTCGGTCAGTAATGACTGCCGAGATGTCATCTTGCAAGGCATTCACTATGTCTCTTATCATGGGATCATTTGAATCTGCAAAGTGTGCCAAGCAATCATCCAAAGAGTTGGGACATTCAGCTGAGAGTGACTCATTTTCCACATTAGAGCTCGTGATGATCTGCCCAAGGAATCCATCGTCTTTGAAGGTAAACGGAGGTGTGCTCTCTTGCTCCAGCCCTGCACAGACAGATTGAGGATCAGTATACGAAGCATTGATGTGTGGACTCTGTTCATCGATACTACTCAGAAGAGGCGATGAATCGTCATTATTCAACAGTTCAGATGGTGGCCTCAACTGGGTGGTTTCAAATTCAAGAGTCATATCGAGGAGCTCGTCCATCTCTCGAATCATATCATCATGTAATTCAGAGGAGTGGTCCAAATACGTTTCACAAGAGTTAGAAGAGTCGGTTGTAAGGGGCTCGTCCTCCACTTTTAAATCAGACAAGTCAGGTGAGGGGAGTGGCTCATTATGACCGATCACTTCGTGTTCGTCTTGATCATTGACCTGGACCAATCTTGAAATTGATTCAAGGGGAATTTGGGCTGCACGTTTATGATCATCATCCCCATACGCATCATCATCTATTTCTGTGCAGTGCACACTTGGGATGGGGTCGCTTTTCTTACATTCTAAATTCGGTTGAGGTTCGAATAAACTAACCTCAACCTCATCATTGAGATCCTGTGTATCATGTAAGGAAAGTGTGTCATCATCACTATATTTGAAAGACACCCAAGTATCTCCATCATTCTTTTGAACAGTCATTGAGATCGACTCATCGGGGAATTAAACCATATGCTCATTAATGGAATCCAACTCCTCATTCCAAATTCCAGATTTCGTCAAAAGTGAGTGAGGATCACTTTCCTCGCATTGTATTTCTGGATTGGATTGTAGTTGGGATGCGCGAGCTTCCTCTAACCTATCAAGGCGTGACTCAAGCTCTTCTAGTAATTTCCTCATGTCGGCAGAAGAGTCTGTGTTACTTTGAAATGAATTCTCTTGGATCGATTTTGGTTGAATCTTAAAGGTAGGGGATCCAAAAGAATAATCATTATAATAGGTTGTTGGTTCATCTTTCCAACATTGATGTTTCCACTGATTATAGTCATACGGATCATAGGTGGGAGAATCTGATGGTTGGTAATACTTATTATCACTCATAATATAATCACGCATTGTTTTCTTTACTCGTGGAACGCAATTATTCTCCCGCAGATAGTCACCGAAAGACTTCTTAATCGGTGGAGCATCATATTCCGATTGGTTCTCGAAGATATTATTAGAAGAATTTTGAGGCATAGGCTGTTTTCCATAAGCTATCTCAACATACTGACGTGCCCACTCATTCATATACATGGTGAAACCTTAACTCTGAATCTAATCCTAGAAGAAAGCAAAATCCTACAGCAATACAGAAAGTCAATGAGAAGTTAGAAAGATGTTACCAGAGTAGAAGTTCCTATGTTAATATCCTGCAAAAGAAAATAAAAGAAATTAGTTCCTAAAAATAAATATTCTAAAGTTAGAAAATTCTAAGATGGAAAATAGAAAGTTAGTTTCTAAACTCGGAAGAATTCCTAAAAAATAGAAAATACAATCCTAAGCCTAAAATAGAAAAAGTAGAGAAATTTAGAAAGATATCACCTAATTAGAAGTTTCTATCTTAGAATCCTACAAAACAAGAAAACAGGTTAGTTTCTATAAATCAGAAAAACCTAAACCTAAAGTTAGAAAAAATCCTAATCTTAATCTAATACTAGAACCAATTAATTTCAGAAATACGTAGCCGTCAGTCCCCGGCAACGGCGCCAAAAACTTGTTCACTCCCCAAGTATAGGGTTGTGATGTAGTAATAAACTCGGTAAGACCGAGGTCGAATCCCAAGAGACTGAAACTTGTACGTTATCTGAAACTAAGTAGAAATAGAACTAGAATGAGATGAAATCTAAATCGATTGTAATTTGAAGAATAATGATGAAATATTAATCTAAAACTTAGGAAAAATCAGAGAAGGGAAACTAGGGATTCAGAGGATCCACTTGTAGAGATCAGGGAGATCTTATGCCTGTATTACAAATCAGGAAAATTAACTGAACTGCCATTGATATAGATTTCAAGAGATGAAAGGTGTATGAATTAGAATGGATTCCATCACCAAACTATGCCCAGGAGACAAAGCAAACAACAGAATTAATCTAATTACCAACCAATCAACATGCCATGAAGGTTAGGAAGGGTACCGACATCCCACCATGGCCAGGAGACGATGGTGAACAACAGGGCTTCCTGACGTCATAGAACATAAAAGGAGAAAGAAATACTCAAAGCCATCGCAGACCCATTGTAATTTTAGTCACAACAGACCGTTAAAGACTAAAAACATTCCCAGAATAAAATTAAATCAAAATCAATTCAGTCTAAACAGAAGGCACAAGCAATAGGTCCTCCCATCATGCTACAAGCTTCACCTCTTAGCCCTAGCTAAGAGGTTTAGCCACACATGAGTGGACTAGATCTCTCAAAACAAAATAGAGAAAAGAAAGAAGAAAAAGACAATTAAAAACTCAAATTCTACTCCCTGTATTTCTCTCTCTCTCCTCACGTCTCCACCAAATTCCAGCTATATCCCCCCAACTTCAATCTCTCTCTCTTTTATAGCAGCCAACGTTGGTGGAGTGATTGGCGTGCGTGGCTTTTACGCAACCAGCGTGCGTCACAGGGCCATGAGACTGACGCTAGATGTGAGTGGGGCCCATTTCTTGGTGGTGCTCGCAAGATCCGATCCGTTCATTGGATTGTGCACGAGAGAAACGGTTAGACATGACCATCTTTGGATTAAATTCGTGCTGGCCCACGAATTTCTCATTGCACCGTCCATCCGACGTTTGAATGGCAGGGAACCCGTTCTCATTATCTGCTGAAATTCTGTCCTCTAAGCCATGATAATAGGACCCTTTAAAGTCTGATGGACGGTCCCGATTATTTGAATCATGGACCATGGTGGCCCACAACAGAAAATCGCAGCCCCATTGCTAAGAAACAGAGGCTACGTCGCCGATCTGTGATAATTGGTGGGCCCCAGGAAGACGTTGCATGGAGAATCCATACCGTCTATTGAAATCACGTCAAAAAAAATAGTAAGGAATGGCTGGTTTCAGATTGATTTTGGTGTGGCCCACAGAACAGTTTGCTCCACCGTCCGCCCTGCGTTTGAAGTTCTAGGATTCCATCCTCAATGTCTCTTGAAATTGGGTCACTTAGGCGAGGGTCAAGTCCCACTGCTGGATCGAATAGACGGTTCAGATCTTTGAGATACATGATGGGTGGGCCCCACTACTGAAAACGGACGGCTGCGTGAAGACGCTGTTTCCGATTTTGTTTTGGAAGATGAGAGTCGGTCAGCGTGCTTGCTGACCGAACTCCTTGGCCCAGTGCACGGCGTGCGCACATGTACCCTATGTACATGCGACATATATGTGGGGTCCATAATGATGTTGCTGAGAAATTCGCTCCGTCCATCCATTTATCCACCTCATTTTATGCGTTGAAACCAATTGTGAAGCATATCCAAGTAGCAGGTGGGCCCCAGATTTGATAATTTATGGGCTGATCTAGCCGTTAAGCCACTTCCACAGAGATCCAGGAGCTGAAATTCGACATGTACGGTTCATTTATGCTCTTCAGCTCATGTATAAAGTTTCGAGCAGAACGGATGGTGGGAACCCTGTGATCTTGCATTCTGGCTGACTTTCAAGCCACTTGAGCTTCAGTTTCTTGATTTTCTTGGATCTCGGCTGTGTAAAATCGTCGATCTTGGTCCCATGGAGTCCGCACCTTGCTCTGGTGAATTCTGAGTGTCAAATCCACACTTTTAGTGTCAGTTTTCAGTCAATGCTCCTGATTGCATCCTGCAACAAAACACAATTAAAATACTCCGTTAAACATTATTGTGTATGTAAAATCCAGACAATAACTGGGGTCTGATATGCAATATTTGACCCTCAACATAAACTATTAAGAGTCAGTCACTAGAGCACACAAGGACCCGCACCTGATTTTCCTTTCTTCAGTCGGTGACATGGTGCTTTAATTTCCTCTATTGCAAGGGAAGCATCTCAGAGAGTTCTTCTCCTTTAGAGGTACTACATGCAACTAGTTGGAGTGCGGTATAACTAGCATAAAACCACCCATTGTTATGAATGTATAACATCCAAACTGTCCAAAAGGTTGGCCCGCGATGAAGGTTACCGAAGTACAAAAGCTATGACAATCCATTTATCAACTAGAACACACATGTACTTCATATAAGATCCTTGGCTGTCCATTGTTTTCAACATGATGGACTACATGATGAGTGTATGGGTATGATCTTTACTATAGGGCTGGTGTTTAGGTCGTGTTGGATAATGTACACGACACCTTGCACTAGTTGTTTTACAATAACTTATTGTCTTAATTCAGAGGGCATGAATGAGGTAGCTCATCTACTAAGTTCCAGGAGGCACAAGTTCATTCACCATGTGAGCCAGCTTTTACGAAAGAGCTTGTTTCAAACGTTTCCACCTACTTTTTTGTGGACCAGCCTGGTTCATGTCTTAGAGCATTAAAAGAATGAGACTGAGGTACCATGCTTTAGTGGCATTCCCTCTATATATAGCTTGCTTCCCTCGGCCATCTAAGCACAAGAGAAGGCTGTATTTCATTGCATACCCTTCTTTTTCATTTGTCTACTTTCCATCTTCTTTGCTCAGCCAAAACGCTTATTTCTTGGTATGTTCTTCCTTTTCTTACACCTCTGAATTTACACAAAAATTTCTTCCTTTTTACTATCCAACATACAAGCAACAGCATGTGCAAATATAGCCCATGTGTGTGAGTTTCACTACAAGAAAATGGGGCTTTAGCCTCGGTTCAAAACAGTGGCTAAAAATGTTAAAAACTGAGGCTAAAGCCTTTAGCCTCAGTTTTGCCTCAATTATCCAAACTGAGGTTGAAACCCCCGTGGCTAAAGGCTTTAGCCTCAGTTTTAGCAACTGAGGCTAAAATGACTTTTATAGCCTTGGTTCTTCAAGTGTGGCTAAAAGAACCTTTTTAACTTCAGTTTTCTTGAAATGAGGCTAAATCAAAATTTTAGCCTCCATTATTTCTAACTGAGACTAAATCCAAATTTTAGCCTCAGTTGCCTCCAATTGAAGCTAAATCTATTTTTAACCACGGTTCTCAACAACCGAGGCTAAAGCCTTTAACCATAGGAGTTGTAGTCTCAGTTTAGGTAATTGAGGCAAAACTGAGACTAAAGATAGATTTAGTCGTGTTTCTTTCACTGTGTGCTTGCCTAACAAACATCCTGAATCATTAGCTCCCATGATTTGATTAATTAAAAAACCAAGCATTACAATTGTCATTAACAATGCTCAATTCTCCAAAAAATGAAAGTAGTCCATAGCAATTGAGTAAAAATCATCAAACAAAGATCCAAAACTAAGCTTCATAAAACGTTCGGTACATTGACTTAATATCACCAAAAAAAATCTATTGTAATGTATTATATCTTATCATTAAAGGATTTGTCACAGGCTAGAAAAGAGACATCTACTGGTGATTACGAAATGGGCCATATTTAGAACATCACCACCAGCACAAAACGCACTTCCTTTCCCCTACAACCATTTGAAATACAACAATTAAAAACATGTCAGACAAAATTTTAGCAAAGACAAAAAAAATAAAAATAAAAAATAAAAAATAAAAATAAAAATTCTAGTCATTTTCCTGACTTAACATTATGATATGGGTCATTGAAAAGGACCTGATCTGGCGGCTTGACTCCCAACATATCCTGTTACAATACATCAAGGAAGTACTTTAGTACAGATTTCACTTGATGAGCAGTTCTTATCTGATAATGCATGAGATGTACACTCACTCCTGTCTAGATTAACAAAATTTTGTACCTCCCTGCTAGATCAACTAAACTCTCATTTGAATATAAAAAATACACACATCCTCATGCTCTCATTTGAAAACATCATCCAAATCTCTCACATCATTCATACATGAAGAAGCCAACAGAGAAAACATAAAAGGAAAATAATTTTCCTTCATAACTATTCTCTACATTATGTCCAATCACCTCACGCACACCAAGTAGCTTTTCCTATGAATCCAAGAACACACACACACACACACACACACACACACACACATATAAACAAACTAAAATCCAAAAATGATGTGCTACTATAAATGCTAAAACAACTCAGAAATAGAACAAAAGTAATGGGCCATGATGCATTGGGGTGTGAAAACCGTCTTGGGTCAGTTCCATACAAGCAGTGTATGTGGTAATCAGACTTGATGAGTGTATGTGGTAATCCAGACTATTAATTTGATGGATCTCAGTGTGGGTTGAGTAAGCTTAAACCTTGGAAGTTCCTAATCTTTTGATTGACAGCTACAAACAAATGGTTAAATAAAAAAGAAAGCAAAAGCCAGGAGTGAGTGTTATGATATAGATTGGCAGTGAAGGAATAAAATTTATGTTTCGATAATTAGACTGGCATTATGTTACTGGGAGTTGTTGCAGTTGTAGCTTTGGAGCTTGATGGCCATCCCGCTTGAAACCATTGTAGTAATTGAAGATCATTGGATGGGTGAATAACATAAAAAGGAATTGGTAATAGCTGCATATCATAACCCCATGATTTAGGGTCTCGCATTGTAAAGATGAGATGTCGCATAGGAAGCTGGAAGCCTAAGCAGTCATGTTATCAAGTTATTATGATGCTCGAAGCAGTAATTTTCCTTTTCTAAAAGAAAATAAACATTAGTTTGGATTCAGTTTAGAGTTAGCTTTATATGGACTGACTTTACAGCCATGACATCGGTTTTATGTGTCTAGTAGTATGAAATGACTTGGGGCCTTTAGTTTACCTGTATGTAGTAGCACCCGTCTGATGAAGAAACCACATTGAAGTGAAGCTGATGGCAAGGCCTAAGAACCCACTTGATGTCATCACCAACCAGAACATGGGCATCCTCAAGAGCGGCCTGCCAATTCCCTTCACGGATACATGAGCCCAATAAGAAAATAATGGAAGCGTCTAAATGCAGTTACTGTAATATATTGAAGGTAATTGGGTCAAGCATTGTGCTCCTACTGTTTGGACTACCAACATTGAGGTCATGGGTTCAAAGCTACAATACCCACGAAGGTTTGCATTGGCATCTATTCAAGGGTCAAAATATCATGGACTCAATGCTACCAACCATACTAACAAAGGGAAATTGAAAACTGTAAAAGACCAAGCCCAACAGACTCACATTTCAGATTGCTGAAACAGCTTCTTGTCTGCACACACCATTTTTTGTACCTTCATAGTTTTATTATATTATTTTTTGTTACTAGAATACTCAAACTTGCTTGTGTTCTGTAATTTCCAACACGTATGAGCCCACAAACTATGCAGCTGAAACCACTAATGCATGCTCATGATACAAAATCCATGTAAAATGCCCTGAATATCAAGCAAAACTTGAAACACAAGAACACTTTATTATCTTACAAGGAGTTTTTATTAGACATAAGCATCTCACTCTGTTTTCAAGAGTGAAAGTTTCAGGCTACCTTATAAACTGTTTTAACTTTTACTAAGATAAACCCTAAAGTGTACAAAGACATATTGGGTGCATAGGAAAATACCACAATTAATAATCTCTCAAAAACCATGGAGATGCACAGAAAACATATTTTGTATCAGTACAAACATTCAAAGAACTGGACATAAATTCAGATTGCACAGAAACCATGGAGATGCAGGGTGATCTAGGTTTATGAATTTGATCTACTTATGAAGTTTCTCCTAAATAACCATTAGTTTAGCACAGACAACTAGGGGGGGAAAATCCTTGCAATAACAAATTGGGGAGTCTTGGAGTTATCCTTCATAAACAGCTAGATGTATTAGTTCTATAACTCGATGATTTTTAAAAGCCTAGTCGTAAAGTTTGCCAAACCTATATGTAATGAGAAGAAAGGAGGTTCAGCATCAAGTTTTAAGATAATAAGAACCTTCCAATGTGAAGATGAATTGAGTGTGTAGAAACAAGTTCACACTACAAGAAAACTGGCATTTACCGGCGGTCAAAACCGCTGCCAAATGCCTAGAAAACCGCCGGGAAAGCCTTTCTATACATATACAGATAAAACTACTACTCAAATGTACCCAAAACAGGGGCAAGTATCAACTATCCTCTACCTACAAACATGAAAGGACCTATTACCATCCACCATTTTCCTGACAAGGCTATATTGGAAGTTTGAAACTGATAGCTCCAGGTAGAAAGGGTCCTTGACTCTTAGAGATTCCATAAGAACATCCCAAGAAACAACACAAGTTGCCATTTTATGCAATCTGAGTCATTAATATAACACTAACGAGTCTTAATTGAAAGAATACAAGGACATCTTCTCAAGCAATTAAGTTGTTGAGCATGAGATTTCAGAATAGTAACAAATTAGTTGCAGGTGAAAAATACTTGGAAAGTACATGCAGTAAAAACAACATTTTACAAAAAAAATAATAATAAATCAATGGACCACTCTGAAGCGACATTACAAGAAGAGAAAATGGTGAACAAAAATAAAATTGTCACATATCATCCATGAAAAGAAAAAATTCATGGAAAGAAAAATAAAATTCATGAAGAGAAAACAGTGAAGAAAAATTCATGAAGAGAAAATGGTGAAGAAAAATAAAATTGTCACATGTGATCCATGAAAAGAAAATTAAAATTCTGGGCTCCATTGAAGGGCTCTTCTTGGCACCGGCATGATGATGGCCTGGAGGAGAGGAAAATTCAGGCGGCAGATGGGTCTTCTAATTCCTATTGTCGATAATTTGCGGAAAAGGGGTTTTACTATTGTGAATGCTTGATACTTATTTTGGAGAGATGAAGAATCAGTGGATCACTTATTTATACACTGCCAATTTTTAAGGGAGTTGTGGATCAGTGTGCTAGGTCACTTTGGAGTCAGTTGGGTGATGGCAGAATCGATTGCCAACTTTTTTGTCCAATGGCATGATGGTGGGTTGGTAGCAGGTACTAGGAGGAGGTGGAGACTATTTCTCTTGGTTGGTCTATGGGCTCTGTGGGCTAAAAGAAACAATATGCATTTCTGAAATTTGAGTGGCATTGCAAGGGGTGTTTTCCTCAAAGCGCTTGCTAATGTTGTTGAGTAGGATGGGGTGATGTCTTTGTAATATCTGTATTGTATCTGCTTGTTTTTAGTTGTTACGTTTTTCTCTGTATTTTTGGCACTTTTAATAAAGTTCTCATCCTTCAAAAAAAAAAAAAAACCAAGAAGAAGACGAAGAAGAAAAGAAAAGACCCTGAATAATTATGCATAAGAGCAAATTAAGTGCCCTGATGTGTCCATTTGATCCAGACTGTTGATTTGATGTGCCCCCACATAGATGGAGAATGACATATGACACTTCCATATTAAGTGATTCTATTCATCTGCTCTGTGATTGTTATTTTGGATTCTTTACTGTGTCTTGCCTTGACTGTTTATTTCTGGGCCACTGATCCAAGGGTTAGAATTGTCTAATCTGGCAAGGTGATAAAAAATGGTAACCGTTACCATTATGATATGGGCCGTAATGGCTGTTATGGCCGTTTTTAATTTTTTGAAAAAACTTTTACATGGCCGTTACGGATCCATTACGGCCTGTTTTTCTATAACGGCCGTTTCGATTCCATAATGCATAACAGTTATGACCGTTAGTGTTACGTAACGGCCGTTATGTAACCGATTTTGAATACCTTGAATCTGGGAGAGTTTTAGGTAAGCCATCCACTGCCAGTTCCTTGACATAAACAGTTGGGATCACCAAACCATGGGCCCTGCATGTACAGGGTACAAACTGGTGCATTGGAGCATTATTCATATTTCCAAGGAATAAGAACCCTAAAATTCCTCCCATTAAAAGCCAAAGTGACAGTTTTTTCAAAATGTCTGAATTGAAGTTGCTTCATAATTGAGCTGTAGGTGAACCCCAAAATACATAAGACAACAGAAATTTTACTAAGATAATTAGTGGTAACTAAACTAACAATATGGTTTAGAAACATGGCCATGTTAAAGTCAGTAATGAGTCTCAAATAATTTAATCAGGAACTCAAAGTCTATGATCAACATGCATATTCTGCTTTTGGATTGCTTATGAATACAAAATCCCTAACAAGAAGGGAAATCAAAAATATCAATTGTACACCAAGGAAAACCAGCCTCATTCTTGATAGATCCTTTCTTTTATTTTGTAGAATCTCGACTTTCACAAAATGACCTTCCTTATCAAAGTCAAAAGAGTGCTTTAACGGCTTTTGAATTTATGTTGAAATTCACACTAATAAGGGTACATTCAAATTTTGAATGGCTTGGAGGCCAGCTAATATAAAGTGAACTTTCCCGCTTAATTCAGAAGGGCATAAATTCTAAAAATAAATAAATAAAGGAAAAACAGAATGACATGTTGAAGAACTTGGGAAGAGGCTAAGTGACAAGGCTAATATCAACCATCATACTATGTAATAAAGGCACCCCATTTTTCTTTTCTTTTTTCCTTTTCTTTTTTTCTTTTCTCTTTTTCCTTTTTTTTTTTTTTTTTTTGTTTTTGAATGTATAAAATTTCCTTAAAAGTTGTCATGTTCAATACCTGTCTCAAGCATGCACACGCGCAGTGTGTCTGTCTGACGCAAATAAACAATTCTATTAGGAAACAACCTAATTTACATTTTCATTTTGTATTTTTCAGAGTACTTGTATACTCCTACAAAATTCCTAGCGTATCTCTAGTCATATAGCTATAGTTTTCTATATGTTAAGTATGTATGAAGAAAACTTCTATCATCATACATTTTTATTTCTCATTATCTATTTGTCAGCACATGTTGGGTTTTCCAGTCCTCATGTCCAACACATCAGATCCATGACTGAAACTAACGCTCATGTAGATGTTCAAGTTATATAGGCACCATAGCATGTTCAAAGTGACATACGACATGCCTGGATGTTACAATTAGGAATGTAAAGGAACATTTCCTAGAAAATAAAGCATGCATAGAAGGTCAAGTAACAAGAAGCATTACCTCATAGTAGTCATGTAAACCAAGGCCCTCAACATCTACAGGCTGCATGAAGGGCCAAGCCCACTTGTGTTGTGTGATCTGGAAAATAAAGGGCATGCTTCATAAGGGAAATCAACCTCTAATACTTTTTGTTAATTAACAAATCAGCCTCTTAAGTTGGGAGCATCAAAGTAATCCCGACCTTCATACATTGAAATGACAGGGTTGCATGGGAAATAGTTACAGTTTAAATGGACTCTAGTTTGACATAGCAAAAAACAAAGTGTAGAACATACAACAAGAAATGGCATGACCTTTTGAGTAATGAAAATTCCCAGTAAAAAGAAAAAGGTCTAAGTAAAACCTGACTTTTCTTGGTAATTCATTCTTAATATACATCCATGTAAAATATACATATGCATTCAAAAGACAGACTATTTGTCAAATATTCATATGTATTCAGAGATTGACCAATACCAATAGGGATTTAGTTATTGATAAATAGGATTTGAAATGGGAAAGCAGACATCTAATGAGACTCCTTTATCACAAGATGGGATTAAAGAACCAACACGAGGATAACAGTTGTTATATAATCGGCATGAAAAGAAAGCAATCATCTCATGAAATATTACCTTATATCGAAAATGGCATTAATGAGTCTCAGGGGGAGATTGACACACACATGTGTGCATTCCTACCACATTTGCATCATTGTCAACCCTGCTGCCTAAGAGTCCATAATGGAAACCCCCTTCCATACTCGTTTAGTAGAAAATCTTATGAAGCCACTTTGAGTTTCGCATTATCAAGGAAACATGGAAATGTTAGCTATGGGGTGTTGCTAGGCATTAGTGATTTGTATCAATACACCTCACTAAAATACAAATTTATCTTTATTAGGAACACAGACTGAAACGAAAATGGAGAAGTTAAAAAAACTAATCAATGTTTTCACTTGCTCGGTATGCTTTTGAGATGCATGCATCCTATAAGTTCTATGCGGTTCAGGAAGCATGTAGATGGGCTATAGGCCAAAAGTCACAATGTCCGGACAACTCAGATCAACAATTAGTTATGAGTTCTACATTTGTTGCAAATTCTGCCTGTTAAATGTGGACCCTTGCTCTGTTTTGATTTTTTGAGCCAACTCGTACGTTGTTCGGGCATAGGCTGGATGGAAACCATGGTCAATCCCCTTGATTTTCAGCATATATGGCCCATTCACAAGGTGTACCACAAAATCAATGGGCCTGATCACTGAGCACTAGTGCCATGTGCTACTAGAGATGTCTCAAAGATGCATCATGGGACTCCCCAACACATATGCAACACGATAAGCTTCTCTTTCATTTAAATTAGCTCAGGAAAAATGTCCTAGAAGGAAGCAAGCAAGAACGAAAGACATATTTTAAGCTTTATAATATTGAAGTCAAACTAGACAAAGAATGTTTGCGGGGAAAAAGGTTCCAAGTTACCTGGCCCAATATTGTGGAAAATTGACGCATGAGCTCTTGCATTCTCTTTGTACTGGCAACTTCTCTACGATTTGGATCAAGATGCTTCTTACTGCTTGTGATCTGCTTCTCCTTTTCCCGATCTTTCACAATCGAGCTACCTTTAAAACTACCAAGTCAGCTTTTTACTTGAGGATGAGTAAAACTGAGTAACCTCGGTCACTCTTTGCTCGAGCTGCAAATGTAATTAAACAATTTAATAGAGATAGTTGATTCATTGGATATTCCAAAAGAGAACTACTAAGAATGTTATATGAAGAGGATTCATAATCCTCTTTGCGTTCTATGTGCGAGAAGGACACACGAGTCTGTGATCCAGGAGGTTAGGTAGGTCCTAGGCATGCATGCCCCTGGGCCAAAGATTAGTCAGCCTCTCGTTAAGAGAATCACTTATGTACATAAAAATCAACAATTAGATAACTTCATCGGTGGTCCACAACGCAAACAAATGTGGCACATCCGATGAGAAGACTGTCTATTTTGGGGCGTATATATTCATAGCAGGGCCACCTGATGAAAGTCCCAAATCTTCCATGCTTGTGCTCATCTGTTTTCATCGACCAATGCAAAACCAGCAGATTCAACACCCTCACACTCATAAGCGTCCTAAGCTACTAATATGAGGCCCACCCCTATAAAACCCTAACAAATAGCACCAGATATAAAATTTTCAAAAAGATGTAAGTGCATTACCTGTAATCTGAAGTAATATCAACACTGATTCAAATCCTTATGATCTAAAACTCTACAA
Organism: Magnolia changhungtana; assembly: GCA_030180095.1. NCBI lineage: Eukaryota > Viridiplantae > Streptophyta > Magnoliopsida > Magnoliales > Magnoliaceae > Magnolia > Magnolia changhungtana. Next base: position 562,800 of record JASAUF010000430.1, on the reverse strand, counting down.
ACTCTCGATACTAATTAAATGGAAGACCTAAAAATGGCACTTCCCTTTTCTCACTAGTTGTACATTTGATTGCACCTGAGCTCATTCTTCATGTCAGCAATGCCATTCAGAATCTCAATCTTTTGGACATTACCAAGTTTGTTGAGAAAATTTAACTCCACTCCTTCCTGTTGCTCCAATTTCTCCTTCCTCTTTTCCTTTGCCACCTTTTCATATTCCTCAATTGAGTCCTCATCAATTAGATAGCCAATGCCCTTTTGGACATAGAATTATGTGCAAGCATTACACCTGCAAAGAAGATTTCTCCATTTCTTAGAAAGACGCATGGGTTTTTTCTTCTCTGAAACAAATGAGGCTTGACGTGGATCCACTCCAAATATACAGTTGGGATTTGAAATGCTACCGTGGGCTGCATCCTGCTTTAAAGCCACATTTTTCTCCAAATTCACTCCAAGCAGAGGATCTCTAAGAAAATAGTTATTAAAAAAAACCTAACTATCTGATTTGGACTGAACAGAGCTCACTCTATATTGGCCTATCTATTTTATAATAAGAAATAGGCCTTGGACCGTTTTTCATAATAATGACCTTCATTTTCTAGAGGCCAGTCGATTTTGCCCTCCATGTTTTCAGTGAGAACAGACGTATCCCAAATCGGTGCTATCAAATTCACGTGAACAAACTAACAATATTAACAATCTAGATTTAAAACGAATTCCTATTTCTATAATCCGCACTCAAATTCGAATTCAACAGCATGTATAAACCCCCATAAACAATCACAAACCTTCAGAAACGCTAAATCTACAATCATCTCAAAGCAGAAACCCTATCACCGACTAAAGAAATCAAAATTCATACCGATCATGCGAGCTTTCAAGTTCGTCTCCCTTGGATAGTTTCTGCATTATGCTCAAGAGGGTCCGAGTTCCAGCATCGCCACCTGCCGAACATCTGGATGGGAGAACCCGACCTCGGGGCTTTTCCACGGAGTCTCCATCCCAAAGACCTCTCAAGCGGAGGTCTCTTGCGGTCGAGCAACGGATTCCGCCGCAATGGAAGGTTCTCGCTTTAGCCGCTTCAGAAACTCGTCAGGGGGCGGCGTTGGAGAATCTCAAGATAGGAAGAGGAGCCGAGCTAGGGTTTTCTATGTAAAAAAAAAGGGGACGATCGAGGCGTGAAAATCCTGGGAAAACCCTAGAAAAGAACGAAGATCTCTTCGCCGCACGCACAATGAGAGAAAAGCAATGGGGGAAAATTCCAAGACGCTGCGAATTTATAGTTCGGAATTAGCTTTTAGCCTCGGTTGTAATGCTATCGAGGGTAAAAAGAAGACGTTTGACCTCGGTTCCTATCCAACTGAAGCTAAAAAGAAATTTTTTTTTTTCAAAATTTTCAATTATTTGAAATTTCTCAATTTTAACAAAATTTCTAATTTTTTTCAAGACTCTCAAATTCAAAATTCTTATTTTTTTTTTCAAAATTTTCAAAAATTTTCAAAATTCTTAATTTTTTAAATTTTTTTTAAAATTCCCAATTTTAAAAAAAAAAAATCATACTTTTTCATAATTATCATTTTTTTATTCTTAATTTTTCAAAAAAAAATTTCTTAATTTTTTAAAAGTTCTCAAAATTTTAAAAAATTCTTAGTTCTTAAAAAATTCAAAATTCAAATCTTTTTCAAAACTCTCAATTTTTTTTTTCAAAATTCTCAATTTTTTCCCAATTGTCTCCATTCTTTTCCAAAATTCTCAATTTTTGACAATTGTCAAAAATTTTAAAAATTATTAATTCTTTTAACATTCTTCTTTTTTTTAATATTCTTAAATATAGAGTTTTGGCCTCGGTTCATATGCAACAGAGGCTAAAAAGTAGACTTTTGGCCACGGTTCTCATGTAATTGAGGCTAAAAAGTAGACTAGACTTTTCGCCTCGGTTCCTATGCAATTGAGGTAAAAAAGTAGTCCTTTCGCCTCGGTTCCTATGTAATTGAGCCTAAAAATTAGACCTTTCGCCTCAGTTCCTATGCAACTGAGGTTAAAAAGTAGACCTTTGGCCTCGGTTCCTATGCAACTGAGGCTAAAAAGTAGACCTTTCGCCTCGGTTCATATGCAACTGAGGCTAAAAAGTAGACTTTTCACCTCGGTTCTTATGCAACTAAGGCTAAAAAGTAGATTTTTCACCTCAGTTCCTATGCAACTGAGGCTACAAATTAGACCTTTCGCCTCGGTTCCTATACAACTGAGGCTAAAAAGTAGATTTTTCACCTCGATTCCTATGCAACTGAGGCTACAAATTAGACTTTTCGCCTCAGTTCCTATACAACTGAGGCTAAAAAGTAAACTTTTCGCCTCGGTTCCTATGCAACCGAGGCTAAAAATTAGACCTTTCGCCTCGGTTTCTATGCAACTGAGGCTAAAAAGTAGACCTTTCGCCTCAATTCCTACACAACTGAGGCTAAAAAGTAAACCTTTCGCCTCAGTTCCTATGCAACTGAGGCTAAAAAGTAGACTTTTTGCCTCAATTACTATGCAACTGAGGCTAAAAAGTAAACTTTTAGCCTCAATTCTAAAGCAACTGAGGCGAAAAATGAACTTTTAGCCTCAATTCCATAGCAACTGAGGCTAAAAAACACATTTAGCCTCCATTTTTTGAACCGAGGCTAAAAAATTGAGGCTAAAGGCCTACTTTCTTGTAGTGTTTGGAGCCATTGTTAGTTGGCTTCCCACGGTTTGGATGAATAGACAAAAATTATGGCTAGTCTAATTATCAGTTGGGCCACTGTCTATAGAACAAATCATTCACTGGAAAATATGGTTAAGTTGTTCTAAGACATCTACGTGTTTTTAGTACCTCTCCCACATGATGTACCTGCTAGATTTCTCAAACAAATCAATTACACGGAGGGGCCCTAGTGATGGATAGATTGGATTTTCACACCAAGGTAACCATTTTCACATGTGGCCCATAGATGAGAACCTCATATCCTTTGAAAATCTTAATATGCCACTGATATTAGAATTTAATTTTTATAATTAAAACCATCATTGTCAGAACCGCAGTTCAAGGATTTGGAGTTTATAGTTTCCAGTTCAGCACATTTCAGAGGCCAGATACACTGCATTGTAGGTTTAGCTTAACCTACAACACAATTTTCGGCCCACAGTACTGATACATAAGCGACAACCTGGATATCCTGTGCACTCCCTCAGGTATTTCCTGGGTTCCGAAAATCAAGCAGATAGAATACTCAGGTGGGCTACCCCACTGAATAGTTGAGATGGGGACACCCATCATTAAAAGCTTTCTACATTGTGTGGGGTCATTGTGTTTTATACATATCAACGGGCTCATTCAGAAAATGTGTTATTAGGATGACTAGACATCCCGAAATTCCGGCCATCCAAAAGTCACCCAAAAACTTCTAATTCACATGTTGGGCAATTTAATGGTTGGATCTGTTTCATTTTTGGGGCCATCTCACTTTTCTATGGGGGTAACCTTTCTTGACGTGATAGATTCTCTACACTGAGAATTGGCTTCTAGCATAAGCTGTTTTGACAAATGTTATGGAGAATCCCACCTCATATTATCAACTAGAGATTTTGGTAAGGATTAACAATAGGGATCGTTACAAAATGCTGTGTAATTTCCATCCTGGTGCCTGCTTAAAAATCTTTTCACTAAGGTACCTCATTAGTTCATGTATTTGTCATTGAGATTCCTTCGGTTAGATTTTTTCTAAAAGGTGTTAGACTGAGCTGCTGATTTCTTATTTTTATTTTAATCACAGGAATGCTTTCTACGTAACTAATTTAGAATGCACCCTGTGTACGATAATCACACCTTTGACCATTTTCTTTACCGGGTGTGACGGGTAAAGCAGTTGAAACCTTGCAAAAGCTGGGGTATATATGTCTTTCAATGTTAAATATGATTCTTGTTAAGGAACTCTGAGTTGAAGTTCCGTGCCAATTTAGCTCTTGCACAAGCGTTTAATAGCATCTTGGGTAATATATGTCTTTCTTGGGTCGTATCCATTACGCTTCTTTGAAAGTAAATAGATTTTTGAAGATATTTCTGGGTTAGGAAAAAATTTTAATAGCAGGCAGTTATTAGGCAATAGCTCAAACCCTAAGCAAGTATATTGAAAAAAAAAAAAAAAACCCAAAATTAATCACACTTACATAAAACAGAAAAAAATAAATAAATAATAAATACAGTTAGAAACAAAGAAATCCAACAGCTAAAGTTCAACGTAAATCAGTGGCCCACTTAATAAATGCACTGCTCCGATTTTTGCAGTGTGCCAGTTTAAAGTGCGCACAACATGACAAATTGACTATATCATCACACGTGATCCATCTGATGGGGAATGAGGCCGCAAATGGTAGCATCTGTGTGGGGCCACAATCTACTGTATCCTGATCTGAGCCCATTTGCACGGAACGCAGATTAGCAGCAAACACGGATCCAGCCGACAGGAAACAGTGTTCGTTGAACACCCACAGTTAGGGTTCACTGTAATGTTTACTTGCTATGGCCCAAAACGTCACACAAGCCTAGATGCATGACGGGTTGTGTGGCCCGCCTGAAATTTAAATCTTCTTTCATTCTTGGGACAATAGCCTAAAACAAGCTAGTAAAACAGATGGAAAGAACAGATATACAATGCATACATTAAGGTGGGCCTTAAGGTTAAGGTCGCACCCACCTGGCTGGACCGGGATGGCAGCTAATCCCCGTTCCACACGCACATCTGTGCGAGGCAACAAAGTGCAGATTGGAAAGTAGTTTAGGCATAAGACGGTTCATCATTTTGTGCCAAGAAGGGAAAACACAATCCAGAACTTCGATGGCCCCTTATAACTTTTCAGTGGTTGGTGTTCAATCCCCACCTCTTTCTATAGTGTGGTCCGCTTGAGCTTTGGATCTGCCTCATTTTTAGCCCCATCACTTGAAATGATGTCGGAAAATGGATGGATAGTGTGGATATAACACATACATCACGCTGGGCAAACAAAACTTGATGATGTTTTTTTTTTTTTTTTTTTGAAAGGTGGGCTACTGCCACTCAAACTTCATTAAACCTGAAAACTTTACAACCTTTCCAGAGGGCCCCAACCAAAGAGTTTTGTTTTTTTCTTTTACAACCTTTCGGGTGGACCCCTGCAAAAATGGGGGGCCCACCTATCATGTAAACTAAACAGGGCAGGGGCATTACCGCCTAACAAGAAACAGCAAACTACCTACAACTCAAAATGTAGCCACTGAGACACTCATGGGAACCAGAGCAGAAAAAGAAACAGCAAGTGGACTACACCACAGAAATGAGTGGACCACACCATAGATGATGTTGTGTTACATCTACACTAGCCATCCATTTTTGGGACATCATTTTTAGGTCCTGAGCTAAAAACTGAGGCAGATCCAAAGCTCAAGTGGACCACACCACAGAAATCAGTGGGGATTGATGGCCATTGCTGAAACCTTCTTAGAGCCCACCATAATGTTTGTTGGCCATTTAACCTATTCATAAAGTCACACAGACCTGAACGGATGGAAACCACAAATCCAAAACTTCCATGGCCCTCAAGAAATTTGAATGGCAGGAATTAACCCCAACTTCTTACTATGGTGTGGTCAACCTGAGTTTTCGATCTGCCTCATTTTGAGGCTCATGTCCTAGAATGATCTCAAGAACTGGATGAATTGTGTGGATATATCGGACATCATGGTGGAGAACGCAGAATGTTGCCTTAACACAGTTCGTTGTTCTCTCGCGGTGCATCTATACCTCTCCACCGAAATTAGGGCTTTCAATGGCCCAAGCTCGGACCTACTAAAATGAGAATTTTGAAGCCCAGCCGAAATAGTTTAAAATTCGGGCGGAGTCCAGCACCAGGCCTGGCCTGTTGACAGCCATAGCCGAAACACGGCTGCTCATTGAAGTAAGGCCATTTGGCCTGATGAGTGTTGGCCCACCATGATGTTTGTGAGAAATGCAACCGTCCGTTTTGGCAGCTCATGTAAGACATGGGATAAAAATTCACGTGGATAAAGTAGGCCTCGGGAAACAGGTGGAAAGAGAGCTATCTATCGTTCAAACTTTTTCCTGCTCCACTATGATATGTTTACAAGCCATCCAAACCGTTTATGTTACAAGAGGTCTGATTCCAATCCCATTCCTCTTTTCTTTCTGCTTCGAATGTTCCTCGTGTTACAAGAGGTCTGATTTTTCTTGATCGGGTGGGACTGACTAATTTGCTGGAAAGGCCTTCAAAGTTATTTGCGTGTGGAGCGGGGCTGCTCTATTTTGTTTTTCTTCTTTCACGATAGGTGGGACTTTACCCTTTTTGTTGTGGGGCCCGCCCGAAGTAGCTTTGTATAGCCTTCTTTTGATATGAACAGACAATCTGGATATTTCGGTAAAAAAAAAAAAAAAAAAAAAGCCATCCAAACCGTTTATGATACGGTCAAACCATTTATACTGTCATTCCCACGAGGATGTACTGAGAGCACAAAAATATTAGCCTGATCCAAAGCTTCCGTGGTCTCAAAGATGTTTCAACGGTGAGCATACAATCGCGGCTGCTTTCTATCGCGTGGCCCACTTGAGCTTTGCATTGCGTCATTTCTGTTGTCCTCGCGCACCGGACTCAGTACATATGGGCAGTTTTGGGTTTTTTAAAGTATGGTTCATTTCTAACTGTTTATTCACGCAGTCCATCCCCCGTCAAGTCATTTTAATTCATGAGCCCCAAAATATATACGATCCTTAACTGTCAATGGTTTACATGGTGAATGTATAGGTGTGATCATTACTGTGGGGGTAGACGTTTAGGATGGGTTGGATATTGTATATATACACAATACACTGGAAGCCTTGTACCAGTAACTTATTTTGCTAAGAGGTATGAATTAGGCAGTTCATCTACTAAGTGCCACCTATGAATTATGAGGCAGTTCATCTACTAAGTGCCAGGTGGCACATTTTCATTCTCATGTGAGCCAGATTTTACTAAAGAGTTGCTGTTTCTAACATTTTTTACCACCTTTTATGTGGACCATTGTTGTTCATGTCTTAGGGCATTTAAAGAATGGGACCCACATGATGGACAGCGTAGATCCGACGACTGAGGTGTCATGCTTGGTGGAATCTATATATAGCTTGCTTCCTTTGGCCATCTAAACACAAAGAAGATAGTGTTTTCTTCCTTCAAACCCTTGTTTGCACTGCCCCGCCCAGGAAGAAAAAAATATCAATTTCCTGGTATGTTCTTCATTTTCTTACACCTCTGATTTTTCTCTTCATTATCTTATTGTTTTTCATTGTTTTCACACAACTTTCTTCTAATTAACATTCTCGGGATAAAAAGCCTTGAATTTTTTTCCCAACTGAGCTCACAAGTCTGTAAAAGGCAGCCCATCTACATGCCACTACACATGGTGCCAAAGTGGCCCACGTGCATCTCATTCCAGAGTTTGAAGCGATCGTTTAGTTTAGGCTGTTTTCCTCCTCTCCTTTTTTTGTTTTTTCGTGGCAGTAATTTGTAATTCCTCGGTGGTTTGGAAGTTATGGATGGTTAGGATTATATTGAGGTTTTCTTTCTCTTCTTAGTGATTAAGATAACTTGGAGAGAAAATTGCCTAGTTCTCTACTTAGTTGATTTTAATTGACTTTCTTTTTAACCAAAAAAAAAAAAAAAAAGTAGCCCACGTGTAAGATTTCTCAGCCATTCGCTAGCTAGCTTCCCACTATTTAGATGGATGGGAACAAAAGATAAGGCTAGTCTGATTACCAGGTGGTCCAAATCAGTGGCAACAAATATCAGGAAGGTTTTTCGAAGCCATGTGGTCGTTTTTAATACCTCTGCCACATGATGTATTTTTACAACACAAAACAATCATGCTGAGGACCCAACCAATGGGCGACTTGGAGCTTGCACCAACATATGGACCACCTGCACATGGGGCATACGTGTGTTGGGATTTGTGCTGCGGAATCACACATATAAATCTAGGATAGCAATCCAAGAGCATCAAAAAAACACAAAAGAACACAAAGATTTAACGTGGAAAACCCTTGCAGGAAAAAACCACGGCACAAAGCGACAGAAAATTCCACTATGAAAGCACAGATTATGAAGATAGAGGACTTACCCGGCTTGAGCAATCCTCAAACCTCTTATTTTCTCCACCCCTTGAAACCCTATAACCCTTTAGAAATACTTAGAACCCCTTAGAATTTCTTCTAGTTAGAATTTCTTCTAGTCCCGTATATATGCTTATTTATAGGTTTTAGAAAGAAACCTAAGCAAAATCGGAAACAAAATTTCACAGAATCTGCGTTTCCGTAAACGAATCTGCATAAACCTTTGATGCACATCGAATCTAGTTCAATGTCATCGAAGAAGGACCAAAACTGTCCATAGACTGGGGCTGAAAAATGCAGAAAAAATCAATTTCATCGAGTTTGCTTCGATGTCATCAAGCTAGCTTCGATGTCCTCAATCTAGTTCGTTGACATCGAACCAGCAAATATAGATTTAAGACATCTGTCATTAACAATTTCCACCATGTCTTCAATCTTTAAATGTATAGTTTCTTGTCCTATTCTCTTATCTATGTCTCGCATTTTGGCTTCATCAATGCTTCTCGTGCACACTCCGTCCTTCCTTTACGCCATCGCTAAGCTCAGAGAAGTTGCACAGAACTTGCACTTATCTGTAGGAACAACCTTGGTGAGCATGTCTGCTACATTCACGCTAGTGTGAATCTTCTGCAGTGTTACGCCTTCTTCCTCAAGCACCTGTCGGATAAAATGGTGATGAACATCAATGTGTTTAGTACGTGAGTGATAAGCAGAATTTTTAGCCAAATTGATAGTGCTCTCACTATAACAATTAACTAGCACAGCCTCCTACCGAAGTCTAAACTGATTTATCATGCCTCTACGCTAAACACCTTCTTTAAACGCTTTCGTCACTGCCATATATTCTACTTCAGTCATGGAAGGAGCCACAATAGATTGAAACTTCGACATCCAACTGATTGCTCCACCCATTAGTATAAACGAGTAACCTGAAGTCGACTTTCTGGAATTCAAACTGCCTGCGTAATCTGAATCCACATACCCTACCAACTTTTCCTCTGTTTTCTCAAGAGTTAAGACGTAGTCTTTCGCACCTCGAATGTATTGAAGTAGTCATTTCACTGCTTCCCAATGTTGTTTGCCTGGGTTTAAAATGTATCTGCTAACAACACTGACTGCCTATGAAATATCTGGTCTCGTACAGACCATGGCATATATTAAACTGCCAACTGCATTCGAATAAGACACATGGGGCAACCTGTTTTCCTCATTTTATTTAGGACATTGTTCTGAGGAAAGCTTGAAGTGAGTCGCGTGGGGAACGCTCACTGGCTTTGTCTGGTCCATCCCATACTTAATCAACACATTTTCAAGGTATTTTACTTGTGATAACCAAAGCATGCTCTTCTTCATGTCTTTATGAATATCTATGCCGAGAACCCTTTTTGCAGGCCCTAGATCTTTCATCTCGAATGTTCTTGATAACTGAGTCTTCAGTACATTGATTTTAGACATATCATGAAAAGCGATCAACATATCATCAACATACAATACTAGGATAATGAATTTGCTATAACTCAGTGTTTTGTAATAGACACAGTGATCGTATTCACTCCGAGTAAATTTCTGACCCAACATGAAAGAATCAATTTTTTAATACCACTGCCTAGGCGACTGTTTCAGGCCATACAACGACCTTATTAACCTACGAACCTTTTTCTCTACTCCTTTAACTTCGTAGCCCTCTGGTTGCTTCATGTAGATCTGCTCTTCCAATTCCTCATGCAGGAATGCAGTTATGACATCCATCTATTTCAACTCGAGATCGTATTGGGCAACCAACGTCAATATGAATCTGATAGACACCTACTTAACCATCGACGCGAATATATCTATGAAGTCAATTCCTTCTCGCTGAGCATAACCCTTCGCTATCAATGTAGCTTTGTATCTATCCTGTTTTCTTTTGAATAACCACTTGCATCTGATCGCTTTTCAGCCCACTAGAAGCTCCACCAGCTCCCATGTGTGATTTTTGTGCAACGAGTCCATCTCATCATCCATAGCCGCCTTCCACTTTTCTGTATCAAGGTCACTAAGAGCCTCCTAAATAGTAAACGGGTCCTCTTTGTAATGAGGGCATATGCAATATTAGAGTTGTCCTTGTATCTTGTCGGTAACCTGTGATCACGCGGTGAGTTCCTTCTCACAAGTGATTGTTCCACCTGATCATGTACCTCTGTCTACGCATCTGTTTCTACCTAAGTATCATCTATGTCAATTTGGACATCTACGATCAACCTTTCTAGTTCCTTTTACTCCTCTTGATCATTCTTGTGGAATAGGGAGCTCTTATCGAATTTGACGTCATGACTAGTGATGACGTTACATGCGACCTTGTCGAATAACCTATAACATTTCACACCAATGCGGGTTTCTAAGAGTTTTCCATTTTTCATCTTTCATAGTCGATTTTCACTCCTCAAGAGCCTTAATATCGTGTTGCTTGGTTAATAGGCTAATCATCTTAACCTTTCATAACTCAAAATTATTTTTTCTTGAGTACTCTCAATATCAAACTTGGCGTTTCCCATTATTACTAATCCTTCAGATTCAGATCTATGCCCCAACGATTTCTCTGATACCACTCGTTGGGATTTGTGCTACGGAATCACAGAGATCTAGATCTAGGATAGCAATCTAAGAGCGCCAAGTAAACACAAAAGAGCACAGAGATTTCACGTGGAAAACCCTTGCGGGAAAAAACAATGACATAAAGTAATAGAAAATTCCACGAAAGCACAGATTACAAAGATAGAGGACTTACCCAGCTTGAGCAATCCTCAAACCTCTCCTTTTCTCCACCCCTTGAAATCCTAGAACCCTTTTAGAAATACTTAGAACCCCTTAGAATTACTTCTAGTCCTGTATACATGTTTATTTATAGGTTTTAGAAAGAAACCTAAGTAAAATCAGAAACAAAATTCGTAGAATTTATGTTTCTGCAAACAAATCTCCGTAAACCTTCAATGACATTAAACATAGTTCAATGTCATTGAAGAAGAACCAAAACTGTTTAGCGATCGGGGCTGAAAAACGAGGAAAAATTTGATTTCACCGAGTTTGCTTCGATGTGATCGAGCTGGCTTCGATGACATCGAATCCAGTTCGATGACATCAAACCAGCAAATACAAATTTAAGACTGTTCACACCCCAAGTATAGGGTTGTGATGTAGTAATAATCTCGGTAAGACCGAGGTCGAATCCACAGGGACTAAACCTTGTACGTAATCTGAAAGTAACCAAAACTAGAACTAGAATAAGATGAAATCTAAATCAAGTGAATGTGAGTGAATAATGGTGAAATAGTAATCTAAAACTTGTAGAATTCAAAGGTGGGAAACTAGAGGATCCACTTGTAGAGATCAGGGAGATTTACGCTTGATTCATGAACTCAACTGGACTTTGAGTCTCATCTTCATCCAGTTGGAAGATATATCACTAAAGCTCGATCTGAACTTCCTTTGATCTAGTTTTCAAAGAGGTGAAAGGTATAAGAATTAGAGATAATTCCATCACAAAACCATGCCCATGAGACAAAGCAAACAACAAAATTAAAACAATCCACAACCAATCAGAAGATGTATGAATGTTAGGAAGGGTTCCGTCATCCAACCACGCCCGGGACACGATAGTGAACAATAGGGTTCCCAAATTCACAAACCCTATAATGCTAAGAATATGCTCAAAGTTATCGTAGATCCATTGTAATTTTAGTCACAACGAACCATTAAAAATTAAAGGATTCCTATTAATCAAACTTAAAGTAATATCAGTTCATTCTTACATGAATTAAAACCATAAAAATCCTTTCCATCTCACCACAAGCTACACCTCTTAGCCCTAGCTAAGAGGCTTAACTCATCACACACATGATGATGCTAAAGATCTCTAAACAAAATTAAAGGAAAAGAAGAAAGAAAGCAAAGAAAAGAAGAAAGGAAAAAAAAAACCTAAGCCAACTAGCCCTCTCTCTCTCTCTCATTTTTGCACAGTCCCAAGATAGCCCTACTCTCTCTCTCTCTCTCTTCTCTTTCTTTTATAGGCTGATGTAGGTCAACTGTTGGAGAGGTCAGTTCACGCAGGTAAGAGGCGGTGGAGAATGCCCTTTATGCAATAGAGAACTCCCCTACGTAAGTATTGTTATGCGATCAAGAAGACGGTCCGAAAAACACCCATTTTCCTTGCTTTCTTCTCAAAGAAATAGTGTCCCCTGAGACGTTTTGGGGTGGCATACATGATGAACGGATCAGATCTGCCATCCGATCATGGCCATGATCGTACAATAACCCCAAAACCGGTCAGTTTCGGACGCTGAAATAGGGGTTGCGTAACATGACTTATGCTGTGACATTGGTGGGGCCCATGATCAGTGTCAGTTGAGAAATCCACACCGTCCATTGCACTCTCCTCGAAAAACCAATTAGAAATGGTTAGTTTTGGATTAGATTCGATGTGGCCCACGTGGTTTTCTTCTCTGCCGTCCATCCTATGTTTGAAAGGTGATCTTCCTGTCTGTACATACATGGGACCAAAAGGAAAGTTAGGCAAGGGTTGTACCCCCCCCCCCTGAAGAGTATGGACGGTCCGGATCATCCGAATGGATGATGGGTGGGGCCCACTAGCCAAAAATGGTCAGCCATCGTCCGTCCGCTGGATGCTGGCCCGAATAGAAGATAGGTCAACCATCTGTTGACCATATCAGTCATCTTGTGCGGCGCGGGTGTGTGTACCCCATGTACACGTGCTGTACATGCGGGGTCCACTGTGATGTACATGTGGAATCCGTTCCATCCATCCGTTTTGTCACCTCATTTAAGGGGTTGAGACAAAATTTGAAGCACATCTAAATATCAAGTAGGCCCCAAGTCAAGATTTTAAGGGTTGATCTATTTGTTGGCCCACTTCCACAAGGATTCAATGACTGAAATTTGACGTGTACGATTAATTTATGGTCCTCAGGCCATATATAAAGTTTCGAGTCGAACAGATGGTGGGAACACTGTGATCTTGCATTCTGGATGATTTTCAGGCCCAATTCTTGGATCTCTTGCATGTAAATTTTTCGATCTCGGTCTCCTGGGGTCTGTCCCTTGCCTGGGTGACTTCAGAGCATTAATTTCATACTTTTAGTACTCTTTTTCAGTCCAGACTCCTAAATTCACCCTGCAGCACAAACACGACTAAAATAAGGCATTAAAAAGTATCATGTTCATAAAAACATGTAATAACCGGGGTCTAATATGCAATATTTGACCCTCAACAAAGACATCTGTCACTAACAATGTGTAGGTGCTCAAGATTTGGTTCTATCAACTTCTAATATGTTTTGAATATTTTAGTATTCCATTAATAGTATAAATTTTAATTTTATATGATCAAACGTTGCTAAAGTCATAGTTATTATGGATCCCAGTTGGAGAGGTTTGAATTCATAATTAGCTATTTACTACAATCAAAAGTTCTTATATGTTAGGGTAGACTTAATTAATTCATTTTCCAAATTGTTAGATTAGCATATAGATGCTTTAGCTCTGCCTAGTTCAACTCTATTCATATAGTGAACAATCCAAATAACATAACAAATACTTATTCATCATTAACATCTTTGCAGTGTGTTGGAGTAGATTATGATAATATTATTATATTAGGATAGTTTCTTTTGGGAAGGGAACGCCCCGACTGACTCGTTGGCCCGCCTGGGCAACGACTCACAGTCCACCGTCTCTTTCAACCGTATGGCAGATCTCCTGACGCGGATTCGAGGTATGATTTTACTTGATAAAACAGGGCTTGGTGCGATTAGATAGGCTTAATGTGCTCTCCGTGCCTCTATCGGCTTCCGTGTTGGTTTAGTTTGCCTTTCTTCTCCGGTGTGAAGCAATATAATAGGTTTCCCCTGGTCTTTTTTCTCTTGGGGACGCCTGAAATTAGGGCTTTTGTATTTCCCCCTCTTTATCAATGATAGATACGTGGTTATATATATATATATATATATATATATATATATATATATATATATATATATTAGGATAGTTTCTTTTTTATTACAATGCATATTTCTTATGTTCTCTATTAAAATCTCATAAATCTTCCATATCTTTTATATATTTTTCTTACCTTCAATGAAATAAACAAGTTACAAATTCCATGTAGACTCGTATTTAACTTGATATTAATGCCATGTGGTGCTGATCATGATTGTCCATCTTCCCATGCCTCCCTTCCCTTCTTCACCTCTAAAGCCACTATTCCAGGTCTGAGTATGTTGCAACCAGATCTTGAGCCAGTATCTCTCCCTTCATCGATTACCACTGCACACCACCACATCAAATGCCACCAAATCTATCACTATTCAAACTCATCTATATCTCCTCACTAGCACTCATCATACCAAATGACTAAGGTGCCTAGAAGTTGTATTTTCATCTTTTCAAAAACCTTTGTTTTGCAATTGTCTATTTTCTATCATTTTTGCTCCCTTAAAAAAAGCCACGATTTCCTAGCATGTTCTTAACTTTCTTACACCCTTTTTTTTTTTTTCTGAAGGCATATTTGGATTCATGGAAATAAATGGGAGGAGAACATTATTTTTGGTGATACCCGGTTTTCGTTGATTTTTAAGCCTTTCTTTTAGAAATTTTTTAGAAACACTATTTCCACTAATCTTTCCTGAAAAATAAATGAAATTATTTTTCCACTTCCACTCTTAAGAAATTCATTTTCTCATGATGAAAAGAAAATGGATTTCTCAAGGGCCACTCTTAAGAACTTCATCTTCTCACAATGAAAGGAAAACGATTTTGTCAAGGGTGAAGCCCAAACATACCACCATCTATATATTGAGATATGGAGTCATATCTGGATGGCCGCTTGACCAGTCGAGTGGCCCACTTGACCAGTCGTAGACTGGCTCGACTCAAAGTCCAGTGAGCAAAATTAATTTTTGGTCCGAGGTGCTCGACCGGTTGAGGGTCCGCTCGACCAGTCGAGGTTACATAGATTCGTTTCCGTATTTTGCACGAATTGCGGATTTTTGAGTCGTTTTTTACGAGGGTGCGAAAGGGAAGTTGCCTAAACTATAAATAGAGGTCCCTGGGGCTTTTCTAGGTATTATGGGAGTTATTTTAAAGTGTAGGCAAAGAGTTTTCTCTGTATTTCCAAGGAAAAAGGTTAGTATATTGCTTGTAATCTCGTTTTCTTCATAGTGGAAGTTTGCACCCGTGGTTTTTTTTACCCTTGTTTGGAGTTTTTCCACGTATATCTTATCTTGTGGTTTGTTTGGAATGCTTTTATTCTTCTTCTAGTTTATATTTCTTCTTGTTTATCGTTTGTGGGTGAGATCGGAGATTGGATCTCGGCTCACTACGTTGTTGGCGTGCTGCGCAACACTATATTCAATCTCCTCACATGTGCCAATGAGCCAATGACCCATTGGCCATCTTTAGTTATGCAATATATGCACCCCACATTTGTAAAGCTAGCGTCCCACATGTACTAACATGCCAACATGTGGCATAATGGTCCTAATTCTAATAATTGTCCCACATGTACTAACATGTCCCTGTTACACCATTAATATAGAAAAAAGAAATCCAAAATTCATAATTACTAAAAATAACAAAATTTTGACTATAATAAAAATCCTAATTCTAATAAAACTCTTCTAAAACTTTATTTTTAAAAATAAATTTTCAAATAAACTTTTTGCTAGAAGAGTCCTAGCATGATTGCAAGTTGTTTCTAAAAAAAAGAAGAAAATCTAAAACTCTAAAAGTAAAAAAGAAAAAATTAAAAAATTCAGAATTACTAAAAATAGTAAATTTTCTTTTAAAATTCATTTTTGAGCTGAAAGTTTGTGTTTTCTAACGAAACGAATAGATACAACCCACTTTGTGGGTCGATTCACCTTGGATGGACTGTTTTAACAAAGATTGATAGATTATGCGCCCCGTAACGATACCTAAATCAAAAGTTATGACCAATTTACGATCCACATTATTTTGGTCCAACCATGATAGAAATGTATTTGTGTCATGTTCTACATCATACCCCTCCACTTGAAAAAAACTCGTTATCAGGTTAATCAATGAGCTTCGCTCATGGTACTCAAATAATTTTTGACTCTGATGTTCATCAGCATCTTCCTTATAATTTGCATTAGGCTCTTGAGCTGAAAGAATACATGTACTCACACTCTCCTTGACTTGATTCATGGTCTCCTTGACTTCACTAGTATGGATCAGTCCCTTCACGTGTGGTTGCAAGATCTCACATTCTTTCTGATAATGTGGGCAATTAAGCAGACTTGCCCATGAGACAAGATCAATGTGATTTTGTATATCTTGTATGGGAGATAATTTATTAAGAAGTTCATTGAACACAATCACCTTGAACTCCTACAACACTGGTTTCAAGTCTTTTGGGATGTTCACAGGCTCCATATAATTTTCATTTTCAACTAATGCATCTACATCTCCCGTCTCCTCAAATTGTTTAACAAAATCATGTTTGGATATGAGAGATTATTCCTCAACGTTAGAAGTCTTGGGTTGGTTCTCCATTCCCATATGTACGAGGACAATATTTCTATCGTCTTTAATAAATATAAATATGTTATTTCGACCTTTATGCGTAGCATTAATATTATTATATCATGATTGACTGAATAGTATGTGACATGCCTCCATGTCAACTACATCGCATACTACTTCGTCTTTATAATATTTACCAATATCGAAAAAGATATAGTACACTATTCAGTTACATTTATTTCGTCGACATTCTTAATTCAACCAATCGTATGTGCATGGGAGGGATGATGCTCTGTCTTTAGTTGTAACTTTACCACCATAACCTTTTTAATCCAACTGATCATAAATGGGTAAGAATGACGATCTGTCTTTAATTGTCTGATATGTATGTCCCTATTACAACTTATTTTTCAATTTACCAAACTGCACCTAACTGCAGCGTGGTGCCTGCATTCTATCAAAACTCATATGTGAGCCGAGAATGTAGGTTCTAGGCCATGGGAGTGGACCGGGTGTAACACAGAGTAACACCTTAATGGGTGTTACCCTTGCGGTGGGGCCACCATGATAATGTGTTATGTATCGATGTAGTCCATCCGTTTTTCCTGGCCAATTTTACGACCTACTGTCAAAATTTAAGCATATGCAAATCTCATGTGGACCACACCAGAGGAAACAGTGGTATTAATTGCACAACATTAAAAACTATCAAAGATCTACTATAAGAAAATATGTAATGTTTATTTGCCATCCTGTTAAGGTTAAAGCGACTTGGATGTACGGATCATACAAATATTAACTTAAATGAGTCGGGACAACCGATGGATCATACAAATATATAATACATGCTTCAAAGTGGCCCCACACTGTAAGATAACAACACTGACGTGTTACCCAGGTAACAGCTAATCCGCTCCAATCTCCCCACCAGACTTATGCAAGGTAGGGTCCACCATGATGATTGTGAGAAATTCACTTAAACCATCTATTTTTTCAAATCACATTAGTACATGATACAAAAAATAGACAGATACACAACTCAAGGGTACCACGTGAAAGGAAAAAGTGGGGAGGGAAAAGCCTACCGTTGAATTCTTCTTAAGGTCCAGGTTGATGTTTATATGCCATGCAAACCGTTCATAATGTCATTCCCACTGGGATGAGCGGAAAACAAAAACATATTACCCTGAGGCAAAACATCTAGGACCCCACAAATGTTTGAACGGTGGGCGTTAAAACCCTACTGTTTACAGTCATGTGGTCAATTCACAAACTTAAGTTTTGGATTTTATTTATTTATTTATTTATTTTGACATTTTCTAAAATGATCTGGACAATGGAGGAACTGGTGTGGATTTCTCACAAACATCAGGGCGGAACCCGACTGTGGAACTTCATGTTCCCATTGGGAAAACGGATTGCGTGGTATGATACACACCAACGACTTGTGGGGTTGACGTCATCAAGATTTGTCGGACCCACCATGATGTATGTGTTATATCCACACCATCCATCCATTTTAGGAGATGCTCAGAAAAATGAGTCAGATCCAAAGTTCAAGTGGACCACACCACAGGAAGTAGTTGGGATTGAACGTCTACAATTGAAAACTTCTGAGGGGCCACAGAAGTTTTGGATAATCTGATAGTTTTTTTACCCTTCATGCAGGTCTGTGTGACCTCATGAACAGGTTGGATGACAAATAAATATTATGGTGGGCCGTAGGAAAGTTTCAATGGTAAAAATTAGTCTCCATTACTTTTTTTTTTTTTTTTTGGTGTGGTCCACTTGAGCATTGAATTTACCTCAATTTTGGGCTCAAGTCCTAAAATGATCTCTCTAAATTGATGGACAGTGTGGATATAAACATAATTATGTTGGGGTGTGGCACACCACACAATCCGGTTCCTCTCCAATGGGGGCAACAAAGCACATCTAGGAGTGTAATTTAGACATCCAGTCCGTTATTCATTCTGATGACACTTTTAGATGGAAACGGCTTGGCTACTCCCTTTGCCACCATCCTGGTGTCTGGTGGTTGGTGATCTATGGGCCCCTCCATGATGTATGTGTTTCATCCATTCCGTTCATCCATTTTTAAAGATCATTTTAGGCTTGATCCCAAAAATGAGAGGGTCAGATGGACCACACCATAGGTAAACAATAGTGATTGGATATCCACCATTAAAATCCTCCTAAGGCCCACTGTACTGTTTATTTGACATCAAATCTGTTGATTAGGTCATACAAGCCCAGATGAAGGGAAAAAACCAAGATCATCTTGATCCAAAAATTTTATGGCCCCCAAAAGGTTTTCAACTGTCAACGCTCATTCAACACTGTTCCCTGCAATGTGGTCCACTTCAGATTGGAATATAACTCATTTTTTGTCTCATAGAATAAATTAAATGATCTGGAAAAATATATGGACCACATAAATGAAACACATAAATAATGGTGGGGCCAACAGAGCATCGACCACCAGCCATTGGACGGTGGCAGGGGGAATAGCCAATCCGTTTCCCTCCTGGACGTCCTTGCTCAAGATTAAGGCCCATAAACTGATCGGGTAGACGGCAGCCGTACAAAAATACATATTGCTTTAAATTTTTTCTTAACGGTCTTAATTCATGGTAGGCATCCCATATCTATCGGTCCACAGTAATAATTGGTGGACCCACCTTTAGCCGCACAGAGGAACTTGCTCAATTAGAGTATAAGACAAATCTTATTTGATAATGGATGTGTAGAGCTGTGGCCCACGGTTCAGCAATATATAGCTGTTGATAGATGATGTTCCTCACTGTCGTTGGCATGAAATAAAATAAAATAAATAAATAAGTAACATTGACATTCAAAGATCCCAGCCGTGGGTGCGTTTTGTTACACTCGACGTCCAATCTGTTGATTGGGTAATGCAGACCAGAGGAAGGGAAAAAACGAGGTTCAGGTCGATTAAACTATATAGCTTGTGTGTTGACGTCAGCATGTTATGTAGATAATGAGGTATGTGTTACATCCAAACCGTCCAATCATTTGGTGAGATTGTCATAAAGCTTAAGTGGATAAATAAAACAGAGATAAAGACCAAGTGGACCACACTGCAAAAAGCAGCGGGGGATTGAAAGTTTCCCATTGAAACCCTCCTGGGGGTAAGAAAAGTTTTGGATCAATATCATATTTGTCTTATTTTTCGTTTCAAACCTTACAAAGAACTTGCCAAATGGATGGACGGTTTGGATATAACACATACCTCATGGTGGAACCCACATAGCTTTGTGACGTAAGCACACGAGCCATCTTTGGCCTTTCTCTCTCTGTTTTTTTTTTTTTTTTTTTTTTTCCTTCTTTTTTAATCTTTTCGTTAATAATTTCCACATGCTGTCGGGTTTTTCAGAGGAAAGATAGAGCACGCATGGCTAGCGGAAGAGGAAACGATGTTACATTTACAAGCGAGCTAGAGAACTATTCGGACGCCATACGAAATGCCGGGGAAAAGCTATTTGAACACCTTATGAATCGGACTATTCAATTCGTGAATGTGATAGGGTTTAATGGTATTGGAAGATGGAGAATCATCGAATATGCAGATCGAAAGTTGAAGGAATCTAATCTCTTCGACGTGCATATACAGGTAAAGATACCGAAAGGAGATCTCAATCCTGAAAGAGTGCAGATGGAGATCGTGGAAAAGTTAAAATTGACCGGCAACGTTAATCTTGATGGCGTCCAGACCAAGTCTATTGTAGCTGCAGGCGAGATCTATAAATCGTTGGTGAGGCGGACGTTCTTGCTAATTGTAGGAGATGTGAGCGGTGAAATAAAGGTGGATTTGATGGGAATTCCCCTACCCAGAGAAGCTCCATATGATTCCAAGGTCGTTTTTGTCAGAGATGAAGTGATGCGGCCAGTTGCTGTACCGCAATACAATGTGACCATCGACTTTGAGGAGTTGTCCGAAGACATGTTACTCGAAGAGGCCAGTGATGTGGCCCATTCTCCTGGCATCCGGGGCTACTTTGCTCCCGAAACCATTCTCTACTGCTTGTTGTTCTTCTGGTTTTTCTCAACTTCTAACTATCCTGTGGAATATATGACAATGATTTGGATGGCAGAGGGAGCTATTATTAGAAGGGAGACAGAGGAAGATGAAGAATATGATTCCACGCTTGTGGAGAAGGTCCACATTCTACTGAGAGAGTTCGAGATTCGTTCTCTGATTCAATTCATTAAAAGCCGAACATCTTGGACACTGCCGGATTGGGCAGAGGAAAATGACCGTGGTAATAATCTAGCAAATGCTTTAACTCATGGGAGATACAGGATTTACTTACCACCGGAGGGGAAATTATTCGACATCTATTGGCCAACAGAACTCCCTCTAGAATGCCACAAACTCTCCACTCTACAGCTCGGGGGGAGGAATTATTTCCACTCCGAATTCGAAATCGTCATACCAGACTATTATTTTGAGCAAATGCAGGGCCTTCGAGTCCTGCGGCTTAACAACCTAAGTATCAAATCTCTGCCCTCCACCATCGCCTGCTTGCACAATCTCAGACTTCTCAGTTTATTTCAATGCCAACTCTTAAACTCTCTCCCCACTTCCATTCAAGCTCTGCACAATCTCGAGTTCCTTATTGTTGACCAATGTTCTTCTTTCGAAACAATGCCAGAAGAGTGCTTTCGACAGATGACCAACCTTCGATTTCTCAACCTCCGTAGAACGAAGATCAGATCACTGCCTTCCTCTGTTTCCAAGCTGCACACCATCCATCAACTCATCTTAACAGAATCCTCCTCTTTAATGGAAATCCCAAATGAGACCTTCGAATGTATGGAGCGGCTTCAGGTTCTTAAGTTGAGAGGTGATTCTAATCTAAATTCTCTACCGTCCTCTCTCTCCAAGTTGGTCAATCTTAGGCAACTCGTGCTATGGAACTGTTCTTCCCTAAAGATGAAGTTGCTGCCGCATTTGCAAAAGCTCTCCGCACTCAAGGAGCTTGATCTCGAAAACTGTAATTCCCTGGAAGATATTGAAGATGTTTCAACTTCTCTTGGAAATATCTTGCCAAACCTCCGAAAGCTCGATCTTTCCAGCATCAAGGCAATTTCGCAGGTCTCCTTGAATGGCTGCCAAAGCCTGGAGTCTGTAAGCCTCAACAGGCTTATAAACCTTCGAAAGCTCAATATTTCAGGTACCAAAATCAAATGCTTTCCCCCAAAAAATATGGTCGGCACTGTTGGGATGCCTTGCACAAACCTTAGGATCTAGCCTCCCGAAACAAACCAGAATTATGGATAAAGCAATGAAATAAATCAAAGCATCAATCACACACCACACAAGAGATTTTTACGTGGAAAACCCTCAAAGAGGTAAAAACCACGGGACCTCGTCCAGATCAACAATCCACTATGAAGTAGAACGTTACAATCTTCTTCACTCACGCAGGAGTGGATAAACAATAAGAGAAATAGAGAAAACGGAGAGATCTAACCGATTATGAGGACATAGAAGCGGCCGAGATGTAGATTGCAAAGTAGAGAACCTCCACGAGCGAACCTCCCTTCTATAAGCTTCCTCTCTCTTTTCTCCTCTCTCTCACCTTTGATAGCCCTAAACCCTTTAGCACATCCCTTGCAAAGCTTTAGGAAACCCTCTTATATTTTGTGATACCTAGAAAAAACCTAGGCAACCCCTTTTATAGTTTTGGGAAACTCCTTTCCGCATCCCGCCATGAAAGGACTCAAATCCGCTGTTTTTCGCGCAAAATCGCGGAATAATCTGCGCATAACCTACGACTAGTCCTCGGCTCTCCTACGGTACTGGGTCGTGGACCACCTACGACCGGTCGTAGCTCTCCCACGACCGCCCTAGCTACGAAAAAAAGACGAACTCGCCGGACTTTGAGTCGTGCCGTGGCTCGAACCTACCACGACCGGTCGAGCACCTCCCACGACCGGTCAGTACCAGCCCCTCGACCAGGTCGAGCACGGGGCAAAAACCCCATCAAATCTCCCCTTTTGACCCGGGAGGGATCCACCTTCTTCAAGCCGCCCAGTGTTTCTACAAACCTCAAACTTGCCCTCGAGCAAAGCCTTGGTCATCATGTCCGACCCATTATCGTCCGTGTGGACCTTCTCAAGTAACACCTTTTGTTCCAAAGTATCCTCGATCCAAGTGATACCGAATCTCTATGTGCTTCGACTTGGAATGCCGACTTGGATTCTTGCTCAAGTGTATAAGCACTCGACTATCGCAATAGACCACGTGCTCCTCCCGCTTCGTGCTAAGTTCCCGTAGGAACCTTTTCATCCAAAGCATCTCTTTACATGCTTCATGATCGTAATGTATTCTACTGTCATGTCGTCGACAATGCTACGACCTTCGTAGCTTGCTCGCCAAGAAACCGCTCCCCCGCAAACGTGAACATGAACCCCGATGTAGACTTCAAATCTATGTCACCCGCCATATCCGCATCGTGTAGCCCTCTAACACAGTTTTCCGTCACCATAGTATAGGCTCAACTCGGATGAGCCTCTTAGATACCGTAGTATCCATTTCACCGCCGCCAATGTTCTTTGCCGGATTGGCAAGGCACCGGCCGACAACACCAACCGCATATGCTATGTCCGGGCGTGTACACACCATAGCATACATCAAACTTCCTACAAATACGGTGACGCGCAGTAGGGTATCTTCTCTCATCTCTTCCACCTCCGCCTTCGTCTTGGGACACCGCCCGTCGCTCAATCCGAAGTGACCATCTAGTGGAGTCTTGGGCAAGCCATTTGCATTCATATTGAACCGCTCTAAGACTTTCTCAATATACCGCTCTTGTGACAAACCAAAGCTTCCTTCGCTTCATCACGGGTTATCTCCATTCCTAGGATCTGTCTAGCCGGCCCAAGTCTTTCATCGCAAAGGCTTGCCCAACTCCCCGTTTCACTGTCATAATCTTCTTGATATCTTTTCCCATGATGAGCATGTCATCAACGTATAATAGCAGAACTAAGAAATCACCATCCGAGAACTTGCGCGTGAACACACAAGGGTCCGACTCCGTTCTGTCATACCCATCTTTGTAACATGAGCGAATCGAACTTCTTGTACCATTGCCGTGGAGCTTGTTTCTCACCCATACAAGCTCTTCCTCGGCCTATACACCATATGCTCCTTGCCCTTGACTTCGAACCCCTCTTTGGTGCATGTAGATCTCTTCTTCCAGTCACCATGGAGAAAGGCGGTTTAACATCTAACCGCTTTATCTCTCCGATCCATGCTAGCCGCCAACCCAAGCAACACCCGTATGGATGTCATCTTCACCACCGGTGAGAATATCTCCTCGAAGTCTATGCCTTTCCTCGACCAAACCCTTTAACCACAAGTCCGGCCTTGAACCTCATCCGTGAATTCTTCGCTCAATCTTCTTTCAACACCCACTTGTTGCTCAAAGCTTTCTTGCCCTTAAAAGCGGTTTCACCATATCATAGGTGTGGTTCTTATGCAAGGATTCCATCTCCTCTTGCATAGCTTTCAACCACTCCTCCTTATGCTCGTCGGCTAGGGCCTCAGAATAATCTTCTGGCTCTCCCCCATCGGTTAGCATAATGTACTCGTGCGGTGAGTACCTCTTGGACGGTTGTCTGTCCCTAGATGACCTCCTCACCTGTGGCTCAACAGGTGGATCAAGTGGGGGTTGCTCCCTTGGTCATCTTCTGAAGGAACTCCCTCGTCCTCTGCACCTTGCTGTACTCCCCCGTCATCAGGCACCACGGGATGAATAATCGGATCCATGTCCTCTAGCTCACCTGAACTAGGCTGGTTCTTCTCTGGCTTACCAATGTCTTCGATACACTGATCTTCAAAGAAAACCACATCTCTGCTCCTGACGAGCTTCTTCTCGGTCGGATCCCATAACCTGTAACCGAATTTTTCATCACCGCACCCTAAGAACACACACCGCCGATCTTCATATCGAGCTTGGACCTCTCGTCCTTTGGTACGTGAACGGATGTCCCGCATCCAAACACTCCCCGAGATGACCGTACGATGGATCCCGTCCAGATCCACACCTTCTCGGTACTTCTCCATTCAACGGGCCGATGGAGACACGTTTATCAAATACACCGCCGTGCGTATTGCTTCTCCCGAACGTCTTGGGCAACTTCGCATGGGATAACATGCATCTGATTCTCTCAACAATGGTGCGATTCATTCGCTCAGCTACACCATTATGCTGGGGGGTCTTGGGAACCGTCTGTTCATGCCGTATACCTTGGGACTTGCAGTACTCGTGAAAGTCGCCAATGTATTCACCACCATTGTCAGTGCGGATGCACTTCAATGATCTACCTGTCTCTCTCTCGACCATAGCATGAAACAATTTAAACACACCAAAGACCTCGTCCTTGGATTTCAAAGCATAAACCCAAACCCTCCTAGATGCATCATCTATAAAAGTAACAAAATACAATGCCCCACCCAAGGTTTTTGTCCTCATAGGACCACAAACATCAGAATAAACCAAATCTATTGCATGCACTTTATTAACATGAAAAGCAGTTTTAATAAATGAAACTCTATGCTGTTTCCCTGATAAACAATCAAGACAGGTTTTGAGAGGTATACCTGTCACGTCTGGAAGGAGTTGCTTCCTTGCTAGTAGCTGAAGCCCTTTTTCACTCATGTGGCCTAGACGCCTGTGCCACATGTCAATAGCTGAATCTTCTGTTGCGTTCAATCCACCCTTGCACATACTGACACTTGCCTTGTACAGGGTGCAACACTTCTTTCCTCTAGCCACGATCAACGAACCCGATGAGCTTCCATCGCCCACCAAAGAACCGGCTTTCATAGCCATCATCATCCACCTTCCCGTCGACATCAAGTTGAGGCGAAGGTCCGGGATATGCCTCACATCCTCGAGAACCAATGTGCACCCACATCGGTCTTCACACAAATATCACCGACTCCCACGATCTTTGATACGCCGAAATTTCCCATCTTCACAGTCCCATAGTCACCTGACTTGTAGCTTGTGAAGGAGTCCCTGTGTGGAGTCGCATGAAAAGAAGCTCCCGAGTCTATCACCCAGTCGGTGCCCTGACTCGTAGCCGTGAGACATACATCGTGATCTGTAGAAAGAATACTACCATGTCGCCATCTGAAGCGACCGCGAGTGGAATCGATTCTTCTTCCTTCCCTTTTACTTTCTTGTCGTTTTTCTTACCACGACATTCATGCTTGTAGTGGCCCTTCTTGCCACAATTCCAGCATTCAACCTCTTTTCTGTTACTCGACTTGCCTCTTGATTTATCTCGGGCCTTCCCGCCCTTCCTGTTCTTTCCTCTCCCCCGTTCCTGTGTCACAAGAGCCTCTTGCTGTGTAGACCCCTGAGACTTCCTCCTTGTCTCCTCATTGAAGAGACAACTGGTTACCTGTTCCATGGATATCTTTCCGTCTGGCGCGGAGTTACTTAGAGACACCACCAATGTCTCCCAACTGTCAGGCAATGAACTAAGCAATAGTAAAGCCTGCAATTCATCATCCAGGACCATCTTCATAGAGGTGAGTTGGTTCACTATATTGCTGACCTCATTCATGTGCTCTACAGCACGTAACCACCATCCTTGAACTTGAGATTCACAAGTCGCCTTATCGTAAATATCTTATTACCTACCGTCTTCCTCTCATACAGCCCTTCTAATTTCAGCCATAGGCTTTGCAATGTGAGGTTTCGTAGACACATGGTGAAACACGGAATCATCCAACCATTGTCTGATAAACCCCACCGCCTTTCGATCCATCTTCTTCCAATCATCATCAGTCATATCCTTGGATTTTGTCTGATATGCACGAGATTGGAGAATATAGGTCCTTGCAATAAAGCAAGTCCTCCATCTTAGCCTTCCATATGGTCCAGTTAGAACCATTGAGGCTGATCATCCTTGAGCCACCTTCCATAATTCAAACCGATCCTACCCGTTCAATGAACTTAGCTATGATACTACTTTGTTGGGATGCCTTGCACAAACCTTAGGATCTAGCCTCCGAAACAAACCAGAATTATGGATAAAGCAATGAAATAAATCAAAGCATCAATCACACACCACACAAGAGATTTTTACGTGGAAAACCCTCAAAGAGGTAAAAACCACGGGACCTCGTCAGATCAACAATCCACTATGAAGTAGAACGTTACAATCTTCTTCACTCACGCAGAGTGGATAAACAATAAGAGAAATAGAGAAAACGGAGAGATCTAACCGATTATGAGGACATAGAAGCGCTGAGATGTAGATTGCAAAGTAGAGAACCTCCACGAGCATAACCTCCCTTCTATAAGCTTCTCTCTCTCTTTCTCCCTCTCTCTCACCTTTTGATAGCCCTAAACCCTTTAGCACATCCCTTAAAGCTTTAGGAAACCTCTTGCTATTTTGTGATACCTAGAAAAACCCTAGGCAACCCCTTTTATAGTTTTGGGAAACTCCTTTCCGCATCCCAGTTGCGAAAGGACTCAAATCCGCAGTTTCGCGCAAAATCGCGGAACAATCTGCGTAACCTACGACTAGTCCTGGCTCTCCTACGACTGGTCGTAGACCACCTACGACTGGTCGTAGCTCTCCTACGACCAGTCCTAGCTACAGTAAAAAACAGCACGAACTCGCTGGACTTTGAGTCGTGCCAGGGCTCGAACCTACGACCGGTCGAGCACCTCCCACGACCGGTCGTACCAGCCCTCGACCGGTCGAGCACGGGGCAAAAAACCCCATCAGGCACTAATCATCTAAGGCGCCTGGACTTCCAATGCACGAATCACCTTCAAGAAATTAAATGGGATGATCTAAGTACCGAGCTCGAATATCTCAACATCGATCAGTGCAACACAGAGGATAATAAATGGCAGGGAGATATAGTTGGGGCTGACATAAGGGTTAGTAATTACCATCTTTTACAATCCTTAACAGCAGACTCAAAATTATGGGGAGCAAAATGCTTCTCTCGATTCCATATATGCATCTCTCCTTGCCAAGAAGAAAAACGTAAAAGGCGATTTTTATATGCAAACATGGGTTTCAAGACATAACAAATACCTAATTTACCTTCAGAAAGCCATTTCGATAGGCATTTGGAGATCCGAGGAGGTGATACTTCCCCCCACGTTTCTACTCGTTATCTTCTCATTCGAACGGAATTATTCACTCTGTGTGACAATGCCTTCGTCCATAGATTGTCGGATTTTTGCATTGTGGATGCAATAACAGAACTGAGAGAGTGCCGGGTTGAGAGTTGCAAGAATTTGGAGAAATTTTTTGAAGGAGTGAATCTAAGTTCTGCCACTTTAAGTTGCCTCGAGAATGTATGGATGTCTAACCTTCCAAGACTGAAGAGCGTGTGCGAGGGCAGATATGCGAGCAAACGCTTCACACTCCTGAAACACATATATCTGGAGCGCTGTCCGAGACTCATGGTCGTGTTCTCGTCAGGCGTATGCTTAACAAACCTGGAAACTCTGCATATCAAGTTCTGCACTAGACTGGAGGCAGTGTTTCGAGGGGTAGCTAAGGAAGAAGGTTCGCTCCAACGACTACACACGGTGTGTCTGTGGGAGCTACCTAAGCTGGAGAGTATTTGCAGTGACGTGTGCTTGGGGGCATTGAAGAAGCTGAGAGTGGGTGGATGTCCGAAGCTGAATAAGCTTCCTCTTCAAATCTCTAATGACAATGCTGCTGCTTCTACAACTGTTATCGGTGAGGGTGGCGTCAAGGTGGAAGGCGAGTTGGTATGGTGGGCCAGCCTCAAGTTGGAAGGAGACAACATCAAGCGTCATGTCTACTTCAAAGAACGCCGACCTTTCAACAGGCGCTGAAGAATTCTTCTCGCCATGTCTATTTTATTTCCGTGTGCTTGATTTGATTTGCGATCATGTGTTTTTATTTTATTTTAATTTATTTGTGTGCATGTTTGATTTTAGTTTATTTGTCGTCATTTGTTTTTATTTTATTTTGTTTTATTTGTGTGCATGTTTGACAATGATAGCTTATTTATGGTTGTACAACACTAACACATTCAAAAGGTTGGCCCACCACAAGATCACCAACCTAATCTATTAATCAAGTGGCTCCTTACTCTTACTCGGGTGGTAGACTTCCAGGAGTTTCAACACCGGGTCAAGGGTTCGAGTACCCACAAGTAGTGAAATCCCACGGCGTGCGTGTGTGTGTGTGCGTGTGTAAATATTTTTTATTTTTTATTTTTAAAAAAGTGGGCCACATATGTTCTTTGGATATGATCATCCTCTGTCAATTCTAGATGCATCCCAATATCACAACCCCAGGTGGGACACACCATATACAAAACAATCTATACCAGCCAAAAAGTCCAAATTCACATGTGGCCCTCCTGATGATTTGATCGGTAAGATTTTTGGTTCGGTGCTCCCACACATGCCTCTACACACGTGGCTACATGTTATGTGTTAATTGGAGTGGGCCCCACTGAGCAGACAGCCTGCCCCAAGTATCGGACTATTCATTTGGCAGACACAGAGAGATGGATGAACCTGGTCCAGTATTTCTCACAAATACATCACAATGTTATGCAGTTTAAAAACAGTATTGAAGAATGGATGGTTTCGGAATTGGAGCCGTTGTTTTCACCCATTAATATTGTGTGGACCAAATGGATGGTTCAGATTGATTATTTGGATTGATCGATTCTCCAAATACAACTTAATGAAGTGCAACTTCCAGCAAATAGGGTTCCAATTAGGGGTGAAATTCTAGTTTTATTTGCACTGAAGACTAGGGTCAAGAATAGTCCAGAAAAGTTGGTTGGGCTCAGGGCTCAGCGCTACCATCACGGCAGAGAGTGCTGAAAATTGATAGATTCTTATTTCTCACTTCAATGTTCCCAATATATATCATTGATCAAGTGGGTATCGCACTAAGAAATTGAGCTTTTATAAAAATGAAACCAACAGTCTACATTCAACATGGATCGGTTGCCTAACAAAGCATTGGAATAAGCATATTTGAAAGGGAAGCCTTCTGTCTCTAGCGAGGAATGGGCAGATCTTTTATGTATCAGTTTATCCATTCCGCCCATCCCTTTCCTCATATCATTTTAAGGAATGCACCGAAAAATGAAGCAGATCTAATGTCAAAGTGGACCACTTGAGTGTTGGATCTGCTTCAATTTCGGGTTCAAACCTTAAAATGATATGAGAGAAGGGATGGATGGTGTGGATACAAAAATACATCACCGTGGGCCCCCACACAGATCTGCTTGTTCCTTGCCAGAGAGAAGGGGAAACGGATTGGCTACTCCCCCTGATACCAGCCCGTGGCTGGTGGTTGGTGCTTCGTGGGCCCCATTATGATGTATGTGTTTCATCCATTCCGTTCATCCATTTTTAAAGATCATTTTATGACTTGATCCCAAAAATGAGAGGTATATAAACCTAAGGTGAACCACACCACATGAAAACAATAGTGATTGGATATCCATCATTAAAAGTCACCTAAGGCCCGCTGTACTGTTTATTTGACATCCAATACGTTGATTACATCATACAAGCCCAGATGAAGGGAAAAAACAAAAATCAACTTGATCCAAAACTTTTATGGCCCCAAAATATTTTTTAATGGTCGACACTCATTCAACACTGTTCCCTGTCATGTGGTCCACTTAAAATTGGGATATATCTAATTTTTTATATCATATAGTAAAATGGTCTATAAAAATATATGGACGGCATGGATGAAACATATACATCATGGTGGGGCCCATGGAGCACCGACCACCAGCCATTGGCTGGTGTCAGGGGGAGTAGCCAATTCGTTTCCGAGAGAAGGGTCTACTTCTATTTAAAAGACACATAAAGAGTTCCATCAGGTCAGGCTGAGCTACGTCATGTCGGGCTAAAATGATTTGAGCCTAAACCTGACCCATAGTCCAAACTAATAGGCCCCAGCCTGGCCTAATGCTGCGACAGGCTCGTTGAGTCACAAAGGCTACCTGGCCCAATGCCACTCTTTGGTAGTTGAGTGGCTGGAGCACGAGGATTGATGGTCTGCTAGTTGGCGCCCCAAGTAGCCTTCCCCACTCTTGGGTAGTTGAGTGGCAGAGGCTGAGGATAGACAACAAGCTATAGTGGGTGTCCGATGGATATAGCTAGCCCGGCCGTTTACAATTCCTGTAAACAAGCACTAGTGATGTCTCAGGCCTATTGAAAAGCCAGGCTTCTTTGTGCTTTGTTTTGACTGAGTCTGGAGGGGCAATGGTTCGGCTTGGAATCTGTTTAAACATGATAGCCTGGTCCGGTTAGCTCCATTTATAAACACCATTGGTGGAGTATTCTGCTGGTGGACCCATCTAAGGCCCAATTTACAGCATTTTGGCTAGCCATCCTCGGGTTCAATTTCTTGGCTCGAACTGGATCCAGAAACAATGCAACAATGCCTAGGTGCAATATTACAAAGCCCATGTGGCATCAACATTCCATATGCCATAAAATCAGGACGATTGTCTAGTTCCCCACACTGGATAGAAAATTCTTCAAAATATGCATCCATAGGAGTATAATTAAAATCCATCCAAACAGCGAACGTCAACACCATCAGATTAAAAGAAAGTTAATTAATAGGCAACACAGAGGATGGGAAAGTAAAGAAAAGTGATGAACTAAATTAAAAAGAAGAAGAAGAACAGATTATACATACTAGATATCACTAGATTGATGGCTATGATCAATGAATCACCATGAGCTGTCTGGACAATGTCTTTGTCAATGTTTTGATTCTTCCAGCTATAGTGTATGAACTCCTAGTTTCATGCATTGATCTAAAATTTCAAGAGAACCAACCATTTTGATTTGCATTCACCCATTTTACATTTTGGGACCTATTTCAGTTATAAAAATAGAGAATGAATGCATGTAAATCAATGAGGGTGTGTGTAGATGCACTAGCTGGACTGCACAGTCAGCACATCCAAGATTCCTTCATAGCCCCAAGCCTTCAATTGAGTGGAAAAACAAAAAAAAGGCCAATGCCAAAGTATGTGTCCTTTTCCGCCCCCACCATGGCCATCAATGGTTCTACAAAACGCTCCAATTCTTCAAAATCTCAAATTGTCTAATAAATTTTGGAGAGGCGAGTTTCCAATTATATTGGCAATGGAAAGTTCCCCTTGGAAAACTCAGTTAGTAGATTTGGAGCCACGATCAGTCTATCCAATCCATTGATTAGATGGCCCATCATTGATGGAACTTTCCTAACAAAAACCCCTCAATGGATCAGCCCTAATTAACTTCCCATTAGTGACATGCAACTACATGATTGATAAGAAATGCACAAGCAAGAGACATTCAAAGGAGGAGAAACCAAAACTTCAATGACTAAAATCCTCTGATTTTAGAGATTTCTGTGGAATGAATCATATCCATGATGGAAGCAATCATATCAAAGCCTTGGAAAGGGCTTCAAATCTAGAACATTGTGCATGACAGCAACCGTCAAGAGGTTCTACTATTATACACCCTGGTCGAGAGGTTCTTTTACTATACACCTCGCACATACCTTAAATCCATTAATCTGAACTGCCCAAATGATGGGATCCGCTGCAAATGGGTTATATGAAATCGGATTGCCTACTGAGTTACTGTTATCGTATTAAGTAAAATCAGTTGGGGCCATTGTGAATGCACGTAGTTTATCCATTTTTCCTACTAGTTTAGAGGTTGATCCCAAAACTGAAGTATGTCCAAATCTAAGTTGACCATACCACAGGAAACAATGTGGAATAATGATTTCCATCGTCCAAACCTTCCTAGGGCCCACAGTGATGTTTATTTGTCGTCCAACCTGCTGATAATATAAAAAATACATGAATGAAAAGAAATCACAAACATCAGCTTAATCCAAAACTTCTGTGGCCTCCAGGAACTTTTCAATGGTAGAAGTTCAATCCCATTGTTTCCTGGGGTGTGGTCCACTTCAGATTTAAATATACTTCCGTTTTACAATGGATGAACGGAGTGTGCTCAGTACGCTAGTACGCAAAGGGTATGGAGTTACTCAGTACTCAATCCGCTTCCGGGTCAAAGCCCGAATTTTAGAAAAGAAAGTTGGGTGGATCAGAAATGGTAAAATGTCTAAACTCTTTTTTTAAAAAAAAACTTTAACTTGTATAAAATGTAAAATGTCCAAACTCAATAAATAAATGACAAATAATAAGAGATGGAGATTATTTAATTAATCTGATTATGAGAATTTGAGCAGTCTGAAAGGTGTGACACCATTTGGACTGTTCAGATTCCACATACATGCCCCGTGTTAACTAGGGAAGCAGTAGTGTCCCTGAATAAACTGAAG
Organism: Magnolia changhungtana; assembly: GCA_030180095.1. NCBI lineage: Eukaryota > Viridiplantae > Streptophyta > Magnoliopsida > Magnoliales > Magnoliaceae > Magnolia > Magnolia changhungtana. Next base: position 529,730 of record JASAUF010000430.1, on the reverse strand, counting down.
AATATGTGGAGGCGGATTGCCTACTGACGGTGTTAGTAGACAATAGCTATGGACGGTGCTCTGTACGCCCACCATGATGTGTGTTTACTATCCATGCCGTCTATCCATTTTTCAATATCATTTTAGGAAATGAGCCCAAAAATGAGAAATGTCCAATTTTCAGGTGTCAACAGATTGGATGTCAAATAAACATTATAGTGGGCCTTAGAAGGATTTCAATGGTGGATATCCAATTGATATTTATATCCCTCTCATTTTTGGGATCAAGTCCTAAAATGATATGTAAAAATAGATGAATGGAATGGATAAAACAGCATACATCATGGTGGGCCCACAAAACACCAACCATCAGCCACCATGTTGGTGGCAGGGGGAGTAGCCAATCCGATTCCGATGCCAATTGCCTACTGACTAACTCCGTACGCTGTAGCGTGCAGAGTAGACTTTGCAGGGCCCACTGTGATGTATGTATCCAAGTTGTCCATCCAATTTTTTTTCAGCCTTTTTTTTTTTTTTTTTTAAGATGTGAACCCAGAATTATCCAAAGCTAGTCGGTGGCCCAGCCCGAAAAGAACTTTAGCTCTGTATAGCTTTATAGCTTTGAGCTGTCCATCTTATGAAATACAAATGTCCGTTTCTCTTAGAAAAAAAAAAAGAGGCATATCCAAAGCTCAATTGGATCACTCTACAAGAAATAGCTAGTGGGACTTGAATGTCTACCATTGAAAATTTCTTGGGGGCCATGGAAGTTTTGGATCAATCTAATATTTGTTTCTCCCTTCATCAATGTTGTGTGACCATAACAACAGGTTGGATGGATGACAAATAAACATCGCTGTAGGCCCTAGGATGGTTTCCACGATGGATGTCACTATCTCCGTTGTTTCCTATGGTGTGGCTCACTTGAGATTTAGATATGCTTCAATTTTGGGATCATGCCCAAAAATGAGCTGGAAAAAAAGCAGAAGGACACGTGGCATGGATAATGAAACAAACATTGCAGTGGACCCCACGTAGTTTACTTAGCAGGCTACTTAGTACACAATTGGCATTCATTTGTGGGTTGTTGATGTAGAGCAAGAGGTCTTTATATATATATATATATATATATATATATATATATATGTAATTTTGTTTTGTTTTTACACACACACACACCCCACACACTCAGGCTGGTGGAATTTCACCACATATGGATACTCGAACCCTTGACCGGGTGTCGAAACTCCCGAGAGTATACCACCTGAGCAAGAGTAAGGATCCATGTAGAGCAAGAGGTCAAATCTTGTTTTACCAACTGATAAGTGGTCCATCCACAGTGTCTCCCATATGTACAAATTAATATACGGATCCTTACTCTTGCTCGGGTGGTAGACTCTCAGGAGTTTCAACACGAGTATTCATAGGCGGTGAAATCCACTGCGGCGTGAAGCATGCGCGTGTGTAAGAAAAAGAAAAGAAAAGAAAAGAAAAATAAAAACTGTTATTCTCCTTCTGTACTCTTCCATGTACTGGAAAAAATGGAAGGCAGGACCGCAAATGCTCTGTCCTTACGTGCAAGGTCTAAGTTGGGAAGGTAAGTTTTGGATCCTTATTAAAGACGCTGGATAAAAGGTAGGGCCTACAGTGGTAATTTTCTGGGAGTTAATTGATGCTCTGGTGGAGCATTAAGGATCATATAGTTGATTTGATAAGATAGATGGGGCGGGTTGGGTTGTTAGGATTCGACCGGAGTCCCACCCATTTACTTGAACGGGCCAACATTTGTAACCCAATCCCATCCCACTAACCGTTTACGTTAGCCCAAAACTGACTAAGAACTTTGTTGGGCGCGTTGACACATAAGCCCACCCGACCCATTGCCACCCAAAGAGAGTACTTTTTCATAGATGCTACGGCTAAGACCATCTGGTCATTTTTTAACTAGTTCATAATTCCCAACTTATTTATGGTTGTACAGCACTAACTCATCCAAAAGGTTGGCCCACCATAAAGATCACGAAGCCAACCAACTAATCAAGTGGGCCACATATGTTCTTTGGATCTGATCCTTCACAGTCCATGGTTTTCTACATCGTGGATTACTGGTGAGTGTAGGTTGGTGTGCTCCCACCTTTCCCTTAAATTAAAAAAAAAAAAAATAAAAAAAAAAAAATAATAAAAAAATATGTAGTTAAACTCGAAAGTGTTCTAGGGCTGTTTGCCTATGGATCTCACAGTATGAGGGAGCATCTAATTTTTTAAGTAGTATGTGTCTATCTTTTCGTTTAAACAAATGTGATTTGGTGGGATATATCAGTGTTTTGTCTATCAATTAGCCACGGAAGAAACAAAATCAATCCTAAAAATAAATGTCTGCTAACTTGATGTTAGGAACATAGATTTAGTTAAGCTCTATCCACTAAGAAAGCTAGACAACGATCTGAATATCTTGGACTATGAGCATTCATTGCATGAGTACTGTGGTCTTCTGCATCCGTATGGATGGTAATACTCACCACGGTAAGCAAGTTTTCCTTATGCGGCATGTTAGGTTCTTTGTCTTCAGCTCACGCAAAGTATGGCATCTGATTTATATTCTTTTCTTTTCCTACCAAAGTAATGTCCTTTGTCTTGGGAAGGGAAGGCAACGGAGGGAGCTCTTTTTTATTTCTTCTTTTTAGCTTTCCTCTTTTTTTCTTCTTCTTTGTTATTTTTCATGCATCTTGCTAGAATGCTAATTTACAGTTTGACCAGTGTCATAACCGTTTGTATGACATCTATAACCCATCCAAAAGGTTGATCCTATGATGAAGATTAGCCTGAGTAAAATCAGACCAACCACTCATCAAGTGGTCTATGTTCTTTGGATCATATCCATTACTGTTCATGTTTTTCATCCGTATGGACTCATTCTGTTTGTATCCGCCGGGTTAATATATTCTTGACGGTGGAGTTAACCTATCAGTAGGGTTGGAATTTTCATACAATTGGAACGCGTGCTCGGGCTGACCGTGAAAGATTGATTGGGAATATTTTGTCTTCCGGTCATAAAATCGTCCTTATCAGTGGTAGATGGATCCACATACACATCTACACGCAGGCACAAGTGCCTAGATGTTCTGCATTAAAAAATCAGACAATTTCTCTCTCTATGTAGAGGCAGCAATATACAAAGTATGTGGCATTTAGATTCATTTTTTTTTTTTTTATAGCCATTCATTATTTTGATATGTTGTGGCCCAAAAAAGCTTTGAAATAACTGTTTTTTTTTTTTTCTTTTTTTTTTTTTTTCACAAGATTAGAAAAGTGTTTTCACCTAATAAAAAGTTCAAATCTCACTTGTCATATTAGCTATAAATTTAGCAAACCTTTCCTTTGGATAGTTTTTGAAATTCGGATTTTATCACCTCCTTTCTTCAGTGCGAAGGTTTGTTTTTAGGAGTTTAGATTATCAGTTTTTTCATTTTAACCATTATCTCATAGGTGGGGAGGTATTTAGATAGAACCCTACAATTTGGACAATTTTTATTGAGTTATTGTATCTTGGTTAGGGTGGTGACAACGTTATCCAAAGCAAAAATTAAATTAATAAATAAAGATATGCAATCTAGTGGGAACTCAGTTTCTCCAACCTGGGGCCATGGTCCAGCAATTTACGTTGGTTTGATGTTAGTAGCTATGGCCCAAAATTTTCTTAAATTAGAAGATCGTAGCTACAGATATTAACTTTTCTCAGTCCAGCGTAAATAATTGTCATACTTCTCTTCGAAAATGCATCTGCAATTTCATTAGGCCATGTCATCAGGCACTACTACATTAGATGCACATTGCAACAATGATGATTTCATTAATGATGATGTGGCCGAATGAAAATGCAGGAAACAAGAAATTCCTGTTTCCCTCTTCTTGTCCAGCTGTTCCATCAGAAAATTTCTTTGCATTACCAATTTACTATGTTCCAAATTAAAGCTATAAACCCTACTTGCCAAACAAGATATGGATGATATAATTATATGATATTCTAGCAGATTAATAAGAGCAGATTAATAAGAATCATTCACTAAAGCGTACAATTGCATGTGCTTCAATCTGAACTGTTGAAAGTTTTGGGCTGACCTTGTAGCCATTAGATGGAATGTTAGGATTGAAAAACTGATTGATGACCCATGCAATAAAGTGGTCCACTAATTGGAGGCTAGGATTGTCTAATAAGTCAGTTTTAGGGCTACAATGCATCGAAAGAGGAAAAAAAATAAAATAAAAAATAAAAAATCAGGGTCGATGATCTGGGCCTTGGTCGAGAGCATTCATGACATGTATTCAATGCCTTTATGCACGCATATGGATTGTTTTACTCCGCTAAAGTACCATTATCCTTCTCATGCAACATACTTACGGAACATCATGTTATGAGCTTTCCCTTTCTCCTGCACAAGGATCAGCATCAGATTTTCTTTTCTTCGGTCGATGTGCGTGGAGCTTTTTACTCGTTGCAAGGGAAGCATTGAAGAGAGTTCTTTTTCTTGAGAGGTACCACATGCAACTAGTTGGAGTGCGGTCTAACTAGCACGCAATTGCCACCTTATGACATCCAACCTGTCCAATAGATTAGCCCTACGATAAAGATTACCAAGAATAAAAGCGAGGGGGATCTATTCATCCAGTGGGCCACACATGTACTTTGTATAAGATCCTTGGCTATCCTTGGTTTTCTACAATGTGGTCAAAATGATGAATGCATTGTTGTGTTCATTACGGTGGGAAGCCAGTGTTTAGGATAGATTGGATGTTATACACCCTGGACACCTTGCACTAGTTGTATAGTAACTTATCGCCCTAAGAGGAATAAGTCAGGTCATGTACCAAGTGCCCAGTTCACAATTTCATTCACCACATGGGCCAGATTTTATTAAAGAGCTTCTCTTTCTAACATTTTGACCTGCTTTTATGTGAACCAGCCTGGTTCATATCTCAGTGCATTTAAAGAATGGAACCCACCTGATGGACAGCTTGGATCTCACGACTGGGGTGTCGTGCTTTGTGTCATTCCATCTATATATAGCTTGCTTACCTTGGTCATCTAAACACACAGAATATTGTATTTTCATCCTTGCCCACCCTTGTTTTGCATTTGCCTACTCTCTATCTTCTTTGCTCGGCACAAGAAGAAAAGAAAAGAAGATAAAGGGGAAAAAAAAAAAACAATCAATTTCCTGGTATGTTCTTCCCTTCCTTGCACCTCTGATTTTTCTCTTCATTTTATTCTTCTTTTTTTTTTTTGCTAAAGAACAGTCTTACTTCTAATTAACATTCCCGGGACTAAAAACCTTGAGGTTGAGCTCATAAGCCTGTATTAGGAAGCCCATCTACCAGCCACTACATGTGCCAGAGTGGCCGACAGGCACGATTTTATAGCCGTCTGCTAGTTGACTTCCCACTCTTTAGATGCATTAGTCCAAAAGATAAGGCTAGTCTAATTACCAGGTGTGCAAATCAGTGACTGCAAATATCAGCAAGGTTTTTCTAAGCCGTGTATATGTTTTTAATACGTCGGCCACATGATGTGTTGATCAGCCTGATTTCTGCAACATATATCAATCACTCGGAGGGGCCCAACCAAAGGACAGCCTGGATCTTGCACAAACATGGACCACTGGCACATGTGGCATGTAGCTGCTTGGTTCTACCAACTTCTGATATATTAAGTATATTTCAGTATTCCATTAATATTATAAATTCAATTTTATATAATTAAAAGTGCCTAAAGTCATAGTTATATGAATCGCAGTTTGAGATGTTTGATTTCATAATTGTAGTTCTGTGTACAATTAAAAGTTCTTATGCGTTAGGGTATACTTAATTCAGTTTTTCAAATCCTTAGATTAAAAGATTGATGCTTTAGCTTGGCATAATTAGATCCTATTCATATACTGAATAGTCAAAATTTGATAATGAATAATGATTAATAGTCCGCATCTTTGCAGCATGTTAGAGTAGATTAAGATAATCATATTATATTGGAATTTTTTTTGTAAGGATGATTCTCTTAAGATCTTTACTAAAATATCTCTTTCGCTGTTGTCAATATAATAAATAAGTCACAAATTCCAAAGTAGTCTCTTGTGATGTAATATGGTTTCAATGACATTGGTGTTTACTGTTCATCTCTCCATATATCCCTCCCCTTTCACATCTTGATGTAGGACATGGATCAAGCACGTTACTAACATATATGGACCAAAAGAAGCCCAAGGAAAAATCAACAAAATTCAGCATAGTTCAATCAGTCAATAGATCTGGTTGACAGGCCAAAATTCCATCAGAAATTTCAGATTGGTTGCTGGACAAATTCTGCCAGTTTAGACTGGTCGAAGCCTTGTTAGACAGGTAGACAAATCGTGTTAATAGGTTGAAATTCACGGATTTTTTAGTTTTAGTCTCTGGACATTTTTTAGTCCATTCAAACAATTGTCTTGACTAGCTGACGACAAGTCAACGGATGGCAAAAATTTGTACGTTTTCAGAATTTGTTTCCTTGTTTGATTAAGGATCTTTTTTTTTTAATTACTTTTTAGAATTTTTTAAGGTTATTTAAGCATGTTAAAGTCATTTATTTGAAGAATCGATCAATCAATCAACTAAAATTGCTTAAAACTTTATTATTTCTCATATATTCGAGAATTCCTTATGGATTCAAGGTGTTTATCGATCGAGGAAGATAATGATCGACCTCATCACGTCCTTCCCAGTGTTAATTAGTATCAGAGAGGGTATTTTCTTTGAGTCGATGGCTTCTAACGACGGGTCAAGCAATAATCCTATGGACGATGATCCAGGGAATTATCATTTAACAGCGGTAGCTTTTGAAGCGGTGCAACGAGAGAATTGGCAACTCATTGTTCACAACCCCAAATGTAGGGTCGCGATGTAGTAATAATCTCGGTAAGACCGCGGTCGAATCCATAGGGGACTGAAACTTGTACGTTTCTGAAATTAATTAGAAGAAAATGTGAAACTAATTCTGAAGTATTTAAGAGAGTAATTGTGAATAGAGTAATTAAAACTAAGAATTTAAAAGTGGGAACTAGGGTGTCAAAGATCCACTTATAGTGATCAGGGAGCCCTATTGCTTGATTCAAGTAACACAATTAGAATTGGAGTTATATCCTATTCAATTGAAAAATATATCAATAAAACCAAATCTGAACTTCCATTGACCTAATTCTCAATGAAGGAGAACTATGATAATTGGTCGGGATTCTATCACCAAGCCATGCCCAGGAGACAATGGCAAATAACAGAATTTACCAATCTCATAATCTCAAAGCATGAAAATTGTGAAGATTAGGAAGGATTCCATCGCCCTACCATGCTCAAGGGATGATGGTGAACAACAGGACTTACTAGTTTCACAATCTCAAATAAGGAAAAGAAGATACTCATAGCTATTGGAGATCTACTGTAATTAGAGTCATAATAAACATTAAAAAATAAAAGTATTCCTTAAATATCAAATTAGCATCCATAGAGTTCAACATAAACATGAATCAAAGCAATAGAAATATCCTATCATGCTACAAGCTTCCCCTCTTAGCCCTAGCTAAGAGGTTTAGCTAACCATAGACATGATTGGACCAAAGTCTCTTAAGAAAAATATGAAAACAACTAAGCAATAAGAAGAAAAGCTCTTGGCGATGGCTTCTCCACCATTTTGCACCACTCCTTAAACCCTAGAAGATGCCTAAGAACATCCTAGGGAATCCTATTTATAGTTGTGGAACTCCAACTTTCGCACCTAGTTGAAAAACTCTAGAAACCGTTTCAAATTTACACGGTTTGCTAAAATAGACTTCACTCTGCACAGTTTTTCAAAATAGACTTCACTCTACGCAATTTCACAAAATGACCCAGAGTTTCAGAATATATTTTTTCATAATGATTTCAGGATTCCTTTTATTCACTTTAAATCTTTGATTCTCTTCATTCCTCACTTGGTTTTCTTGGATCTTTGACATGTGAATTCTTCAAACTTGGTCTCTTAAGATCTATCCCTTGCCATGGTAATTCTTGAGCATCAAATCCATGCTTTTAGTACCATTTTCAATCCAAGTTCTTAAATTCACCTTATAACACAAACATGAGTAAAATAAAATATTAAGCATTATCATGTTCATAAAAGCAAGATATGAATGGGGGATAATATGCAATATTTGACCCTCAACAGTCATGCAAGGGTTGCAGGGTGCTCTCAACCGCATGATGGAATCTTTAGGGCAACTCAGTATTCGTGGCAATGATCCGCCTCCAGTAGGCACTGGAATTCGCAATCATGGTGATCGTAGGGTGATAAAGTGGGTGAATCGCAGAACCAAACCTGAGGAGGTGGGATCCAATGATGAGGAGATCAATGAAATGATTCTCCAACATCCTAGACGAGGTGTCGATCGGGTATATCAGACGGAATGAGAATTCAGGATGAAAGTCGATCTTCCTAACTTTAACAGCCAACTCCACATTGAAGACTTTCTCGAACATTTCTTCGACTACATGGACATCTCTGAAGAGAAGAATGTTAAACTTATGACTTAAAAGTTGAAGGGCGGAGCTTCAAATTGGTAGAAACAACTTCGTCTCGTGTGGACGACATAAATGAAGGCACTAATCTGTAAGTGGCTACAGATGAAGAAGTTGATTGCTAAGCGATTCTTCCCCAGTGATCATGATCAGGTATTGTCCCATCAATACCAAAATTGTCGGTAGGAAAGCCTATCGGTGAGAGGTTATTCAAAGAAATCATATTATTTGTCAGCGAGAAGTGAGGATAGCGGATGGGTGAAGGGTTATATAGAGGAAAGGAAACACATTATTTATCGTCAAGAGGTAACATGGTCATGACGAGGTCGCGACGGGCCGCCGGGTTCGTTAGTGGCGTATGTGTGGCACCTGCGAAAATGGATAACTAAACAAAGACTTTTAAAGTGGATGAGTGCCTGTTGTAAACGAATGAGATTTCATCAAACACTCTGAAGAGACGAGAGTGATAGTGCCATTATTATAAAAGAAGGTGGATGTGGAGTCCGTAGACATTCCAAAAGATGTAAAGCTAGTGTTGCAAGAGTTCAAGCCAATTGTGCTCTTGAACTTTCTGACAAATTTTCCCATATGCAAGAGATTGGTCTTTCTTAGGTTTAGTTTATCTTCAACAACATGAAGAATCAATCTACCGACTAGGCCAAATTTGAGTTTATATATGCCCGAGTTCATAAACTTGCAGTTGACTTGTTTTTATTACCTACAATACTTGGAATGAGCGTTGCAACGAAGAATATGGCAATTCAAGTAGTAACTATTCATGCTGATGTCCAAGAGAAATTAGAGAAGCATACTGCAGAGTACAAGATAGAGGCCAATAAATGTCGACACTCGAGGTTGAATACATATCGTGAACCAAGTTCATTGAAGAACTTTAGAAAGTTGAACACGTATCGTGAACCAGGACCATTGAAGAACTCAAGCACGATTTTTTTGAAGTGGAGAGATCTAATGTAGGACATGGATCATGCACATTCCTAACATACATGGACAAAGGCAGCCTAATGAGAAATCGATAAAATTTAGCATAATTCGACCAGTCGATAGATCTGGTCAATAGGTCGAAATTTAGATGAATATTCTAGATTTGTTGGTAGGCAAATTATGTTAGTTTAGATAGGTCAACAGAACTTTTCGACATGTCAAAGCCTTGTTTGACATGTCGAGAATTTGTATTCACATATCGAAATTCATAGAATTTTTAGTTTTAGTTTTGGACATTTTAAAACTTGTTTGATTGATCGACTCAACTGGTCAATGAGAGGTCGACGGACGACAAAAATTTGCTTATTTTCATAATTTATTTCCTTATTTGATTAGGACACTTTTTAAAAAAAAAACATTTTAGGGTTATGTTTGAGTTACTTAAGCATATTAAACTCGTTTATTTTGAGAATCGATCAATCAATCAATTAAAATTCCTTAGAAACTTTATTATTTCTAGTGGATTCGAGAGTTTTCTCTTATGGATACAATAGTGCCTTGTGGATTCAAGGTGCTTATCGATCAAGGAAGGCGATGATCAACGTCATCATATCCTTCCCTACGTCACATCTTTATCACCACTATTTCATATACAAATTTGTAATTAGATCCCGAGATTGCATCTCTTCCTTCATCGACTACCACTGCGATCCATCAAACTCATCTCCATCTCCCCAGTTGCACTCATCAAACCAAATGACTAAGTTTATGAAAAGTTGTATATTCAGATTTCCATATATATATATATATATATATATATATATATATATATATATATATATTGCGATTGCCCACTCTCTATTTTCCTTGCTCCACCCAAAAATAGCCTCAATTTCCTAGTATGTTCTTATTATTCTTGTTGATGCAAAGATCTAGATGATCCTTCCTAGAGATAGGGTACCTGCATAAAGAGAAGGAAAGGGGGACCCTGGCTATGGCAAGGGAACTCTCCGATGATAATGTCAAAAAGCAAGCTATGTCCAGTCGAATCCTTTAGGGTGAGGGTATGCGTGATCGCGTTTGCATATACCTTTCACTGTAGATTGAGGCCGTATTTATAGGCATGGAGCTAGTTTTATCGAATGAAATGCTTCCTGAATTAGTGGCATGCGTTAGGCAGATGTTTCTCAACCATTTCATGAGATCAGCGGCGAAGATAAGATCAAATGGTCGAGATTGGAAGCCGTGAGAGAGAGTTAAGGATGACCACCCGAACTGCCCTCTACAGCTTCTGAATTGGAAATCGTTCCAAACTGGGGCTTTCTAGCTAGCCATAGTTGAGCTTCCCTCCAAGGCAGTTTATGTCAAGGGATCCTGTTAACCGGGTTATTGACCTATCGATCTGCCCAAGCTCCCCTTCTTCAGTTCTTTGAACGACATAAAACCCCATGTCAAGTTACGAGTTGGGCGGTGCCATGGGGGCTCTTTCCAAGAGATGTCCCGATTGACAACTCGAAAATGAATTGGACCGTGGAAGAGCTCGGTATCCATCATCCTGTAGAGGGATTTGAGGTACTTCATCTTCTGACAGTTGAGGTCGATAAATAAACAAGTCTTCCCTTGGTTGTTGCTTTCTGACAGATAAGGAGCTCTTTGGTCATGATCGATCTTACTAACTACACGACATGTACAGATATACTGAGCTGACCTCATGTCTCTGACCAGTCCATTTTTACCCATAATAGTAGCTTCCTACGTAACATCCTGAATTTTCACGGCCAGAGTTTATACTCGTGCCTGAGGAAATCGGGTGTTAATAATTGAATGAATTGTATGCTTTAAAAATTGTACCTTATTTTTTTTTCTCATTTAGATCACATCTAGATACATTCTTGAAGGTAGCCATTCACGAGAATAAAATCAACTGTCTATATTATTCCATTATATTAAAAGAATTCAACAAATTATCAAATGCCCTCTTAATGGGAGCTTATTTCATTATCGAGTTTGCAGCGGAAGTATAAAACTAAGTCATGAAACTATCTTCTTATTCATTCAGTAAAATCCTCCATAGGAGATGGTCCTCCAGGTCTTCAATTTGTATATCACCTACATCATCTGTACAGTTGGAGAGGGTCAACGCTCTACTCATAGTGATGTTATCCTTTTAAGATTAACAATAATTCAAGAGATTCATAAAAGCAAGGTAAATATTCTAATACGTCCCGCACTCAACTACTACAAGGGGTATCAGTATGCGCAATCAATCTATATGAGTGTATGCTCAGCAAAGTTTGTGTGGCTCATCATACATAATGACCATCACAATGTGGAATATATTCATATAAAACCCGACTCGACCTACATCCCATAACTACAGATATTCTCTGGCGTGTCCAACATTAACGTGGATTTATGCGAACATCTTAAGGTGACACAACAACGCGATTGAGAGATTTACGTAACACGATGTGTTCATGGAGCGACTATTTGTGACATCTAATCCCGAAAAGTGATGTAATACGCATGGTGATTTACTTACATCGATTGTGCACCATACCAACCAACCCACAGAATTACGTGCCGACTAAGAGGGCCGCTACATGTAACACATTACGTCCACGATAAATTATTTAAATCACTAATTGTGATACCTCTAACGCATTACTTACATTGATAGAGAATGTAAACTGAATCACGAGGTTCTGTAGTATTAAGACACATGCCCAAGCCTTTAAAGGTAGATATCACAAGGCCAACAAAGTAAAGAGAATAATAGCAATGGTCAACTCAACAAAGAGAAAAGTGGCAATGACCAACTTAGCAAAGAGGAGAGTAACAATGGCTAACTTAACAAAGAGGAGAGTGGCAAGGGCCAACTCAATAAAGAGAAGAGTGACAAGGGCCAACGCAATAAAGAGAAGAGTGGCAAGGGCCAACTCAACAAATTTGGTAAAGGCAAGGGCAAGGCTTGTACCCATCGCCCACATAAATTCATAAAGATCACTTGTAATCAATATTATACAATAATCCCAAAGGGCAATTAATTGATGATGATAAATTAAACAATTACAGAGAGAAAATCATGAGAACAAGTAAAAGATAATATAATTCATATCAACTTGAGTTAAAGTAAGCTTAAAGGATAAAACCCTCAAGTAAATTCAGAAAGGCCATGAATGATTAACATCACACCTTAACCATTATTCCCAAATGATAAATATTTAGTATTGGTAAATTAAACAAATATAAGGAAGTTCACAGTGTCATAAAAGCATGTAAATGTCAAGATAATATCATCTCTAAATCAAGTAAGCTTAAAGGAGAAAACTCTCACATCTAAAGTTGAATCGTTCTCATCCGATGCTAGGTGTTTATACACACTCCTTCAACTTAAACCTTATCCTCATTCAACGTTTGTCGTCAACTTGTCAATCCCGTAACTCCGCCAATGCCTCTCTCTTTTCTTTCGTCTTCTTTCTTTCTTCTTCTTTATTTTTCCTGAAAAATTGGGTAGGGAATCTGGATATACTGGGCTAACAGCCAACCTGAACCAAACCGAGTTAACTCGGTTAAGTGTCCGCACTCTCTCTCTCTCTCTCTCTCTCTCTCTCTCTCTCTCTCTCTCTTTTCTTTTCTTTTCTTTTCTTTTCTTCCTCTTTCTTTTTCTTTTCTTTTTCTTTCCCTTTCTCTTTCTCTATCGTTTCTTCTCTTTCTTTCTTCTTTTCTTACTAGTATGTCCAAATGTGGGGACCGAATTAGGCACAACCTGGGTTTGACTCAATGAGTCACACCTTGCTCAACCTTCGCCTCCATCTCTCTCTCTCTCTCTCTCTCTCTCTCTCTCTCTTTTTCTTTCTTTCTTGTTTCTTTCTTTCTCCTCTCCCACTGTTAAACAGACGGTTTTTTCTATAGGTGTGAGAGCTTCTAGGCTCTCTGCGAATCTTCTTACGCAGATCAGTTTACACAGTAGGGAAAATTGGAGACATTCTCTTGCGTAGTCTCTGTTTGCGTAATAAGGAGAAACAACATGTGATCGGGCAAACGACCCTTGATTTACTGTTGGATTGATCCTTAGTCCTTCTGGATTGAGACAATCCTTTTTGAATGGTTGATTTGGCTATCCGACGGCCCTTGGCCCATCGGATTCTTGGTTTGATCACATTGTCTTCTCGCGGACGAGATCTTGGGAGGTTTTATAGACGCAATTCCCGGAAGTGCGGCTTGCGCAAGGGAAAATGGTGAAGTGTCGTGCTCTCCTCTTCTTTACATTCCTTTCGGATGACGTGGGTTGCATCGAAATTCCCTTTCCTTGGTTTTGGACGGTCCAGATTGGCGAAGTTACGATTGTAGAAAGGATGGAAGGAAACCTATTTTAGTCGCCAGTTTGTGCAGCATTTTGTTCAGATGGGCTATTGTGCACCTGCTCGTGTCCATGGATCCCCACAATTTTGTATTCTTGCCTATAATGGCGTGTTTGATTCGATGAACGGTTCAAATCATTCAAAAGGTTTGAAGTGGTGATCCAATCTGGATCGACTGTAAGTTGTTCGCATGCAGCCCAACGGTTTGTGTTTAAAACCGTGCACTCAAAGAAAAAGAACCTGAAATTCATCACTGATTATAGACCAATCAGCCTTTGCAATTACATAATGAAGATCTTTTCCAAAATCATGGCAACTAGGCTGGCCTACATCCTTCCGAATCTGATCTCCAAGGAGCAAGGAGCATTTGTGAAAGGCAGATCGATAGCTGAAAAATATTTCTATTGCAAGGGAGATGGTCATGAGATCGACTGAAAGGTGTTCGGGGGAAACTTAATAATAAAACTTGACATGGAGAAGGCCTATGACCGTTTGGAATGGAACTTCATTGCCTAGCTCCTCGATCAGTTTGGGTTTGATCGTCTTTGGATCACCCAAATTCAACGTTGCTGGAAAGATGTTTGGTTTTTTGTGCTCATCAATGGTAGAAGCTTCAGTTTCTTTCAATTAAGCCGAGGTATTCAACAGAGTGATTCGCTTTCGCCGTCCATCTTCATCATAACAGCAGAAGTTTTTAACAGAGGCGTTTACAAGTTGTTCGCTTCAGGGTGTTGTCAGCTGTTTAAACTCCCCCAACCTTGTCACAAAATTTCCCATCTTTTTTTTGCTGATGATGCCATATTATTTCTCAATGGCATGCAATCTAACGTGCGTGTCCTCCTTAAATTCATTCGGAAATATGAACACGCATCAGGTTAGAAGGTTAATGGTTCAAAATCTTCATTCATCACCATGAAGAATACAACCATCAGCAAGGTCCACAGGCTGAGCAACCTCACCTGACTCTGACACGCTCATTTGCCTCTTCGCTTTACCTTGGAGTTCCTCTGACTAAGGGCAGAATAAGTAATTCTCTGCTCTAGCAACACATCCAGAAGACCACCGGAAAGATTAAAGGTTGGAAGGCAAAGCTCCTCAACCCAGCAGCGAAGTTGGTGCTGATCAATCATGTCCTTACCAGTATTCCAATCCACATCTTGTCTGCCATCAACATCCCTAAATCAGCATGCAAAGAAGTGGAATGTGCCCTTGCAAACTTTTTCTGGGACAGCTCAGAAGGTCGCAACAGAAGACATTAGGTCAGGTGGTTGAGATTGTGTGTTTCCCTCCGGGAGGGCGGCCTTGGAATCAGAAGCTTTGAGGAAACAATGAGAGCCTCCAGAGTTAAAATGGGCTGGCATATGCTGCAGGGGTCATCTTTGTGGGCCAAGTTTATGTCGGCGAAATATTTTCAGAAAATCATCAAAAACATAGGGATGATGGGAACGACAACATCAGCTGACTAGAAGGATATCTTCAGAGTTTTACCATTTGTTCTACAACATTCCAGATGACTCCTGGGAGAGGGAAATGTCAGTTTTTGGAATCATAACTGGTCAGAAGGAGGTAT
This sequence comes from Magnolia changhungtana, assembly GCA_030180095.1. Classification (NCBI taxonomy): domain Eukaryota; kingdom Viridiplantae; phylum Streptophyta; class Magnoliopsida; order Magnoliales; family Magnoliaceae; genus Magnolia; species Magnolia changhungtana. The sequence goes on along the minus strand of JASAUF010000430.1, from coordinate 514,298 downwards.
TCTTGCAGGCGCTGCTGTTGGACAAATCCCGTACAACATGCTAAATGCAAGGGTGAAAGATTTCATCCCCCAGATTGGGTGCTGGAAACTGGCGGATATCCATCATATCATTCCTCCAGCAACTATGAAGACTATTGCTGATAGTCATGTTTTGCTATCAGATAGAGCAGATAGGTTCATATGGGACTTAGCTGCTTTCGGTAAATTCTCAATGAAGTCTGCCTGGAATGGGATGAGACCTCACCACCCTTCTTAGCATTTGGGCTAAGTGGCTTTGGAACAACTTCATACCTCCAAAAGTGGCGATCTTCAGCTGGAAAACACTGCACAAGGCAGTCCCGGTGGACGCAGCTGTCCAGCGATTTGGCGTTGCTTTGGCATCTAGATGCGAATGCTGTGGGCCCACACTCAGAATCCATCTTCCTTCTCTGATCCCTGCGTCGGCCTTTACTCCCCTGGGAACCGGAACCATGCCCAATGGCCCTCCTATCTCCCCCATCAGCTAGATGGGTCATCTGCTCAGCAAGAGCACTCAGCCTAGCATTGTTTCTGGTCTGTCCCCCGCGTCGGAAGAGACCCTAGATCACTTATTCTGTTTTGGCAGCATAGCGAACAAGGTTTGGACCTACTTCAATAATCTTTTTGATATCCCCTCAATCCCAAATCAAACCATTCATCAGAAGATCCATCAGTGGACTTCTAAGGCCAGCCGAAATTCCCGTATTTCATTTCTAACGGGGATTGTCCCTTTCTTCATCATTTGGGAGCTATGGCTTAACAGAAACGCGTCCAGATTCGAGAACCTCAAAATGGCAGACAGCCGCATCATTTCTGCAGTCTCTCGCTGGCTTAGAGAAGTTGGCTCTGTCATCCCGGAACCGGATAGAAATTCCTTCGCCGAACGAGTCATACTCCAAACCTTGAAGATTGACACGTCCCTATCACAACTTCCAGGTAAACCCCTTATTGTTAGATGGTCAAAACCTCCAAAAGACTGGTTGAAATTGAATATCGATGGCTCTTCGAGAGGTAATCTAAGTGAGAGTGGAGGAGGGGGGGTTTGTAGGGATCACTTAGGCAAGATGATATTTGCTTTCCACAAATACTATGGGACTGCCTCCAACACTATAGCGGAAGCTCAGGCCGCTCTTGATGGAATAGACATTTGCTCCTCCCTTGGCCTATCCAACATCATTTTTGAGTCAGATTCAAAACTCATTGTGGATTCGGTCAAGGTTCCGCTAGTTCCAAACTCCTGGAAAATCTGGTACAGGTTGGGAGCCATACAGCAAAGACGGTGATCCATGAACATCAGCTTCAACCATGTATTCAAGGAGGGGATTTCGGTCGCTGACGCTTTAGCCAGGGCGGCTAGCGAGGGACGCCCAGACCAAATATTTCACCGACAGTCAAACCTCCCGAAGATTGCTAGAGGTGCGATGGTTTTAGACAGTGCTGGTTTAGGAGCAATCAGATTCCCCTGACCTTGACCCTGTTTTCTTGTAATTTTTTTTTGGTTTTGTCTAGCATAGCAGGTGCGTATATGATAAGTGTGGCCCTTAATTTTTTGTTGGGGCCCACCTGAATAGCTGTAAATTCTTTGGATTGAATGAAAACCCTGTGGCAAGAGTCCACTTAAAAAAAAAAAAAAAAAACTGTGCACTCATGAAAGCTTGGAATTGTGTGAGAGGATCTAGGGTTTGGTCGGCCTTGACCTAGCTTCAAGATGGAAGGTTTGGATTGGCCATCCGATCATAGGTGGTGGGCCACAACACATCCTAGCGGACGATGTCCTCTCGTTTTGTGACAGCGGGAGAAACTCTCCCTTCTTTTTTTTAAAAAAAAATCTATCGGGTCATGGACCCGACTTTTAGTTCAGTGCACCGCCAGTGCACATGTACCGTGCACACTCGGCTTGATTGTGGGGCCCACAATAATGTTTTTGAGAAATCTACTCCATCCATTCATTTAGAATAGTGATGTTAGGCCATCCCACCAAAGATAAGGTGGATCCAATCGTTCATGTGGGTCTTAATGTTCGGTTATGGTATTCAAATTGTATATTTGTTGATTCAATGGTCAGATTACATTCATCCTCATCCATGGTCATAAAGATCCTAAGGTCAGCCTAGATGAGATTTAATAGTTGGGGCCGTAGTCTAATGGGCTAGGGGTGATGATCAAGTGGTGGATTGGTAAATCGAGTGTTTTGGACTTGAAGGATAGTCAATTTATTGCTTTGGGTCCTAATGAATGGTAGACCTTATGATCTGATGGTCCAACTTGAAGATATTATGAATGGAGATTATTTCCTACGGTCAGATTCGTGTTGGAGAATGGATGTAAGGTTAAGATAGCTAGATTGGTGTTGTACATATGTATGTATTAATTCAAACCTCATGGTAACACTCAAGAACTTTCAATACTTGGGTAATAAAAAGTTCGGGGTGTTACACCCTACTTCTGAGCTGACTGCATGAGCTCACAAAGTCGGTGTAGTGAGGTCGGAATATCTGGTGTATGGGGAGTCGAGTCTACTCATTATTAATGCAGAGTGAGGCGGCAGATGCTGAGATCGATAAAGATTTGCAATGATGGTATGGCGTGCTCGAGGCAGCATGCATTGGCAAGCACTCATTCGACTTCCAACTTATGGGGCTTGAACGTGTGGTGTCGTCTGGGAAGTCGGGTCATCCGTCGAGTGGGAGATCTCCACATGGCATCGCATGTGCCTAGGAGTCTCTTCGGCTGCTGCATTAAATGCTGTCAATAAGTGCCTGCGGCTGGACTATCAATATAAAGAGGGATGCCCTAGTCATGAAGAACAATTTGTTCCTGCTGCTACTCTCTTGCTCGACGGAGTGTGCGATTTCCAGTAAGTCAGAATCCTATTCCTCTGGCCAATCTTCTGGCTTCGTTGATCTTCCTCACTTCTCTTCTTCCCCCCTTTCTGTTTATTTTCAAATCGTACTTTTGATAAAACATGCCTTATCCGACGAACGAGAGGGATAAACCCACGATGTTCCAGGGTGATATAGTGCAGGAGGAATGGGATTGGCTGGAGGATCCACCATCTCTGCTCATGATAATGAGTGATAAGGACTTTGTCCTCCCAAGAGAGAGAACGGCTGCTCAGTCCTCTGTTGAGCGGCCTATGGGTGCTGAGGGGGTGATTACCCCTGCAGTGAGAGAAGCAACTCAATCTCCCACGGAGTCTGACAAGATCGGCCCACTTAGGTCGAGATTAAAGGAGTCCGATCTTGTGCGAATCAGGTTGGAGTCCCACATCCTGACCTTAATGGTTCTCTAAGCTCCCACACTTGGTGAAGTTTTGGGTGAGCCTAGGGAGGGTGAGGTGGCCATATATCTGGTCACCTTATAGTGCTGCTTGAGACTCCCCCTCCACCAAATTATTAGGGAGGTTATGTCATGCCTGAGGTTAGCGCCTGGCCAAATAATCTCGAATACCCGGAGGGCCTTAGTGGGGTTTTTCATCTTGTGGTTCTAGCTTGGACAACTTAATTTGATCGTAGATGAATTTCTCCACCTATCTAGTAGTTAAGTTATTTCTTTTGCCACCACCATTGCCACAGACCCGCCATCGGCCCCAGAGGTGGTCGAGGTCACCCCAGTAGGAGAAGTTGCCCCTTTCGCTGAATCCCAGCCCTCTGAGGCTCGGGCATGACCCGCCTCTGAGGTCCAAGCCCCCGCTGCCCAAGTACAGGCTGGCAGTTCTTTTGTTGCTCGTCAGACGAGCGACGCCCAAGGTGATCCTTTATCTGAAATCGCGACAGGTCTTCTACGTGGATAGGTCGACATGTGCCTAATGCTAAGATCGAGGAGGCAATTGAAACGCATTCGGTCACCACCCTGGGCCATGTGGCTGCATTTTTTTATAAGGTGGAGCTCTTTTCTCTTCTTATAGTTTCTTTTGTACTTTAATTTTGTCTTACATAAATTTCTTTTCAGTTCAGGCCTGTCATCCTGTCTGCTCGTCACAGCATGATACGTGTTGCGAAGGAATGCGAGGATGTGGAGGCGAGTCTTGAAAATAAAACTGTCTAGGATGAGTAGCTCCATTCTGCCTTGGAGAAGTCTAGGGAAGAGCTTGCAGCTCTGAAGATCCAGATGGAAGAGTAGGCGGAGGAGGCCTGAAAGAGAGAGGCTCAGTGAAGGTTGAGCTGGAGGTTGCTCGAACACTTCTGAAGGAGGCCCAGGGGAAGGCTGCCAAATGGAAAGCTGAACTGGCCGAGGTGAAGGTCACTTTGATGGCAAAACTGGCAGAAGTCAAGGCCTCCATCTCGGCAGCTTGGGCGGCAGCAGTGGAGGAATTGAATCTTCTCAAGAACGGGCAGAGGAGAAGAATCTCCTCTACAATCTCTGGTATGATAAATGCCTTGAAGATGTCAAGGAGAAATATCCCGAACTCGACCTGAGTTCTCACGGGGACAACCCTGCTGATAACCCAGAGCTAACGGAAGCCAAGGTGCTAATCCCGGTGGAAGTTAAAGTGCCGACCTCGGGCGATACGAAGCAACCCCCTCATTAGCCTCTTTTATCTTTTCTTTTTTCATACTTGTGTAATTGTGAATCTCTTTTATTAATGAAAAGAATCTTTTTACATTGTGCTTGTTCTGTCCTCTATGCCTTTTAAGTTCAATAGATCGAGTGTAGCGTTTTTATTAGCAGTTTGCTCGTGCTGACCTGATGGTCGAAATGTTTGGGAAAGAGTTCTTACCTTTTTCATTAAGGAAGCCTTGTCCTTGCAGAACGTAGATAGATTCAGCTGCTTTTAGCCCATTTAGAACAGGCCGAGGAGTCTTACAAGAGGACTTCTTTCCCTTACACTAAGGGCATCCTTAGAGTAGAATGTGTAGTAATTAAAAATGAAAATTCTAGTAAGCAGTTTTGCAAGAATGAGGGCCTGCGTCACAACAACCATGCATAGCCTTATTCCCTCCATCAAATGGCACCCACGTAAGAAATGTGAACCATTCAAGTAAATTGAGTAGATCACACTTGTGTAAAATTAAAGGAAAAAAAAAAACGAGTAAAAGTAAAAAAGCTGGTTCAATCAAAGAAGTCGAATTCATAATACTTGTGTGGTATTTTCTTTTTTCCAGCCTCGATATTTCGATAAGCTGCATGTGTGGCTCTCTTGCGAGGGTGGATGTCTGTGTTGAAAGCACGAGAACTACACCAAAACAATGGGGATTGAATGAACTACTGTAAAAACACTCCTATGGCTAACCGTGAGGCTTACTTGCCAGATAACATGTTTATAAAGTCAGACATACCTGAATGAAGGTAAAATGCAGATATCATTTTGCTTAGATCCTTACATGGAACTAAGAGATTTTCAACCATAACATAAATTCCTACTGTTTTCTGTAGTGTGGTCCAATTGAAGCTTGGATCTGTCCATTTTTTTTTTGGCTCCTATTTTAGAATGACCTGCAAAAAATTGATGGACAGTGATTTATGAAATACGCCATTGTGAGGCAAAAACTTATGTTGCTTGTCGTGTGGTGCAACAAATTCAGGGAGAGAAGAAAACTTGAATTGTTGGTATCTGAAACTTCTGTGGGCCCCATCATGATGTATGTACTAGATCCACACTGTCCATCCATTTTTAATACCATTTTAGGGAATGAAACAAAAAAATGAGCCAGATCAAAGGCTCAAGTGGGCCACACAGTAGGAAATAATGGGAATTGAATACCAATAGTTTAAAAATTCTTAGGGCCACAGAAGGCTCTGATCAAGCTGATATTTGTGTTATCCATTCATCCATGTCATATGAAATTATGAAAGGTTTGATGGCAAATAAACTTCAAGGTGGGCCCTAGGAAGGTATCAGCAGTAGTCATTCAATTCTGTGGTTCACTTGATCTTTGGATGTACCTTAGTTTTTTAGCAAATGCTCTAGAATGATCTGAAAAAATTGACGGACGGTGTGGATCTAACACATAAATTGTGGTAGGGCTCAGAGAAGTTTCACACATTAAAAGTTCGTTTGTAGTACCAATTTCCGGATAATAGAAAATCAGTCGGTTTTGTGAGCTTGGTGGAATGCCCATGATGTGAACCAATGAGAAGAGACGGTACTGAATTTTCTGGTGCTTTCAACAGTAACTACTAATACTCGCTGCGGCATGCGGCCCATGGCCCACGTTCTGTTAAAAGTCCGTCGAGCCCACACGCATCTCTAGTGGGGCAACAAAACAGCTTGGAAAGTAGGTTAGACATCTATTCCAAGATCCAGTGGGATAAAAACATACAAAAAAAAATACATGTTGCTTCAAAATTTAATCAACGGCCTAATTCGTAGTCGGCACCTCATATCTAATGGTCCACGTTGATCAATGGTGGATCCACCTTTGAGTCCAATAATGGAACTTGCTAAATTCGATTATACGAAGAATCCTTGTCGGAATACGGATATATGAATATACCTTGTGGGCGTGCTGCACGATGCTTGGGCTGCATGTTTTCTTCTTGGATTAGTAGAGCTGTGGCCCACGGTTCATCAATCCATAACCATTGATATATCATGTGCCCCTCTGTGGATAGCATATAAAAATGAAAAAGAAAAATAATTCCTTGCTGGTCCTTAGCTTTGAGAATATCATGATAATTGTGCAACCAAACGCACCCAAAAGCATGTCTGGCCTTTATTTATTTTTAATAATTATTATTATATTTACATATTGTTGTGCCTGTTTGGTCTGTGAGATTAAATGGTATGAAATTGTATTATATAGGATTAATACCTTTATTACACAATGATTGCACGTCTGGAAATGCCTTAGTATCCTTGGGATAAAATTCTTGCCAGGGAAAAACACTAGATAAAGTAAAATGACCATGAAATTATAATCAATGTACTAAATTCACAATAGACCTTGGTCACTTGTATCATACATAACTAAAATGAGTTACTTGTAAAGGGCTTATATGGATGGACAACATGGATAAAACGCATGCATGAAATGGTACAGATGCACTTCCATCTCACATAATTCTATCCTTTCCTCCCCCACAAACGTTGGATGGAATTTGCATCGGAACACATGCAAATCCATCCCACCTAATCCCGCATTTAAGCCCACGTACCAAACAGGTCCCGAATGATTTACATATGTAATGCAGTTGTAAGTGTGAGATTAGAAAACTCGTTGTCGTGTTTTTCAGGGAGGAGAGCACGCATGGACGGTCAAAGAGAAAACGAAGTTATATTGGAGGGCGGGCCGAAGAAGTTTTCAGCTGACATTAGACGTGCTGGGGAAAAGCTAATCGAATGCATAACGGATCCAGAAATAAGAAGAGTTGGTGTCATTGGTTTTAATGGTGTGGGGAAATGGAGGATCGTGGAATATGCAACTCAAAAATTGAAGGGATCACATCTCTTCGACATGCAAATACTGGTACAGTTACCGCCAAGAGATTTCAGTAATCGAAGAGTACTGTTGAATGAGATCGCGCATCAGTTGGGGCTGACGCCCAATATTAATCCTGATTATGATGATGACGATGACGATAGCTAGCTATGAGTGACATCTATAGATCGTTGATGGGGCGGAGGTTGTTGATAATTTTAGGTGATGCGTCGGGAATATCCAATTTTGAGGTCATGCAATTATGCATAAGTAAAGAATATTCCAAGGTAGTTATCGTGGGCAATGACATGGAGGGCTGGGAATGCGACGAGAGCATCGACTTAGACGAGTTGTCCAATGATATGTTACGGGAAGAGGCTGCTGACATGGCCCATTCTACCAGAGTCAAGGGCTGGTTAACACCTGAAGCCGTCCTCGACTGCTGCCTCTACCTCTGGTTTTTCTTCGGTAGGCGACGTGATATGACACTTAACGTGGAATGGCTGACAAGGAACTGGATAGCAGAGGGATTTATTATTAGTGAGGGGACAGTGGAAGATGAAGAAGAAGAGGATTCTACGCATGTGGTGAAGATCCGCACTCTATTGAGAGAGCTCGAGCTTCGTTCCCTACTGGAATTCAATAAAAGTAGGAATGAATGGGAAGTGCCAGATTGGATTTTAGAAAATGATCATGCTCTGGAAGGAGCTTCGACTCATGGCAGATACTGGATTCAAGAATCCCTGCCGGGAGCCAACAGTGAGTGGGAAGACATTCTTAGGATGAGATTATGGGGCATCGATATATCTACACACCTCCCTCAGGTACCTCCCAAATGCCACAAACTCTCCACTCTACAGCTCGGGCTGATCGATAATCCTTACTCTAGTGTTGAATTCATTATACCAGACCCCTTCTTCGAGCAAATGCAGGGCCTTCGAGTCCTCCATCTATACAACTTACATATCAAATCTCTGCCCCCTTCCATCGCCTTCTTACACAATCTTAGACTTCTAAGAATATATGGTTGCGACCACTTAGAGACTCTCCCCTCTTCCTTCCAAGCTCTGCACAAGCTCGAGTTCCTTGAAGTTTCTAAATCTTCTTCTTTCATGTCAATGCCTGATGACTGCTTCCTCCAGATGACCAATCTTCGATTTCTCCTTCTCGATGGAAGCAACATCAACTCACTGCCTTCCTCAGTTTCCAAGCTGCGCACCCTCCAACTCATATTAATAAATTCTCGCTCTCTAATGGAAATCCCATATGAGAACTTCGAGTATATGCAGCGGCTTCAGGTTCTTGACCTGAGCAATGATTCTAATCTAGAATCTTTACCGTTCTCCGAGTTGGTCAATCTTAGGCGTCTCAAGCTATCAAACTGTTGTTCCCTAAAGATGAGGTTGCTGCCACATGTGAAAAAGCTCTCCGCACTTGAGGAGCTTAATCTCTGCAACTGTAATTCCCTGGAAGATATTGAAGATGTTTCTTCTTCTCTTGGAAATATCTTGCCAAAGCTCCGAAAGCTTGATCTTTCTGGAATTGTGGCCATTCGGCGGGTCTCCTTGATTGGCTGCCAGAGATTAGAGTCTGTAAGCTTGAATGGGGTTACAAGCCTTCAAGTGCTTAGTCTTTCTGGTACAATCAAAAGATTCCCTGAAAATATGACCGACACTGATAATCTAAAGTGCCTGAACATGCTAGGCATGAATCACCTTCATGAAATTGAATGGGATGATCTAAGTACCGAGCTTGATCATCTCAACATCAATCAGTGTGGCACCATCAATTCTTCGGCTGCCAACAATGAATGGACAGGAAATACAGGTGGGGCTTACATAAGGGTAAGTAATCACCGTCTCTTACAATCCTTAAAAGCTAACTCAAAATTGTGGCGAGCAAAATGCTTCTCTCGATTCTATATATGCATCTCTCCTTGCCAAGAAAATGAACCACGAAGGCGATTTGTATATGCAAACATCGGTTCCAAAATCCAAACATGTAATTTACCTCATCCAAGCCATTTCGATAGGCATTTGGAAATCCGAGGAGGTGATACTTCCCCAAAGGATATTGATGGGGTTCTCAGTCGGACGGAATTGTTCATTTTGTCTGACAATGCCTTTGTCAAAAGATTGCTGCATTTGGGCGATGTCGATAAAATGACAGAAATGAAAGAATGCCGGGTCAAGGAGTGCAAAAGGATGGAGAGATTCTTTGAGGGAAAGAAGGCATGTTCCGAAGCTTTAAGTCAGCTGGAGAAGATATGGATGTCCAAACTTGCAAGACTGAGGAGTGTGTGTGAGGGCAGATACGGGAGCCGAAGTTTCACAATCCTGAAGCACATATATCTGGAGTTCTGTCCGAGACTCATCGTCGTCTTCTCCTCAGGCGTATGCTTACCAAGCCTGGAAACACTACAAATCAAATTCTGCAGTAGATTGGAGGCAGTGTTTCGAGGGGTAGCTACAGAAGAAGGCTCGCTCCAACGACTACACACGATGTGTCTGTGGGAGCTACCTAAGCTGGAGAGCATTTGCAGCGGCGTGTGCTTGCCAGCATTGACGAATCTCAGAGTGACTGGATGTCGGAAGCTGAATAAACTTCCTCTTCGACTCCCTCCTGATAATGCCTTTCCTGCTTCTACTCCTATCGGTGGGGGTCTTGTAGAGGTGGAAGGCGAGTTGGCGTGGTGGGACAGTCTCAAGTTGGAAGGAGAAAGCATCAAGCGCCATGTCCACTTCAAAGAACGGCGCCCTTTCAGGAAGTGCTGATGATTTCTCTTTTCACTTTCGAGGTGTGATGAACGGTATGGATTCTATTTCATTTTATTTTATTTTATTTTATTTTATTATTATTTTTTTTTTAATGAGTATGCAGATGTGTGTGTTAGCTGATCATAAAGCTGTTGGTGTCGAACGGTATCGGACTTGCTTGTAACCTGGGGGTTTTGTGAGGCACGATGATGTTTGTGTTATATCCACTCTATTCATCAATTTCTCCGGCTCATTTTAGGACAGGAGCCCAAAGATGATGGGCATCCAAAATTCAATTAGGACACTCCACGGTAAACAGTCTTGATGGAGATGCCCTTCGTTGGAACCTTCCTAAGGCCCACCGAGATGTTTATATGCCATCCAACCCATTCGAAAGGTAATTCCCACCTGCATCATGAAGGGAAAACAGAAATATCAGCTTTATCTGAAACTTCTATCACCTCAAAGGAGATTTCAATGGTGACCATTCAATCCCCATTGCTTCACGACATGTGGCCTACTTGAGTTTTGAATCTACCTCATATTTTGGATCATGTCCTGAATGAGCAGGCGAAACAGATGGATGGAATGGATATAACATAAGTATCATGGAGGCCCATAGAACCCCTAGTTAGTGGCAAGCGGCATACCTGGATTTGATTGCTGGTAGTTATATGTATATGTAACGTGGTGCAAGGATTAATTTTTCACATTGTACTGGCCTGCTGATGAACTGGCATCAGGACATGACTATACATTTCTCTACGAAAGAACTAGTGTTTTTGGTTTGCTATTCTAGAAGTACTGGTCTAATTAGTGCATAATTCCTGCTTTTTTATGACTGTACAAATTAAACTAAGGGCCTGTTTGGGAGCGTGGATTTAAAACCCCCTGGATTCGGAACGCCCAGGATTAGAAACCCCTGGATTTACAATCCTCCTACTGTGTTTGGCACCCTGGAATGTAAATCAATTTTAATCCAAAAGTACCTATTCATGGTATATTTGCCACAGGAGTTTGAATTTAATTACTCAATCAACTTTAATATTTCTAATCAGTGAGATATGTAATTTTTGACACAATGGTTGTGATAAGCCTGCTGAAATATAATTTGCCGGAAAATGATGAAATTCCAAGTCTCAAATGGGCCACAAGCACAAGATCATGTTTGAGTGACTAACCAACGATTTTTAATTGTTGATTTACATGGACAATGTTTGGATGGTGCTGGACAATGTTTGGACGGTGCTAATTTACATGGACAATGTCCGGACGGTGCTGATCATCATTAGTGGACAGTGCCCAATAGAATGATAGCGTATAGTGGCGCACATGTTACACCTGCAACTATTGAAATGATTTTAGGTGTAATCTAAGCTCTCAATGGATTACAAACCCCCTTAAAGAGGGGATTGGAAACCCCCTGGATTTGAAACCCCTCGTTGCTTTATGCTGGGGATTTGAAACCCCCTCAGACCCCCTCTAATCCACGGTGTCAAATGACCCTGATGAATCCAAAAGGTTAGTTCATCAAGATAGATCACCAAGCCAATCCACTAATCAAGTGGGTCACACATGTTCTTTGGATCTAATTCTTCATAGCCCATGGTTTTCTCCAATCCCCTCCAATCATGATTTTTTGGAAACAGATTGGCTACTCACCTACCACTAGCCAATGGCTAGTGATCCGTGCTTTGTGGACCCAAACATGATCTATGTGTCTCATCCACACCATCCATCCAATATTTTTCCAGATAATTTTATGGTAACCCAAACTGAGGTAGATCGAAATCTCAAGTGGACCACACAACGTTGATTGAACTCTCACCATTAAAAACATAATAGGACTACAAAAGTTTTCGAACAAGCTGATATTTCTTTCTTGCCTTCATCCAGGTCTGTATGAGGTAATCTAGAAGTTGGATGTCAAATAAACATTACAATGGGCCTTAAAATAATTTTTGACTCCGATGTTTATCAACATATTCCTTATAGTTTGCATTAGGCTCTTGAGCTAAAAGAAATGTACTCACAATCTCCTTGGCTTGATTCATGGTCTCCTTAACTTCACTAGTATGGATCAGTCCCTTCACATGTGGTTGCAAGATCTCACATTTTTTCTGACAATGTGGGCAATTAGGTAGACTTGCCCATGAGACAAAATCAATGTGGTTTTGTATATCTCGTATGGGAGGTAATATATTTGGAAGTTTATTGAGTACAATTACCTTGAACTCTTGCAACACTGGTTTTAAATCTTTTGGAAGGTTCACATGCTCCATATAATTTTCATTTTCAACTAATGCATCTGCATCTCCCGTCTCCTCAAATTGTTTAACGAAATCATGTTTGGGTATAAGAGACTGTTCTTCAACTTTAGAAGTCTTGGGTTGGTTATCCGCTCTCATATGTACAAGGATAATCTTTCTACCGTCTTTAATAAATATAAATATATTATCTCAACCTTTATGCGTAGCATTAATATTATTATATCATGATCAATTGAATAGTATATGACATGCCTTCGTGTCAACTACATCGCATACTACTTCGTCTTTATAATATTTATCAATCAAAAAAGATATAGTTCACTATTCAGTTACCTTTATTTTGCCAATCGTCTTAATTCAACCGATCATATATGGGGAGGGATGGCGCTCTGTCTTTAATTATAACTTTACCACCATAACCTTCTTAATCTAACTGATCATATATGGGTAAGGATGACGATCTGTCTTTAATTGTCTGATATGTATGTCCCTATTGCACCTTACTTTACAATTTACCAAATTGCACCTAAATGTAGCATGGTGCCCACATTCTATCAAAACTCATATGTGAGCCAAGAATGCAGGTTCTAGGCCATGGTAGTGGACTAGGTGTAACACGGAGTAACACCTTAATGGGTGTTACCCTTACGGTGGGGCCACCACGATAATGTGCTATATATCAATGTTTTCCATCCGTTTTTTTAGCCAACTTTAGGACCTATTGTCAAAATTTAAGCATATGCAAATTTCATGTGGACCACACCATAGGAAATAGTGGTATTAATTGCACACCATTAAAAACTTCCGAAGATCTACAATAAGAAAATATGTAATGTTTATTTGTCATCCTAGTAAGGTTAAAGAGACTTGGATGTACGGATCATACAAATATTAGCTTAATTCAAAACTTTTGGTATCTACAAAAGCTTTTAATAATTATTCATCACTTTTTACGGTACCTAAATGAATCGAGACAACCGATGGACAACATGAATATATAATACATTCTTCAAAGTGGCCTCACACTGGAAGATAACAACACCAACGTGTTACCCAGGTAACAGCTAATCCGCTCCAATCGCCCCCACCAGACCTACGCAGGGTAGGGTCCACCGTGATGATTGTGAGAAATTCACTCAAACCATCTATTTTTCCATAATACATTAGTACATGAGAAAAAAAATAGACAGATACACAACTCGAGGGTACCACATAACGGAAAAGGTGAGGAATTCTTCTTAAGGTCCAGGTTGATGTTTGTATGCCATGCAAACCGTTCGTAATGTCATTCCCACAGGGATGAGTGGAAATTAAAACAAAGACATATTACCCTGATGCAAAACATCCAGGATGTACCCCACAAATGTTTGAACGGTGGGCGTTAAAGCCCTACTGTTTACGGTCATGTGGTCAATTCACAAACTTAATTTTTGGATCTTATTATTATTATTATTATTATTATTTATTTATTTATTTTTGCATTTTCTAAAATGATCTGGAAAATGGAGGAACCGGTGCGTGGATTTCTCACAAACATCAGGACGGAACCCGACTGCAAAACTTCTTAATGCTCCCTGTGCCAGGCAATCCGTGCTCTGAGCCCACGCACCTTCACTGGAAAACGGATTGCGTGGTATGACACACATGACCAACCACTTGTGGGGTTGACGTCATCAAGATTTGCGGGACCCACCATGATGTATGTGTTATATCCACACCATCCATTCATTTTAGGAGATCATTTTAGGACGTGCTTACAAAAATGAGTCAGATACGAAGTTCAAGTGGACCGTAGCAGTGGGAATTGAACGTCTACAATTGAAAACTTCTCAGGGGCCATAGAAGTTTTGGATAATCTGATAGTTTTTTTTTTACCCTTCATCCATGTCTGTGTGACCTCATGAACAGGTTGGATGACAAATAAATATTACAGTGGGCCGCAGGAAGGTTTCAATGGTAAACATCACTGTCTCCACTACTTTTTGTGGTGTGGTCCACTTGAGCTTTGGCGTTGCCTCATTGTTGGTATCAAGACCTAGAATGATCTCTCCAAATGGATGGACGGTGTGGATATACACATAATCATGTTGGGGCCCACAGAACTTGGTGACAACAACCCACAACGGAGGTCGGTGGGTGTGGCACACCACACAATCCTCTTCCTCTTCGATGGGGGCAACAAAGTGCAGTTTGGAGTGTAATTTAGACATCCAGTCCGTTGTTCATTTTGATGACACTTTTAGATGTCCTTGGAGTGTCATTTTTATTATTTTTTAAAGCATTTTCTGAAATGATCTAAAATGATCTAGAAAATGGAGGAACCGGTGTGGATTTCTCACAAGCATAACGGTGGAAGCCGATTGCAGAACTTCATGCTCCCTGTGGCAGGCAATCCGTGCCCTGAGCCACGCACCTCGATTAGGAAACGGATTGCGTGGTGTGACACACACCACCGATTTGTGGGGTTGACCTCATCAAGATTTGTGGGATCCACCATGACGTATGTGTTATATCCACACCATCCATCCATTTTACAATATCATTTTAGGACATGCATAGAAAAATGAGTCAGATCCTCAGTTCATGTGGACTGCACCACAAAATTCATTGGGTATTGAATGTCTACAATTGAAAACTTTTCGTGGCCACAAAAGTTTTGGATCAATATGATATACACACACACACACACCTTTCATCTAGGTCTGTGACCTCATGGACAGGTTGGATGACAAATAAATATTATGGTGGGCACTAGGAAGGTTTCAATGGTGAAAATCACTATCCCCATTGCTTTTTTTTTTTTTTTTGGTGTGGTCCACTTGAGCGTTGAATTTACCTCATTTTTGGGCTCAAGTCCTAAAATGATTTCTCTAAATTGATGGACAGTGTGGATATAAACATAATTATGTTGGGGTCAACAGAACTAAGTGACAAAAACCCTTAGTGGAGGCCGTTGGGGTGTGGCACACCACACAATCCGGTTCCCCTCCGATGGGGGCAACAAAGCGCATCTAGGAGTGTAATTTAGACATCCCGTCCGTTATTCATTTTGATGACACTTTTAGATAGAAACGGATTGGCTACACCCCCTGCCACCATCCTGGCGGCTGGTGGTTGGTGATCTATGGGCCCTTCCATGATGTATGTTTTTCATCCATTCGGTTCATCCATTTTTAAAGATAATTTTAGGCTTGGTCCCAAAAATGAGAGGGATATAAATCTCAGGTGGACCATACCATAGGTAAACAATAGTGATTGGATATCCACCATTAAAATCCTCCTAAGGCCCGCTGTACTGTTTATTTGACATGAAATCTGTTGATCGGGTCATACAGGCCCAGATGAAGGGAAAAAAACAAAGATCATCTTGTTAACTTTTATGGCCCCCAAAAGGTTTTGAACTTTCGACACTCATTCAACACTGTTTCCTGCACTGTGGTCCAGTTGAGATTGGAATATA
The DNA here is from genome assembly GCA_030180095.1 of Magnolia changhungtana. NCBI lineage: Eukaryota > Viridiplantae > Streptophyta > Magnoliopsida > Magnoliales > Magnoliaceae > Magnolia > Magnolia changhungtana. The sequence continues at coordinate 498,433 of JASAUF010000430.1, read as the reverse complement.
AGCCATTTTTTGTCTCATAGAATAAAATGATCTGAAAAAGCATATGGACAGCATGGATGAAACACATAAATCATGGAGGGGCCCATAGAGCACCGAACACCAGCCATTAGCCGTGGCAGGGGAATAGCCCATCCGTTTCCCTTCTGGACGTCCTTGCTCAACATTAAGGCCCATAAACTGATCGGGTAGACGGCAGCCGTACAAAAATGCATGTTGCTTTAAATTTTTTATTAACGGTCTTAATTCATGGTAGGCACCCATATCTATCGGTCAGTAATAACTGGTGGACCCACCTTTTGCCGCACAGAGGAACTTGCTCAATTAGAGTATAAGACGAATCCTTATTTGATAATGGATATGTGTGGAGCTGTGACCCACGGTTCAGCAATCTATAACTGTTGATAGATGATGTTCCTCACTGTCGTTGGCATGAAATAAAATAAAATAAATAAATAAGTAACATTGACATTCAAAGATCCCAGCCGTGGGTGCGTTTTGTTACACTCTACGTCCAATCTTGAGTAATACAGACGTCAGCATGTTATGTAGATCATGAGGTATGTGCTACATCAAAACCGTCCATTCATTTGGTGAGATTGTCATAAAGCTTAAGTGGATAAATAAAACAGAGATAAATATCAAGTGGACCACACTGCAAAAAGCAGTGGGGGATTGAAAGTTTACCATTGAAACCCTCTTGGGGGTAAGAAAAGTTTTGGATCAATATCATAGTTGTCTTTTTTTTCGTTTCAAAGAACTTGCCAAATGGATGGACGGTTTGGATATAACAGATACCTCATGGTGGAACCCACAGAGCTTTGTGACGTAAGCACACGAGCCAGTTCGGCGGCGTGTGGTACTGCACCAGCCAATCCGCTTCCCACATCTTTGGCCTTTCTCTCTCTTTTTTTTTTTTTTTTTTTACTTTTTTAATCTTTTCGTTAATAATTTCCGCATGCTGTCGGGTTTTTAAGAGGAAAGATAGAGCACGCATGGCTAGCGGAAGAGGAAACGATGTTACATTTACAAGCGAGCTAGAGAATTATTCGGCTGCCATACGACATGCTGGTGAAAAGCTGTTCGAACACCTTATGAATCGGACTATTCAATTCGTGAATGTGATAGGGTGTAATGGTATTGGAAGATGGAGGATCGTCGAATATGCAGCTCGAAAATTGAAGGGATCTGATCTCTTCGACGTGCAGATAGAGGTAAAGATACCGAAAGGAGATCTCAATCCTGAAAGAGTGCAGATGGAGATCGTGGAACAGTTAAAATTGACAGGCAACGTTAATCTTGATGGCGTCCAGACCAAGTCTATTGTAGCTGCAGGCGAGATCTATAAATCGTTGGTGAAGCGGACGTTCTTGCTAATTGTAGGAGATGTGAGCGGTGAAATAAAGGTGGATTTGATGGGAATTCCCCTACCCAGAGAAGCTCCACATGATTCCAAGGTCGTTTTTGTCAGAGATGAAGACACTATCGACTTTGAGGAGTACAATGTGACTATCGACTTTGAGGAGTTGTCCGAAGACATGTTACTCGAAGAGGCCAGTGATGTGGCCCATTCTCCTAGCATCCAGGAGAACTTTGCTCCGTAAACCATTCTCCACTGCTTGCTGTTCTTCTGGGTTTTCTCAGGTTATAACTATCCTGTGGAATATATGACAAGGATTTGGATGGCAGAGGGAATTATTATTAGAAGGGAGACGGCGGAAGATGAAGAATATGATTCCACGCTTGTGGAGATGGCCCGCATTCTACTGAGAGAGTTCGAGCTTCGTTCTCTGATTCAATTAATTGAAAGTAAAAAAAAATGGAGACTGCCGGACTGGGCAAAGGAAAATGACCGTGGTCATAATCTAGCAAATGCTTTGACTCAAGGGAACTACAGGATTTACTTACCACCGAAGGGGAAATTATTAGACATCTATTGGCCAACGGAACTCCCTCTAGAATGCCACAAACTCTCCATTCTACAGCTCGGGGGGTGGAATAATTTCGATTCTGATTTCGAAATCATCATACCAGACCCTTTTTTTGAGCAAATGCAGGGCCTTCGAGTCCTGCGTCTTAATAAACTAAGTATCAAATCTCTACCCTCCTCCATCGCCTGCTTGCACAATCTCAGACTTCTCAGTGTATTTAAATGCCAACATTTAAATTCTCTCCCCACTTCCATCCAAGCTTTGCACAATCTCGAGTTCCTCGATGTTGGCAAATGTTCTTCTCTCGAAACAATGCCAGACGAGTGCTTTCGACAAATGACCAAACTTCAATTTCTCAACCTCCGTGGAGCGAACATCAGATCACTGCCTTCCTCTGTTTCCAAGCTGCACACTATCCGTCAACTCTTCTTAACAGAATCCCCCCTTTAATGAACATCCCAAATGAGACCTTCGAATGTATGGAGCAGCTTCAGGTTCTTGACTTGGAAGGTGATTCTACTCTAGAATCTCTACCGTCCTCTCTCTCCAAGTTGGTCAATCTTAGGAGACTCGTGCTATGCGACTGTTCTTCCCTAAAGACGAAGTTGCTGCCGCATTTGCAAAAGCTCTCCGCACTCAAGGAGCTTGATCTCAAAAACTGTAATTCCCTGGAAGATATGGAAGATGTTTCTACTTCTCTTGGAAATATCTTGCCAAACCTCCGAAAGCTCAATCTTTCCAGAATCAAGGCAATTTCGCAGGTCTCCTTGAATGGCTGCCAAAGTCTAGAGTCTGTAAGCCTGAACCAGCTTACAAACCTTCAAAAGCTCAAAATTTCAGGTACCAAAATCAAATGCTTTCCTGAAAATAATATGGTCGACACTGGTCATCTAAGGCGCCTGGACTTCCAATGCATGAATCAACTTCAAGAAATTAAATGGGATGATCTAAGTACCGAGCTCGAATATCTCAACATCGATCAGTGCAACACAGAGGATAATAAATGGCAGGGAGATATAGTTGGGGCTCACATAAGGGTAAGTAATTACCATCTTTTTCAATCCTTAACAGAAGACTCAGAATTGTGGGAAGCAAAATGCTTCTCTCGATTCCATATATGCATCTCTCCTTGCCAAGAAGAAAAACGTAAAAGGCGATTTTTATATGCAAACATGGGTTTCAAGACACAAATACCTAATTTACCTTCAGAAAGCCATTTCGATAGGCATTTGGAGATCCGAGGAGGCGATACTCCCCCCCACATTTCTACTCGTTATCTTCTCGTTCGAACGGAATTATTCACTCTGTGTGACAATGCCTTCGTCCATAGATTGTCGGATTTTTGCATTGTTGATGCAATAACAGAACTGAGAGAATGCCGGGTTGAGAGTTGCAAGAATTTGGAGAAATTTTTTGAAGGAGTGAATCTAAGTTCTGCCACTTTAAGTTGCCTCGAGAACGTATGGATGTCTAACCTTCCAAGACTGAAGAGCGTGTGCGAGGGCAGATATGCAATCAAAAGCTTCACACTCCTGAAACACATATATCCGGAGCGCTGTCCGAGACTCATTGTCGTCTTCTCGTCAGGCCTATACTTAACAAACCTGGAAACTCTGCATATCAAGTTCTGCAGTAGACTGGAGGCAGTGTTTCGAGGGGTAGCTAAGGAAGAAGGTTCGCTCCAACGACTACACACGGTGTGTCTGTGGGAGCTACCAAAGCTCGAGAGTATTTGCAGTGACGTGTGCTTGGGGGCATTGAAGAAGCTGAGAGTGGGTGGATGTCCGAAGCTGAATAAGCTTCCTCTTCAAATCTCTAATGACAATGCTGCTGCTTCTACAACTGTTATCGGTGAGGGTGGTGTTAAGGTGGAAGCCGAGTTGGTATGGTGGGCCAGCCTCAAGTTGGAAGGAGAACATCAAGCGCCATGTCTACTTCAAAGAACGCCGACCTTTCAACAGGCGCTGAAGAATTCTTCTCGCCATGTGTATTTTATTTCCGTGTGCTTGATTTGATTTGCGATCATGTGTTTTGATTTTATTTTAATTTATTTGTGTGCATGTTTGATTTTAGTTTATTTGTCGTCATTTGTTTTTATTTTATTTTATTTTATTTGTGTGAATGTTTGACAATGATAGCTTATTTATGGTTGTACAACACTAACACATTCAAAAGGTTGGCCCACCACAAGATCACCAACCTAATCTATTAATCAAGTGGGACCTTACTCTTACCCGGGTGGTAGACTTTCAGGAGTTTCAACACCGGGTCAAGGGTTCGAGTACTCACCAGTGGTGAAATCCAACGGCGTGCGTGTGTGGGGTGTGTGTGTGCGTGTGTAAATATTTTTTATTTAAAAAAAAAAAAAAAAAGTGGGCCACATATGTTCTTTGGATATGATCATCCTCTGTCAATTCTAGATGCATCCCAATATCACAACCCCAGGTGGGACACACCATATACAAAACAATCTATACCAGCCAAAAAGTCCAAATTCACATGTGGCCCTCCTGATGATTTGATCGGTAAGATTTTTGGTTCGGTGCTCCCACACATGCCTCTACACACGTGGCTACATGTTATGTGTTAATTGGAGTGGGCCCCACTGAGCAGACAGCCTGCCCCAAGTATCGGACTATTCATTTGGCAGACACAGAGAGATGGATGAACCTGGTCCAGTATTTCTCACAAATACATCACAATGTTATGCAGTTTAATAACAGTATTGAAGAATGGATGGTTTCGGAATTGGAGCCGTTGTTTTCACCCATTAATATTGTGTGGACCAAATGGATGGTTCAGATTAATTATTTGGATTGATCGATTCTCCAAATACAACTTAATGAAGTGCAACTTCCAGCAAATAGGGTTCCAATTAGGGGTGAAATTCTAGTTTTATTTGCACTGAAGACTAGGGTCAAGAATAGTCCAGAAAAGTTGGTTGGGCTCAGGGCTCAGCGCTACCATCACGGCAGAGAGTGCTGAAAATTGATAGATTCTTATTTCTCACTTCAATGTTCCCAATATATATCATTGATCAAGTGGGTATCGCACTAAGAAATGGAGCTTTTATAAAAATGAAACCAACAGTCTACATTCAACATGGATCGGTTGCCTAACAAAGCATTGGAATAAGCATATTTGAAAGGGAAGCCTTCTGTCTCTAGCGAGGAATGGGCAGATCTTTTATGTATCAGTTTATCCATTCCGCCCATCCCTTTCCTCATATCATTTTAAGGAATGCACCGAAAAATGAAGCAGATCTAATGTCAAAGTGGACCACTTGAGTGTTGGATCTGCTTCAATTTCGGGTTTATACCTTAAAATGATATGAGAGAAGGGATGGATGGTGTGGATACAGAAATACATCACCGTGGGCCCCCACACAGATCTGCTTGTTCCTTGCCAGAGAGAAGGGGAAACGGATTGGCTACTCCCCCTGATACCAGCCCGTGGCTGGTGGTTGGTGCTTCGTGGGCCCCATCATGATGTATGTGTTTCATCCATTCCGTTCATCCATTTTTAAAGATCATTTTATGACTTGATCCCAAAAATGAGAGGTATATAAACCTAAGGTGAACCACACCACATGAAAACAATAGTGATTGGATATCCATCATTAAAAGTCACCTAAGGCCCGCTGTACTGTTTATTTGACATCCAATACGTTGATTACATCATACAAGCCCAGATGAAGGGAAAAAACAAAAATCAACTTGATCCAAAACTTTTATGGCCCCAGAATATTTTTTAATGGTCGACGCTCATTCAACACTGTTCCTGTAATGTGGTCCATTTAAGATAGAGATATACCTAATTTTTTTGTATCATACCGTAAAATGATCCGTAAAAATATATAGACGGCATGGATGAAACACATACATCATGGTGGGGCCCACGGAGCACTGACCACCAGCCATTGGCTGGTGTCAGGGGGAGTAGCCAATCCGTTTCCAAGAGAAGGGTCTACTTCTATTTGAAAGACACATAAAGAGTTCCATCAGGTCAGGCTGAGCTAGTCATGTCAGGTTAAAATGATTTGAGCCTAAACCTGACCCATAGTCCAAGCTAATAGGTCCAAGCCTGGCCTAATGCTGCGACAGGCTCGTTGAGTCACAAAGGCTACCTGGCCCAATACCACTCTTTGGTAGTCGAGTGGCCGGAGCCTGAGGATTGACGGTCTGCTAGTTGGCGCTCCAAGTAGACTTCCCCACTTTTGGGTAGTTGAGCGGCAGAGGCTGAGGATAGACAACAAGCTAGTGGGTGTCCGATATAGCTAGCCCGGCCGTTTACAATGCCTGTAAACAAGCACTAGTGATGTCTCAGGCCTATTGAAAAGCCAGCCTTCTTTGTGCTTTGTTTTGATTGAGTCTGGAGGGACAATGGTTTGGCTGGAATCTGTTTAAACATGATAGCCTGGTCAGGTGAGCTCCATTTATAAACACCATTGGTGGAGTATTCTGCTGGTGGACCCATTTAAGGCCCAATTTACACCTCAGGTTCAATTTCTTGGCTCGAACTGGATCTGGAAACAATGTAACATTGCCTAGGTGCAATATTACAAAGCCCATGTGGCATCAACATGCTATATGCCAAACAATCAGGACCATTGTCTAGTTCCCCACAATTTATAGAAAATTTTTCAAAATATGCATCCATAGGAGTATAATTAAAATCCATCCAAACAGAGAACGTCAACACCATCAGAGTAAAAGAAAGTTAATTAATGGGCAACACAGAGGATGGGAAAGTAAAGAAAAGTGATGAATTAAATTAAAAAGAAGAAGAAGAAGAAGAACAGATTATACATACTAGATATCACTAGATTGATGGCTATGATCAATGAATCACCATGAGCTGTCTGGACAATGTCTTTGTCAATGTTTTGATTCTTCCAGCTATAGTGTATGAACTCCTAGTTTCATGCATTGATCTAAAATTTCAAGAGAACCAACCATTTTGATTTGCATTCACCCATTTTACATTTTGGGACCTATTTCAGTTATAAAAATAGAGAATGAATGCATGTAAATCAATGAGGGTGTGTGTAGATGCACTAGCTGGACTGCACAGTCAGCACATCCAAGATTCCTTCATAGCCCCAAGCCTTCAATTGAGTGGAAAAACAAAAAAAGGCCAATGCCAAAGTATGTGTCCTTTTCCGCCCCCACCATGGCCATCAATGGTTCTACAAAACGCTCCAATTCTTCAAAATCTCAAATTGTCTAATAAATTTTGGAGAGGCGAGTTTCCAATTATATTGGCAATGGAAAGTTCCCCTTGGAAAACTCAGTTAGTAGATTTGGAGCCACGATCAGTCTATCCAATCCATTGATTAGATGGCCCATCATTGATGGAACTTTCCTAACAAAAACCCCTCAATGGATCAGCCCTAATTAACTTCCCATTAGTGACATGCAACTACATGATTGATAAGAAATGCACAAGCAAGAGACATTCAAAGGAGGAGAAACCAAAAATTCAATGACTAAAATCCTATGATTTTAGAGATTTCTGGGGAATGAATCATATCCATGATGGGAGCAATCATATCAAAGCCTTGGAAAGGGCTCCAAATCTAGAACATTGTGCATAACAGCAACCGTCAAGAGGTTCTACTATTATACACCCTGGTCGAGAGGTTCTTTTACTATACACCTCGCACATACCTTAAATCCATTAATCTGAACTGCCCAAATGATGGGACCCACTGCAAATGGGTTATATGAAATCGGATTGCCTACTGAGTTACTTTTTTCGTATTAAGTAAAATCAGTTGTGGCCACTGTGAATGCACGTGGTTTATCCATTTTTCCTACTATTTTAGAGATTGATCCCAAAACTGAAGTATGTCCAAATCTAAGTTGACCATACCACAGGAAACAATGTGGAATAATGATTTCCATCGTCCAAACCTTCCTAGGGCCCACAGTGATGTTTATTTGTCATCCAACCTGCTGATAATATAAAAAATACATGAATGAAAAGAAATCACAAACATCAGCTTAATCCAAAACGTCTGTGGCCTCCAGGAACTTTTCAATGGTAGAAGTTCAATCCCATTGTTTCCTGAGGTGTGGTCCACTTCAGATTTAGATATACTTCCGTTTTACAATGGATGAACGGAGTGTGCTCAGTACGCTAGTACGCAAAGGGTATGGAGTTACTCAGTACTCAATCCGCATCCATGGAGTTACTCAGTACTCAATCCGCATCCATGGAGTTACTCAGTACTCAATCCGCATCCGGGTCAAAGCCCGAATTTTAGAAAAGAATGGTGGGTGGATCAGAAATGGTAAAATGTCCAAACTCTTTTTTATTTATTTATTTTTATTATTATTATTATTATTTTACAAAAAAAAAAAAAAAAAAAAAATTGTATAAAATGTAAAATGTCCAAACTCAATAAACAAATGACAAATAATAAGAGATCGAGATTGTTTAATTAATCTGATTACGAGAATTTGAGCGGTCTAAAAGGTGTGCCACCATTTGGACTGTTCAGATTCCACATACATGCCCCGTGTTAACTAGGGAAGCAGTAGTGTCCCTGAATAAACTGAAGAATATGTGGAGGCGGATTGCCTACTGACTGTGTTAGTAGACAATAGCTATGGACGGTGCTATGTAGGCCCACCATGATGTATGTTTACTATCCATGCCGTCTATCCATTTTTGAATATCATTTTAGGAGATGAGCCCAAAAATGAGAAATGTCCAATTTTCACGTGTCAACAGATTAGATGTCAAATAAACAGTACAGTGGGCCTTAGAAGGATTTCAATGGTGGATATCCAACTGAGATTTATATCCCTCTCATTTTTGGGATCAAGCCCTAAAATGATAGGTAAAAATGGATGAACGGAGTGGATAAAACAGCATACATCATGGTGGGACCACAAAACACCAACCATCAGCCACCAGGCTGGTGGCAGGGGGAGTAGCCAATCTGATTACGATGCCAATTGCCTACTGACTAACTCCGTACGCTGTAGCGTGCAGAGTAGACTTTGCGGGGCCAACTGTGATGTATATATCCAAGTTTTTCATCCAATTGTTTTTCAGTTTTTTATTTTTTATTTATTATTATTATTATTATTATTTTTTACAGATTATTTTAAGATGTGAACCCAAAATTATCCAAAGCTAGTCAGTGGCCCAGCCCAAAAAGAACTTTAGCTTTGTATAGCTTTGTAAAATACAAATGTCAGTTTCTCTTAGAAAAAAAAAGAAAAAAAAGAAAAAAAAGAAAGAGGTATATCCAAAGCTCAAGTGGATCACTGTACAAGAAATAGCTAGTGGGACTTGAATGTATACCATTGAAAATTTCTTGGGGGCCATGGAAGTTTTGGATTAATCTAATATTTGTTTCTCCCTTCATCATTGTTGTGTGACCTAACAACAGGTTAGATGGATGACAAATAAACATCACTGTAGACCCTAGGATGGTTTCAACGGTGGATTTCACTATCTCTGTTGTTTCCTATGGTGTGGTTCACTTGAGATTTAGATATGCTTCAATTTTCGAATCATGCCCAAAAATAAGCCAGAAAAAAGCAGAAGGACGCATGGCATGGATAATGAAACATACATTACAGTGGACCCCACGTAGTTTACTCAGCAGGCTATTCAGTACACAATCGGCATTCATTTGTGGGTTTTTTTATGTAGAGCAAGAGGTCTTTTTTTTCAATTTTTAAATTTTTTAAATTTTGTTTTGTTTTTACACACACTCACGCTGGTGGAATTTCACCACCTATGGATACTCGAACCCTTGACTGGGTGTTGAAACTCCCGAGAGTATACCACCAGAGCAAGAGTAAGGATCCATGTAGCACAAGAGGTCAAATCCTATTTTACCAACTGATAAGTGATCCATCCACAGCGTGTCCCATATGTACAAATTAATATATGGATCCTTACCCTTGATCGGGTGGTAGACTCTCAGGAGTTTCAACACGAGTATTCACAAGCGGTGAAATCCACTGCGGCGTGAAGCATGCGCGTGTGTAAGAAAAGAAAAGAAAGAAAGAAAAATACAAACTGTTATACTCCTTCTGTACTCTTCCATGTACTGGAAAAAATGGAAGGCAGGACCGCAAATGCCTTGTCCGTACATGCAAGGTCTAAGTTGGGAAGGCAAATTTTGGATCTTTATTATAAGACGCTGGATAAAAGATAGGGTCTACAGTGGTAATTTTCTTGGAGTTAATTGATGCGGTGGTGGAGCATGAAGGATCATATACTTGATTTGATAAGATAGATGGGGCGAGTTGGGTTGTTAGGATTCGACCGGAGTCCCACCCATTTACTTGAACGGGCCAACATTTGTAACCCAATCCCAACCCACTAACCGTTTAGGTTAGCCCAAAACTGACTAAGAACTTGGTTGGGCGCGTTGACACATAAGCCCACCCGACCCATTGCCACCCAAAGAGAGTACTTCTTCATAGATGCTACTGCTAAGACCACCTGGTTATTGTTTAACTAGTTCATAATTCCCAACTTATTTATGGTTGTACGGCACTAACTCATCCAAAAGGTTGGCCCACCATAAAGATCACGAAGCCATCCAACTAATCAAGTGGGCCACATATGTTCTTTGGATCTGATCCTTCACAGTCCATGGTTTTCTACATCGTGGATTACTGGTGAGTGTAGGTTGGTGTGCTCCTACCTTCCCTTTAAAAAAAAAAAATAATAATAAAAATAAATAAAAATAATAATAAAAAAATCTGTAGTTAAACTCGAAAGTGTTTTAGGGCTGTTTGCCTATGGATCTCACAGTATGAGGGAGCATCTAATTTTTTAAGTAGTATGTGTCTATCTTTTCGTTTATACAAATGTGATTTGGTGGGATATATCAATGTTTTGTCTATCAATTAGCCACCCAAGAAACAAAATCAATCCTAAAAATAAATGTCTGCTAACTTGATGTTAGGAACATAGATTTAGTTAAGCTCTATCCACTAAGAAAGCTAGACAACGATCTGAATATCTTGGCCTAGGAGCATCATTGCATGAGTACTGTGGTCTTCTGCATCCGTATGGATGGTAATACTCACCACGGTAAGCAAGTTTTTCTTATGCGGCATGTTAGGCTCTGTCTTCAGCTCACGCAAAGTATGGCATCTGATTTATATTCTTTTCTTTTCCTACCAAAGTAATGTCCTTTGTCTTGGGAAGGGAAGGTAACGGAGGGAGCTCTTTTTTCTTTCCTCTTTTTAGCTTTTCTCTTTTTGTCTTTTTCTTTGTTATTTTTCATGCATCTTGCTAGAATGCTAATTTACAGTTTGACCAGTGTCATAACCGTTTGCATGACATCCACAACCCATCCAAAAGGTTGATCCTATGATGAAGATTAGCCTGAGTAAAATCAGACCAACCACTCATCAAGTGGTCTATGTTCTTTGGATCACATCCATTACCGTTCATGTTTTTCATCCGTATGGACTCATTCTGTTTGTATCCGCCTGGTTTTTGTGTAATATATTCTTGACGGTGGAGTTAACCTATCAGTAGGGTTGGAATTTTGATACAATTGGAACGCGTGCATGGGCTGACCGTGAAAGATTGATTGGGAATATTTTGTCTTCCGGTCATAAAATCGTCTTTATCAGTGGTAGATGTAGCCACATACACATCTAAACGCAGGCACAAGTGCCTAGATGTTCTGCATTAAAAAATCAGACAATTTCTCTCTCTATGTAGAGGCCGCAATATACAAAGTATGTGGCATTTAGATTCACCTTTTTTTTTTTATTATTATTATTATTTTTTTTTAGCCATTCATTATTTTGATATGTTGTGGCCCAAACAAGCTTTGAAATACTTTTTTTTTTTTTTTTTTCTCACAAGATTAGAAAAGTGTTTTCACCTAATAAAAAGTTCAAATCTCACTTGTCATATTAGCTATAAATTTAGCAAACCTTTCCTTTGGATAGTTTTTGAAAGTCGGATTTTATCACCTCCTTTCTTCAGTGCGAAGGTTTGTTTTTAGGAGTTTAGATTATCAGTTTTTTCATTTTAACCATTATCTCATAGGTGGGGAGGTATTTAGATAGAACCTTACAATTTGGACAATTTTTAATGAGTTATTATATCTTGGTTAGGGTGGTGACAACGTTATCCAAAGCAAAAATTAAATTAATAAATAAAGATATGCAATCTAGTGGGAACTCAGTTTCTCCGACCTTGGGCCATGGTCCAGCAATATACATTGGTTTGATGTTAGTAGCTATGGAGAGCTATGGCCCAAAATTTTCTTAAATTAGAAGATCGTAGCTACAGATATTAACTTTTCTCAGTCCAGCGTAAATAATTGTTATACTTCTTTTCGAAAATGCATCTGCAATTTCATTAGGCCATGTCATCAGGCACTACTACATTAGATGCACATTGCAACAATGATGATTTCATTAATGATGATGTGGCCGAATGAAAATGCAGGAAACAAGAAATTCCTGTTTCCCTCTTCTTGTCCAGCTGTTCCATCAGAAAATTTCTTTGCATTACCAATTTACTATGTTCCAAATTAAAGCTATAAACCCTACTTGCCAAACAAGATATGGATGATATAATTATATGATATTCTAGCAGATTAATAAGAATCATTCACTAAAGCGTACAATCGCATGTGCTTCAATCTGAACTGTTGAAAGTTTTGGGCTGACCTTGTAGCCATTAGATGGAATGTTAAGATTGAAAAACTGATTGATGACCCATTGATGTAGAGCAGGTCGCGGACAGTTTCATGGCCAAGATGGATCAGAAAAGGCCCGGTCGATGACAAAAGTGATCTGGACCGTCAGACCTTAGATCGGGCGTATCTCGCAATCCGGAATGAGTTAGCTGACGTAAAATATATGATTTTGGGGTAGAACGAGCTACTTTAGCCAATCAACCTAGCTATGCTAGGTTGTGATGCCCGGAATTGCGAAAAATCCCTGGATCGATAGTCGTTTCCCTGCTTTAATTTCGTTTTTTACTATAAATAGTAAGTTTTAGTTTGATTATAACTCTACATCCGTTGGGCTTTAGAAGTTGCGCCCAACGTGAAAAAGCTTAGAATAATTAGAAACAGTTTGGTGAAGCCAATAGGACACTTACTATTTTTAGCCGAAAACCTTGCGCACTAGTAGACATCACGACCGTCTATAAATAATAAGTTTACTATTTATAGTAAGTCACGAATTCTACGAGTTTTAGTTGTAGGATGATTCTGATTTCTTTCCTATTGCTTGGTATCCCTATTTAAAGGGTTGTGAACTCGTTTTTATTCATCAATTAATCAGTTTCGAATTTATTAGAATTTATTTCTATTTTCTTCTTTATTTCCTCGTGGATTCGAGAAGTCTCTGTGAGGAGTCTAAAGAAGTTCCACGGATTCGGAGTATTTATCCTCATCACGTTCATCCCTGCATCACCCATGCAATAAAGTGGTACACTAATTGGATGCTAGAATTGTCTAATAAGTCAGTTTTAGGGCTACGATGCATCGAAAGAGGGAAAAAAAATTAATAAAAAAATAAAAAATCAGACTCGATGATCTGGGCCTTGGTCGAGAGCATTCATGACATGTATTCAATGCCTTTATGCACGCATATGGATTGTTTTACTCCGCTAAAGTACCATTATCCTTCTCATGCAACATACTTAGGGAACATCATGTTATGAGCTTTCCCTTTCTCCTGCACAAGGATCAGCAACAGATTTTCTTTTCTTCGGTCGATGTGCGTGGAGCTTTTTACTCCGTTGCAAGGGAAGCATTGAAGAGAGTTCTTTTTCTTGAGAGGTACCACATGCAACTAGTTGGAGTGCGGTCTAACTAGCACGCGATTGCCACCTTATGACATCGAACCTGTCCAAGAGATTAGCCCTAAGATAAAGATTACCAAGAACAAAAGCAAGGGGGATCTATTCATCCAGTGGGCCACACATGTACTTTGTATAAGATCCTTGGCTATCCTTGGTTTTCTACAATGTGGTCAACATGATGAATGCATCGGTGTGTTCATTACGGTGGGAAGCCAGTGTTTAGGATAGATTGGATGTTATACACCCTGGACACCTTGCACTAGTTGTATAGTAACTTATTGCCCTAAGAGGAATAAGTCAGGTCATGTACCAAGTGCCCAGTTCACAATTTCATTCACCACATGGGCCAGATTTTATTAAAGAGTTTCTCTTTCTAACATTTTGACCTGCTTTTATGTGAACCAGCCTGGTTCATATCTCAGTGCATTTAAAGAATGGAACCCACCTGATGGACAGCTTGGATCTCACGACTGGGGTGTCATGCTTTGTGTCATTCCATCTATATATAGCTTGCTTACCTTGGTCAACTAAACACACAGAATATTGTATTTTCATCCTTGGCAACTCCTGTTTTGCATTTGCCTACTCTCTATCTTCTTTGCTCGGCACAAGAAGAAAAGAAAAGAAGATAAAAGAAAAAAAAAAAAAAAAACAATCAATTTCCTGGTATGTTCTTCCCTTGCACCTCTGATTTTTCTCTTCATTTTATTCCCGCTCATCTCTTCATTTTTTTCTTTTTCTTTTTAAAGAACAGTCTTACTTCTAATTAACATTCTCAGGACTAAAAACCTTGAGGTTGAGCTCATAACCTGTATAAGGAAGCCCATCTACCAGCCACTACATGTGCCAGAGTGGCCGACAGGCACGATTTTATAGCAGTCTGCTAGTTGGCTTCCCACTGTTTAGAAGCATTAGTCCAAAAGATAAGGCTAGTCTAATTACCAGGTGTGCAAATCAGTGACTGCAAATATCAGCAAGGTTTTTCCAAGCCGTGTATATGTTTTTAATACATCGGCCACATGATGTGTTGATCAGCCTGATTTCTGCAACATATATATATATATCAATCACTCGGAGGGGCCCAACCAATGGACAGCCTGGATCTTGCACAAACATGGACCACTGGCACATGTGGCGTGTAGCTGCTTGGTTCTACCAACTTCTGATATATTAAGTATATTTCAGTATTCCATTAATATTATAAATTCAATTTTATATAATTAAAAGTGCCTAAAGTCATAGTTATATGAATCGCAGTTTGAGATGTTTGATTTCATAATTGTAGTTCTGTGTACAATTAAAAGTTCTTATGCGTTAGGGTATACTTAATTCATTTTTTCAAATCCTTAGATTAAAAGATTGATGCTTTAGCTTGCCATAATTAGATCCTATTCATATACTGAATAGTCAAAATTTGATAATGAATAATGATTAATAGTCCGCATCTTTGCAGCATGTTAGAGTAGATTAAGATAATCATATTATATTGGATTTATTTTTTTTGCAAGGATGATTCTCTTAAGATCTTTATTAAAATATCTCTTTCGCTGTTGTCAATATAATAAATAAGTCACAAATTCCAAAGTAGTCTCTTATGATGTAACATGGTTTCAATGACATTGGTGTTTACCGTTCATCTCTCCATATATCCCTCCCCTTTCACATCTTGATGTAGGACGTGGATCAAGCATGTTACTAACATATATGGACCAAAAGAAGCCCAAGGAAAAATCAACAAAATTCAGCATAGTTCAACCGGTCAATACATCTAGTTGACAGGCCTAAATTCCATCAGAAATTTTAGATTAGTTGCTGGACAAATTCTGCCAATTTAGACAGGTCGAAGCCTTGTTAGACAAGTAGACAAATCGTGTAAACAGGTCGAAAATCACGGATTTTTTAGTTTTAGTCTCTGGACATTTTTTAGTCCATTCAAACAATTGTCTTGACTAGCTGACGACAAGTCGACAGATGGCAAAAAATTGTGCGTTTTCAGAATTTGTTTCCTTGTTTCATTAAGGATCTTTTTTTTTTTTTTTTTAATTACTTTTTAGAATTTTTTAAGGTTATTTAAGCATGTTAAAGTCATTTATTTTAAGAATCGATCAATCAATCAACTAAAATTGCTTAAAACTTTATTATTTCTCATAGATTCGAGAATTCCTTATGGATTCAAGGTGTTTATCGATCGAGGAAGATAGTGATCGACCTCATCACGTCCTTCCCTGCGTTAATTAGTATCAGAGAGGGGATTTTCCTTGAGTCGATGGCTTCGAACGACGAGTCAGGCAACAATCCTATGGATGATGCTCCAATGAATTATCATTTAACAGCGGTAGCTTTTGAAGCGGTGCAACGAGAGAATTGGCAAGTCATTGTTCACAACCCCAAATGTAGGGTCGCAATGTAGTAATAATCTCGGTAAGACCGAGGTCAAATCCATAGAGACTAAAACTTGTACGTTTCTGAAATTAACTAGAAAAAAATGTGAAACTAATTCTGAAGTATTTGAGAGAGTAATTGTGAATAGAGTAATTAAAACTAAGAATTTAAAAGTGGGAACTAGGGTATCAAAGATCCACTTATAGTGATCAGGGAGCCCTATTGCTTGATTCAAGTAACACAATTAGAATTGGAATCATATCCTATTCAATTGAAAAATATATCAATAAAACCAAATCTGAACTACCATTGACCTAATTCTCAATGAAGGAGAACTATGATAATTGGCCGGGATTTTATCACCAAGCCATGCTCAGGAGACAATGGCAAACAACAGAATTTACCAATCTCATAATCTCAAAGCATGAGAATTGTGAAGATTAGGAAGGATTTCATCGCCCTACCATGCCCAAGGGACGATGGTGAATAACAGGACTTACTAGTTTCACAATCTCAAATCAGGAAAAGAAAATACTCATAGCTATTGGAGATCTACTGTAATTTGAGTCACAATAAACATTAAAAACTAAAAGTATTCCTTAAATATCAAATTAGAATCCATGGAGTTCAACATAAACATGAATCAAAGCAATAGAAATATCCTATCATGCTACAAGCTTCTCCTCTTAGCCCTAGCTAAGAGGTTTAGCCAACCATAGACATGATTGGACCAAAGTCTCTTAAGAAAAATATGAAAACAACTAAGGAACAATAAGAAAAACTCTTGGCGATGGCTTTTCCACCATTTTGCACCACTCCTTAAACTCTAGAAGATGCTTAGGAACATTCTAGGGAATCCCATTTATAGTTGTGGAACTCCAACTTTCGCACCTAGTTGGAAAACTCTAGAAACCGCTTCAAATTTACACAGTTTGTTAAAATAAACTTTACTCTGCATAGTTTTCCAAAATAGACTTCACTCTACGCAATTTCACAAAATGACCCAGAGTTTCAGAATATATTTTTTCAGGATGATTTCAGGATTCCTTTTATTCACTTCAAATCTTTGATTCTCTTCATTCCTCACTTGGTTTTCTTGGATCTTTGACATGTGAATTCTTCAAACTTGGTCTCTTAAGATCTATCCCTTGCCTTGGTAATTCTTGAGCATCAAATCCATGCTTTTAGTACCCTTTTCAATCCAAGCTCTTAAATTCACTTTGTTACACAAACATGAGTAAAATTAAATATTAAGCATTATTATGTTCATAAAAGCAAGATATGAATGGGGGATAATATGCAATATTTGACCCTCAACGGTCATGCAAGGGTTGCAGGGTGTTCTTAACCGCATGATGGAATCTTTAGGGCAACTAAGTATTCATGACGATGATCTGCCTCCAGTAGGCACTGGAATTCGCAATCATGGTGATCATAGGGTGATAAAGCGGGTGAATCGCAGAACCACATCTGAGGAGGTGGGATCCAATGATGAGGAGATCAATGAAATGATCTTCCAACATCCCAGACGAGGTGTCGATCGGGTATATTAGACGGAATGAGAATTCAGGATGAAAGTCGATCTTCCTAACTTTAACAGCCAACTCCACATTGAAGACTTTCTCCAACATTTCTTCGACTACATGGACATCTCTGAAGAG
Source organism: Magnolia changhungtana (assembly GCA_030180095.1). Lineage (NCBI taxonomy): Eukaryota > Viridiplantae > Streptophyta > Magnoliopsida > Magnoliales > Magnoliaceae > Magnolia > Magnolia changhungtana. Next base: position 480,645 of record JASAUF010000430.1, on the reverse strand, counting down.
AAGAATGTTAAACTTATGGCTTACGAGTTGAAGGGCGGAGCTTCAAATTGGTAGAAACAACTTCGTCTCGTGTGGACAGCATAAATGAAGGCACTAATCTGTAGGTGGCTACAGATGAAGAAGTTGATTTCTAAGCGATTCTTCCCCAGTGATCATGATCAGGTATTGTCCCATCAATACCAAAATTGTCAGTAGGAAAGCCTATCGGTGAGAGGTTATTCAAAGAAATCATATTATTTGTCGGCGAGAAGTGAGGATAGCAGATGGGTGAAGGGTTATACAGAGGAAACACATTATTTATCGTTAAGAGGTAACATGGTCATGACGAGGTCGCGACGGGCCGCCGGGTTCATTAGTGGCATATGTGTGGCACCTGCGAAAATGGATAACTAAACAAAGACTTTTAAAGTGGATGAGTGCCTGTTGTAAACGAATGAGATTTCATCAAACACTCTGAAGGGACGAGAGTGATAGTGCCATTATTATAAAAGAAGGTGGATGTGGAGTCCGTAGACATTCCGGAAGATGTAAAGCTAGTGTTGCAAGAGTTGAAGCCAATTGTGCTCTTAAACTTTCTGACAAATTTTCCCATATGCAAGAGATTGGTCTTTCTTAGGTTTAGTTTATCTTCAACAACATGAAGAATCAATCTTCTGACTAGGCCAAATTTGAGTTTATATATGCCCGAGTTCATAAACCTGCAGTTGACTTATTTTTATTACCTACAATACCTGGAATGAGCATTGCAACGAAGAATATGGCAATTCAGGTAGTAACTATTCATGCTGATGTCCAAGAGAAATTAGAGAAGCATACTGCAGAGTACAAGGTAGAGGCCAATAAATGTCAACACTCGAGGTTGAATACGTATCGTGAACCAAGTTCATTGAAGAACTTTAGAAAGTTGAACACGTATCGTAAACCAGGACCATTGAAGAACTCAAGAACGATTTTTTTGAAGTGGAGAGATCTAATGTAGGACATGGATCATGCACATTCCTAACATACATGGACAAAGGCAGCCTAATGAGAAATCGATAAAATTTAGCATAGTTCGACCAGCCGATAGATCTGGTCGATAGGTCGAAATTTAGACGAATTCTAGATTGGTTGGTAGGCAAATTATGTCAGTTTAGATAGGTTAACAGAACTTTTCGACATGTCAAAGCCTTGTTTGACATGTCGAGAAATTGTATTCACATATCAAAATTCATAGAATTTTTAGTTTTAGTTTTGGACATTTTAAAACTTGTTTAATTGATCGACTCAACTGTTCAATGATAGGTCGACGGACGAGAAAAATTTGCTTATTTGCATAATTTATTTCCTTATTTGATTAGGACACTTAAATTAAAAAAATAATAATAATAATAAAACATTTTAGGGTTATGTTTGGGTTACTTAAGCATATTAAACTTGTTTATTTTGAGAATCGATCAATCAATCAATTAAAATTCCTTAGAAACTTTATTATTTCTGGTGGATTCGAGAGTTTTCTCTTATGAATACAATAGTGCCTTGTGGATTCAAGGTGCTTATCGATCAAGGAAGGCGGTGATCAACGTCATCATATCCTTCCCTACATCACATCTTTATCACCACTATTTCATATACGAATTTGTAATTGGATCCCGAGATTGCATCTCTTCCTTCATCGACTACCACTGCGATCCATCAAACTCATCTCCATCTCCCCAGTTGCACTCATCAGACCAAATGACTAAGTTTATGAAAAGTTGTATATTCAGATTTCCATATATATATATATATATATATATATATATATATATATATATATATGTGATTGCCCACTCTCTATTTTCCTTGCTCCACCCAAAAATAGCCTCAATTTCCTAGTATGTTCTTATTATTCTTGTTGATGCAAAGATCTGGATGTTCCTTCCTGGAGATAGGGTACCTGCATAAAGAGAAGGAAAGGGGGACCCTGGCTATGGCAAGGGAACTCTCCGATGATAATGTCAAAAAGCAAGCTAGGTCCAGTCATATCCTTTAGGGTGAAGGTATGCGTGATCGTGTTTGCATATACCTTTCACTATAGATTGAGGCCGTATTTATAGGCATGGAGCTAGTTATGTTGAATGAAATGCTTCCTGAATTAGTGGCATACGTTAGGCAGATGTTTCTCAACCATTTCATGAGATCAGCGGCGAAGATAAGATCAAATGGTCAAGATCGGAAGCCGTGAGAGGGAGTTAAGGATGACCACACGAACTGCCCTCTACAGCTTCCGAATTGGAAATCGTTCCAAACTGGGGCTTTCTAGCTAGCCATAGTTGAGCTTCCTTCCAAGATAGTTTATGCCAAGGGATCCTGTTAACCGATTATTGACCTGTCGATCTGCCCAAGCTCCCCCTCTTCAGTTCTTTGAACAACATAAAACCCCATGTCAAGTTACGAGTTGGGCTGTGCCCTGGGGGCTCTTTCCAAGAGATGTCCCGATTGACAACTCGAAAATGAATTGGACCGTGGAAGAGCTCGGTATCCGTCATCCTGTAGAGGGATTTGAGGTCGTCATCTTCTAACAGTCGAGGTTGACAAATAAACAAGTCTTCCCTTAGTTATTGCTTTCTGACAGATAAGGAGCTCTTTGGTCATGATGGATCTTACTGACTACACGACATGTACAGATATACCGAGCTGACCTCATGTCTCTGACCAGTCCATTTTTACCTATAATAGTAGCCTCCTACGTAGCATCCTAAATTTTCACGGCCAGAGTTTATACTCGTGTCCAAGGAAATTGGGTGTTAATAATTGAATGAATTGTATGCTTTAAAAATTGCACCTTATTTTTTTTTCTCATTTAGATCACATCTAGATACATTCTTGAAGGTAGTCATTCACGAGAATAAAATCAACTGTCTATATTATTCCATTATATTAAAAGAATTCAACAAATTATCAAATGCCCTCTTAATGGGAGCTTACTACATTATCGAGTTTGCAGCGGAAGTATAAAACTAAGTCATGAAACTATCTTCTTATTCATTCAGTAAAATCCTCCATAGGAGATGGTCCTCCAGGTCTTCAATTTGTATATCACCTACATCATCTGTACACTTGGAGAGGGTCAACGCTTTACTCATAGTGATGGTTATCCTTTTAAGATTAACAATAATTTAAGAGATTCATAAAAGCAAGGTAAATGTTCTAATACGTCCCGTACTCCACTGCTACGAGGGGTATCAGTATGCGCAATCAATCTATATGAGTGTATACACAGCAAAGTTTGTGCGGCTCATCATACATAATGACCATTATAATGTGGAATATAATTCATATAAAACCCGACTCGACCCACATCCCATAACTACAAATATTCGCCGGCGTGTCCAACATTAACGTGGATTTATGCGAATATCTCAAAGTGACACAACAACGCGATTGGGAGATTTATGTAACACGATGCGTTCATGGAGCAACTATTTGCGACATCCAATCTCAAAAAGTGATGTAATACGCATACATCGATTGTGCACCACACCAACCAACCCATGGAATTACGTGACGACCAAGAGGGCCGCTACATGTAACGCATTACGTCCACGATAAATTATTTAAATCACTAATTATGATACCTCTAACGCATTACTTATATTGATAGAGAATGTAAACTGAATTACGAGGTTCTGGAGTATTAAGACACATGCCCAAGCCTTTAAAGGTAGATATCACAAGGCCAACAAAGCAAAGAGAATAGTAGCAATGGTCAACTCAACAAAGAGAAAAGTGGCAATGGCCAACTTAGTAAAGATGAGAGTAACAATGGCTAACTTAACAAAGAGGAGAGTGGCAAGGGCCAATTCAATAAAGAGAAGAGTGACAAGGGCCAACGCAATAAAGAGAAGAGTGGCAAGGGCCAAGTCAACAAAATTGGTAAAGGCAAGGGCAAGGCTTGTACCCATCGCCCACATAAATTCATAAAGATCACTTGTAATCAATATTATACAATAATCCCAAAGGGCAATTAATTGATGATGATAAATTAAACAATTACAGAGAGAAAATCATGAGAACAAGTAAAAGATAATATAATTCATATCAACTTGAGTTAAAGTAAGCTTAAATGATAAAACCCTCACGTAAATTTAGAAAGGCCATGAATGATTAACATCACACCTTAACCATTATTCTCAAATGATAAATATTAGTATTGGTAAATTAAACAAATATAGGAAAGTTCATAGTGTCATAAAAGCATGTAAATGTCAAGATAATATCATCTCTAAATCAAGTAAGCTTAAAGGAGAAAACTCTCACATCTAAAGTAGAATCGTTCTCATCTGATGCTAGGTGTTTATACACACTCCTTCAACTTAAACCTTATCCTCATTCAACGTCTGTCGTCAACTTGTCAATCCCGTAATTCCGCCAATGCCTCTCTCTTTTCTTTCATCTTCTTTCTTTCTTCTTCTTTATTTTTCCTGGAAAATTGGGTAGGGAATCTGGATATACTGGGCTAACAGCCAGCCTGAACCAAACCGAGTTAACTCGGTTAAGTGTCCGCACTCTCTCTCTCTCTCTCTCTCTCTCTCTCTTTTCTTTCTTTCCTATTTCTTTCTTTCTCCTCTCCCACTGTTAAACGGACGGTTTTTTTTATAGGTGTGAGAGCTTCTAGGCTCTCTGCGAATCTTCTTGCGCAGATCAGTTTACACAGTAGGGAAAATTGGAGACGTTCTCTTGCGTAGTCTCTGTTTGCGTAATAAGGAGAAACAACATGTGATCGGGCAAACGACCGTTGATTTACTGTTGGATTGATCCTTAGTCCTTCTAGATTGAGACAATCCTTTTTAAATGGTTGATTTAGCTATCTGACGACCCTTGGCCCATCGGATTCTTGGTTTGATCACATTGTCTTCTCGCGGACGAGATCTTGGGAGGTTTTGCGGACGCAATTCCCGGAAGTGCGGCTTGCGCAAGGGAAAACGACGAAGTGTCGTGTTCTCCTCTTCTTTACGTTCCTTTCAGATGACGTGGGTTGCGTTGAAATTCCCTTTCCTTGGTTTTGGACGGTCTAGATTGGCAAAGTTACGGTTGTAGAAAGGATGGAAGGAAACCTGTTTTAGTCGCCAGTTTGTGCGGCATTTTGTTCGGATGGGCTATTGTGCACCTGCTCGTGTGCATGGATCCCCACAGTTTTGTATTCTTTCCTGTAATGGTGTGTTTAATTCGATGAACAGTTCGAATCATTCAAAAGGTTTGAAGTGGTGATCCAATCTGGATCGACTGTAAGTTGCTCGAATGCAGCCCAACGATTTATGTTTAAAACCGTGCACTCAAAGAAAAAGAACCTGGAATTCATCACTGATTATAGACCAATCAGCCTTTGCAATTGTATAATGAAGATCTTTTCCAAAATCATGGCAACTAGGCTGGCGTACATCCTTCCGAATCTGATCTTCAAGGAGCAAGGAGCATTTGTGAAAGGCAGATCGATAGCTGAAAATATTTCTATTGCAAGGCAGATGGTCCATGAGATCGACCGAAAGGTGTTCGGGGGAAACTTAATAATAAAACTTGACATGGAGAAGGCCTATGACCGTTTGAAATGGAACTTCATTGCCCAGGTCCTCGATCAGTTTGGGTTTGATCGTCTTTGGATCACCCAAATTCAACGTTGCTGGAAAGATGTTTGGTTTTTTGTGCTCATCAATGGTAGAACCTTCGGTTTCTTTCAATTAAGTTGAGGTCTTCGACAGGGTGATTTGCTTTCGCCGTCCATCTTCATCATAGCAGCAGAAGTTTTCAGCAGAGGCATTTACAAGTTGTTCGCTTAAAGGTGCTGTTAGCCGTTTAAACTCCCCCAACCTTGTCACAGAATTTCCCATCTTTTTTTTGTTGATGATGCCATATTATTTCTCAATGGCAGGCAATCTAACGTGTGTGTTCTCCTTAGATTCATTTGGAAATATGAACACGCATCAGGTCAGAAGGTTAATGGTTCAAAATCTTCATTCATCACCCTGAAGAATACAACCATCAGCAAGGTCCACAGGCTGAGCAACCTCACTGGCTACAGACACGCTCATTTTCCGACTGTTTACCTTGGTGTTCCTCTGACTAAGGGCAGAATAAGCAATTCTCTGCTCCAGCAGCACATCCAGAAGATCACCAGAAAGATTGAAGGTTGGAAGGCAAAGCTCCTCAACCCAGCAGCAAAGTTGGTGCTGATCAATCATGTCCTTACCAGTATTCCAATCCACATCTTGTCTGCCATCAACATCCCTAAATCAGCATGCAAAGAAGTGGAACGTGCCCTTGCAAACTTTTTCTGGGGCAGCTCGGAAGGTTGCAACAGAAGACATTGGGTCAGGTGGTCGAGATTGTGTGCTCCCCTCTGGGAGGGCGGCCTTGGAATCAGAAGCTTTGAGGAAACAATGCGAACCTCCAGAGTTAAAATGGGCTGGCATATGCTGCAGGGGTCGTCTTTATGGGCCAACTTTATTTCGGCGAAATATTTTCAGAAAATCATCAAAAACAAAGGGACGATGGGAACGACAGCATCAGCTGACTGGAAGGATATCTTCAGAGTTTTACCATTTGTTCTACAACATTCCAGATGGCTCCTGGGAGAGGGCAATGTCAGTTTTTGGAATCAAAACTGGTCAGGAGGAGGTATTCTTGCAAGCGCTGTTGTTGGGCAAATCCCGCACGACATGCTAAATGCCAGGGTGAAAGATTTAATCCCCCAGATTTGGCGCTGGAAACTGGTGGATATCCATCATATCATTCCTCCGACAACTATGAAGACTATTGCTGGTAATCATGTTTTGCTGTCAGGTAGAGCAGATAGGTTCATATGGGACTTAGCTCCTTCCGGTAAATTCTCAATGAAGTCTACCTAGAACGGGATGAGACCTCACCATCCTTCTTAACATTGGGCTAAGTGGCTTTGGAACAACTTCATACCTCCGAAAGTGGCGATCTTCGGCTGGAAAACACTGCACAAGGCAGTCCCAGTGGACGCAACTGTCCAGTGATTTGGCGTTGCTTTGGCATCTAGATGCGAATGTTGTGGCCCCACACTCGGAATCCATCTTCCTTCTCTGATCCCTGCATTGGCCTTTACTCCCCCGGGAACCGGAACCATGCCCAATGGCCCTCCTATCTCCCCCATCAGCCAGATGGGTCATCTGCTAGCAGGAGCACTCAGCTTAGCATTGTTTCTGGTCTGTCCCCCGTGTCGGAAGAGACCTTAGATCACTTATTCTGTTTTGGCAGCATAGCGAACAAGGTTTGGACCTACTTCAATAATCTTTTTGATATCCCCTTAATCCCAAATCAAACCATTCATTAGAAGATCCATCAGTGGACTTCTAAGGCCAGCCGGAAATCCCGTATTTCATTTCTAACGGGGATCGTCCCTTCATCATTTGGGAGCTATGGCTTAGCAGAAACGTGTCCAGATTTGAGAACCTCAAAATGGCCGACAGCCTCATCATTTCTGCAGTCTCTCGCTGGCTTAGAGAAGTTGGCTCTGTCATCCCAGAACCGGACAGAAATTCCTTCGGCGAACGAGTCATACTCCAAACCTTGAAGATTGACACGTACCTATCACAACTTCCAGGTAAACCCCTTATTGTTAGATGGTCAAAACCTCCAAAAGACTGGTTGAAATTGAATATCGATAGCTCTTCGAGAGGTAATCTAGGTGAGAGTGGGGGGGGGGGGGGTTGTAGGGATCACTTAGGCAGGATGATATTCGATTTCCACAAATACTATGGGACTGCCTCCAACACTATAGCGGAAGCTCAGGCTGCTCTTGATGGAATAGACATTTGCTCCTCCCTTGGCCTATCCAACATCATTGTTGAGTCAGATTCAAAACTCATTGTGGATTCAGTCAAGGACCCGCTAGTTCCAAACCCCTGGAAAATCTGGTACAGGTTAGGAGCCATACAGCAAAGACGGCGATCCATGAACATCAGCTTTAACCATGTATTCAAGGAGGGGATTTCGGTCGTTGATGCTTTGGCTAGGGCGACTAGCGAGGGACGCCCATACCAAATATTTCGTCGATGGTCAGACCTCCCGAAGATTGCTAGAGGTGCGATGGTTTTAGACAGTGCTGGTTTAAAAGCAATCAGATTCCCTTGACCTTGACCCTGTTTTCTTGTAATTTTTTTTTTGGTTTTGTCTAGCATAGCAGGTGCGTATATGATAGGTGTCGCCCTTAATTTTTTGTTGGGGCCCACCTGAATAGCTGTAAATTCTCTGGATTGAATGAAAACCCTGTGGCAAGAGTCCACTTAAAAAAAAAAAAAAAAAAAAAAAAAAAAAAAAAAAAAAACCGTGCACTCATGAAAGCTTGGAATTGTGTGAGAGGATCTAGGGTTTGGTCGGCCTTGACCTAGCTTCAAAATGGACGGTTTGGATTGGCCATCCGATCATAGGTGGTGGGCCACAGCACGTCTCAGCGGATGATGTCCTCTCGTTTTGCGACAGCGGGAGAAACTCTCCCTTCTTTTAAAAATAAAAATAAAAAATCTGTCGGGTCATGGACCCGACTTTTAGTTCAGTGCACGGCCAGTGCACATGTACCATGCACACTCGGCTTAATTGTGGGGCCCACAATAATGTTTTTGAGAAATCTACTCATCCATTCATTTAAAATAGTGGTGTTGGGCCATCCCACCAAAGATAAGGTGGATCCAATCGTTCATGTGGGTCTTAATGTTCAGTTATGGTATTCAAATTGTATATTTTGTTGATTCAATGGTCAGATTGCATTCATCCTTATCATCCATGGTCATAAGGATCCTAAGGTCAGCCTAGATGAGATTTAATAGTTAGGGCCATAGTCTAATGGGCTAGGTGTGATGATCAAGTGGTGGATTGGTAAATCGAGTGTTTTGGACTCGAAGGATAGTCAATTTATTGCTTTGGGTCCCAATGAATGGTAGACCTTATGATCTGATGGTCCAACTTGAAGATATTATGAATGGAGATTATTTCCAAAGGTCAGATTCATGTTGGAGAATGGATGTAAGGTTAAGATAGCTAGATTGGTGTCGTACACATGTATGTATTAATTCAAACCTCATGGTAACACTCGAGAACTTTCAATACTTGGGTAATAAAAAGTTTGAGGTGTTACACCCTACTTCTGAGCTAACTGCGTTAGCTCACAAAGCCGGTGTAGTGAGGTCAGAATATCTGGTAAATGGGGAGTCGAGTCTACTCATTATTAATGCGGAGTGAGGTGGCAGATGCTGGGATCGATAAGGATTTGCAATGATGGTATGGCGTGCTCGAAGCAGCATGCACTGGCAAGCACTCATTCGACTTCCAACTTATGGGGCTTGAACGTGTGGTGTCGTCTGGGAAGTCGGGTCATCCGTCGAGTGGGAGATCTCCACATGGCTTCGCATGTGCCTAGGAGTCTCTTCAGCTGCTACATTAAACGCGATCAATAAGTGCCTTCGACTGGACTATCAATATAAAGAGGGATGCCCTAGTCATGAAGAACAATTTGCTCCTGCTGCTATTCTCTTGCTCGACGGAGTGTGCGATTTCCAGTAAGTCAAAATCCTATTCCTCCGGCCAATCTTCTAGCTTCGTTGATCTTCCTCACTTCTCTTCTTCCCCACTTTCTGTTTATTTTCGAATTGTACTTTCGGTAAAACATGCCTTATCCAACGAACGAGAGGGATAAACCCATGGTGTTCCAGGGTGATATGGTGTAGGAGGAATGAGATTGGCTGGAGGATCCACCATCTCTGCTCATGATAATGAGCGATAAGGACTTTGTCCTCCCAAGAGCGAGAACGGCTACTCAGTCCTCTGTTGAGCGGCCTATGGGTGCTGAGGTGGCGACTACCCCGGCAGTGAGAGAAGCAACTCAATCTCCCACGAAGTTTGACGAGATCGGCCCACTTAGGTCGAGATTAAAGGAGTCCGATCTTGTGCGGATCAGGTTGGAGTCCCACATCCTGACCATAATGGTTCTCTAAGCTCCCACACTTGGTGAAGTTTCGGGTGAGCCTAGGGAGGGTGAGGTGGCCATATATCTAGTCACCTTACAGTGCTGCTCGAGACTCCCCCTCCACCAAATTATTAGGGAGGTTATGTCATGCCTGATGTTAGTGCCTGGCCAAATAATCTCGAATACCCGGAGGGCCTTAGTGGGGTTTTTCATCTTGTGGTTCTAGCTTGGACAACCCAATTTGATTGTAGATGAATTTCTCCACCTGTCTAGTAGTTAAGTTATTTTTTTTGCCACCACCATTGCCACAGACCCACCATCGGCCCCAGAGGTGGTCAAGGTCACCCCAGTAGGAGAAGTTGCCCCTTTCGCTGAATCCTAGCCCTCTGAGGCTCGGGCATGACTTGCCTCTGAGGTCCGGCCCCCCGCTGCCCAAGTACAGGCTGGCAGTTCTTTTGTTGCTCGTCAGACGAGCGACGCCCAAGGTGATCCTTTATCTGAAATCACGACAAGTGTTCTACGTGGATAGGTCGGCATGTGCCTGATGCTAAGATCGGGGAGGCAATTGAAACGCATTCGGTCACCACCCTGGGCCATGTGACTGCATTTTTTTTATAAGGTGGAGCTCTTTTCTCTTCTTGTAGTTTCTTTTGTACTTTATTTTTTCTTACATAAATTTCTTTTCAGTTCGGGCCTATCATCATGTCTGCTCGTCACAACATGATACGTGTTGCGAAGGAATGCGAGGATGTGGAGGTGAGTCTTGAAAATAAAATTGTCTGGGATGAGTAGCTCCATTCTTCCTTAGAGAAGTCTGGGGAAGAGCTTGCAGCTCTGAAGATCCAGATGGAAGAGTAGGCGGAGGAGGCCTGAAAGAGAGAGGCTCAGTGAAGGTTGAACTAGAGGTTGCTCGAACACTTCTGAAGGAGGCCCAGGGGAAGGCTGCCAAATGGAAAGCTGAACTAGCCGAGGTGAAGGTAAGTTTGATGGGAAAACTGGCGGAAGTCAAGGCCTCCATCTCGGCAGCTTGGGCAGCAGCGGTGGAGGAATTGAAGGCTTCTCAAGAACAGGCAGAGGAGAAGAATCTCTTCTACAATCTTTGGAATGATAAATGCCTTGAAGATGTCAAGGAGAAATATCCCGAGCTCGACCTGAGTTCTCCCAGGGACAACCCTGCTGATAACCTAGAGCTAACGAAAGCCAAGGTGCTAATCCCGGTGGAAGTTAAAGTGTCGACCTCGGGCGATACGAAGCAACCCCCTCATTAGCCTCTTTTATCTTTTCTTTTTTCCTACTTGTGTAATTGTGAATCTCTTTTATTAATGAAAATAATCTTTTTACATTGTGCTTGTTCTGTCCTCTATGCCTTTTAAGTTCAATAGATCGAGTGTAGCGTTTTTATTAGCAGGTTGGTCGTGCTGACCTGATGGTCGAAATGTTTGGGAAGGAGTTCTTACCTTTTTCATTAAGGAAGCTTTGTCCTTGCAGAACGTAGATAGATTCAGCTGCTTTTAGCCCATTTAGAACAGGCCGAGGAGTCTTACAAGAGGACTTCTTTCCCTTACACTAAGGGCATCCTCAGAGTAGAATGTGTAGTAACTAAAAATGAAAATTCTAGTAAGCAGTTTTGCAAGAATGAGGGCCTGCGTCACAACAACCATGCATAGCCTTATTCCCTCCATCAAATGGCACCCACTTAAGAAATGTGAACCATTCAAGTAAATTGAGTAGATCACACTTGTGTAAAATTAAAGGAAAAAAAACGAGTAAAAGTAAAAAAGCTGGTTCAATCAAAGAAGTCGAACAGTTTAAGTTCATAATATATACTTGTGTGGTATTTTCTTTTTTCCAGCCTCGATATTTCGATAAGCTGCATATGTGGCTCTCTTGCGAGGGTGGATGTCTGTGTTGAAAGCACGAGAAATACACCAAAACAATGGGGATTGAATGAACTACTGTAAAAACATTCCTATGGCTAACCGTGAGGCTTACTTGCTAGATAACATGTTTATAAAGTCAGACATACTTTTTTTTTTTTTTTTTTGATTAGATCCTGAATGAAGGTAAAATGCAGATATCCTTTTGATTAGATCCTTACATGGAACTAAGAGATTTTCAACCATAACATAAAGTCCTACTGTTTTCTGTAGTGTGGTCCAATTGAAGCTTGGATCTGTCCCTTTTTTTTGGCTCCTATTTTAGAATGACCTGCAAAAAATTGATGGACAGTGTGAAGTCAGACATACCTGAATGAAGGTAAAATGCAGATATCATTTTGATTAGATCCTTACATGGAACTAAGAGATTTTCAACCATAACATAAATTCCTACTGTTTTCTGTAGTGTGGTCCAATTGAAGCTTGGATCTGTCCGTTTTTTTTGGCTCCTATTTTAGAATGACCTGCAAAAAATTGATGGACTGTGATTTAAGAAATACGTCATTGTGAGGCAAAAACTTATGTTGCTTGTGGTGTGGTGCAACAAATTCAGGGAGAGAAGAAAACCTGAATTGTTGATATCTGAAACTTCTGTGGGCCCCATCATGATGTATGTACTAGATCCACACTGTCCATCCATTTTTAATACCATTTTAGGGAATGAAATAAAAATGAGGTAGATCGAAGGCTCAAGTGTGCCACACAGTAGGAAACAATGGGAATTGAATACCTATAGTTTAAAAATTCTTGGGGCCACGGAAGGCTCTGATCAAGCTGATATTTGTGTTATCCATTCATCCATGTCATATGAAATTATGAAAGGTTTGTTTGCAAATAAACTTCACGATGGACCCTAGGAAGGTATCAGCAGTAGTCGTTCAATTCTCACTTGATCTTTGGATGTACCTTATCTTTTAGCAAATGCTCTAGAATGATCTGAAAAAATTGATGGACGGTGTGGATCTAACACATAAATTGTGGTAGGGCTCAGAGAAGTTTCACACGTTAGAAGTTCGGTTGTAGTATACCAATTTCCGGATAATAGAAAATCAGTGGGTTTTGTGAGCTCGGTGGCATGGCCATGATGTGGACCAATGAGAAGAGACGGTACTGAATTTTCTGGTGCCTTCAACAGGACTACTAATACTCGCTGCGGCATGCGGCCCATGGCCCACGTTCTGTTAAAAGTCCGTCGAGCCCACACGCATCTCTAGTGGGGCAACAAAACAGCTTGGAAAGTAGGTTAGACATCCATTTCAAGATCCAGTGGGATACAAATATACAAAAAAAAAATACATGTTGCTTCAAAATTTAATCAACGGCCTAATTCGTAGTCGGCACCTCATATCTAATGGTCCGCGTTGATCAATGGTGGACCCACCTTTGAGTCCAATAAAGGAACTTGCTCAATTAGATTATACGATGAATCCTTGTCGGAATACGGATATGTGAATATACCTTGTGGGCGTGCTGCACGATGCTTGGGCTGCATGTTTTCTTCTTGAATTAGTAGAGTTGTGGCTCACGGTTCATCAATCCATGACCGTTGATACATCATGTGCCCCTATGTGGATTGCATATAAAAAATGAAAAAGAAAAATAATTCCTTGATGGTTCTTAGCTTTGGGAATATCACGATAATTGTGCTACCAAACGCAACCAAAAGCATGTTTGGCCTCTACATATTTATTTATTTTTAATAATAATTATTATATTTATATATTGTTGGGCCTATTTGGTCTATGCTATTAAAATGGTATGGAATTGTATTATATGGGATTAATACCTTTATTCCACAATGATTTCACGTCTGGAAATACCCTGGTATTTTGGCCATCCAATCCTCATCCTTGGGATAAAATTCTTGCCATGTGAAAAACACTGGATTAAGTAAAAGGACGTATGGTGGATCATGAAATTATAATCAATGTACTAAATTCACAATGGACCTTGGTCACTTGTATCATACATAACTAAAATGTCACGTGTAAAGACTCATATGGATGGACAACATGATAAAACACATGCATGAAATGGTACCAGATGCAATTCCATCTCACATAATTCTAAGATTTCCTTCACAAACGTTGGATGAAATTTGCAGTGGAACACATGCAACTCCATCCCACCTAATCCCATTTAAGCCCACGTACCAAACAGGTCCCGAGTGATTTACATATGTAATGCAGTTGTAAGTGTGAGATTAGAAAACTCGTTGTCGTGTTTTTCAGGGAGGAGAGCACGCATGGACGGTCAAAGAGCAAACGAAGTTATATTGGAGGGCGGGCCGAAGAAGTTTTCAGCTGACATTAGACGTGCTGGGGAAAAGCTATTCGAATGCATAACGGATCCAGAAATAAGAAGAGTTGGTGTCATTGGTTTTCATGGTGTGGGGACATGGAGGATCGTGGAATATGCAACTCAAAAATTGAAGGGATCACATCTCTTCGACATGCAAATACTGGTACACTTACCGCGAAGAGATTTCAGTAATCGAAGAGTGGTGAAGGAGCTCGCGCATCAGTTGGGGCTGACGCCCAATCTTAATCCTGATTATGATGATGACGATGAAGATAGTATTGATGACGACGATGAACGGAGGAAGCTTATTCTAGCTATGAGTGACATCTATAGATCGTTGATGGGGCGGAGGTTGTTGATAATTTTCGGTGATGTGTCTGCGTCCCTAGATGATCCTGATATGGAGTCCATGAAAATTTCCACAAGTAAAGAATATTCCAAGGTAGTTTCGTGGGCGATGACACGGAGGGCTGGGGATGCGACGAGAGCATCGACTTAGACGAGTTGTCCAATGATATGTTACGGGAAGAGGCTGCTGACATGGCCCATTCTACCGGAGTCAAGGGCTGGTTAACACCTGAAGCCGTCCTCGACTGCTGCCTCTACCTCTGCTTTTTCTTCGGTAGGCGACGTGATATGACACTTAACGTGGAATGGCTGACAAGGAACTGGATAGCAGAGGGATTTATTATTAGAGAGGGGACAGTGGAAGATGAAGAAGAAGAGGATTCTACGCATGTGGTGAAGATCCGCACTCTATTGAGAGAGCTCGAGCTTCGTTCCCTACTGGAATTCAATAAAAGTAGGAATGAATGGGAAGTGCCAGATTGGATTTTAAAAAACGATCATGCTCTAGAAGGAGCTTTGACTCATGGCAGATACTGGATTCAAGAATCCCTGCCGGGAGCCAACAGTGAGTGGGAAGACATTCTTAGGATGAGATTATGGGGCATCGATATATCTACACACCTCCCTCAGGTACCTCCCAAATGCCACAAACTCTCCACTCTACAGCTCGGGCTGATCGATAATCCTTACTCTAGTGTTGAATTCATTATACCAGACCCCTTCTTCGAGCAAATGCAGGGCCTTCGAGTCCTCCATCTATACAACTTACATATCAAATCTCTGCCCCCTTCCATCGCCTTCTTACACAATCTTAGACTTCTAAGAATATATGGTTGCGACCACTTAGAGTCTCTCCCCTCTTCCTTCCAAGCTCTGCACAAGCTCCAGTTCCTCGAAGTTTCTAAATCTTCTTCTTTCATGTCAATTCCGGATGACTGCTTCCTCCATATGACCAATCTTCGATTTCTCCTTCTCGATAGAACCAACATCAACTCACTGCCTTCCTCAGTTTCCAAGATGTGCACCCTCCATCAACTCATATTAATAAATTCCCGCTCTCTAATGGAAATCTCATATGAGAACTTCAAGTATATGCAGCGGCTTCAGGTTCTTGACCTGAGCGATGATTCTAAACTAGTATCTTTACCGTCTTCACTCTCCGAGTTGGTCAATCTTAGGCATCTCAAGCTATCAAACTGTTGTTCCCTAAAGATGAGGTTGCTGCCACATGTGAAAAAGCTCTCCGCACTTGAGGAGCTTAATCTCTGCAACTGTAATTCCCTGGAAGATATTGAAGATGTTTCTTCTTCTCTTGGAAATATCTTGCCAAAGCTCCGAAAGCTTGATCTTTCTGGAATCGTGGCCATTCGGCGTGTCTTCTTGATTGGCTGCCAGAGCTTAGAATCTGTAAGCTTGAATGGGGTTACAAGCCTTCAAGTGCTTAGTCTTTCGGGTACAATCAAAATATTCCCTGAAAATATGACCAACACTGGTCATCTAAAGTGCCTGAACATGATAGCCATGAATCACCTTCATACAATTGAATGGGATGCTCTAATAAGTACCGAGCTTGAACATCTCAACATCAATCAGTGTGGCACCTTCAATTCTTCGGCTAACAACAATGAATGGACGGGAAATACAGGGGGGGCTTACATAAGGGTAAGTAATCACCGTCTCTTACAATCCTTAAAAGCTGGCTCAGAATTGTGGGGAGAAAAATACTTCTCTCGGTTCTATATATGCATCTCTCCTTGCAAAGAAAATGAACCACAAAGGCGATTTGTATATGCAAACATCCGTTCCAAAATCCAAACATGTAATTTACCTCATCCAAGCCATTTCGATAGGCATTTGGAAATCCGAGGAGGTGATACTTCCCCAAATGATATTGATGGGGTTCTCAGTCGGACGGAATTGTTCATTTTGTGTGACAATGCCTTTGTCCAAAGATTGTCGCATTTGGGAGATGTGGATGAAATGACAGAAATGAAAGAATGCCGGGTCAAGGAGTGCAAAAGCATGGAGAGATTCTTTGAGGGAAAGAAGGCGCATTCCGAAGCTTTAAGTCAGCTGGAGAAGATATGGATGTCCAAACTTGCAAGACTGAGGAGTGTGTGTGAGGGCAGATACGGGAGCCGAAGTTTCACAATCCTGAAGCACATATATCTGGAGTTATGTCCGAGACTCATTGTCGTCTTCTCCTCAGGCGTATGCTTACCAAGCCTGGAAACACTACAAATCAAATTCTGCAGTAGATTGGAGGCAGTGTTTCGAGGGGTAGCTACAGAAGAAGGCTCGCTCCAACGACTACACACGATGTGTCTGTGGGAGCTACCTAAGCTGGAGAGCATTTGCAGCGGCGCGTGCTTGCCAGCATTGACGAATCTCAGAGTGACTGGATGTCGGAAGTTGAATAAACTTCCTCTTCGACTCCCTCCTGATAATGCTTTTGCTGCTTCTACTCCTATCGGTGGGGGTCTTGTCGAGGTGGAAGGCGAGTTGGCGTGGTGGGACAGTCTCAAGTTGGAAGGAGAAAGCATCAAGCGCCATGTCCACTTCAAAGAACGGCGCCCTTTCAGGAAGTGCTGATGATTCCTCTTTTCACTTTCGAGGTGTGATGAACGGTATGGATTCTTCTTCTTCTTCTTCTTCTTCTTCTTCTTCTTCTTCATTATTATTATTATTATTATTATTATTATTTTATGAGTATGCAGATGTGTGTGTTAGCTGATCATAAAGCTGTTGGTGTGGAATGGTATCGGACTTGCTTGTAACCTGGGGGTTTTGTGAGGCACGATGATATTTGTGTTATATCCACTCTATTCATCAATTTCCCCGGCTGATTTTAGGACAGGAGACCAAAGATGATGGACATCCAAAATTCAATTAGGACACACCAGGGTAAACAGTCTTGATGGAGAGGCCCATCGTCGGAACCTTCCTAAGGCCCACCTAGATGTTTATATGCCATCCAACCCATTCGAAAGGTAATTCCCACCTGCATCATGAAGGGAAAACAGAAATATCAGCTTTATCTACAACTTCTGTCACCTCAAAGGAGATTTCAATGGTGACCATTCAATCCCCATTGCTTCACGGCATGTGGCCTACTTGAGTTTTGAATCTACCTCATATTTTTTTATCATGTCCTAAATGAGCAGGCCAAACAGATAGATGGAATGGATATAACATAAGTATCATGGCGGTCCATAGAACCGCTAGTTAGTGGCAAGCGGCATACCTGGATTTGATTGCTGGTAGTTATATATTTATGTAACGTCGTGCAAGGATTAATTTTTCACATTGTACTGGCATCAGGACATGACTCTACATTTCTCTATGAAAAACTAGTGTTTTTGGTTTGCTATTCTAGAAGTGCTGGTCTAATTAGTGCATAATTCCCTGCTTTTTTATGACCGTACAAATTAAACTATGAATCCAAAAGGTTGGCCCATCAAGATAGATCACCAAGCCAATCCACTAATCAAGTGGGTCACACATGTTCTTTGGATCTGATTCTTCATAGCCCATGGTTTTCTCCAATCCCCTCCAATCATGATTTTTTGGAAACGGATTGGCTACTCACCTACCCCTAGCTAATGGCTAGTGATCGGTGTTACGTGGACCCAAACATGATCTATGTGTCTCATCCACGCCGTCCATCCAATATTTTTCCAGATAATTTTATGGTATGAACCCAAAACTGAGGTAGATTAAAATCTCAAGTGGACCACACAGTGTTGATTGTAACTCTCACCATTAAAAACATAATAGGAATAGAAAAGTTTTCGAACAAGCTGATATTTCTTTCTTGCCTTCATCAAGGTCTGTATGAGGTAATCTAGAAGTTGGATGTCAAATAAACATTACAGTGGGCCTTAAAATGTTTTTAATGGTAGACATTTAATCACTACTATTTTCCTACAGTGTTGTCCACCTGAGATTTTGATCTGCCTCATTTATAACATAAAGTATTAAAATTGTTTGTAAAAATGAATGGACGGTGTGGATAAAACACATAGATCATGGTAGCCCAATATTATGTATGTTTTGTGTCCACACTACGTTACTGGCCCAATATTATGTATGTTTTGTGTCCACGCCACGTTACTAGCCAAACCGCGTCCGAGATACTCTGTACTACAAGGAAGCGGGTGTGTTGACGTCACCAACGTATGTGGGTCCATCAGGAGGTATGTGTTATATCCAAACCATCCGTCCATTTGTGGAGCTCGCATCCCAAGATGAAGCGGCAGACCACAGTGCATAAAGCAGCGGGGGATTCAACGTCTACCATTGAAATCCTTCCCAGGGTCACAGAAGTTTTGGATCTCTTGCTAGTTGTTTTCTACGGTTTGAACAGTAGCATGCCATAATTATTTTATTTTATTTTATTTTTTTTTAGTCCAAACATCAAGTGGACCACATTATAGAAATAGTCTTATATATTATTATTTATTTATTTATTTTTAAGGAAAGGAGGGCGAGCCTCCAGTATTATTGAAAGCAAAAGGAACTGTACATTCGGGCAAGCCCTGACAAAAAGGAACCGAGCCTCACCTATCATATAACCGAAGAACAAAGGCTACCAAGCTAAATACGCAAGGATGAGGGGATTAGGAGGACCTGACGGACCCCAACCCCACCTTATCTAGGAAAACCAGCCCACAAACCTCCTGGGGCAGCGAAGCGGAGCTAGTGAAGTATGAGGAGGCTTGGGAAGCACTTCCTAACTTAGCTAGGTCATCCGCCGGGGCGTTGCCTTCTCTAAGAACGTGCTGAAAAATCAAACGCCCGTAGTTCCCCATAGAATCTATCCTTGAACTCTAGTTCAGCCAAATCCAAGAGGGGTTAGAGGAATTGTTGAGAATGTCCACAACCAGCATGGAATCCAATTCGACAGCCCCTTTGCAAAACATAAAACAAGACCATTCCAAACCGCTCTGAACTCAACTAGATTGTTGGAGCCGGCACCGTATCCCACTGCGAAAGCAAGGATCACATTCCCATTTTCGGATCTATAGATCCCAACACCTCCAGACAGACCAGGATTGCCCCTCGAGGAACCATCCACGTTAAGCTTGACCCAATCGGGCAGGGGACGGGACCACCTGACAATCTGCATCGGGGAGGAACGGACTGGGGAATCCTCAGTGATTGGAGAGTCAGCACCTCCGATTGCATTGCAGGCGTGGCAATGGAGAGAGATTTACCGATCACATGAAGCCACCAGCCAACGCGACTAACAACTGCAGCTGGGGTGTAGCGACAACCCTCGAATCTGACCTTATTCCTAGCCATCCAGATTTCCCACAACACCAAGCAAGGGGCCAGGGAGCGGAGGAAAGAGAGGCACCCACCAACAACATTTGACATCCACCATTAGTTCATTTCGGCTTCAAGAGAATTCGCCTGCAATGAAGGGACCCCCAAGATCCTTCCAAAATGAGCCCAAGAGTCGGCTGCGAGAGCACTATGCATGAATAGGTGGTGCAGCGACTCAACCTCGGGCCTACAATTCGGGTCGGCGTCATAATAGCGACACTTGGAGACAAGAGGGGATCCCCTTGGCTTAAATATTGGCATTGAGAGGGATGGACCCATGCATAAGACGTCAGACAAAGACAGATTTTGGGGGACAATTTGCTATTCCAGATTCTCTGCGACCAAGGATGTTGAGGACCCGCCGATCTGCACACGACCCAATCAAATTTAATCGAAAAATGGCCTGAAGGATCCAAAGGCTAGAAGCATGAGTCCAATTCATCAGAGGTAGCAAAACCGCCCTGGAGGATAGCGTCCACGACTTCCTGGAGGAGGAGAGTAAGCACCGAGGATGGGGGGAGGGGGCTGGCAGCTCCTAGGAAATCCTTTACTTGTAAGTTCTGGAGAGGACCGGGGATGGACTGGCTGATGAGTCTCCTGAGTGGACCAAGGCCCGTTCAGTTATCTTCCCAGAGACTACCATTACCGCAGCCCGCAGCCCACAGCCCATTGAATATTGTTGTCCAAAGCTTGGAAGGTGGACTTGATTTTCTTCCAAAGAGGGGAGGGGGCGGCTACCGCACCATGCCCTGCTACCGGATCAATGTCCCTGCCGTATTTTGATTTCATAAGCTCAGCCCATGGAGAGCTATTGCTGTCGCTTTTCATAATCCAGACTAACTTCATGCGGAATGCGTCCATGACCTCTTTGAGGGGCTCACCCCAAGCCCACCTTCCAGCCGAGGCTTAGCAATTTTTTTCCAACTGACCCAATAAAGTTTCTTGATGTCATCAGCCCACCCCCATAGAAAATCAGCAAACTACTTCTCAAGGGAGCTAATAACGGATAGCAAAACTTGAGTTGTAACTAAAACATGAATTGAGCCTAATCAAAGTCGCCCTGCCCCCCTGAGATAGGCACCTAGACTTCCACCCACCGATTCGCCCATTGACCTTGTCCAGGAGGAAATGGAAATCAAACGCCTTAACTCTACCTCAGGAAAGAGGCATGCCGAGGAAAAAGATTGGGAGCAACGACTTCGAAATCCCCAATAACTGCTCAATGCATCTAACTCTGCCTGCCGAGAGTTTCTCAGAACAAAGGAAGGAGTTCTTGTTGAGATTGATTTTCTGGCCTGACGAGAATTGGAGGGTCTGAAGGAAGTTCTTTATGGCCTGAATAGATGAGAGACTCCCGTTGAGAAAAGGGAAGGTATTGTCTGTAAAGAGGAGGTGAGAAGGGGACGGGCAACCCCTGTGGAGCTTGAAAGGGTGACAAGCCCCCGAATGTACGAGGGCCTTAAAACCCCAACTAAGGACCTCCGCCGTGATCACAAAGAGCCCAGGAGAAATTGGGTCACCTTGCCGAAGCCCTCTCGAGGAAGGGAAGTACCCCACGGCCTCCCCATTGATGAGAACAGAGAATCAATTTTTGATCCAATATGATTCCAGAAGGGTGATGCTAGCAACATTGAATCCAAAACACTTAAGAACCCCCTTTAGGAAATTCCAAGCCACCTGGTCATAGGCCTTTTCTAAATCTAACTTCAACATTAAGTTACCGCCATGAACTTTTCTCTGAAGATCCCGAACCAATTCTTGGGCCAGCGTAACATTCTCTGCAATAGAACGGCCCGAAACAAATGCCCCTTGCTCCAGCGAAATAATATTTAGAAGAAGCAGGTTGAGCTTAGAGGCAAGCAACTTTGAGAACACTTTATAGACCACATTTCATAGACTGATTGGTATAAAATCACAAAATGGCTCAGCCACTGTACCTTTAGGGACGAGACATATAAGCGACGAGCAGAATGCTCTCGGCATGGGCCCTCCCTGAAACCAAAACACGATGACCTTATGAAGTCTGCCCCCACAATTGACCAACACAACACAAAGAAGACAGCCGGGAAACCATCCGGGCCTGGTGCCCCATCTTGTGGCATAGATGAGACATCTTGCTTAACTTCCTGGACCGAGGGAGAGGTAAAAAAAACTAGCATTATCGTGAGCCGAGATCAAGCCTGGGATGATGGAGGAGAAATCAAAATGAATGAGGGACTGGTCAGCCTGAAACGCCTGCTGGAAGAACTTAATCGCTTCTGATTTGATCATTGTGGGGTCAGAAACCTACTAGCCCTGTTGATCCAAGATATAGTTGATGCTGGAAGAATTTTGTGTTTCTATCTCCTTCCTCGAGCCACGAGTTACGAGACTTTTGCTTCTAATAAACCTCTTCTAGAAGCTCCGCTTGGGCCAGCTAAATACGCACCTCATCCATATCACGCTCCAGATCCACTCCAGGGTCATTTTTCCATTGGACGTCAAGCGATTCCAGCCTATTAGCAGCCTGCTTAACCTTCTTAAACACGTTGCCAAACATGTTCTTATTTTAGTCTTTTAGGGCCTGCTTCACTTGCCTAAGTTTCAGCTGCAAATTGATCAAGGGCTGCAACGAGTGGTCCCCTTCCCACGCTTGATGAACTACCCCCTGGAAACCATCGTGGAAGGTACACATTTGCTAGAATCTAAACAGTTTTGGACCTAAATTATGACAGGTGGGGAAGGCTAACAGCAACGGGGCGTAGTCAGAATTGGCTCTTGGGAGAAGTTCCACCCTAAATTGCTTGAACTGGTTCAGCCAATCTGCATTGATGAGAACCCTGTCTAACCTTGCCCATCTTCTCGGGATCCCAGCCTAGTTGTTTGACCAAGTGAACTTGTTTCTAGAAAATCCTGCATCACAAGGTTAGCCCTATTCATAGCTTCACAAAATTCTGAAGAACTGGCTAGGTCCTAAGTGCGATACCCCCTTCTTTCCTAGGGAGAGGTAACCGCGTTGAAATCACTGCAGACTGCCCATGGACCGCTGATGTTCCTGCTAGAGGAGGTCGGCTCCTCCCACAACAATCGTCTAAGGAATCTACTACACTTAGCATACACCACAGAGAACATTACATTGCCAAGGAGGTTACGGAGGCTAACCTTCAAGGAGATCATCTAAGAAGATGCAGAAATAACGAAAGTATTTAGATGGGTGTTGAAAAATACCCAAATCTTACCTCCCTCCCTTGTATTAGAGAAGAAAGAATGAAATCCAAGCTTTACGCCGATACTCACTCTTCTGTTATTTAATACCATTGGCTCGAGGATAGCTACTATCTAAGGGTTAAACTTGTTGATCAGTCTGGAAAGAGACCTGATAGTTGCAGAGTTTCCCACTCCCTGGACATTCTACACGATTTTCTACTCCCCGGACATTCCACACGAGGATGTTATCCATCAGTTACACAACCTGACTTGACGGCCCTCCTTTGAAGTTTACGAAATCTGTTGAACCATTCTCCCTCTTCCATATTGTTGATGCCTTTTCTGAAGCTTTTCTTCTTTCGCCGAACCTGGACCCTAGCGATTTTATGAGGTATGTCACCTTGAGGCTCATCAGGCTCCAGATGGATGTTGGCCTGTTCCTGCTGGTCACTTATCAGGGTTAGGTTGCTGTTGTCCATAGAGGAATCAAATTGTTTCTCAGTCTAAGGGTCACGGGAAGGATGGTCGCCTTGGCTATCGCACTTAACCTCTGTCCCTTGTGCCAGGTAGTCACCTTAAAGCTATGAGACTCGATTAGAAATGACCAATAGGGGAATATCTGCCTCAAGAAGCCCTCTGCACGTGGTCTGATCGCTGTCCACAGCAAAACTGTTCTCTAGATCAGGCCGGACTGACTTGCCAATGCAGTCATGTAATCTGACTGGAGATTTGCTTGTCGATCCTGATTTACCGTACTCGAGGGGCCTCTTCTGAACACCAATTCTCCAACTGTTATTCACCACAGAGGGGTCATTGAGCTCCACACACCTATCTGTCAATGGAGGCATTTGCTGGACTGCCGGGCTATCTCAGTTACTCCCAAAAAAACCTTGACGGACACTCCTTTAGATCGACTTGATGGGGGATATGGCCTTAAAATTCCTACTAGCTTGATTTGCAGCAAAATATGGGGAGATATCCACTTCCAGATCACTGATAATGTTGTTTGAGTCTACTCCTCTCACGGAGGGAATGACTAAGAAAACCTCACTGCTAGATGAAAGAACAGGAGCACATTCTGCGCAGATGGTAGACAGAGTAACCTGAGTCGTGGGAGAGGCAAGTTCCTCTCGTCCAAGGTGACCCACAGATCCACCTGGGGGAGAAACCTGCAACACCCTGGTAGAGGGGCTTTTCTGCACCTCACTTCGCCTGATTGACAAAGTGCAGCCAGTAGCCAAGCCCTTTGGTTCCATTGCCAAGACCGATTGAGAGACAAACTGGGGGTCCAGACTCTCTTGAATTAATGGTCTCTTGTTAACATGATCACTGAAGTTCATAGCTACCTGAGTTGTGCTTGGAGACATCTCGTTTCTGATTGGCAACCAAACTTGTTCCACCCGTTGTTGGGGCGACTCTAGCGAACCACTTAGACAACTCCTACCGTTCTGATTACTTCTACTACTAGCATGAATCTCACTAGTGGGGTTGCAAAATGAGACTATATTATATGGATTTGTGACTTCCCGGAGGTCCTCCCCTTGAGGCAGCAACGTAGGATAATCACTTCTGGATATATGGAGTCAAGGACTAGGAGAAGGATTGATATCGACATAATTGAATTTAAGGCTCAATTTAAACCCAACAATTATGACCATAAACACTGAGATAGGCAAATATACAATATATGACTAAGATTAAATTAGATTGGTCACATATTCAGTCATTCGCTTAATGTGTAAATAGAATCAAGTAATGTTCAGAGGGTAGGGTTCGTCCTCTGATGATGGATTACTCATTTGCCTTTCATATGAAAGAAAAATTCGGTATAAATAAAAGACAAATAAGAAAGGAGTTCTTACAGTCAATCATGAAGAACGGCTGCGAAGCACATTCCTGGATAGGAACTAGAACTAGCATACGAGCATATACCCAAATTATAGCTAAGATTACCAACTACTTGATTAACACTACAGATTACACTATAGAATGTAAACAGTAGGTGAGAAGCAAAGAATTACACTAGAAAGTGTAATTTACTTGACATAAAGGTATAGTGATTGCACTTAGAAATGTAATTAACTGGTACCTAAAAGGATGAATGGAAGATAATGTTTCGATTAGATTGGGTTGGTATGAGACGACCTTTTCTTGTTGAATTCCTCTTCTATTTATAGCTTTACCCTAGCCATCTAGATAATTCTTAAGTTTTGACGGTTGTTATGGTTGTTATAACCGTTTAAATGTTACATAGCCTTCTTTGCTCTTATTCCTGTCATCTGTCCTATAACCGCTTCTACACAATTGCCCTTCCACGGTCTCTTAAATAACATAGCATTGTTTCATTCGCTCTAACTATACTACCTTAAAATCTTCTTCATATATCTCTATAGATATTTAAATAAACCACATAGATCTGTCCAAATCACATGTAACTTATTTTGATTGGTTCCCATGGAAAATGGTGAGAATGGGAATGAACGTTGACCCCCATGTCGCTTTGCCATTGGAAAAAAGGTTAAAGTGACATATGACCCCTCATTAATGCGACAATACTTACTTATACGTGGTAGTGTCTCAATAACTGTATCTAGTCGATTCACTTTAACATGTCAAACGAAACCACCCTTTTTGAGACAAAGGCTAAACCCCACCATGACACGTGTTCCCACATCGCTCCTACCAAAATCCTAATGATGCCTTAATAAATGCTCCATCACCTCGATCTATATAAGTGTCGTTTCAAAATTCTTTCAGCCCACACATCCTTTCTTATCCAAACATTCTAATTTTCTTCTCATTCTCATCTTCAAACGATGGTTGCCTCATCATCTTTTTCTCCATCATTTCATTAGGACAATCTTGTTACAATGATGGATACTGTCATGCCCCAAACTCAGAAACCGGGCTCACAAAATTTTCGATCGCCGAATCTGGTGCCGACAGCCTCCGTAATACCCCATTTTCGGCTCCCAGCGTCCATACGCCAGATTCCGATCCTGGGATACTACAATGAGGATTTTCCAATATACATTTAACTCGTAATAAGCATAACCACAAGATTACTCAATTCACAAAGGCAACATCATCATCACCATAACAAAAGAAAAGAGAGAAAAAGAGGAAGAGGAGAGATCGGGTGGTGATGAAGAAACCCTGCCATTATGGGCCCTCCATGAATACAAAACATACATAAAAAATATGGGCCCCATCACAAGTGGGCCTTTTAATAGAAAATCAATGGTGGATCACCCACAGATTGCTAATCTTCCTGTTCCCTTGTCTTCCTTTGCTCCTTAGCTTCGATCTTAAAGGAAGAGATAGAGTTTTAATGGTTGAGATGAGAGATAAGAGGGTAGGAAGTGGGCCACACTAAAGCTCCTCCATGAGAGCTTAGGAAGCATGGACGTGTGGTGTTTTGGGTTACTTGGAATGGAGCTTGAGAAATGAGAGAGAGAGGGTTATAAGGAGAGCGAGAGGGATGGGTGATGGAGTGATGGATGTGGTGAGTGATGGGTGTGTAAGAGATTGTTGACTTTAGGGGTAGGTTGTGTAAGAAAGGTATGGAGTGTGTAAGAACTTTTTGACTTATCCGGTTGCTTGGGGATGAGTGTGAGGTGATGGTGTACTTGACCCTTGATGGGATTGATTGATTGATTGAGGTGACACATTGTAGAGATTCTCTTGGGTTTTGTAACGCGCGTCATTTTTCTCAAACTGAATGTGGGCCTACATCTCATGGCCAGGGTATCGGATCGGTATGCAAGACGCGGCGTTAGAACCGCGGCGATGGTGCGGTCGCAATGGTACAAGTCTCGGATTAAGCTGACTCAAATCTACGGGATACGACTTAGGGTCGTGCGCAAATGTTGATTATAGGTCGTAGGTTGCAGGAATTCGACGAGAATGATCGCAGGAATTGACGGAACAGTACGGACTAGGATACGGGTCTTACAGCTCTCTCCACCTAATAAAAATTTCATCCTCAAAATTTAAACCACAATATAACCAATACAGAGCTTACCAAGGGAGGAAAACCACATCACTATATACATAATCAGAACACAACATACCAACATAATCAAACGTCTAAGAGATAGGGATAATGCCCATAAATCTCAAGCTCTAACTTCCAAGACGGCTTGTTCATGAACAATCTAGGAAGACGGTGTAGGGGTCAAGTCACACGAATCGTTGACGACTCCTGATGTATGAGGATCCTGCTGCTGTTGCTGCCGCTGATGGGATCCCGACGGTAGATACTGTCGTCGCTGCTGCTGCTGCTGAGGACAGGGACGCTTACTCCTACGATGCCATATCCCACGACACCCAAAGCAAACACCAGAGAACGGTCTGGGTGGCAGGGGCTGCCGAGGGTGAAGGCACTCTCAGAAGCGGTGCCTCGCCTTATCACATCTGAAGCATACACTTGAGGACTAACGTTTAGGTGGTGCAAATGCTTGAAAGGACGGACGGTTCCTATGCCTCTATGGCCGTCGACATCGTTGCAGCTGGGAGCTACTGGAGGGGGCCTTCCTCTTTTGGTCTCCTCTTTGAAGAATGACAGTCATTGCTTATAACATCTGTTGTAGAAGGTCTGCACTTACGGACACGATCGGTGCTGCGCTAGACTCAGATGGGAGTGCAGAAGTCTCAGGTGGGGGAACAGGGATCTTAGGCGAGGAAATGAAAGTCGCTTGGGTCACTCTCTTGGGTGTCATGTCCTACAGGAAGGAATAAGGGCCTATCATCCTTGGGTACTCACGAATGCACACATGATAGGGAGCTATATTAGGAAGTTTCTAAGTTATTCAAACTCAGGGATCTAACCATTCTAAGTTCTCAACAATCACAGAGTGTAGGGTAACTATAAGCAGATATGTGATGTTATCCTCAGGTATTCCCAAGTTATGCTCTGATACCAACTTCTATCACTCCCCAAACTCAGAAACTGGGCTCACAAAATTCTCGATCGTTGAATCCGGTGCCGACAGCCTCCGTAGTACCCCATTCTCGGCTCCCAGCATCCATACGCCAGATTCCGATCCTGGGATCCTACAAGGAGGATTTTCTTATGTACGTTTAACTCGTAATAAGCATAACCACAAGATTACCCAATTCACAAAGGCAACATCATCATCACCATAACAAAAGAAAAGAGAGAGAAAAAGAGGAAGAGGAGAGATCGGGTGGTGAAGGAGGGACCCCGCCATTATGGGCCCTCCATGAATACAAAACATACATAAAAAATATGGGCCCCATCACAAGTGGGCCTTCTAATAAAAAAATCAATGGTGGATCACCCACCGATTGCTAATCTTCTTGCTCCCTTGGCTTCCTTTGCTCATTAGCTTCGATTCTAACAGAAGAGATGGAGTTTTGATCGTTGAGATGGGAGATGAGAGGGTAGGAAGTGGGCCACACTAAAGATTTTCCATGAGAGCTTGGGAAGCATGGACGTGTGGTGTTCTGGGTTGCTTGGAATGGAGCTTGAGAAATGAGAGAGAGAGGGTTGTAAGGAGAGAGAGGGATGGGTGATGGAGTGATGGATGTGGTGAGTGATGGGTGTGTAAGAGATTGTTGACTTTAGGGGTAGGTTGTGTAAGAAAGGTATGGGGTGTGTAAGAACTTTTTGACTTATGGGGTTGCTTGGGGATGAGTGTGAGGTGATGGTGTACTTGACCCTTGATGGGATTGATTGATTGATTGAGGTGACATATCGTAGAGATTCTCTTGAGTTTTGCAACACGCGTCGTTTTCCTCAAACTGAACACGAGCCTACATCTCCTGGCCAGGGTATTAGATCGGTATGCAAGATGCGGCGTTGGAACCACGGCGACGGTGCAGTCGCAATGGTACAAGTCTCGGATTAAGCCGACTCAAATTTATGTGATACGACTTAGGGTCATGCGCAAATATTGATTATAGATCGCAGGTTGCCGGAATTCAACGGGAATGATCGCGGGAATTGACGGAACAGTATAGACTAGGATACGGGTCTTACAAATACCCTTTTTGAAAAGTATTCCAACAAAATAGTCTTCAAATCGCCTATTGGAGACTACTATTGTATGGGACATGCATTTCTCTTGCAATAGATGTTGGCAAGGCTAGCATGATGGATCTCCTGTTTCCTATTTATCCGGATGAGACTTTGCTGACTAAGTCTAAATCCATCCCTGAACCTACAAATGCCCTGAAGAATCCTTGATCCTGGCCAAGACTACTGCTAGAATGTAATGTTTGGTTCGCCCATGTCTTATCTCAATATGAGGCAACATGGAAGAATTTGGGCATTTACGAATGCATCAAACTGTTCATCCATGATTATCCATAAGATCCTGCCCTTCTCATAGCAGCTTCGACATTTTGGAGCTCATCCACCAATATGCTTTTCTTCGGTTACAGCCCTATGAGTCTATCAATCATGGATGTCACAACTCTAATTGAACTTCTTCCCTTCGACAAAGCCGTATTCCCAGGTTTTGCTCTGAAGGAACCCAAATACTTCACAAAAAAAAACTGGCAAGGCTTATTCTCACTTCATGCAGACGTACTACAAGTGCTGAGGACTGATCGATTACGAAAAACACACGACTTTCTTAGTACTTTGGATATGATGTCATTTATTCTACGTGAAAGAAGCTATGTAAATTACAAATGAGTACGTTCACTTGGCCGAGGTGCTTGCTTAGGGTTAGAAACTTGCTCTAGCACTGTTCACTCCCGCAGATAATCACGTATTGTTTTCTTAACTCGTGGAATACAATTATCAAAACCATACGGGTCATCTGTCGGGAGTTGATACGCGTCATCATTCCAATAATCACGTACTGTTTTCTTAACTCATGGAATACAATTATTCTCCTGCAGATAATCACCGAAAGACTTCTTAATCGGTGGAGCATTATATTCTAATTGATTCTCGAAGAAATTTTCAGAAAAATTTTGAGGCGTAGGCTGTTTTCCATAAGCTATCTCAACATACTGTAGTGCCCACTCATTCATATACATTGTGAAACCCTAACTCTAAATCTAATCCTAAGTAAAATAAAAGAAGGGATCCTACAGTAGTATGGAAAGTAAGAGAGGGAGAAGTTAGAAGAAAAGTACCAAATGAGAAGTTCCTATGTTAAGATCCTGTAAAAGAAAACAAAACAAGTTAGTTTCTAAAAAATAGAAATCCTAAAGTCAGAAAGTTTCTAAAAATAAAATAGGAAGTTAGTTACTAAAAAGGAAAGTTTCTAAAAGGGAAAATAACTAACCTAGTTTCTAAGAAGAGGAAAGCTCTAATCCTAAAGTTAGAAAGTTCTAAATTAGAAATCCTAGTCCTAAAATAGAAAGTAATGTTAGTTTCTAAAAAGGAAGACTACAATAAGAAAATTTCTAAAATACAATAGTAAACAAAGTTAGATTCTAAAAGAGTTAGAATTAGAAACTTGCTAAAAAAGAAGAAAAATCCTAATCTAGAAATAGCAAGGACAAAGTTAAGAAAGAAATTACTGATTTAGAACCTATCTCAGAATCCTACAAAATAAGAAAGTTGGGTTAGTTTCTAAAAAGAGAAGAGTCTAAACCTAAAAATAGAAAATCCTAATCTTAAACTAATTCTAAACCCAATTAATTTCAGAAAATCATAGCCATCAGTCCCTGGCAACGGCGCCAAAAACTTGTTCACTCCCCAAGTGCAGGGTTGTTAGTAATAAACTCGGTAAGACCGAGGTCGAATCCCAAGGGACTGAAACTTGTACGTACTCTAAAATTAAGTAGAATTATAACTAGACTAAGATGAATTCTAAATCAAATAGATTGTGGAATAATTGTGAAATTATTATCTAAAACTTAGGAGAAATTCAGAGGAGGAACACTAGGGATTCAGAGGATCCACTTGTAGAGATCAGGGAGATCTTATGCCTGCATCGAGAATCAAATTAAACTTCTTTTGATATAGTTTTCAAGAGATGAAAGGTATATGAATTAGGATAGATTCCATCACCAAACCATGCCCAGTAGACAAAGTAAACAACAAAATTAAACTAATTACCAACCAATCAATATACTATGAAGGTTAGGAAGGGTACCAACATCCAATCATGCCCAGGAGACGATGGTGAACAACGGGGCTTCCTGACATCATAAACATACAAAGGAAAGGAAATACTCAAAGCCTTCGCAGACCCATTGTAATTTCAGTCACAACAGACCCTGAAAAATTAAGAACATTCCATTAATAATCAACTAAAATCAAACTCAGTTCAATGTAACTAAAAAGCACAAGCACAGAGTCTCCCATCACGCTACAGGCTTCACCTCTTAGCCCTAGCTAAGAGGTTCAGCCAGACATCGATGGGCTCGATCTCTAATAATAAAATAAATAAATAAAAATCAAAAGAAAAAGAAACTTCTATCCTTCTGTCTCTCTGACGTTCCCCCGGCATCCCCCTGGCCGTGGATCTCTTCCTCTTTTATAGATCTAGAAGCGGCGAACCGACTCTCTTTGTTCAGCTCCGGACTCCTGTGGAACTCTGGAGATTTTCGCATGGCGAATGCAGCTCTTCGTGGAACTTTGCGAATGAAAACGCTGGGTTTTGTTGCGTTTGAAACAAGTTCAAGATGAAAGTGGATCCAGTCCGGTCGGTCCGACCACCTAGGAAGAGTTTAGACCCTGAATCTGCCACTTAGATGGTCTGGATTATCAAAGAGATAGATGAAGATGGGCCACCACTATTTGGAACGTCCGAAGTTTTTGGACGTGCGCAATATACGCACGAGAGCTGCGTTAAGCTCTCGGTGGGGCCCAAAACTGAAAGTGATGAAGAAATCCACACCATTCAGTAGATTTGAAATGAAAAACCATTTGGAAATGACGAGTTTGGATTTATTTCGCCGTGGTCCACAAGTTCTTCTACTCAGTCGTCCATCTCGCGTTTCAACGGTAGGGAACCCTTTCTTATTGTCTTGTTGAAGTTCTGACACCTAGGCCATGATCATGGGAAGCGTGGTCTTCTAATGAACGGTCTAGAATAGACCGATGGGCCCTGATGGTGGCCCAGAAGGATCATCCGCACACTCTGTTTGCGAACACAGCCGGCGCGATGCCCCTGACAGTGTGTTTGGTGGGCCCTTGATCGACTCAAACAGAGAATCCATTCCGTTCATTGGGTTTGCAGTGGAATTTCAGTGAGGAAGGAAATCCTTTTGATTTCTAATGATGAGGCCCACTGAATCTGTTCTTCGGCCGTCAATCCCGCGTTAGAGACTTCATGTACATGTGTACGTTTTCATGGGTCTAAAAAAATCATCATGGCTAGGGTATTCCTTACCTCAGGGTCATAATGGACGGTCCTGATCGTCCAAATGGATAATAAGTGGGGCTCACTACTCATTGCAGCGTCCAATGGTGAACCGAAAATGGATTTTCCATTTTTCTTTAAGAAGGAGCTCGGGTCAGCGCACGCTGACCCGTTCTTGATTTTTGGAGCACGACTGGTGCACTTGTGCACTGTGCACATGCGCTGTATGCGTAGGTCCGACGGTGATGTTCATGCGAATTTTTCTCCGTTCATCCATTTTTTCATATAATTTAAAGGGTTAAGAACAAACTTGAAGCATTTCCAGATACCAGGCGGGCCCTAAATAAGGATTTTAAGGGCTGATCTGTCCGTTAGACCACTTCCACAAGGATCTAATGGTTGAAATTTGAAATGTACGGTTGATTTATGGTCCTCAGGCCATGTATTAAGCTTCGAGTTGAATGGATGATGAAAATCCTATGATCTCGCATTCTGGCTGATTTTCAGGCCATTTGAGCTTCAGTTTCTCAATTTTCTTGGATCTCGGGCATGTAAATCCGGCTATCTTAGTCTCTTGGGGTCCGTCCCTTACCTTGGTGACTTCTAAGCATCAATTTCATGCTTTTAGCACCCTATTTCAGTTTATGCTCGTAAATTCACCTTGCATCATAAACATGATTACAACAGGCCGTTAAACAGTATTATGTTCATAAATCTAGGCAATAACTGGGGTCTGATATGCAATATTTGACCCTCAACAAGCACCTTTTTGTAGCCACCTGTATAGAGGTATTTATCTTGGAGGATGACCCATGTAGCTTCTTCAGATATGGATTTACAAATACTTTTATCTTTCCCTTATACATCACTCTCTTCATTCTGAAGTTGTTTATACTTCTTACGACGAACGCGTCATCAATTCCCCTCAGAAAATTCAATCATTTTATGTATATATGGACACTTTATTCTTTTCTTTGAATAGAAGTAAACGAAGTCGGTCGTTTACTCCTTTTCATTATTAAGATTATGGCCTTGCTTAGTTCACCGACCGATACAAGAACAAGGATGATCAAGACGTGTCTCAGATAAATCTTGCCTAGGATGGTTACCTCATCTGCAGGGATATTCCTTACGGCAGCACGAATGACATTGGCAAAGTCTAGTTCATTCCTTTTCCATTCACATAGACAACCTGCAATTAACCTCCTTTTTAGCCGATCATAACAACTTAGGAGCTCCTCTCGGTCCACCTCCTCAACCTCCTACTTTGGTTTTCAAACGCTCCGACCTCCCTTCCTAACCGATCATAACAAGTAAGCTACTATCAATCTCATTGGAAGGACGATGGCAATCAGATACTTTCTCGGCCGGGGTTGTATCTTCATTTGAAAAATACTTCAAAACCAAGTATTGGCTAGGGCTCTCTGTTGAAGACTACTCTAAAGAAATCAAGGAAGGTCTGAAATGTCATTAGGAAGCTCATTATAATAAATGCTGGAATAAATAGTGGTAGGATATATAGGAAAAGATTAAACACTCTCGAAGTCTCATTCGATGAAAAGTATCTTACTACTTAATTATCACCCCAGTCTGCCACCATTCCCCACTTTTGCACATATGATGGCGATGATTATAAAAAATTCTCAAACTATGAACAGTCGATTCGTCACCTACACCGTCCGCTTTGATTTAAGTGGAAGTTATTTCACTTATATAACTATTTTGAATCTTTTACCTAATATATCGGCTGAGTATGTCTTTCACTTATAGTTACTTGAGAACTATCGACTGTAGAAAAATAAGTCATTGTCACACAACATTGAGGCTCTTCCTTCTTTTACTTCTTCTGAGGCTATGACTCTTGTCACTGAGTCTGAGTACATGGTCGACCTTCGCCATACGCCACCTGCAATTGTCAACTGAGAAGAAGAAGAAGATGAGCGTCCCTTAAGTGCCACTCCACAAGGCCCCGATAGAGGATTGTCTCGTCTACCTATTATTCTCTCTATTTTGCTGCCTCCTCTTTTCATTGAAGAATCTCTTCTTTGCCTAATCCGATTCCTACATTAGTACCAACAGTCGTGGATGGTGCTTCGACCTCTTCTGCATTTACTAAAGACATACCTCTTAGTTGAAGACATCCTCTCCTCCCTCGAACAAGCTCTTGCCAATGACTTCAATGTGGTCGAGTCTCCTTCTCTCTCAACCGAATTGCAGAGCCTTAAAGATGAACTCCGGACACATGTACAAGCAGGATTGTCTGGATCCATATCAATCAATATGATTGATAGGCTCATCTAATTGATCGATCCATATAAGGTTTTCTCTTTTTTGGATGCGAATCTCACAGCCAAATTACCAGCCCTCAAGGACTTCTTGGGATTTGTTAAAGAGAAACATGAGCTCTGTACCATCATCGGTCACTTCAAGAAAGAGCATATAACAACAGAATCCTAGATGGCCTCCTCCTAGGATATCGCAAGTAAACTCTCGGCCAACCATACTGAATTGAAAATATTTAGGGCCGAGTTGGAGGAAATGAACATAAGGATCATGGCTCTGGAGGCAAAGATGATGACTTAAAAGAAAAGTGACAAGGAGAAGAATGCTGAGTGCGATGGACAAAAGAAGATGGTTGAGGATTTAGTGGTGTCTGTTAAGGTCCTAAAAATAAATATCCGACTTCATCGAGTGACTGTCAAACATGAAGTTGTTTTACGCGTGGCGAAGGGTCGATTGGAAGAGGTCAAAGTATTTATTCATTGCTTTTCTTCCTTATAATTGCGATTCTTGTAACCGTGACCACTTATTAATACAATCAGCCGTTGAGCTTTCTTTCTACTATAAGTTGCATTAGTATTTTCTTTATTTTCTACTTTCTATAATTAACTGTTGACCTGGACTCCAAAATCCAAGGAGTCATACATGATCCCCCGAAATAAAGGCCAGGACGACAGTATATCCCTAATTTCTTAGGACATGAAACTTCTTTCCTACCATAACCGTCCCAAATGTGGGCTCTTGAATCATCTATTTAAACTGCTTTGGATCCCATCCAAAATTACAATGAAATTGTCATAAATTGTCTAATTTCATACCCTTGCTACCATGACTTTTAACTCCTCTTTGTTCCTCAATGGTGCAAAGAGCTATCTGCAAGAGATCTTTAAATGGGGTTTCACTGACTTCTGTTAATCTTCAATGCTTCTGGTGTTAATTACTTTTTCAAGGAGGCCTCAGAAGTAGACGAACTAGATACCATAATGGAAGACCTTCTACAGACGTTAAAACATTTATGTTTCATCGGGAATGATCATTATTTCAAACTTGTTTTTTAATATGAACAGCTCGATGGATATTTCTGATAATAGGCTGCAGCCAGGGAAGATATATTGGAGGTCAACGAGGCTTATGAGCTAGCTTGTAATGAACGATTGCGATGAACTTGAACCCATTGATATAATCATACTATGCTCTGCGTGCTGCAAACACAACGCACAGGACTATTAGAGGAAATCAAGGAGAGAGAGAACGTTCCTTCTTCGTAAAGGATCTAGTTGTTTCGGAGGATATATCCTTCCTTGATTCGCAAATCGCCATTTACCAGGCTCGGTCGAAAGTGAGCATATCTAGGAAAAGGGAGGCTGAGAACCAAGTCTCCTCTCATGGAATCTGCATCGACCAACTCTTATACCTTTTTCTTATCCTCATCGAGAAGGGAGCTGACTAGAAGTTGAAACAAGAGCAAGCCAAGGCCGAGAAGAAACAACTCCTCGAAGAGTTAAAGGCGATAAATACTAAAATTGCCTGAGCACCTGAACTGCTCGGTTGCTTTATCTCCCTCTGTTTCTTTCACTTATGTGATGTCATCGATGACGAGCCCACCTTTGAATAAATTGTGCTTTTATTAATTTTTGTGTTACTTGCATACTTGTCAAGATTCATCTTGTGTGATATCGTAGGAAGACAATCCTCTTCACCAAATTGTCCGTCTAAGATATCAATCATGTTCCTTGCCACTAAGATCGGTCACAACTCGAGATATTTAGAATGATCAGCTAATTTGAACTACTCATTACTACGACACGGGATTCGTTAAACGACTACCCTTGGTTGATTAGAGCTTTCATGTTATATGTCTTGTTGATATCCCTTATCGTGCAAAATTTTTCTTTCACAACTAGGCTACCCAACACTCGACAGATCAGATGAATACCTGAGGGGTGGACTGACCTCCCACAAATTCAAAATTTCCCGCACGCACGTCAATCCAAACCTGCTTACTTCACAAGTTTATAAAAATAAAGCTTGGAAGTAAGGGGGCAACTGTTATGGGTAAAATTGAATTGACCTGATGTTTGGGACACATAGTAAAGCAATTATAGAAACAGACTCTCTGAGAAGGGTCAAACAGGATGGACTGACCTCGGATACCGACTCGACCTCAGGTATCGACCTCAACCTCGAATATCGAGCTTGACCTCGGATATCGAGCTTGACTTAGGATACCGACCTTGACCTCAGAATAGAAACATTCAAAGAGAATCTCTCACTTTATATGGGCGGGACTGTTTAGCGATGTCTCAGATGAAGATCACTCCAATCAAGGTGTAATTGAAGAAATATCCGGGAGCAGATCCTGATTCAAACATGGGTCGCTCTTGCATATCTTACAAATCTGCCCATATATGCAAGTCACCAAAGAACACCTATAAATATATCATCCCACTTAGAAGGAAGGTACGTACAATTATCCCGATTCGACTATGCCTACTATAAGTCCACATATCTGACTTAGGCATCAGAGTCAACAGTTTGGCATCGTCGTTGGGTACGACAGCAAAGCCAGTTTAAAAGTTCTCCTTACACCATAGGACTCTTCAACCCTTCATCTATTGAATAATGGCTAAAGGAAAGGAAAAGAATTTGGGTGTCATTACTGAGCCAATACCTATACTAGAAGATCATACCGAGACCACTCGGGTGCTGCATTCAGACCTTCAGCCCAACCTCCCATTATCCATGGTTGTGCAGAGGTCCCAAAATCGAGGAGGGTGGTTCGTCTCCTTAGAAAACCAAGTTGAGGCTTTGAATGGAATTGTCAATCGAATCATGTACATATTAGAGTGATAACAGCACCTTCCCAATCAGGGTGCTGCATCAGGTGCTGCAATCAAACCTTCTGCCTGACCTCCCATTACCGGTGGTTGCATAGAGGTCCCGGAATCGAGGAGGGTCACTCATCTCCTTAGAAAACCAAGTTGAGGCTCTAGACGGAAATGTCGATTGAATCATGTGCATATTAGAGTGACAACGACCCCTTCCCGATCAGGGCGCTGCATCGGGAACAACTTCTGCGAGGTCCCGACTTTCGCACCCGTCTCGCGATCCTTATGTGGTCAAGGATCAACGGGCACAAAGAAAGTGCATCCTCACAAAAACCATGGAAGCGACTTCGCTCGTAGAGTCTGACCTGTGCCATACCTTAGAGAGAAAGAAACGTGGGAAGGCTCCTGAGACTCGAGTTGGGCATCGGACCGAGTTGGATCGGATTGGGTCCAACTCGACTAGGCCAGATTCTGCATGGCTCAACCCGAACTCAACTCGGTACGGATTCTGCATGGCTCAACCCGAACTCGGATTGATCTGAGTCCCAGTCCGGGTCATCTGACTCTGGCCGACCCGAACTGCTGTTGGCCTGAATCGATCCGAGTCCGACTCGATCAGGAAAATCGAGTCGGATTGGATTGGACAAGGTTTGGATCAGGAAAACTCCTGCTGGCTTGATTCGGTAGTCACCATCGTGGGTCCTTGATTCAGATTCTGGAGATGGAATCATCTCATCCAACATGTCCTCCAAATCAAGGTCTTCTTCCTTCATTGAAGAAGAAGAAGAAGTGAGAAGATCCCAGAAACTTAGGATCATCACTTACGTTACCAAAATATACTTTAGGACGAAAGTGCCCCTACTTTTCAGCAACAGGCAGTTGAAAAGTCTGAATAGTAGGGGTATTTTGGTAAAATAAGTGATAGAAAGGTGACGTCTATAGTGATAGAAAGCCCTTTATAGAAAAGTTATTTAATACTCTGGCAGAGTATAATGCTTGATACACCAACACTCAAACTCTTAGACATGGCAAATACATACTCAAATTAAAATTTCCAGATCATGTGATCCATTGTAGGTAGGTCTTAAGCTGAAAATAAGATTAGTTGATCAATTCTAACATCTGATTCGAGGAGAATTTTGGACCGTATCAATATTTGACTGTACAATAAATGTCTACTAATCGGGTAGATATGTTATCATGTGAGTGTAATTTTTGGTCTATAGTTTATCTATACTGGGACCTAAAATTTGGACGGTTTTGGTATGAGTTGTATTTGACGCGTACAATTTATAAGTGCCCGCGTATCAACTTTCACGTTCTTTCAAAGTATCAAATGGTTTTGGTTTTACAGGTTTTATCTTTTCAACTTCTTTTTGAAGTTTGATCACAACCATTGAAACAAGCGCATAGGCCATTGTTCTAGAACACACACACACACACACACACACAGAGAGAGAGAGAGAGGGGGATTCAGTGATCGGATCGCAGGAAATTGAGAGGGACAACAATGATCAAAGAAATGAGGAGAGATAGAGATGAGGAAGATGAGATATTGCTAGATGAGATGAGAGAGAGATGAGAGATGATAAATGAGATGATAGGAAATTGAGAGAGAGAGAGAGAGATTGCAGAAAACTGAGATGGAGAGAGCAAAGATCGTTGAAGAAATGAGGAGAGAGATGAGAGACTAGAGAGGAAGAAGATTGGGAAGGGGAGGCTGGAGCGAGTCGGGTCTGGTCGGTTAGGTGCAGTTCCAATCGGTTCGGGTTTTTGGTTTGGATCTGTCTGGATAGACCTCTATCCGGACCCGACCCAAAAAAGACCGGATCTGGATTTCTACACTCGATCAGGCCCGATCTAGGCCGTCGGTTCTGTTCGGAACGGGTCTGATTAGGTCGGATTGGGTCAGAAATGCCCACCTCTACCTGAGACCATGGAAGAAAGCATAGTCCCATGGGAAGCGGAGCTAAGGGAGATTCGAGACCAACTTGGAGACATCCAACAGGTGTACCGAGCAAAGGCTCCTGCCTCTGTCGATGCACTACCTAGAGGAAGTCGAGCTTCCTTTCACTGATGACGTTATGAGATCCCAGCTCTCATATAGGTTTCGAATGCCCCAGATCACCCTTTACTTTGGATCCGGAGACTTAGCCAAACACCTTGAGTCCTTCAGAGCCTGGATGGAGCTTCACGGCGCATCGGGGCCCGTTATGTGGAGAATGTTCTCCCTGATCGGCCCTATCAGGAGCAACACGGAAATGGTACAGGCAGCTGAAGCCAAAACCATTAGTTCCTTCACCCAACTCTGCAAGGCCTTCATCATACAATTCATCAGCGAAAAAGATAGAAGAAAGCTCTCAATTCATCTCGTCACAATCACACAAAGGGAGGAGGAACTATTAAGGGATTATATTTCTCACCTCAATGCTTAAGCAACACAAGTCAACGATTACTTCGACATGATAGCTCTCGCAGCTATACTAACTTACCTCTTGGTGCTTAGATCTAACGACTAGATCGGTTGTTTTGTTTGATCTCTTGGTACTTCTTGTAGATAGGCGGTCGCTTGTGCCCTCTGTCATTTGCCCCTCTCATCCTTTTTGTTGTGAGGGGTCTGGCTTGTTTGTGCAGTTTGCCGAGCTTTGTATAGCCTTTTACTTGATGGAATGAAATTTTGGAAAAAAAAAAATAATAATAATAATCAAAATAACTTACCTCGAACGAGGGAAGTTTCTTTTCTCGATTGATAAGAACCTCCTAACCATTCTACCCGACCTTCTTAATCGAGCTCAAAAATACTCAAATGTAAATGAGCTTTTCAGCTCATGAAAGGTAACTCGGCGCACAAGTACTTCGGATAAAGGAAGTAGAAGAAAGAAGGAGAGTTCTCCGCTGTTAACAACAAATTAAAAGAAAAAAGAAAACTACCGGAGTAGAAGTCAGCGTATGATTTGACGGCCAAGAGCCGATTCCACCCACATACACCTTTGAATGCCACACTTGAACAAGTGCTCACAAAGATATGCAACAGTGGACTACAAAATTTCACAAAAGACAACCTAGCTTATTTGCTTTTTACATTTTCCCTCTTTTTTTTTTCTTTTTTTTTTTTTTTTTTTTTTTTTTTTTTTTAAAAAGTAAAATTCACTTAACAAGATGAAGCTGCTCATCAGGTGGGAACCACAATTTATATGCCTCGGGCCAAGAAAATATAGCCCTTTGCTCATATACTGCGGTTAGCTGGCTATACAGCCATGTTGTCACTGATCACCTTCTCGTACTATTCATTCCTTACGTGGACATTCAACCACCAAATGTGTGAGCTAGCCACTAGTGATGTCAATGGCCGAACACATGCCATGTGCGAAGGCTGAACACATGCCTAACATTCAATCCCAGTTATTAATTGGGCTGTGTCTAAAAGCTTGTCAAACCGTCTAGAACCCTGCTCTGCCAAGTACGATTGAAGTTTCATCGGCATTTTTGAAAAATACCATGCATGATTGCGCGCCCGTAATTCTGAGAACCGCCTAGATCTTGCACGAATTCCGAGAGTGGCCAGCTCGACTCAGACCCAGCCATGCATAATCATCACGGCCCTATTTGGGCCTGATTGTTTCGGTCTAGCGCAGACTGGTCAGATCAGTCTGCGTTTTGGTCCACAGGCTGGGCCGGAGCTGGGTTGGTTCTTTTGGCCTATTCCAAGCATGGGTCGGACTTGGGCCAGGATTTCACTCTGGGTGCTGACATGGACTGACCTTGCCAGTCCAAACCGCGTCCCTTGAAAGCCCCACTTTCCAGATATATGGTCCAAAGATTCCAAACAGTTAGTTGATCCTGCCAAAGCCTTCCGCACGAAGTTCCTGCGCTTGAAACTTAAGGGGCGTCCACCGTGATATTTTTCAGAAATACATTCCGTCCAACCTTTTGTGAGCTCATTTTAAAAAGACGAAACCAAAATTAAGAAGGATACGAGACTCAAGTTGGGAAAAAGGTGGTTGGGGAAATTTCTGTAGTTGAAACCTCCCTAGGTTCTAGGGATGTTTACATCCATACCGTTAGTGACGTCATTTGTACTGGGATGAACTGAAAACACAATAATCACATGATTCAAAACTTTTTTGGCCCCATGAATGTTTCAACTGTGTACGTTCAATTATCACGTTTTCAGCCCATTTGAGCATTGGATACGGTTCATTTTTGGCCTCATTTCTTAAAATGAACTTAAAAAACGGCTGGACGGAGAGGATTTCTTACAAATACGACAGTGGGCCCCAACCGGGTTCCCAGCGCAGGAACTTCGTGCGAAAGGCTTTCGCAGGAAATCCGTGTCCAGGAATAAAGGGGGAAATGGGTCCACCTTAATCTATAAATAGGGCATCAGGGGTTACTTGTTGAATCGATTTTTGTGGATTTTGTTCACAAGCAAAGTGGTGAGACATGCCTTTCAAATGGCGTTCTGTTCCACGTTGTGTTCCTCCTGAGCCTCTTGATCCTGGTGCTGTTCCTCCTCCTATGCCTCTTGTTCCTGCTGTTGCTTCTCTTCCTCAGCCTCCCAAACCTGGTGTTGATCCTCTTGATCCGGAAGCATCCGTTGAGGAATTTAAGGCCTGGCTCCAAGATATAGACACCAACAAGGATGGTGGCAGAACCGTGCAGGACCTGCAGGCTGCCCTCCATAGCGTCCGCATGTGGTTTGACAATCAGATGCTCCCACATGACACCAAGAATGCTGATCTTTATGACTTTGGTGCTCCTCGTGCTCCTCGTCGTCTGCCTCCTCTTCCCGGTGATTTTCCTCCTGCTGTTCCTATTCCTCGTCCTGCTCCTCTTCCTCCTGCTGCTCCTATTCCTCCTCCTGTTTTTCGTCCTGTTTTTCGTCGTCCTCCTATTCCTCGTCCGCCTGTTTTTCGTCTTCGTCCACAATGACAATGAGTACTGGAACCGGTGACCTCGTGTTGAAACTCTTATGAATCTACCACCAAGGGATGAGTAAGGACCTGCTCTGTTACTACTAACTACTGCATACAATCACAACTATGTTTATGATGTATGCAATATTTTGCATGATGTCTTTGCAAACTATGTTTATGATGGATGAAATGGTTTTCACCTGTCTTTTTAAGTTTGTGTTGTAGCATTTTATCTTCTGTCTAAATAATAATAATAATGAGTGTATAAATCCCAAAAAAGAAAAATAAAAAAATAAAAAAAGAAAAAAAGAAAAAAAGAGAGTGTATAAAGCCATTTGTCAGACCAAACCAAAAGCTCATTGAACTAGTTCATATGCTTTATTGGCCATTTATTAGACGGTTAGGATAAGAAAAGATACTAAAATGTTGCCGATGATGTGCATGGAAAAGCAACTTTAAACAGGAGAGAATTGCTAAGCCATAATTCATTGACTTGTTAAACAGACCAGAGGGTTTTGATAGAATGTGGCATCGTACCACCAAAATTTTCCAATAGGCAACCATAGGTGCTTCTGTACATCGCACTAAAATTTATCATATCAGCCTTGTGCCAAAATGGGATGATATGATCATATGGCGTACGGGCCGCGCGCACAGGACCATCTACCCACTTAAATTCAGAAAGTGACACAAATGATACTCGACACATGGCATCTAAAGGATAGTATGCACATAGCAATATTATCAATTTTCATATTGTGGTTCCACTATGTGATTGGGTTCCACAGTATCTGAGGCTTACGCGCTGGTTAATGGCTTGTTACTATGCAAAGACAGAGGCCTCTCGTAGAAACTGATTCCCGAGTTATTTTCGATGCGGTGGTCAATTCCAACCATTCTCATAGCTGGAAGATTTGGTACTTTTTGGGAGTCGTTCAGCAGCTCATGGAGCCCCTCAACATTTGTTTCTCACACACGCTCAGGCAGGGCAATTCCCTGGCTGATGGTTTAGCTATGTGCGCTGGCATTGGTACCCCGAATAGGCTTTACCTTGGGTAGAGAGATCTTCCAAGGCTCATCAGGGAATCCATGCTCCTTGACAAAGCGAGCATAGGTCAGTTCAGGCAATCCAGACCCAAGGAGGGGGTCGGATGACTTAGCTCTTCTCGGCGGCCTCATTCGCTTCCAGCATTGGGGACAGCCTCAGACAGTTTTTCCATCCTGCATGCGCTTCGTCAAGGATATTTTTTGGACAGCTCGTG
The DNA here is from genome assembly GCA_030180095.1 of Magnolia changhungtana. NCBI lineage: Eukaryota > Viridiplantae > Streptophyta > Magnoliopsida > Magnoliales > Magnoliaceae > Magnolia > Magnolia changhungtana. Next base: position 437,020 of record JASAUF010000430.1, on the reverse strand, counting down.
GCCGGTTTAGCTCCGGCTTCATCTTCTTTCCTTTTAGCCTTCTTACTTCTCTTTTCACAAGATAGGTGGGCCCTGTCAACCTGTGGGGCCTGCCCGAATTACCAAGATGTACATTCTCTTTTGTCAATACAAATAAGGTGGAATCCCACCTTTCCTTTAAAATAAAATTTAAAAAAAAAAAAAAAAGTATGTAAATATAAGGCTTTAAAGCATCAAAAGAATATAATTGGCCAATAAAGAAGATCTTTAAAGCATGGTCCACCAACAGCCGGTGCAACTGATTAGTGGTTTGGAGTACTGAACCGTGGGACTTCATTAGTACAAACTAAAATCCTTAGCATACAACCCCCATCTCCTGACTTTCTTTTTTATTCAATATGAATACATGCAACCTAATATGTTGAGCAAATCTTTAAGTGTTTATACAAACATACTTCACAAAACATTTTTTTTAAATATCAACTTTTTTATTTTTTAACACACACATATCCCCACACACTCACACTATAGTGGGATTTCACCACTTATGGATACTCGGGTGCTGAAACTCCTAAGAGTCTACCAGCTAAGCAAGAGATATACTTCACAAAACATTCTCAAAAGAACAATTGGTGGATGACAGAGATAAAGAGTATAAGGCGGTGGATGACTTGATATGGAAATGTTGGTTTTTAATGTAGGCTGTAATCTCCGGACATGTAGATCTTGTAAATATAGTCTTCCTTGGAGAGACGTTGTTATGCCTTTTCAAGACATCTACATACGCCTTCTATGTACATGGAAATTTTAAGATGAATGGACGTGATCTTTCTTGTGATGGTAATTTCTATTTTTTTTCCAGCCGAAGACAATTTTGCAACAGTAAAAAATATAATTCTGCCACATGGTGTTCTAATATTAGTTAGCTTAACTGTTGTCACTTGTGTGGTTTGTGTTACTTATGCTACATGCACAACCATATGTCACGCATAATCAATCATCTTTATAACTTAATTACATAGTTGAGTAGATTTTAAACAAAGTAACAGAATAATAAGATTCTCTTGTGACAAAGCACACATGCAAAGTACGTCTAATAAATTAAGTCACCAATAACATGTAGTGCGTATGACCGTTGTCCCTAATTTTATTCACTGGATGTTTTCATCTCAAATTAGTCCATCTTTCATGTGGCCCATCCACAACCAATCCTTATAGATGAACGATCTGGATTGTCACTTAGTGGCAAAGCGTAGAAAAATTATTATGCGACCTTCCGAAAACAAGCATTGTTGGCATTTCTCCGTTTCACGAGAGTGGACTAGGCCACCTCTTGAGAGAGGGAACTAATAAAGTGAAGCGAGTGGCCCATCGAGAAAGGGGTACGGATGAATGTGAACTGTCCATCCAGTTGACCCTAGTATGGATGGTCCATGTACATCTATGGAACCGGACCAGTTGTGTGATCGCTACCCTAGTATGGACGGTCCACATCTATGAAACCAGGCCAGCTGTGAAATCCATGCCATTCTGCCGGAGGCCCGAAATCCAAGTAGAAAGCCAAAACGGTTAACCGACGACATTGAACAGGGATATATAAAGAGAAGTTAGGGAAATAATCATCAAATATTATATCACTTTTGAAACGTGGTCCACCTAAGGCAGTGTCAACAATCAGAATGGTCCAGATTAAAACATGTCTTTCCACTTGTACGGTGAAGAGGGTCTATACCATGCTTCTGTTTATCAGCGATGCACAGAATTACTGCGCGGTGGTCAAAGAATATTTTCGTAATTCGAGGCCCTCAGATAGGAACAGAATAAAGCACGAGAAAAATTCGGTAATCGTGCAGCGGACAAATGCTGATACGCACGCACTTTAAAATTACTTTGAAATTGCATACGAATTATATAAGTAATTCAAATTAAACTGCACAAGTTTTGACATAATTTAAATATACTATGAAAAAGTGATGCTTATTTGATTATCTAGCCATCTAATTGGTGGAAACTTATTGGACGGTTAAAATTGGCGTGGCTTCGGTGGATCTAAGTTGGGTGGGATTCCTAACCATGGGGTGATGCATATGGCTTATATCCATGCTGTTCATCCTTTTTTTAAAACTCATTTTACCGCATGATACTAAAAATGACCTTTTTTAAAACTCATTTCAGAACACGATCCTAATAAATGAAGCAGATCCATATCTTAAGTAGACCATGGTATAGGAAACAACGCTAACCAAGCATTAGAAATTTCTCATAAACCACGAAAGTTTTGTATCAAGTAAGTTGATATTTGTGTGGTCTCTTCAGTCGGGCTTCTGTAATCTTATCAACAGGTTAGATGGCAAATAGGAAATTGGATTGCCTACTGAGTCACTCACTAGGCTCTCTACCGAGTAAACTCAGTTGGGCCCACCATGAATGTACGTGGTTTATCCACACTGTCCATCCGTATTTTTCAGCTCATTCAAGGGGTTTTGCATAAAAGTGAATCATATCAAAAGCTCAAGTGTCATAAAATTTATATTATTTCTGTATAATGTGGAAACCGAAAATAAAAATTAGCTTGAATAAGGACAGACTGAAGTACGTTTGGGACGATGTCCTTATAAGCATTATTTGCCCTTACTAAAGTGAATTGAGTATGTTGATAGATTACAGGCAAACCACTTCTAGGATACAATGAGTCTGGTGTGGGTCTGCATTCAGCAAACACAAAGGCCCACCAAATGGAACTCTGTTACACAATCTGGCAGAAATACAAAAGAAAAATTTTTAAAAGAAAAGTGAGAGAAGAATATTTGATTTAGACCACTGCACTGGTTAGTTCTTCAGCCACTGATTCAGTTGAACCGTTCTAGACCACACAGTTGGTCTGTTCTTCAAACAAAGGGTTAAACCTTTGTTGTCTTGCTGGAGTATATGAGAGGAATAGAGGGCTGTTTTAGTTCGTATGGGTTTGATGGAGTGAGTTGAAAGATGGATTGGAAACCCATCCAGACCCTCCTTTTATAGGCTATGGTGGCTGGGGGTTATGGTCCAGGGACATAAATCCCATTAATGTAATTTCTAGCTGTTGAGAAACTAGCCGTTTTATGGTCATTTATGACTGTTGTGCATGGCCCATTATAGTAGCTGCATGCTGACCGTTGTGAGAGCTGACTAGCCATTTTCTAGCTGTTGGGCTAGCCATACAACAGTTTCTGTATGAATTCTGCAATCAAGTCCATAGCTGTCACACATTTGTGTAACAGCTATATTTCCAGCCTCTATATAATCATAGGGACTCTCATTCAGTCCTCTAGATTTCGTCCAGCCATCCAACTGCCTCTGCCTTAGCCACTTAATTGCACCACGACTCGCACACGTCTCGCTCCGGTTCACTCAAGGTTGTGAAGGAGCGATCCTCTGCGACACGATGCGGACGTGCGAAGTGCAAAGTGCACCATTAGCGCCTCTACAGCCACACAGCCTCACATGCCCACGCCCTTGTACCGAGCCCGTGACCGAGACCGAGTCCAAGTCCGAGACCGAGACCGAGCCCGAGCCCGAGCGCCAGCGTTCGTGCGCGGCAAGTTCCATTCTCCTCTGGACTAAGTGTGTAAGTATTATAATACTCCACATCCTTCGTATAAACCAAAAAATTTTCTCTTCCCTTTCCCATGTGGGACTATTCTTAAAAACCCCCAAAAACTTTTTTTTTAAATTTTAATATATTCTATTATATTTATTTTAAAATATATTTTTATAAAATCAATATTTTGTAACAATCTCCCACTTGATTTTTTTAAAATATATTTTCTCGATTAAATATTTCTGCTAGAATAATCAACTTATATGCATAAAGAAAGATATCTTTCGATTTTAATCTTTCTTTAGTGTAAGTATCTCAAAACTCTGTCAAAATGACTGGTAGCCATAGCGTTGAACCAGTTATTCCTAGATAACAGAGTCGGAGAAATCACACACATTCGTTATGTGTTTGTTAGAGTTCCCACAATCTTGCTCAGCATAATTAATGGTCATGTGCTTATCCTACTTCGTGAACGATCCCAAGAGAAACTCCTAACTCTTATGAGAAACGGCACCATCTCTACACTCATATAGGTGAAATCCTTCCAGTGTCTCCATTACTATAAGACACTTGTCCTATGGACTAGATTTCATTAAGAGTTCTAAGACTCAACCCTCTTTCGTAACGCTCAGCACTTATCTATTATGAATGAGGTTTTATAATTTAGTGCTGAAAACTTTCCACATATCAGTGACTTGTTCTTACTCATTGAACCCAAAATTAGAGATTTTTTGACTTTAAGTTGGGTTACCATCACTAGTAGAACTTTGGTTGAAGTGTTTCAACCCTATCCCTCTAGATGTAGCCTTTACTAACTCTCTCAGTAGAGGTTTAGTGAAAGGATCTGTCAGGTTATTGCTTGATTCATATAGAAAATAGTAATGCTTCCATCTTGAATCAATTGTCTGATATAATCATGTCGTAGAATGATATGTCTAGACTTACCATTATAAGTACCGCTATAGGATCTAGCTAATGTGGCTTCACTATCACAATGTAATGATACAGCCGATATAGGCTTTACACAGAAAGGAATTTCTAATAGAGGATCCCTTAGCCACTCAGCCTCTTTAACTGTTGCAGCCAGGCCTATGAATTTAGACTCCATAGTCGTGTGCATTATGCAAGTCTGTTTCTTGGATCGCCAAGATACAGTTGCACCTCCTAGGGTAAATATCCACCCTGTAGTAGACTTGTAGTCCTCTACACTCGATATTTAGCTTGCATCGGTATATCCTTCAAATACGGTAGGAAACTCTGAATAAAATAGTCCAAAGCCTTTGGTTGTTTTTAAGTAACCAAGAACTCTACTGATTGCATTCTAGTGTTTAGTACTGGGGTTACTAGTAAACTTACTAAGTTTACTCACAGCATATACAATATCAGGTCTAGTACATTGCATAACAAACATAAGACTCCTTACAACACTCATATATTCTAATTGTGCAACTATTCTTCCAGTATTTTCTTTTAGCTTGATACTTGGATCAAATGAAGTTTTTGCTTTCTTTATATTCAGATGGTTAAACTTCTTTAGTATCTTCTCAATATAATAAGATTGACACAAAGCATAACCCACAATGTTTTTTGAACTTTGATACCTAGGATGGTATCAACTTGTCCAAGATCCTTCATTTTAAATATGGAAGATAGAAACCTCTTTGTTTCAGTCACACATTCCATTTTATTACTTATTATTAACATGCCATCAACATACAGACAAATAATAACGATACAACTACCATCTACTTTAGAATATATGCATTTCTCAGCTACATTATGCATGAAACCATGAGATAGTATTCTGAAATCCAACTTTTCATACCTTTGTTTTGGTGCTTGTTTTAATCCATACAAATATTTGACAAATCTACATACTTTGTTTTCATTTTCTGGTAAAACGAATCCTTCAGGTTGTTCCATGTATACCTCCTCATTGAGGTCACCATTCAGGAATGCAGTCTTTACATCCATTTGGTGGATATGAAGATGATGTATGGAAGCTAGCGCAAATAATATCCTCATGGATGTTATCCTAGGTACAAGAGAGTGTGTCAGTAATCTATCCATTCTTTTTGTCTAAAACCCTTAGTTATTAGTCGAGCTTTACAGGTTTGGATAGTTCCATCAGTGTAATATTTCTTCCAAAATACCCAGTTATAACCTATGGGTCTAGAACCTGGAGGTAAGTTTAATAGTTCCCATGTTTGATTTGACAGTCACTACGTGAAAAATGGAAAAAAAAATGACGGATTTAGAGACGGTTCTGGACCGTCTCTAAAATTGCTTGGTTTAAATATGGCCATAAACCATCTCTAAACTTTTAGACGGCTCTTGACTGTCCTTAATATTGTCTTAAAAATTTGAACGTCCACAAATCATTTAAGACGGTCAAAAGCCGTCGTTAACTGCAGAAAAAAGACGGCCATCGACCTTCTGGAAAAGAGAGTCCCTGACCGTCTTATATGCAACCATTTGAGATGGTCAAAGACCGTCCGTATTAGAGACGGTCATTGGCCGTCTCTTATTGGTAATCTGAGACTGTCAAGGACCATCTCAATTAGAGACGGTCATTGGCCGTCTTTTACTAGTAATTTGAGACTGTCAAGGACTCTCAATTAGAGACGGTCATTGGCCGCCTTAATTTGAGACTGTCAAAGGCCGTCTTAATTAGAGACAGTCTTTGGCCGTCTTATAGCGGTCATTTAATACCGTCTGCATTAGAGATGGTCCTAAACCGTATCTAATGGTCAACACTTCACAACAAAAAAAATATGAATTTCGAAAAAATAATAATTGAGAAGCTTAGAAAAATAATTAACAACATTTGAGAAAAATTTAGATTTTGAATAAAAAAAACTGTGATTTTATAATAATCTAGATTTTGAAAAAAAAAAATTAAGAACTTTGAATAATGTTAATAATTTTGAAAAAAAAAAAGATTTCGATAAAAAAATAATATATTGAAAAAGAAAATATAAAAAATTAAACAAAATTGTGAAAAAATTGACAAATTGTAAAAAAATATATTTTTAAAATAGAAAATTATATTTTGTATTTTGACAAGAAAAAATAAAAAGTTATATAACAAGATTTCGATAAAAAAATGATATTTTGAAAAAAGAAAATTTAAAAAATTAAACAAATTTGTGAAAAAATTAACAAATTGTAAAAAAATATATATTTTTTAAAAAAGAAAACTAGATTTTGTATTTTGACAAGAAAAATTGAAAAGTTATATAACAAAAGTGAGATTTAAAAAATGATATTTTGAAAAAGAAAATTTAAAAAATTAAACAAAATTGTGAAAAAAATGATAAATTTGAAAAAAAATATATATATTTTAAAAAAGAAAACTAGATTTTGTATTTTGACAAAAAAATTTGAAAAGTTAGATAACCAAAATGAAAATTTGATGATGTGTTGTATATCCTTACCACCCATACGTTTCTCCAACCCATTTTTGGGCCGGGTATAAAAAATTGTGTAGATTTAAATCTTGAGTGGGCCACACCACTGGAAAGAATGATAATATATATAGTACCTCGCCATTAAAAATTATAAAGAGCCCATTGTAAGGTTTCAGTAATGTTTATTTGCAATCTAACTTGTTGATAATGTAAAGAAGATCTAGATGAAGGTAAACTACAAAGATCAAATTGATCCAAAACGTTTGCGGCCTTCAAAAGGTTTTTAATGGTTATTCATAATTGTTTTGATTGGTATGGCCCACCTGAGATTATTTAGTTCTTATGATCTGAAATCACATCCTAGAATATGATGAAAAAATATATGGACGGTGTTATATACATAAAATATATCAAGGTGGACCCTACACGGTTAGAGTAACACCCATGAAGGAGTTACCTACATAGTGAAATGGTACTATAAGGTCACCTCATGGGAGCTTCCCATGCGGTTAATCTGTGTGGGCCCCACATGATGTGTGTAGAATATCAATGCCATGCATTTGATGTGTCCCCTTTAAGTCAAAAAATCAGTCATATATATACGAAACTCAGGTGGGCCATAGCATCTAAAACTATGTGAAGACATCCTTAAAACATAAAAAAGCATTTGGTGGGGCCCACATGAGTTTTGGATGTGTATAAAACTTGGTCTGACTCCTCATCCAAGTGGGACACACATAATGAATGGGTTGGATCTATGAACCACATCTAGGTGGGTCCAATAAATGATTATGAATGTTTTAATGGGAGGGTAACCCTCTCAACTATAGTATGTGATGTGGCCCACCCAAGTCATGGATCGACTTTATTTTTAAGCTCGTACCCACCATGGAATGATGCATCTGATTGACGTGGCAGATCCAAAGTTCAAGTGGACCCACCATAGAAAAGAGTGGGATAGTGACACCCACTATTGAAACCTTCGAAGGGCTCGCCGCGATGTTTATTTGAGATCCAATCTGTTTATAAGTTAATACAGACATGGATGCGGTTGAAACTTGGTGTGATATCCCTCATCCAAGTGGGACACACATAATGAGTGGGTTGGAAATGTGAATTACATTTAGGCAGGCCTAATATATGATTATGAATGTTTTAAGGAAACCCTTCTCTACTATATTTAGGTGAGTTACTCATTACTTTTACCAGAGTAAACTCTGTGGGGTCCACTGTTATTTCTTTATTTTATCCACTCCATTCATCCATGTTAATAGATAATTTGAGGTTTAAAGAACAAAAAGGAAGCATATTCAAAGCTCAAGTGGACCACACCACGAGAAATAGTGTGATTGAACCTCTACCATTTAAAATTTCTTTGAGGCCATAAAAGTTTTGGATTAAGCCGATGTTTGTGTTTTCCATTCATTCATATATTTGTGATATTATGAACAACCTTTAACAGTTTTTGGACAATCTAATCAGTCTAGATTGAAAAGTAAATAACTTCAGATGTTTAAATCAAAATTCACTCAGCTGTGTGGGTCGCACCATGATGTATGTGTTTAATCCATGCCGTCCATCTATTTTTAAATATCATCTTATGACATGAGACCAAAAATGAGGCATATCCCAATTTGAAATGGACCACATTACGAGAAATAGTGTTGAATGAGCGTCAACCATTTAAAACATTTTGGGGGCCATAAAAGTTTTGAATTGAGATGATTTTTTTTTCCCCTCTTCATCTAAGCATGTATGACCTAATAAAAAGATTGGATGCCAATTAAAGAGTATAGTGGGCCTTACATAGGATTTTAATGATGGATATCCAATCACTATTGTTTTCATGTGGTGTGAGTAAACCGTGTGGGGTCCACTGTTATTTATTTATTTTATCCATTTCCGTTAATCTATGTTAACGGATAATTTTAGGGTGTAATCCCAAAAACGAAGAAAATTAAAATCTCAAGTGGACTGCAGTACAGGAAACAATTTGATTGAACATCTACCATTGAAAATTTTTTGGAGGCCAAAGAAGTTTTGGATCAAGCTGATGTTTGTGCTTTCTCTTCATCCATGTCGTCCATTTGTTTTTCAAGATAATTTTAGTGGTTGAGTCTAAAATAAAAGTACTCCCAAAGCTCAAATGGACCACACGATAAGAAACAATGCGAATAATGACTTCCACCATTTGAACCATGCTAGGGCCCATAGTGTTTTTTATTTGTCATCCAACCTGTTCATAAGATTACACAGAGATGGATGGAGGTAAAAAAATAAATATCAGCTTATCCAAAACTTCAGTGGGCCCCAAGAAATTTTCAACGGTATAATTTCAATTCACACGATTTCCCGTGGTGAGGTCCACTTGAGATTTGAATATTTCTAATTTTTGGGATCAAGCCATACAATTATCTGTTAAAATGGATGGACGGAGTAGATAAAATATACAAATCATGGTGGACCTCATAGAGTTTACTCAGTACGCTTAGGGCGTGTTTGGGCGATGGGATTAGAAGGGATTAGGTGGGAAGGGATTAAAAAAACATAATTATTACCATGGGATAAGATTAATGCCCTGCTTTGTTAGTAATACGTTGGTATATTGAATGAATATACTCACCATCATTTGAAATTACCGAGAATAACAAACATGTGTTATATCTAAACTGTTCATTTGTTTTGTAGCCTCATTTTATGGCATGGGCCTAAAAATGAGGTAGATCCAAAACTTATGTGGCCCAAAGAAGTCTTCAACGGTAAGTATTCAATCCCCGTTGCTTTCTATGTTAGGGTCCACTTTAGCTTTAGATTTACCTGATTTTTTTGGCCCATGCTCTAAAATAATCTTGAAAAATGGGTGGACGGTGTGGATATAGCCCACACATCATGGTGGGACCTGCACAACTTGCTAACATTGAGTGAAATTGGCACGGGACGCAATGCAATTCCATCTAATCTAATCTAATTCCATTCTTCCCAAACATGGACTGCAATTGGCACAGGACCAGATGAATCCCATCCCACTGGGAACGGATTGGCTACTCCCCCTGACACCAGCCCCGTGGCTGTGTTCGGTAGTCCGTGGGCCCCACCATGATGTATGTATTTCATCCAATCTGTTCATACATTTTTAAAGATCATTTTAAGCCTTCATTAAAAAAATAAGAGGGATATAAATCTTAAGTGGACCACACCCCAGGAAAACAATAGTGATTGGATATCCATCATTTAAATCCTCCTAAGGCCCACCGTACTGTTTATCTGACATCCAATCTGTTGATTAGGTCATAAAGGCCCAGGTGAAGGGAAAAAACAAATATCAGCTTGATCCAATACTGTTATGGCCCCCAAAAAGTTTTTAATGGTCGAGGTTCACTTGAGATTGGGATATATCTAATTTCTTTTTGTATAATATCATAAAATGATCTATAAAAATAGATGGATGGCATGGATGAAACACATACATCATGGTGGGGGCCACAGACCAACAAACACCAGCCATTGGCCGGTGGCAGGGGGAGTAGCCAATCCGTTTCCCATCCCACCTAATCCCTTCTAGAGCTGGGCATTTCTGACCCGATCTGGCCCGTTCCGATCTGATCCGATGGCCTAGATCGGTGAGGGTCGAGTTGGGGCATCCAGATCCAAATGCTTTCCGGATCAAATTTGGATCGTTGTTAATCCGAACCGATTCGACCCGAAACCCGATCCGAATGGATCCGATCCGACTCGTCCCGACCCGAACCGGAGTAGATAAACCACATGCATTGCTATATATCTGTTGTAGGTCACCTGCTGCGGAAGGCTTCCTCAGGGAGTGTGGAAGACGGAGAAAAGATGCCTGCTGCGGAAGGCTTCCTCAAGGGAGTGTGGAAGACGGCGAGAGGACGCCTGCTGCGGAAGGCTTCCTGTGATGGGATACAAGGTGGGGTCTACCGTGATGTTTATGAGAAATCCAACCCGTTCATCCATTTTTTGAGCTCATTTTAGGGTATGTGAACAAAAATTAGGAGGATCCAAAACTCGACTGGGCCCTACAAGATGAAATAGTGAGAAAAGAAATTCCTACCGTTGAAACCTTCTTAGGATTCGTCTTGATGTTTGTATGCCATCCAAACTGCTTATAAGGTCTTTTTTTACTGGGATGAAGTGAAAACGCCGAAAACAAAAAAACTTACACAGACACAAAGCTTTGATTTCCATCTAAATATTTCAATGGTGAAAAATAAATTCCCACTTTTTCATCTCTTTTGGGCCATTTGAGTTTTCGATTCACCTTATTTTTTCACACTGGTCCTAAAATGAGATTAAAAAACAGATGGTCGGGTTTGATTTCTCACTAACATCGCAGTGGGCCGCACCCGGAATACCTGCGCAGGAGCTTCCTACGAAAGCCTTCCGCAAAACGCATTGAGTGAGAGTGACATCTGACACTCCTCGAGCTCCGGGTTGTATGAACGGTTCAAAGGAGATCAAAGTTATATGCCCCACCGTGATGTATTTATTATATCTACACCGTTTATATATTTTTACAGATGGTTATAAATTATTATCCAAGAAATGAATAATATCCAAAGATCATCTAGACCACACCACAACTTGCAGCAGATATAATGATTTTCACCTTAAACAACTCGCATGGTCCACTTGATAGTTAGATCCGTCTTATTTTTCGTCTCAAGACTTAAGAAGAGCTCGCCAAATGCGTGAACGGTTTAGATATAACACATACCCCGTGATCAAACTCACAGGACTTGCTAATGTCAATACAGTGCAATGCACTGTGTGCAAAGACGCATTGGCCAGTTGCTTTCTTGCTAAGCAAGCCACCGCCACTGAGCTTCCGTACCCGGATTGGCTACTCCCTACCACAAGCCGGTCTGTGCTCTGTGGACCCCAACATGACTTATGTGTTTCATCCATACTGTCCATATATTTTTCCATATAATTTTATGATATGAGACCAAAAGTGAGGTATACATCAATCTCATTTGGACCACATTACAGAAAATAGTGTCGAATGAGCGTCGATCATTAAAACCCTTCTGGGTCTGTAAAAGTTTTGGATCAAGCTGATATTTGTTTTCTCCCTTCATCTGTGCATGTATGACATAATTAACAGATTGGATGTCAAATAAACAGTACAATGGACCTTAGGATGATTGTAATGGTGGATAGCCAATTGCTATTATTTTCCTTTAGTGTGGTCCACCTGAGATTCATATCCCTCTCAATTTTTGTGTCAGGCCTAAAATGATCTTTAAAAATAGATGAGTGGAATGGATGAAACACATGCATCATGGTGGGGCCCACATAGCACTGACCACAGCCACAGGGTTGGTGGCAGGGGGAGTAGCCAATCCTTTCCTTGTGCTTTCGTGAAGAGCACGTCTGCTCCACGTGTCGTGCAATGGTGAGCGGAGCCTGTGCCTCTAGCTCTGAGTTGTACGAACGGTGCAAATGAGATGAAAATTACATGGCCCACAATGATGTATTTATTATATCCAAACCGTTTATTCAATTTTGGTGATCATTTCAGAGCATTTGAAAAAAATTGAATAATATCTAAAGCTCAAATTGACCACACCGAAAATAGGAACAAGGATAATGATTTTTACCGTTAAATATTTTGATCCGAATCGTGCCCAACTCGATCCGACTCAGATTTCCTGACCAAGTCGGACTCGGTTGGTCGAGACCAGCTAATGAAATCGGTTCGATCGAGTCGGATCTCTCAGCATCGATGTCGAATCGGTTCGGGTCGAATCGGCCATTTCCTACATTTTGAATCAGATCGAGTTGGACCCAATCCGATCTGACTCGGTCCGATGCCCAGCTCTAATCCCTTCTAATCCCACTGCCCAAACACGCCCTAGCGTAGTGAGTTACTTAGTACGTAATCCGCTTCCCTCTCTCTCAGTATGCAATCCGCTCTCCCTCCGCTTCCCTCTCTCTCAGTACGCAATCCGCTCTCCCTCCCTCCCTCTCTCATCGATAGCAAATCCGCATCCCCCTCTCCTCTCTCTCTCTCTCGCCCTCCTCTTCTCCCTCTATCTCTCTCTCTCTCTCTCAGCTTGTCGGTAGCTAATCTACGTCCCCTCTCCCCTCTCTCTTTCCCTCCTCTTTCTACTCCAAACCCTAACCCATCATCCACCGACGATGTCCATAGTCTTCCCCATCTGCGGTAGTAGCGGATCTCATCCCAATGCATGGCCGCCCAACCTCCATCAACAACAGCTACCATCACAAGAGGCTTCTCGTCCCTCATTGTCAACAACCACCACCATCAAATCGAAGGTACTCTCTCGATCTCTCTTCCTTCATCTCTGTCTATCTCATTTCCCCTTTCGATTTGGGGATTTTAGGGCTTAAGGATTTGGGGATTTTAGGGCTTATAGAATTGGGGATTTTAGGGCTTACAGATTTGGGGATTTTAGGGCTTACAGATTTTGGGGATTTTAGGGCTTACAGATTTTGGGGATTTTAGGGTTTATAGATTTTGGGGATTTTAGGGCTTACAGATTTGGGGATTTTAGGGCCCCAAGAATGTCATGTGCAGATAAAAGCCCCTATTATATCATATATTAGCTGTTATTGGGAAAAAATGGTCTTTTGAAAATAGAGGCTATTGTTTTACATGCATTTTTCATGACATAACAAATGTAGAGTGACCCTCCTGTCTAAATTGGCTGTTACCACTGGTGTTTTCTAAACCTTCACTCTTTTTTTTTGGTATTTATTAAATACGTTTTAAATCAAGTTTTGAACCAGTATTAGTTGTCCATTTGTCTCATGGACTATAATCCACCTGATGAGCAGAGTGGTTTGAGTTTTTTTGGCTAGGATGTCTACAAGGAGAACGAAAAGAAATTACATGGATACTCTATTCCCAAATTTAGTTGGATTTGACCTTTTGATATATCAGTTGGTATTCCTCAATGCCTTAAGTAAATATGATTTCTTATGTCATATATCAATTTAAATAGTATTTGGATGGCTGGCTGTATAACAACTGGCTTGCTGCTGTAAATTCTCATGGCTATTTGACTGGCTAACACTATAATGACTAGCCTCTTGTTTGGATCAAGATTTAAACTAAATTGAGAGAGGAAGAGAATGCAAATTCAAACCCTTTGTGTGTGTGTGTGTGTGGGGGGGGGGGGGGGGGGGGTTGGGGTTTGTTTTGTTTTGTTTTGTGTTTGGCCAAGCATTTTCTCTGTTTTTTTTTTTTTTTTTTTTTTTTCTCTTGGGTGAGATGTGTCTTCTTGGATGATAGTTCACACAATGAACATTCATGAGTTCTCTTGGAGAATGGGTACCCATTCCTGCTTGTCTTCACTATAAACATTTAAATATCCTCTTGCAAATGCATCAGCTCCTTAATGCTACTTCTTATATCCACTTAGATTATCTGTAACCCATTTATCAAGGATGTCTGATGAAGCAAATTTCTTCTATACTTATATTTTGCAAGATAACAGGGAAGACAAAACAGCTGAGAAACAAAATTGTGTTATTTTTCTGATAGGGCTCTATAATACAGTATTTGATGTCAATCATGATAAAGAAAGAGCTCAAGCCATAGGTATTGAACCAAATGGATTCAGCTTTGATGGGGCTGATTCCTCAGGTGTTGATTATGCTCTCAACAGGTAAGTGTGGTTAACACATTTCTTACTTAGATATTGTTGTAATTTGTTACTACTTTATTGGCTACTGCATCTCTTTTAAATGGAAACATTGTAAAAATAGTACTTCTTAACAATGATGGTAATGTTTTGCAATTCATTGGTATGTAACCACAATGTCAGTACTTCTTAACAATGATGGTAATGATTCTAAACCTTCAACGGGTGGTAATTTTGGAATCATGTTTTTATACGTTAGGTCGTAACATAACATTAACATGGCCTTTTTGTTACTTAACGCTGTGATTTTGAATGCCAGGCCTTATACATAACAGGGGGTGTCCATTTGAAGCCCTAGCATTTAGAGGGATTGTTTCAATATCTCCTTTGATCTGCTCTCAAACCTATTATGTTGAAGGGCACACCTATTTTGTTGGGTAGAACACTTATTTTAATATCATAATGATTGGATAATCTCAACCATCTGATATTACCATTGAATTTAGACCATTTAGACCATTTTCTTTTTGACCAAGGTATTGAGGAACTTTGAGTTGCACTTCTCTTTCTTAAACGTGTACATTTTTCTTAACCTCGAGTTACACTCTTCTTCTTCTTCTTCTTTTTTCACGTTAACATGTTTTAATCCCACCTTGTGTATTGTAGGCCACATCCATTCAATTTGGTATAGATCCCTATTGTTAATTTAATTTACACAAGTACACATTTGTTAAAATATCATTGTAAAGCCTTTTCTTGTAAAAAACTCATTCTGAGAAGGCAGCATTCACTGTGATAGCACCTCATAACATGCTTTTTATCATATAATTTCATTGTGAACAGGAAACTACAGTGAGAGTAGAATTTGGTGATTCCACCACTGCTGCAGATCCTTCTGATGCCCACACGATCAGCCAGTCCTTTCCCCATATGTATGATCAGCCGTTGCCTCACTTCCTGAGAGCAACTGTAAGCCCCGTATCCTAGACCGTACCGTTCCGTAGGATTCTGCGATCTTTCCGGTCGAATTCTAGTAACCTTCGACCCTTAACCGGTATTTACGTACGATCCTGATTCACACAATGTCGACCCGAGTCGACTCAACCTAAGACTAGTACCTTAGCGACTATGTTGTCAACGCGGTTCCGATGCCGCGACTAGCGCATTGAGGCGATACTCTGGCCAGGAGATGTGGGCTAGCGTTCGATGTGAGAAAAATGCCGCGCGTACGAATTTCGAGAGAATCTCTATAAAAGGTCACATCAATCAATCAACAATCAATCCCATCAATCCATCACCTCTCACCCTTCCCCAAGCAACCCCAAAGTCAAAAAGGCTCTTACACACCCATACCTCTCTTACAACATTTGCCACAAAAGTCAAAAAGTTCTTACACTCATCACTTACCACATCCATCACTCCATCACCCATCACTCTCACTCACTCTCTCTCTCTCTTTACAACTCTCTCTCCCCTTCATTTTCAAACTCATTCCAAGCAACCCAAACACCCCATACGTCCAAGCTTCCCCATCTCTCCCAAAAACCACATGTGTGGCCTACCCTCTCATCTCCCATCTCAACCATCCAAATCTCATCTCTTCCGTTGGAATCAAAGCTAAGGAGTAAAGGAAGCTAAGGGAGCAAGAAGAAAGTGGTGGGTGATCTTAGATAGTTGTTTTTCATTCATTTCGTTTGATCAAGAGTCCATATATGTGGGACCCACCTTGACGTATATTTGTACGAGGGGCCCATAGTGGCGGGGTCCCTCCATCCTCACCGATCTCTCTCTCTCTCTCTCTCTCTCTCTCTCTCTCTCTCCCTTTTCCTTTGTGTATGATGACTTATGGCCCACTTGATGTATGTATCTCATCCATACCATCCAAATAGTGGGCCACCTTGCCTTTTTTTTCTTGTTTTTTTTGGTATGGGCCATCCAAATGGTGGGCCACCCGGATGAAAAGGGAAGCACAAATATTAGTCGGATCCAAAACAGGTGGGCCATGTGGGACCCACCTTGATGGGGTATACATCCAGACCGTCCGTCCAGGCGGACTCACCAGTGAGAGTGGGTAGTAGTGAGGTGGATGACAGTGGGAGTAGCTAACAGTAGAGTGTGTGCTGACATGAGCGTGTACTGACATGAAGTGTGTGCTGACAGTGGGTGTGCTAGCAAGAGGAGTGTTGACTGGCGTAGGGTCCATGGGACCCACACACTTCATCAATCCGTGTAGATGGGCCACACCATGGTGTGTGCTTTATCCAAACCGTCCGCCGTTCTGGACGGTGGACCATGGCCGTGTGGGGCCCACTTCCACGCCTAATCCATAGCTCACTGGCAGATTGAGTGGAGATAGCTCGCTATAACACCGAGGCCTTGGTATCGTCCCCTAGTGAGGGTGGCTAATGGTGAAGTGTCAACTGACGGTGGGTCCGTGGGATCCACCCCATCCATGCTATCCATCCGTTTATGATGGCCCACCATGATGCTTGTATTGTGTCCACCGTCCATCTGACGGTGGACACACCCCACGTGTGGGGCCTCCCCTTGATCCACGTGACCGTCCAGGCCGTGGATGGCCTGGACGTTGTTGTCTGCATATAATATATATAGTATATAGTACATATATTATATATATTATATAACATATATACAATGCATGAGGGTGGGCCCTACGTAGGACCCACCTTTGTTTTGGTTGCTGGAAAGAGAAGGAAAGGAAAAAGAATAGAAAAACAAAGTAGAAAGAAAAAGTGAAAAAGAAAGCAGCACGTGGCTGCTCTCTCTCTCTTCATCTCTCTCACTCTCTCTCTCTTCATCTCTCTCACTCTATATCTCTCTCTATCTCTCTCTCTTTCTCTCTCTTTGAATGTCTGTAACATGTAGGCCCCGCATGATGTATGTGTTTTACACATGCCATCCATCCGACGGTGGGACCCACTCCCTATGTATATGCGTTATCTACATCGTCCCTTATTTGAACGGTGGGGCCCACCATGATGCAAGTGTTGTATCCATGCCGTCCAACCATTTATGATATCATTTTAAGACATGGGAAAATAAGTAAATCAGATCTAAAGTTCAAATGGACGCCACCATTTAAATAGTGGACTGTGGTATCCACCGCTCAACTTCTGAGGGCAGCATTAGTTCCCAATTGAGTTGTTATTTGTTTTCATTACATCTATCTCTATGTTAACTTGTGAATAGGTTGGATCTCAAAAATATATGAGGGTGGGCCCGATTTGATATACTTGAGGCCCAATTGATTCGCCCCATTCGACTTGGCCCAATTGATTCGCCCCATTCGACTCGGCCCATTTGATTGGCCCATATGTTTAGGCCCACCTTGATATACATGAAGCCCATCTTAAGAGGCCCATTTGATGTAACTAAGGCCCATGGGTTGAGGCCCAATAGGATGTACACAAGTCCGTTACAATATGTAACCCTACCATAGTTTGAATAATGATGTTTATGGCAGCCGTGCCTTGGGAGTAATGTTAGTTTGATGTCCACATTGTAAGAATAATGTTGGTTAAATATCCGCATTATGATTCTCCCTAGGGCCCATTGTTAGGCCCATACTTGTAGGCCGTCTAGGCCCATCTTCGTTATGAACAACATCCATCACCATATAATAAGCTTAGTATAGTTTCATGATTCATGATCATACGCATCATATATATGCTTGATATGATGAGTGGCTGATAATAGCATATGCCTTCAGGCAGATTGTTTAGGGGCTCCCGGATAGGCGGTGTTGCCCTACATGAGCGCACGATACGCGCAAGACTGTTGCATGACTGGATAGTGTGATTCATGCATTTGCATTGTGTGATATGGTCCTGTATGCCCTAACGACATCAAGGCCATAGCCGCCACAGGCATATCGTGGTTGGCAGGATTAGATACCGAAAATCTTGTTCTACATGGGGTGCTATAGATATCCCTGGGTGAAAGTCCCTAAACCCTTATGGTACCAAGAGGTTGCTCCAACGTCTAGACCGAGTGGGTGCATGAGCGCCGAGTGCCGATTACCAGATAGCTACATTTTTCACTGTGTCGTAGTCGGTTGGAAGGGGGTGCGGCCTTACCTGCCTGAGAGGAGAGGGCAAAGCTAGGCTAAGTTTGACCAGCTTTGGAATGGGTCTACTATCGATGAGCTGAGCCCGATATTGGCAGGTGGATAGTGAGGTCTCTTTCACTTGCCTTATTGCGCGCGATGAGGCGGCAATCTGATTTAGAGTATACTAGACCCCAGTTATATTCCAAAGATAAGTCGTACTGATATGTGGACTTAGATGAGGATTTGTATGCTTCAGTTGCATTTCGCATCGCATGGCCTTGGTATGACCGACATAATTCATACTTTGCATCGCATAGCCTTGGTACGGCTAGTGGTATTCATGGGTTCATCAGCATGTTCCGTATTACTCTAATACTGCATATCTGCATTACTACTTGTGCACACACTTATACCACCCTCTAAGCTTTCTATAAGCTTATGTACGACCGTTGCATGCAGGTGAAGTTGGACCGCAGCAGTGCTGAGGCAGGAGCACATAGCAAATCTTCTTGGATCTTTTTGTCCTTTATCATTGTATTTTCTTCATGCTCATTGTACTTGTAAAGTTTTTGATCGTAGTGGAAATGTGATTGAGTTTTTGGTTGTTGTTTGTGGGTTATGCCTTGGTTATACTTATTATGAATCAAACTGATGTTGAAAATCCTCCTCGTAGCATCCTAGGATTGGAACCTGGCGAATGGGCGCTGGGAGCCGAGAATGGGGTTCTACGGAGGCTGTCAGCGTCGGATTCGGCGATCGAGAATTTTGTGAGCCCGGTTTTCGAGTTTGGAGCGTGACAGGAACTGCCAAGGTCTCTGAGGCTGAAATCGTCGCCAACTTAACAGAAAGACAAATAACATCAGTGGCCACAGATTGCAACCTGTATTTAAGCAAGATTCGAGGTGCCATCAATAATACTAATAGAATCCTCCAGGTCAGATTGTTGATTAGACTTGATTTTATTTAAATGATCTTGATAATCCATTTTATTTAAATGAGCAGACCCAGATGTGTGTCGGAGCTATCCAGATGGATGATGAATGTATTTGTGAATGTAAATAAAAATAAAAAACTTATAATATATATATATATATATATGTTATCAATGGAGGATACCTTGTTTAGGGGGACATGAAATTCTTGTAGCTTATGGTATGGTGCCCCAATATTGGTTGTATGTTACTAGCATGTAGTAGATAATACAAGGTTCAATAGTAGATAATACTAGAGAATACCTAAACTTAAACCTACACTTATAATTTATAACCGAAACCTATAACCTAAACCTATACCTAAAACCCAAACGTAAACCCGATCTCAAACCCGAATTCCTAAACCTAAACCTTAACGTATTCTCAAATCCCTAAACCGTAACCTACACCTAATCCTAATCTTAACTCCCTAACCTAAACCTAAACCAAAACCTAAACTTAAAAACCCAAACCTAAACCTAAACCCAAACCCGATCCCGATTTCCTAAACCTAAACTTATCACCTTAACCTAAACCTATTCTCAAATCTCAAAACCTATAACCTAAACCTAAACCTAAACCTAAACCTTAACCTTAACCTTAACCTAAACCTAAATCCAAACCTAAACCTAAACCTTAACCTCTAACCTAAACCTTAACCTAAACCTATAACCTAAACTCAATTCCCTAAACCTTAACCTATAACCTACCCTAAACTTAAACCTAAACCTATAACCTTAACCTAAACATAAAACCTAAATCAAAATCTAAACCTATACTTGTAACATAAACCTATTCTTATAACTTAAACCTATTCTCAAATCCCAAAACCTATAACCTAAACCTAAACCTAAACCTATAACCTAAACCTAAAAACTTAAACCTAAACCTATTCTCAAATTCCAAAACCTATAACCCGAACCTAAACCTAAACCTTAACCTATAACCTACAACATAAACTCGATTCCCTAAACCTTAACTCAGTAACCTAACCTAAACCTAAACCTAAACCTATAATCTTAACCTAAACATAAAACCTATACTTATAACATAAACCTATACTTATAACCTAAACTTATTATTATAACCTAAACCTATTCTCAAATCCCAAAACCTATAACCTAAACCTAAACGAATAACCTATAACCTAAACCTAAACCTATAATCTAAATGTATTCTCAAATCCCTAAACTAAACATACACATAATCCTAACCTCAACTCCCTAATCAAAACCTAAACTTAAACTTGAAAACCCAAACCTAAACCCGTTCCCGAACCCGAACCCGAACTCGATTTCCTAAAACTAAACCTTAACCTATTCTCAATTCCCTAAACCTTAACCTATAACCTAACTTAAACCTAAACCTATAACCTATACTTATAACTTAAACCTAAACCTATAACCTAAACCTAAGCCTAAAACCTAAACCTATGACCTAAAACCTAAATGTATTCTCAAATCCCTAAACCTAAACCTACACCAAATCCTAATCTCAATTCCGTAACCTAAACCTAAATCTAAACCTAAACTCGAAAACCCAAACCTAAACCCGATCTTGAACTCGAACTCATTTCATAAACCTAAGCCTTAACCTATTCTCAATTCCTTGAACCTATAGTATATAACCTAAACTTAAACCTTAAACTAAACCTAAACCTAAACCTATAACCAAAACCTTAACCTAAACCAAAACATATGACCTAAAACCTTAACCTATAAACTATAACCTATAACCTATAACCTAAACTTATAACCTATAACCTAACCTTAACCTAAATCTAAAACCTAAACCTTAACCTATAACCTATAACCTAAAACCTAAACCTAAACCTAAAAGTATTCTCAAATCTCTAAACCTAAACCTACACCTAATCCTAATCTCAACTCCCTAACCTAAACCTAAACCTAAATTTGAAAACCCAAACCTAAACCCGATCCCGAACCCGAACAGCGAACCCGATTTCCTAAACCTAAACCTTAACTTATAACCTAACCTAAACCTAAACCTATAACCTGCACTTATAATCTAAACCTAAAACCTAAACCTAAACCTAAAACCAAAATGTATTCTCAAATCCTTAAACCTAAACATAATCCTAATCACAACTCCCTAACCTAAACTTAAACCTAAACTTGAAAACCCAAACCTAAACCCGATCTCGAACCCGAACCCGATTTCATAAACCTAAACCTTAACCTTAACCTATTCTCAATTCCTTAAAGCTATAACCTATATACCATAACCTATAACCTAAACTTATAACCTAAACCTTAACCTAAACCTAAACCTAAACCAAAACCTATAACCTAAACCTTAACTTAAACCTAAACCAAAACTTATAACCTAAACCTTAACCTATAACCTATAACCTAAACTTATTACCTATTACCTAAACTTAACCTAAACCTAAAACCTAAATGTATTCTCAAATCCCTTAACTTAGACCTACACCTAATCCTAATCTTAACTCCCTAACCTATACCTAAACCTAAACTTAAAAACCCAAATCTAAACCCGATCCCGAACCCGAACCCGATTTCCTAAACCTAAACCTTAACCTATTCTCAATTCCCTAAACCTATAGCTTATAAGCTAAACCTTTCCCTAAACCATAACCTTAACTTAAACCAAAACGTATGACCTCAAACCCAAATGTATTCTCAAATCTCTAAACCTAAACCTCGCACCTAATCCTAATCTTAACTCCCTAACCTAAACCTAAACATAAACTTGAAAACCCAAACCTAAACCCGATCCCAAACCTAAACCCAATTTCCTAAATCTAAACCTTAACCTATTCTCAAATCCCTAAACCTAAACCTACACCAAATCCTAATCTCAACTCCCTAACCTAAACCTAAACCTAAACGTGAAAATCCAAACCTAAACCCGATCCCGAACCCAAACCCGAACCCGATTTCCTAAACCTAAACCTTAACCTATTCTCACTCCTAAAGCTATAACCTATATACCATAACCTATAACCTAAACCTAAACCTTAACCTAAACCTATAACCTAAACCTTAACCTAAACCTAAACCAAAACCAATAACCTAAACCTTAACTCAGTAACCTATCACCTAAACTTATAACCTATTACCTAACCTACACCTAAACCTAAACCTAAACCTATAACCTAAAACCTAAACCTAAACCTAAAACCTAAATGTATTCTCAAATCCCTAAACTTAGACCTACACCTAATCCTAATCTCAACTCCCTAACCTAAACCTAAACCTAAACTTGAAAATCCAAACCTAAACCCGATCCCGAACCTGAACCCGATTTCCTAAACCTAAACCTTAACCTATTCTCAATTCCCTAAACCTATAGCTTATAACGTAAACCTAAACCTTAACCTAAACCTATAACCTTAACCTAAACCAAAACGTATAACCTCAAACCTAAATATATTCTCAAATCTCTAAACCTAAACCTACACCTAATCCTAATCTCAACTCCTTAACCTATACCTAAACCTAAACTTGAAAACCCAAACCTAAACCCAAACCCGAACACGAACCCGATTTCCTAAACCTAAACCTCAACCTATTCTCAAATCCCTAAACCTAAACCTACACCTAATCCTAATCTCAACTCCCTAACCTAAACCTAAACCTAACTTGAAAAGCCAAACCTAAACCCGATCCCGGAACCCGAACCCGATTTCCTAAACCTAAACCTTAACCTATTCTCACCCTAAACCTTAACCTATAACCTAACTTAAACCTAAACCTATAACCTACACTTATAACCTAAACCTAAAGCTATAACATAAACCTAAACCTAAGCCTAAAACCTAAACCTATGACCTAAAACCTAAATGTATTCTCAAATCCTTAAACCTAAACCTACACCTAATCCTAATCTCTACTCCCAAACCTAAACCTAAACCTAAACTTGAAAACCCAAACCTAAACCCGATCCCAAACCGTAACCCGATTTCTAAACCTAAACCTTAACCTATAACATAACCTAAACCTAAACCTATAACCTACACTTATAACCTAAACCTAAACTTGAAAACCTAAACCTAAACCCGATCCCGAACTGAACCCGATTTCCTAAACCTAAACCTTAACCTATTCTCAATTCCCTAAACCTATAGCTTATAACCTAAACTTAAACCTTAACCTAAACCTAAACCTAAACCTATAACCTAAACCAAAACCAAAACCTATGACCTAAAACCTTAGCCTATAACCTATAACCTAAACTTATAACCTATAACCTAACTGAAATGGCCAAGCTATATGTCCTAGAGGGGGGGTGAATAGGACAATGCCAAATAAAACTTATAATAGCGGAAATAAATAAAGTATGATAGCCAATGAAACAACTAAATAAACCACAATGCAGAAATGTAAAGCAACCTCAAATTTAAGATCTTGAGAGGTTGATACAAACGTTGTTCTAAGGACAACCTTACACCAAAAACCAGAGTTTATGGTAGGACAACCTTATTTCTAGAAAAGTCTTTGTATCAAATCTCAAACCGAAGATGAATAAAGAAATAAATACAAACTGTACTGAAAGTAAATTGCATTCATAATTATATATTGTTCTAGGAACAACCATGCACCATAAGAATGGCAGGGCAACCTTGCTGGAACAATTTTGGAAATTAAAGCTCAAATTAATAAAGGAATAGCAAGAGATAAATTGCTGAAATAAATCTCTAAACTATTACAACATTCCCCACACTTGCTTGTAATATAAATTGTTACAACATTCACATTCACATGTACATTCCACAAAAACTGAATGATAAAAGATAAAGAATTAAGCAAGCATTCAATCCACAAGACAAGGAGTTATCGTGGTTCGCCTGTGTGTTCACCAACTATTATACAACAGCCACACAGAATGTTACTCTACTCCTAATATCCTCACACAGGGGATATTAGCGTTCACTAATAAAATAGGTTTCATAGGTTCACCTAAAACCTTCACAATTGTGTCTTTTAAACTCGGGCTTACACAATACAAAAACCCCACAATCTGAGTTTTCTGGCTCTCCTCAGACAACCACACAAATTGAGATTTTTCTGGCAAATCTCAAACAAAAATCAAAATAGAATGAAATTTACAAAACTGTAAAATACCTGGATTTCTCCTCTTGTAGCAGCCCGAAAGAACCAATCGGAGTAGAAGTTCAAATATGGAAGTTCAATGTCCAATACTCACTTTACAATGGTTCTAAGTTCTAATTAATTTTAAATGAAATCAGATTGGGCTAGCTCTATTTGATTTTAATTCCAAGAAGAAGGAATACAGAAATTCCTCTTTTCAAATCTGATTGGAATATAGAATAAAATTAAAAAGTAAAAAGTTAACAAAAGGAATTAGAATGATGCACAATATAGCTTAAAAATAAACACAACTTATCTCAGAGTGGAGCCTTGAATTTACTTGATATTTGATGATATAAAACTCTGAAATTCGTGTGTTATTTATAGCTGCAGAAACTCGTCTTCGACTGGTCCTAGGGTCACCATGACTGGTCCTAGAAAAAACGGATTTTTGAATATTTGGACGCGATCGAATAAAACCGTTGTTCGACCGGTCGTAGGCAGTCCACGACTGGTCGAAGGCTGTCCACGACTGGTCAAGACCCCTCTTCGACTGGTCGTGTGACACTTGATTTAGTTGCTGGAGTTCGAGTCGAAGCTCTACGACTGGTCGAGGTTCGAGTCGAGACCTCCCCACGACCGGTTGATCAGACTCCAGGACTGGTCGTAGACGAACCAGAAAATTCGATAAATTTTAACAAATCTAGGACTGGTCCTGGAAATTCTAAGACTGGTCGAGCCAGTGCTAGGGCTGGTCGAATAAGGACTAGGACTAGTCTTAGAGTAGAGTAAACAGATTTATACATAGTTAAATGATGAATCCAAAATGACCTATCCTAAGGTCAGTCTAATGGTCTATCAAACTTGAAATATGTAGTATGCACATTGAACTTCATTCATTCAGCGAAGGTAGACCTATGATCCTTCTTGATGTAGCTTGAATATGAGATGTAGCTTCAAACAACGCTTGAATCAAATCTTGGCCTTGAAGAACCTTGTACTTGAAACTAGTATAAGACTTCTTCTTCAAGTCTTCTTAAATATCTTCAGTAGTGTAATTTGAAGTAGCTTGAATATGTTTGTCTTGACTTCAATTCTTGCCATAGTGTCTTAAATAGATTTAACAAGCTAACACAAGATCACAAGATACATGCATATAGGTTTTGACACACAAAATTTGAACACGAAAGAGGAATTAAATGATAGCACTTACACTAACATTAACCTAAACCTAAAACCTAAACCTTAACCTATAACCTAAAACCTAAACCTAAACTTAAACCTAAAACCAAAATGTATTCTCAAATCCCTAAACCTATACATAATCCTAATCTCAACTCCTTAACCTAAACCTAAACCTAAACTTGAAAACCCAAACCTAAACCCGATCCCGAACCCGAACCCGATTTCCTAAACCTAAACCTTAACTTATTCTTAATTCCCAAACCTTAAAACCTAAACCTAAACCTAAACCTTAACCTTAACCTAAACCTAAACCTATAACCTAAACCTTAACCTAAACTAAAACCTATGACCTAAAACCTTAACCTATATCCTATAACCTATAACCTATAACCTAACCTAAACTTAAACCTTAACCTATAACCTAAAACCTAAACCTAAACCTATAACCTAAATGTATTCTCAAATCCCTAAACCTAAACCTACACCTAATCCTAATCTCAACTCCCTAACCTAAACCTAAACCTAAACTTGAAAATCCAAACCTAAACCCGATCCTCCGAACTCGAACCCGAACTCGATTTCCTAAACCTAAACCTTAACCTATAACCTAACCTAAACCTAAACCTATAACCTCGCACTTATAACCTAAACCTAAGCCTAAAAGCTAAACCTAAACCTAAAACTGAAATGTATTCTCAAATCCTTAAACCTAAACCTAATCCTAATCTCAACTCCCTAACCTAAACTTAAACCTAAACTTGAAAACCCAAACCTAAACCCGATCCAGAACCCGAACCCGATTTCCTAAACCTAAACCTTAACCTTAACCTATTCTCAATTCCCTAAAGCTATAACCTATATACCATAACCTAAACCTAAACCTAAACCTATAACCTATAACCTAAACCTTAACCTATAACCTATAACCTAAACTTATAACCTATTACCTAACCTTAACCTAAACCTAAAACATAAACCTAAACCTAAACCTAAACCTACAACCTAAAACCTAAACCTAAATCTAAAACCTAAATGTATTCTCAAATCCCTAAACTTAGAGCTACACCTAATCCTAATCTCAACTCCCTAACCTAAACCTAAACCTAAACTTGAAAACCCAAACCTAAACCCGATCCCGAACCTGAACCCGATTGCTGTAATAATGTAGCCCAATCACATGGCAACAAACAAGAATGTATCCCTTTTTAACACATGCCCAATCACAAAGCTTTAATTTTTGTTGTTGTTTCTATTAATTGAAACACTTTTTTGCATTATTTGCTTGCATTAGTTTTATTTTAAAAAAGTGCCCACTTTTTTGGAAGAAGTTTCCGCAATTCTTCATGATTCTGAATTATAATATTTTGTTGGTTAAATATGTTTTTATTAGATGAAAGACACAAAAAGAAAATTATTGTTGATTTTTTTCCTTTTTTTATTTATGATGTTAAACTTATATGTATTATGCGTGGATGAATGTAATGTGGATAAGATTGTTTGTGTTTGGATGAATGTAGTTTATGTTTGGATGGATTTACATAGTTTGGGTTTAGATGGATGTGAATGTGAATATGATGAAATATATTATATAACAGGTGTATATCAAGAAGAATACGATGAAATATATTGTAACAGGTCAAATTTGAAAATGTCCTTTCAAGGGTGATAAGAGACGGTTGATAGCAGTCCTATTTAAAGACATAAGAGACGGTCCACAACGGTCCTCTTTAAGGACGGTCCATGACCGTCCTTTGAAGGCTCATAAGAGACGGTTCATAGCAGTTCTCTTTAAGGATGGTCCATGACCATCCTTTTAAAGGACGGTCCATGGCCATCCTTTGAAGGCTCCTAAGAAACGGTGCATGACAGTCCTTTTTAAGGATGGTCCATGGCCGTCCTTTAAAGGCTCATAAGAGACGGTCCATGACCGTCCTTTTTAAGGATGGTCTATGACCGTCCTTTTTTGTCAATAAGAACGACGGTTTTCAACCATCCTTTAAGTAATACAACACGTCAAAATTTGACGGCTCATGCGATGGTCCATGACCATCCTTTTTGGTCATTTGAGACGGTTTTAGACCGTCCTTTTTTCACTGTTTTGGCGTAGTGAGTATGATTCCATTTCATCGTTTATAGCTTCTTTCCAGAAAGTTGTCTCTAGAGGATACCTCTTTATATGTTTCAGGATCATCTTCTATAGCCATCACTATAGGTATTTTTTTATAACATTTTCTCCATCTCCTTTTACAAGATGGAAAATAACGCATTGTGAGTCTATGTAGTCATTTCCTAAAATCTTCTCTATTCTTGTCCTTTGACTCCTACAAGGTTCAACAGGAGCTTCCACTATCTGTGGAGCTGTGCTATCTAGTTCTCTATTAGGAGTTTGGATTTCATTATCCTTTAACTCCAAGGATAGTGAGTTCTCAAAAAACTTAACGTCTCTTGATTCTATGATTGTATTAGACTATGTCTAGAAGTCTATAAGCTTTACTATTTTGTGCATACCCTACGAAGGCGCACTTAATAGCTCTTGGTCATAACTTAGTTCTTTTTGGATCAGGGGTTTTGCAATATTCAAGACACCCCCACACTTTTAGATATCCTAGGTTAGGTTTTCTACCTCTCCATGTCTCATATGAAGATATGTTATATTTTTTAGACGAAATTCTGTTTATTATATGACATGCTGTAAGCAATGCCTCACCCCATAGACTTAGTGACAACTTTGCTCTTATCAGCATTGAGTTGACCATTTCTACTAATGTTCTATTCTTCCTTTCAACTATTCTGTTTTGTTGAGGTGTATATGGCACTATACATTGATGTATCAGTCCATGTTCTTCACAGAAGTTATCGACTTCATTGGAGAAGTATTCTCCTCCTTTATCGCTACGGAGAACTTTTATCTTCTTATTTAGTTGATTCTCTACTTCTGCTTTATATATTTTAAACATGTTCAATGCTTCATCTTTGCTCTTTAATAGGCATACATACACATATCTAAAGCAATCATCTATAAAGTTTATGAAGTACCGTTTACCTCCACGAGTAAGAACGTCATTTAACTCACAGATGTCAATGTGCACAAGATCAAATATTTGAGACGATCTTTCAACACTTGAAAAAGGTTTCTTTGTCATTTTGGATCATATGTACACTTCATATTGATCAGTTTCATTATTTGTGTATGAGATTAAACCATTCTTAGCCATGAACTTCAAGGTACTATACCCTATATGAGCTAGTCTATTATGCCACAGTCCAACGGATTCAACCATATACGCAGAAGTACTACTTTCATTTAGAGAAAATGTAACCATCTCATTACAAGCATATCCCTTTCCGACAAAATTCTCATTTTTAGACAGAATCAGTTTACCTGACTCGTATACCACCCTTATGCCTAGTTTTCCCAGAAACTAAGTTTCGCCTCATGTCTGGGACATACAGTACATTAGTCAAAATCACTTTCTTCCCGGAGGTGAATATCAGTTCGACAGTTCCTTTACCGAAGACCTTCGATTAGACTTCATTATCCATTTGGACTTCTTGACCATCGGTCAATTCCTCATAGGTTTTTAAGGCTGATTTATCGTAGCACACATGTACTGTAACGGCAGTATCATACCACCAACCTGGAACTTTGCCCTGGATGGTATTCACCTCAGTGATCATAGCCACAATATCGCCTTCTTCTACTGCACTTGCCTCTTTTTTAGATTTGCGATATCGGCATACTCGATCATAGTGCCCGATTTTCTCACAGACATGACATGGGCCTTTAAACTTTATGTTCTTCTTTTGGGCGTTTTTCTTGAATTTTCCCTTATTGGGTTTCAGGGAATCATCTTTTTCGGGATTCTTGTTACTAGTATTTTCTACTGCATGTACCTTGGACGAGGTATTCCCGTTATCATTCTTTGTCTCGGTTACGGGATTCTTCCTCAATTCTGAGGTGTTTCTGGACTTGTTCCAGTGTATAGTCCTTAGTTTTATGCAGCAACTTCTTTCTATAGTCTTTCCAAATCGGTGGCAATTTAGTGATTATAGCCCCGACATGAAATGATTCAAGAAGAACAATTTTGATGGCTTTGATTTTGTTTACTATTAGCTGTAGTTCTTGGATTTGGGGTAACAGTGGTTTATTATCTACCATGTTAAAGTAAAAATACCTGGTGATGAGAAACTTATTGGTACCTTCTTCTTCATCCTTGTGTTTGAACTCCAAAGCGGCCCAGATCTCCTTTGCTGATGATGTCTGTTGGTACATATCGTATAGGCGGCCGGAGAGTACGTTCAGAATGTGTCTTCGACACAAGAGTTTGTCTTCGGCTCGTTTGGTGCGGGCAGCCACCTGTTCAGGTGTGTCTTTGTCGGATGTTTCAGGTAGCTCTTGTAAATTTAGATCTAATATGTAGTAGATCTTTAGCACCGTCAGGAGAAATTTCATCTTATCTTGCCATCTTCTAAAATTGGTTCTATCGTACCAATCAAGATGTATCAAGTCCTGATTCATCAACGTGATGGATGAAACATTGTCAGCTTCCATCGATAATAACGCATTAAGATTGTTGTAAAATTTATAAGATTTATATTATTTCTGTATTATGTGGAAACTGAAAATAAAAATTAGCTTGAATAAGGATACGCTGAAGCACATCTAAATTGAGTATGCCGATAGGTTACAGGCAAACCACTTCTAGGATACAACGAGCCTGGTGAGGGTCTGCGTTTAACAAACACAAAGGCTCACTAAATGGAACTCTGTTACACAATCTGGTAGAAATACAGAAGAAGAAATCCTAAAAGAAAAGAGAGAAGAATATATGATTTAGACCACTGCACTGGTCAGTTCTTTAGCCATTGGTTCAGTTGAACCGTTCTAAACCACACCGTTAGTCTGTTCTTCAAGCAAAGGATTGAACCCTTGTTGTCTTGCTGGAGTATAGGAGAGGAGTAGAGAGCTGTTTCAGTTCGTATGGGTTTGATGGAGTGAGTTGAGAGATGGATTGAAAACCCATCCAAGCCCTCCTTTTATAGGCTATGGTGGCTGGGGGTTATGGTCCAGGGACATAAATCCCATTAATGTAATTTCTAGCTGTTGAGAAGCTAGCCGTTTTATAGCCGTTTCTGACTGTTGTGCATGGTCCATTACAGCAGCTGCATTCTGACTGTTGTGAGAGTTGGCTAGCCGTTTTCTACCTGTTGGGCTAGCCATGCAACAGTTTCTATATGAATTCTGCAATCAAGTCCATAGCTGTTACACATTTATGTAACAGCTATATTTCCAGCCTCTATATCATCAGAGAGACCCTCTGCGACACGATGCGGACGTTCAAAGTGAAAAGTGAGCCACTAGTGCCTCTATAGCCACACTGCCTCACATGCCCACGCCCTCGCATCGAGCCCGTGACTGAGACCGAGCCCGTGCCCGAGGGCGAGCGCGAGCGCGGGTGCACTGGAGTTCCATTCTCCTTGGAGCAAGTGTGCAAGTATTATAATACTCCACATCCTTCATATAAAAGACAAAATATTCTCTTCCCTTTCCCATGTGGGACTATTCTTAAAAACCCCCCAAAAAGCTTTTTTCAAAACTTTTAATATATTCTATTATATTTTATTTCAAAATATGTTTTATAAAATCAATATTTTGCAACATCAAGTGCATCAAAACATAGGAAACAGTGAGAATAATGACCTTACTAGGCCCCACAATGATGTTTATTTGTCATCCAACCTTTTCATAAGATCACAAAAACATGGCTGAAGGTAAAACACAAATATAAGCTTGATCCAAAACTTTTGTGCCCCTCGAGAATTTTTCCATAGTAGATGTTCAATTCACATTGTTTCCCATGATGTGGTCCATTTAATATCTGGATATGCTTCATTTTTAGACTCAGGCCCTAAAATCATCTGGTAAATTGGATGGAAGGAGTAGATAAAATATATAAATCTCAATGGACCCCACAAAGTTTACTCACTATGATTAGCGTACTGAGTTACTATGCAATCCACTTCCGCGAAATAAACATTCCAGTGGTCCCATGAAGTTTTACTGATGGGGATTCAATCAGGACTTATACCCAGGGTATGGTCCACCTAAGATTTAGATCTGATTCATTTCGGAATAATGGCTTCAAATTACCTGTTGAAATGGATGGACGGTGTGGATGTAAGGCACATACTTCACAGTGGGCCCTACAGTTATGGATACACTGACCTGAGGATCCACCCAAATTGGTTCTAAAAATGAATAAAATAAAATAAAATTGCAATAGTCTTATTTCAACAAACAAAAGCCAGAATGTAGAATTGTTCAACCTAAGATTTAGATCTGATTCATTTTGGAATAATGGCCTCAAATTACCTGTCGAAATGGATGAACGGTGTGGATGTAAGGCACATTCCTCACAGTGGGCCCTACAGTTAGGGACACACTGACCTTGGGGATCCACCCCGACTAGTTCCAAAAATGAAAAAAATAAAATAAAATTGCAAGTCTCATTTCAACAAACAATAGCTAGAATGCAGAATTGTTCAGCCAAACGGATTTTGGACTGTCGTTTAGCAATCTAGTCACATTAATTTAAGCTGCTTATACGCCATGTATAAAATTCTAATTCTAAGCACCTGTTTTTTTTTTTTTTTTTTTGGTTAGCTTGTTAGTACACAACACTGTCAGTTTTGTGCATAAGCATCATATGCTGCTATATAATATTAAATAACTATCCATCATTTGCCACTCAAGAGGCATCCCAAGAAGGGTTCTCCACCCGACGTGTATCCCATGAGGTTGGTAATGTGACATCTTGGTCCCCAGCTCCTTTTTGGCACTGTTCCAACTTTCAACCATGTTAATTAACTCTAAAAAATGTGTTGGATAAAAATGGAATCATGTGATATCGTTCCTTTCTTTGAGCCTTAACTGTCATTGTTTTAAGACCTGGATAACTTCGTTGTCACTTGTCTAAGTTACTTGGACCACTACGTGAAAAAGTGGAAAAAAAGACGAATTTTGAGACAGTTGTGGACCAACTACAAAATCCCTTGGTTTAAAGACGGCTATGAACTGTCGATAAAATTTTAGATGGCTCTTAACCGTTTTTAATATGAAGTAAAATTGTCTTATAAATGATGGAACATCTACAAATCATTTACGATGTTCAGAATCTGTCGCTAACTATGGAGGAAAGACGACTATTAACCGTCTGGAATAAAAGATGGTCCTTAGCTATCTTATAGGCAGTCATCTGAGACGGTCAAAGACCGTTTGCATTAGAGATGGTCATTAACCATCTTATAGTGGTCATCTGAGACTGTTAAAGACCGTTTGCATTAGACACAGTCATTAGCCGTCTTATAGTGGTCATCTGAGACGGTCAAAGATCGTCTGCATTAGAGATTATCATTAGCCATCTTATAGTGGTGGGTCTTATCACCGCCTTAAATGTTAACTTTAAACAAATAACAACTTTTATTGACCAATGGGAGTTGATGGTCCTACACTTCATAACTTTTAGGTACGATGATAATTGCCACTAGAAGTGGAGGATTGAGAGTGGCTCGAGGATAAACATCAATTTCGTGTGCTGATGCATGCTCTATATGATAAGCGGAGGCCTACTGATTGGTCATCCAGACTATTGATCTAATGGGCCTACAAGGTGGATGACCAATAAATCACCTAGATTAAAAGATCCTAACCATTTTCTGAATGGAAATGGATTAGCTGCTCCCCCTACCAAGGGTCCCATAGGCCTATTGGACTGGTCCACTCTTGTCTTTGGTCATCAGGTGGGCCAACAAGCAAACAAAGCAACGTTCCACCATCAGTGTTGCGGACCCAATGCCACCATCCATCCTCATAGTTTAAAAAATGATAGATACATTCACATCTGTCCAAGGGTCCCATAGGCCTATTGGACTGGCAAATTCGCAAGGAAAAGAGGCATGCACAACCTTGATTTTGATATTCAAGGATTTACAACAATCCGAACCCATCTGATGAAACTGGATAATTCAACAGATAGTCAAAGAAGCAAAGGACGTAGAACAAGAGGCCTCTCCACCTCTCAGAATGTCATCGGAGGACCCATATGTATTTCCCACAAAATCGACGTCATCAGGTGGGCCACATGTGCCCGACCAGATATTTCCGTCCATTCTTCAATGTCCACAAATGCCATTTATTCACTGTATACTGACATAGAAGAAAGGTAGATTGCTTACCTATTCTGGAGTTGCCGTAGCTAATGGGGAGACGTCACTCTCACACGGTAGAGAATACCGCTGTAGGAGAGGAAGCATGTCCATAAAATGGTAAAGACCTCAAAGAAATGGAATACCCGATACACATACCGAAGAAAGGAAGATTTGTTACCTTTTCTGGAGATGCCGTAGGTTATGGAGAAGATGTCACTCCCAGATGGCAAAGAGAACTGTTGATGGAGAGAGGAAACATGCAAGGCATGTTAATGCATGTAAATAATAATGAACACTGAAGAGGATGAATCGAAACGTGATAAAGAACATGAAGAACCCTGTATAACCACCTGCTATCGTTTGGAGATACTGTGAAATTTGCTGATGAGCATGTGGTAGACAGGCTCCAAACCCCTAACCTGTTGAGAATGGGATCAAGGAAGAAAGATGAGAAGAAACTAAAAAACAAGAGAAGTTAGAAGAGAATAATCATCTCTGAAAGGAACTTCAACCTCGTCGTCTTCCTTAGACGAAAAAATGCCTACGACCACGGGTTCGGTGCCTTGGTGAGGATGACGCAAATGAAGGATATTTGGTTTTTAAAATCTTCTACTTGCTGGTGTGCTCCACCTACTATGCTCTTGCGGACTATGCAACGTCCTGTGCCAGGGAGACATGCCTCGATATCCCATATCTGAACGACTGTAGAGAGCTGTTATTTTGGGTGGCTCCTTTACGTCGAATTACCGCCAAATTCGGACGCTACAGTATTACGTCTGAATCCCTCTATATTCAAACAGATGTCAGCAGTCATCATTACATCTTTATGCTCGAATGATAGTAACTTCGGAAACCAAACAGGCCCTAAGGAACCTAAAATCTTGAATTCCTATATTGTCAATTTCTCTTATTCTAAGGGAATCTCACCCAAGTTCAAATGACTAAACCTAAGATGTTCAAAGGGGCCTAAGATTTTGAGTTCCTATATTCTCAATTTCTCCTAGCTATAGGGAAAGTTCACATAAGTTCAAATAGTTACTCTAATAATCTCTAAAGGGACCTAAGTTTTGGTTTCTACATTCTCAAAACTCTTATAAGTCTAAGGGAATTCACCTAAGTTCAATATTCTAATTTCAAACATTCTAACTCAAGACATTTAAGGCTTGTATAAGATCATTTCCCAAGGCCAAGTTTGTCCAAACTATGCTCTGATACCAACTGTAACGCTTCGACTTTTCAAGACCCGAGTACACGACCCGTTTCCTAAAAACCCAAGTGTTAACCCTAAAGGATGGTCAAATTTGAGTTTAATTTTTTTCTTTCATCAGAGTAAATAGATGAGCGTAGAATGGACAAATCGACAGAAATGGAAATTTCATTATCATTCAAATATACAAGGAGCTACTCATAATGACTTATACAAACCAATGTCCCAAACTTACCACTACCAAAAAATCGACAAAGGTTACAGATTATCGGAGATTTTAGCTACGGATATAAACCGTAGCTATTTTGCTAGGATTTAAACCGTAGCTAAATACTATGACCCCTCTGCCCATTAGAAGTTCTGTGGGGCCCACCACAATTTTTGTGTTTAATCTAAGCCACCCATCCATTTTTACAGCTCATTTTAATGCATTAGCTCCAAAAAGTAGGTAAATTGAAAGCTCAAGTGGACCACACCATAGAAAACAATGGAGATTAAGTGCCTTTTGTTGATTTGTGGTGCGGTCCATGTGAGCCTTCTATTTACCTCCTTTTTTAGGAGAAATCCCTAAAAAAATTGTTGAATTGAATGGACTGCACAAATAAATGACATATATCATGGTGGGCCACACGGAGCCCCTAACATGAACGTTTGTCTCGATTGGGCGTCCGCGCACATTAAAATAAGCAGGATTTGTCTTGATTGGGTGTCCGCACCCATAAAAAAGATGTCCCGCTTGCTTTTTTCATTCTCGTGCCCACACACGGATATACATCTCTCCTCTCGCTCCTTTCTCTCTATCTTCTCCCCACTTCTCTCTCTCTCTCTCTCTCTCTCTCTCTCTCTCTCTCTCTCTTTCCCTACCCATCCTCGGTGAGGGACTTGTTCAGACAGCTGATGTTGGCCAAGTGATGGTCCAAGGCCCTCCCTACCCACGCACCACCTTCATTCCTCTCTCAATCACGACCTCCCTATGTCTCTCTGAAGCTCGATTGAATTAGATTCACGAAGGCGAGGTATTTCTCTCTCTATCTCTCTCTCAATCTCTCTCAATCTCAATGTTGATTTATGAATTTGGGGATTTAGTAATTTGTCGATTTCCAATTTGAATGTGGACCCTCATTTAGGGATTTGGGGATTTTAGGGCTTACAAATTTGAATGTGGACCCTGAATTTGAGTTTTTCTGATTTTACAAAGTGGGGATTTTAGGATTTTGGGAATCTGAGAATTTTTAGAATTAGGGACTTCACCTTCCAGATTCGAGAGAACAATTTTGGTCTCAAGTATAGTTGGAATGGGGCTAGAGGAGTGGCTGCTTTGTAGCATTTGTTTGCTCTCTGTTTGTAATTGTTGTTGATTGC
The DNA here is from genome assembly GCA_030180095.1 of Magnolia changhungtana. Lineage (NCBI taxonomy): Eukaryota > Viridiplantae > Streptophyta > Magnoliopsida > Magnoliales > Magnoliaceae > Magnolia > Magnolia changhungtana. The sequence continues at coordinate 400,343 of JASAUF010000430.1, read as the reverse complement.
ACAGATATGGAGACTGCCCCCATTACTGCAGCCTTCGTCCGCAGCCACCACTGCTGTAATCCTCTGTTGCAACCTCTATACTCCACCAACGCTGCCACCTCCACCGATCGGGGCCAACATTTGCCCCATCAAGATCTTTTTTTTTTTTTTTTTTTTAACTATGAGTAATATCCCATTTTACTATGCATTTTTTTTATATTTAGGTTTTAATGTTTTGGTGTTAGATGATTTTTTTTGGGCGTTTGGATTTGATTTAGGTGTCGCTTGGATGCTATAAAATCTGCAAGTCATAAATCAATTGCTAGTAAATGGATTACAAGGCCTGTTTGGATGCTGAAATTTCCTGTAAATGTAGGTTGTAATTAATTTGCAGCTTTTACCTGCATTTGAAAATCTTCCATTGGTGGGCCCACATGCTGTGCTGGTCTGATGATCGAAACCATCTATGTTCTATGTCCTATGTTATAAGTGAAATTGTGAGCATTTTACATTGAATGCATGATCCTTACCATCACTATGTGTAGATGAATTTAATAGATTGAAATTTCCTGCGGCTCATGCTCGACTCCAGAAATCAAAGGTCAGGAGCATCACTGAAATGTGATTATGGGACCATAGCTTATTCATGGTACTTCAAAGAATATGGACAGTTAAAATGGTCAGAATACCTTAACATGTGGACTGTGAAGAGTTTGTTTTGGGTATGTTGTAACTCTGGATGGAGTTCTTTTTTTTTTTTTTAATTAGTTTTTTTTCTTTATTTATTTATTCTCGGGTGGTATACGTTTATTTATTTTCATGAGGCGTGTTGTTTGTTTTCTCAGTGCTACATCTTCCACCTTTAATGCATTTTGTTCTGGCATTATTCAGGGTTCTGTAAATCTTGTAGGGATGCCACCTGCTGGCAGTGTGAACATGAGTGGCAGCAGGATATTGCCGTCGTTACAAAGTGGTTGTCAGGGATGTCTCTGGTATGCTTCCATGGATTTTCTGCTTTGGCATTAGAACTTGCTAAATTCTAATTTGCATGCATCATCGATGTTTATATGACAATGTTGGGATGCACTGTAATGATTCTTTAGTTGTATGATTATACATTTAAACAATTGACCTACTGTACATATGAATTCATAAGGGGTTCTTAATTATTTAAGTCTTTTGATAGAGTACTTCTCCCTTAAGAAAAAAAGAAAGTATCTTTTTGCCTCTTTAAAAAAGAGGAAGTGCCTTTCTGATTGTAATATTTTCAATGATTTGTTATATTTAGAGTTTGTTGAAATGCATTAGTCTGATCTTCTCTTGCCATCCTGGGATTGTATGAAGCCTCGCATCTCACATCTTAGTTATCTGTTTTCAATTTGCTTCTTGAGCAACTTAAGCAGTCTAAATCGTCCCTACTTATCTATCTTTAGTCTATGTTTTGACTTCTACAAGTTAGATCTTGTATAAGTTGGCTAGGCTTGTGTCCAGCTCTACACTTAGCAGATTCTTGGAGAGGCCCCTCTCATCTACGACGTTTCATCTAATCGAGACTACTTTTTTTTCTGACATTTTTGGCAAATATGAGGGTGGTTATGATTCTTGGCAGGTGTATTACAGTGAAGAAACACTCAGTGTGCCTGTGGAGATGATAGAAGGGAAGTGTGAAGTTAGAAAGAAGCATGATCTTCCATCTCTGGATGGCCCTGCAATCTTTGAGCATATCTTATTCAGTGAATACATGTATGATCCTTCCAAAGGAGCCCTTAAGCAGGTAGAGTTTATCCTTTGCCACCTTATGCAAGATTAACTATTCCTAGAGACTCAAAGATTTGGTTCCAAATCTTTAGGATGAATTGTTCTTGAGTTTTGGGTAGATTCAGGGTTGAGTTTGTAGCTGTTGTATGGTGCAGTGTCATAACTGTATTGGTTGGGTAGATGCAATGGCTGGGTGGACTGGTTGGGCTAGCAGTTGGAGCCTTTGAGACTGAACTACTGACAAAAATAGGTTTAGATTGTGTTTGGATTTTAAAACATTGGTTATGATGCCAATATATGCATATTGGAAAATTAATGTAGGCATGGTTTTGAATTGGTTCGTACCATGTCTTATGTTATGACTAACCTTCTTTATTCCTGTTTCTTTGCCAAAGTTGGGGAACCATTTTAGTGGTTTATTTTCAAAGAGATTGATGATATTTTCAGTTTTGGAATCGTTTGAGTGAAACTCATGTTCATACTGAGGGCTGGAGCTGCTGCGGTGTTCTTGTACCTTAGATTTTTGCTAAGTTCAGTGTCTGCTAATGTTTGTAGGGTTCATATTGTATTATCTTTTTAGAAAAGTAATTTTCGTGCATATCAAGAAACAAATCTTGGTTGTACACATTTATTTATTTATCTTATGATGCTCTTCTTCTTCAGGGACCTTGAAAATTTGAACTTATCAGGCCATCTGGTACCTGAACTTGGAGAACTTGAACATCTACAGTATTTGTAAGTGCCTTCTTTGGTTCGTTCATTTTCTTCCATAGATGCCTCTTTATTTATCATGCCATAGCTTTTTATGAGCTTTTATATCTGTTCAGTTGATGTTGCAAGTTGCAATATGCTAGTGGTTACTTTCTTCATTTCTTTCTTTTTTGACGGAATATGCTAGTGGGTACTTTTTATCTTAAAAATTAATACAAGTGTCGATCCAACAAGAAACTCGTAACTTGGTTATTTCAGTGACACTATTATTTCACCATGGAAATGTAACGTGGCATTCCCCTTGGCTTTAACTAATGAATAGAAGAAGAAGAAGACGCAGTGTAGTATGGAGTCTTAAGTATCGGGATCCGACCAATATGGAGTTGTCATACCTTCATGTTTAAGTACACTTCAGAAAAAAAATAAATCATGTTTTAGTTGAGTTCGAGGTTTTTCTTTCTGCTCACATGAGTATGCACATGGGCCTGTAATGCAATCTTCAATTTTTTTTTTTCCAGGTTTCAGGTAGATATGGTATTCTTTTGATGAGTCCTATGTCAATGATATCCATGTAGTATGGCTTGTAGGATCATGCACTACAAATGCATATTTCTGTCTGTTTGGTAGAAATTATCTTCTTCAGCGGTGCCTTAGGCCATAATTCTAAAACTCGTTGACTTCATTGGAAACTAGGTTGAGTCAACTTGATTCAAAACTTAGTGAACTCGTTCAAATTCGAGACAACTCAGCGAGATTTTGAGAATCCGACAGTGGACCTGACTCAGCCTGGACTTCGAGAGTTGTCGAGGCAACTCGATGGCTCAGTTGACTCAACATGACTTGGCGTGGCTCAAACTGAGTAACTTGCATAAGTGATGAGATTTTATATTAAAAATAGTTATGTTGGGAGTGAGATTCAAACCTCCCAACACCAACTAAAGGAGGCAACAACATTAACAATACCTTATTGTTAATGTTGTTGCTTTGAGTTTTGTTTTCTATTAGTTATATGATATCTACATATTTTTTTAAGATTCATTAACATTCCTAAATCCTAGTATTTTTAACCTTTATAGTTAAATATCAAGTTGAGTTGGATTAAGTCTTTTGAGTAAACCCAATCCGGCTGAACATTGAGTGAAGTCAAGTTTTTGAATTTTTGAACTATGCCTCAAGCTATGCCTTGATTTTCAAGAAAAAAAATGGCTAGCCTGTTAGAAAGAAGTTCATTGTTTAATTGCTTTTAATTGCTTATTATTCAGGTGAACATTGTTTTCTTTTCCCCATCTGCTGTTTAACATGATTTACATACATAGCTGGCTATTTATAGAACTTGTTTTCCTGTCCAACTGCTGATGCAGAGAACTTTACAAGAACAATATTCAAGGGATGATACCAGCTGAGCTTGGTAATTTGAAGTGCCTGATCAGCTTGGACTTCTGTAACAACAACATTTTAGGGACCATTCCCCCAACATTGGGGAAATTGAAGTCACTAGTGTTCTTGTGAGTAAAGACATCTTATTGTCACCTTTCATATGTATATGTTTGATGGTTAAAGTAGAATTGACTTTGATTTGTTCTGAGGTTTTCTATGTCATGATCAAATCAAAACCCCTGACTAGGTGTCCCAGGTGTGACTCATCAGAATCATCTCACTTTCGATGTCACTAAGTCGGAGTCACATAGACAACCCTCGCGAGTTGAGGAAAATATAAGAAATGTGTAATATTAGGCAAGTGATGAGTACCTTTCAAAAAAAAAAAAGAAAAAAAGAAGAAGAAGAAGAAGTTCAGTTGTTAGTTGCAATAGCGCCATCTCCCGGAGCAAGGAGTGTATAATTTGTTTATGGCCTTATGAGCAATTGGCTTGTTGGTCCCATCTGTCTGAAACTTGCCACTCAGTCGGTTTTCATGTGCTGATTTGTTTTTGTTTTGGTATGCGGATTAATGACAATCAGTTTTTTTTTTTTTTAGAATAATGACAATCAGCTAGCTGGGTGAATTCCTAGGGAACTTGTCGGCGTTTCAAGCCTCAAAGTTGTGTAAGTTCAGGGCCCTTATGCTTCCATTTGGTACTTTGGTCTAATTGATTGCAAAATTAAATCATAGATTCGAGTTGTGATGAACTTCGCAGTTCCTAATCATCCTCGGGAAGTTCGTATGCAGCTGATTATGGTGAAATGGTGTATGTTTTTTATGTAGTTGATTACGGTACGAACACCATTTATGTGAAATGTCGGCGACTTACAACTTTCAAGAGGGAACTTGAAGCCATGGAAGGGCTTCCATATTACATGAAGGCTAGCTATCTCGCACTCGTGAACACCGTGGATGAAATAGAGAGCCATATGATGTCGGATGAAAAATTCTACCATACAAACTATATAAAAAGAGAAGTATGATCACATCCAACTCTACTTCATGTTATTTCTTACATTCTTAATGTATATTCCTTCTACCTGAGCCCTCCCATATGGATGATTGAAATTGCCAGAACGTGGGTACAACTACATGTTCCTTATGAATTTGTGACAGTTATATGCATGGAAGTGTTATAATGTCATTGAGATTCATGATTTTGGACTTTGGTTTGCAGGAATTTACTCCCAGTCAGCTGCAAGAGAGTTTTATTACCTTCAATCAGAAGTTAACCATGTAACTCTCCTTCCCTTACACATTCTGAAGAAAACTTACATTGAATATCTTTGAAGCTAGTTTGCATTTTGTTCTTCTAATGATAGCTGATCATTCTGGTAGTGGAATGATTATAATTGTAATTGATTGAATGAAGGATTGTAATTGATTCATTATTGAATGAATGAATGATTATGCAGGTGGTAATTGAATGAATGAATTATTATAATTTTTATTTTAAATGTAGGTAATAGCTACGGATATTAACCATAGCTGGTAATATGATGACCGTAGCCGTTATTAAATTCGGCATATTGCTACGGATCCATACTATTTTTAGCTACTAATATTATCCGTAGCTGTAAGTACTTTTGGCTACAGAAATAATTGTTACCGATTATATCTGTAGCTATTGTAATCTATGGCTACGGATTAAATCCGTAGCCATATGTTTAAGACCTATTGTTACGGCACCTACGACTACAGTCGTGCTACGGACGAAAACCATAGCCATAGGTCTATTGCTACGGATTAAATCCGTAGCCTTTGCCCAGTTTTCTGGTAGTGTTATACAATTACAAGTGAAATGATTTTACATGTAAACAAAGCAAATTGCAACAAATTTGGAATAGTAAAACCATGTAGCAACTCTTGACAATACAATCATGCATCTTCACAGTGGTACTTTGCTCCTCATTAGTCTGGACCTGAAAATCACTTAAGCCACCTGTGCTCCCTGTACGGTTATATATTTGATGGATAAGTGGCCAACTCAGTGTGAATTCTCCTCAAGATTACACACTGCCGCAATAGGTAAGAAATAGTATAAAACATCTAGGCAGCCAAAACAAGGTAAATGCAGTCTTATTATATGCATGGATGCATAAATACAATCATTGTCCCGGGTAAAACATCCAGACTGACATTGGGGTCATCACTCATGCAATCATCGACCCAGGTAAAACATCCAGACGGTCTGTGCCCCGGGTAAAACATCCAGATAGGCATTGGGCTCATCACTCATGAATATGACAAGTCATCAGCGTAACACTCAGCGTAATTGCATGGGCATGATTATCCAAGTCATCATCATAAGTCAAATGACTGGTCATTAGCGCAACACTCAGCGTAATCACATGGGCATAATGATCTAAGTAATATGCCATGTATGCATGATTAGCCAAGTGATTATTAATCCGCTTACAAACAGCAGGTTTAATAAGCTCAAAGGTCACTACGGGGAGCTTAGGGCCCAGCGTAGGCTGACGGCTCGGGCATAGTATCCCATGACCACTATCCCCGACCCATAAGACTACCATCTTAGGATGTTTAATAGAAATCTGTTGACTAGTAGTCAATCATATTACAATATATGGGGCTTACCATCGCATGGTTGCACCATATAAAACATCAAACCCATCTAGGGCAAGTACTAAAACAAAACCACGTAGGGCGAGTATCAAAATATGCCACATAGGGTCGATATCAAAACCATACGATAAAGAATATCCTTAAAAACAATTGGACAACCACCCTGGATGGTAGGCCCTCATCAATGATCCATCTAGACCACCACTCAATAACCACTAGATCAAAGGTCCATTGTAATCGTCGTCAATCGTGTTACATTCCAAGTATGGGTGTACATTTATAAGTGGGGGTTTCCCACTAATGTACCAGTTTAAAATTCCATAAACAATCCACAAATAATCCACAAGCATGAATAAATATACAGGATGAACATTAAGCAAGCAATATAGCAATTCAATTTTCACTAGCTAACACATGTGATTATAAGAGAGATGTATAAATTTAAATAAACACTATAACTTAAGTTAATGGAAGGATGGAAAGCCCAAGGGGAAGAATCATCACCTTATTTGTTGACTCGCCTTCCAATGTTATTAGGAAGAGCGTATGTCCTTAGACTTAGATCCTATCACGAATTGTAAGTTGTATGGTTAGATCTCTGCTCTACATATTGTTTATGGTTAAGATTATAACCTAGGGTTTGGATCACTTATTTTTAGGGTTTAGGGTTTTGGTGTAAAATTAGGATTTTCATCCTAGGGTTTAGTTAAACACTTAAATGCTAGGATTTAAATCCTAAATTATTTTTATTTTTATTATTATACGATGAGTCAAATAATATTTGTAATGGGAGTATTTATCAATCAATATTGATAATGATGACTCTCAAATTCATATTTAAATATCCCAACATTACCTAATATTTTTTTATAATTACTAAGTAATACTAGTAATGATATTAAAATTTTCACTAACAATGATAAGGACCAATACTAACAATTATTTTAACAAGAATTATACTAACCCATAAGGAAAATGATAATATAATAGCCATAACTTTCAATAATGAATCTAGCCATGATAATAAGTACTACGACCTACCGTGAGTTATGAATTTCTACAATTAGATTTATATTTTAACTTACCATTTATGTCTTAAGTATAGGCCTAGGGTTTAAGTTAGAATATAATTTTATCTTAGAGTTTAGGTCTAGGGTAGATTTCTAGGGTTTACTTTTAGGAGTTAAACCATAATGTATGTGTAGTTTAAACAAAATGTAACAATATGGTTAGTTACCATTTATCGTTGATGATATGATTAATACTTACGACCATGGTAATAACGAGTGTTATAATGGTAACAAAATATTAAAATCTATTATTGATGGTAATATATTTCAAGTGATGGGTGCCATACTAGTACCATTTAATAGTAGTTTCATTTATAATAGCTAATATTAACATAGATAGTGTAGTGATGGCTTCTCATGATTAATAACTATCATATTCATGGTAATGGAACTAATGGTGATATAGGATGATCTAATATGGGAAAAGAGAGTTGACTCACATCAGTCAACTCGGTTCGAGTCAAGTTGACTCGGCTCAATACACCACCGCATTCTTTCTCCCTTCTCTTTTCTTTCTCCCTTTCTTCTCATTCCTCTTCTTTTGTTGCAACCAGCCAGCCCTGACCCAACTCACAACCCACGAATCGAGTATGATGGTGTGGCGAGTTGGTGCAACCCGGCATAACTCAACCCCAACTCTCTCTCTCTCTCTCTCTCTCTCTCTCTCCTTCACTTCCCTCTTTTTCCTTCTTCCTTCTCTTCTTTGGCCCCTTGGCCCATCTATGCCATGGGATAGGTGTCCCATAGTCTTATGAGGGGTTGTCCCAAGTTTGGTGGCAAACGGATGAGACAATTGACTGCAGGGGCCTGATTTACGATTGACAGTCACTGTAATTCGATTAGGGGTCTGATTTGGCGGATAAGGGCAGGGAAATGTCCCTGATCTATGGCTTTAGTTTGAATGAAATTTAATGGTCAGAAAGTCATATTTCGCTGTCTTTAGCGGCGGGGCCAATTATTTAAACTTCAGATTTTTAGGTTTTAGATTTAGGGAGTCGCGCCTTACAAGTGCCGACTTGATGGTCTAAATTGCCCAGTTTAAGGCGTCGTTTGGGTCTATTATCCACGATGGACCTCAAGCCCTGTGAGGTCCACAGTTTCTCATAGTTATGGATTTGTTGGACCCTTTTATGGGCATTGCACGGCCATTACAATTTGTCGCAATGCATTACTGGGTAGACCAACTTTACGGCCGATGCCCGACCTGAACATGCTCAGGCTCATTCGCGTTAGCGACTCAACTTATCCTAGCTTATCGACGGTGGGCCCCACAGGTGCGCACAATGCGACTGTCTAGTGTGGTCCTACGATAGTCCGCTAGTGGATGCCCTAGGACGCCGCTATATTTGGCTTAGGTGTTACAACTTTGGACTGATAGTGGACAGGTTTGGGGAAATACGTTTTATTGAGATTGACAAGATTTTGAAATTGTTTGGGATCACTTTTGGATAGGAATAAGTTCATATTGTGGCTGTTTTGTTCTTTTTCTTATTATTTTTTTAAATATAATTGAGTGTTGTAATGTATAAAACACCTCTTATTTGTCAAATTTTGATTGGACAAAACAGCTTATGATATGTTTCACACAAGTGATGGAAAGTTCACCTTCATGTGAATTAAGATAGAAAGTTCACCTTCAAGATCAAACCATGAAGTTGGATAGTGCAAGCATAAGCACAAGTCATGAAGATGGATAGTTCGAGTAGAAAATCAAGCTTCATCTTCAAGTGCACTTCAAGTTCAACTGAGTACTATTGAAGATTCAAGTTGAAGATTCAAGCTTTACACTTCAATGTCTAGTAATCTCAGGTATAATTGACCCTAGAAAGACCTTAGACTTAGGTGCTTTCAAATGTTAAACATATATGGGTTTTTATACTTTGGTTAGGTTTTAGTTCGACTAGTCTAAGCCTTGGTTACCAGTCTAAGAATATCTTCGACCAGTCCAAGATTTGAACTTAAAAATAGATATTTTCTGGTGGTTTCTCGACCAATCGAGCAGGCTGCTCGACCAGTCGAAGACACACCTTCGACCAGTTGAAGGGTGCTCGACTCGATGTCCAACAACTAATTTATGACACCCTCGACCAGTCGAAGGTTGTGCTCGACCAGTCGAACAGGACCCTTAACCAGTCGAGCAGGGCCTTCGACCAGTCGAAGAACGGTTTTATCCGATCACGCCCTAAATTTGAAATTTAGTTGAATCTTAAATGAGTCAAAGTAACAACTTTTCAACCTATAAATAGAGGCCTTCTCTTAATCTGAAATTACTCAACCAAGTTAGGAAAACCCTTCATTTAGAGAGAGAGAGAGAGAGGTCCCTAATATCATCAAGCTATTGTACGGTATTTTATATTTTGTTAATATAGCTTTTGTTTTTCAATTCCTTGATTTCTTTTTATGAATCATATGTCTTAATGAGGGTATTCACTCTTCTTCTTGAGATCTAAAGAATTCAAACAAGTAGGCTTAACTTTGAATTAATTTAAAATCAATTTAGAACCTAGAACCCTTGATTACGTTATTGGACATTGAACATTCTACATCAAGCGAAGTAGTTCTACAGGCTACATCAAGAACGTCTTCAAAAAGAAGATAAGTATCATTCTTTGTTTATTTTGGTTTATTTGAGATATCCAGAAAATCTCTTGTATTGGTTTTGACTGAAATAGCCAGAAAATCTCAGCGTGGGGTTTTGATTGTGATAGCCCTTCTAAAATCACAACTGTATAGGTTTTAAGGTGAACCTGTGAAAACCTTGTTTATTAGTGAACGCCAATATCACGTGGGTTGTGATTATTGGGAGTGGAGTAGGTGTGGCTGTTTGAAAATAGTTGGTGTACACACTGAACCACAATAACTCCTGGTGTTTGTGGTGAATGATATACGTGATGTATATGTGGTGAATGGTTGTAAATTTTTTATGTACATATGGTGAATGCTTGTAATAGATAGCTTTCTTTTTCCTCTTGTTTAGTTTGTGATCTTGATCCTTACTAAGTTCATGAAATCAGGTTGTCCTACATAAAACCTTACTTTTTGGTGTAAGATTGTCCTATGAATAAAATTTGAATCAATATCTTAATACTACTACAATTGAGATCTCTAATTTATTCTAAATTATTTATTATTTTTGTTCTTTAATTTTTTTATACGACATAGTCCTATTCACCACCCCCCCCCCCCCCAAGGACTGTTGGCTCACCTCTTTCAAGTGGTATCAGAGCTAAGTTGCTCATTTATTTGGATTAAGTTCCTTGAGTTTAAAAATCTAGAGTTTTCATTATGTCAAATTTCGATAGCTTGTCTATTACCAGACCACCACCCTTTGATGGCTCTAACTATGCATATTGGAAAGCCAGAATGAGGATTTTCTTAAAATCCTTAGATGAAAGCATGTGGCAAGCCACAGTAACCAAAGGGAAACCACCCGTGTTTGAGGTTTTAGGAAGTGATGGAACCAAGTCCTTAAAAGAAACTCTATTTTATTTATGGACTACCCCTCAGAAAAATGAAAGCAATGTAAATGCTAAGGCCTTAAATGCCATTACTTGTGCTCTATCACCTGATAAATTCAAGCGAATTATTTCATGTGATACAGCTAAACAAGCATGTGATATTCTTGAAATGACACATGAAGGAACTAATATAATCAAGAAATCTAAAGTTCAAATCTTTACTACAAAGTTTGAGAAAATTCATATGGAAGAAAATGAAACCTTCATGGACTTCTATACGAAATTAAATGACATAGTAAATTCCATGTGGGGTCTAGGAGATGGAATCCCAGAAAGCAAGGTCTATGCTAAAATACTGCAATCTCTTCCTGAGAGGATTAATTCCAAAGTAACCGCCACTCAAGAACTAAGAGACACTGATTTAATGAAGGTTGAGGAGTTAGTTGGTTCTCTCCAAACATACGAGTTAAATTTTAAAGCTCCTAAAGGTAAGACCATTACTCTTAAGTCATCCAAATCTATTTCAAAAGATAACAATGTTAATTCTGATATTGAAGATACAGAGGATGATATGACTTTACTTGCTAAGAAGTTTTACAGAATTTTCAAAAAAAAAAAAAAAGATTTGATTTTCAAAAACCGTTTGATAAAAGAAAGGGAAAATCTAAAACTTAGATATCTGTAAAATACCATCAATGTTTCAACTGCCATGAATATGGGCATTTGGCAAATAAATGTCCCAAAAGGGATAAATGAAAAAGAAAGGGCATGATAGTTACTTGGGATGAATCATCCTGCTCTGAAAGTTCTTTTGAGTCAAATGAATTAGAATAAGAAATTTCAAATGAAGTGAAAGCCTTGATGACTATAACCAGAGTCACCTCAACTTATCTGATTATGAGAATCTCAGGAGTGACCCTGAAAATGAGAATGAAGATGATCATCAAGATGCCTATAATGCCCTATACAAGGAAATTTGCAAAATAGCTGTCAAATTAAAAATTCAAAAGGAAAAATATCTTAAACTAAAAGAAGAACATGAAAATAATATTTTGGAAAAATCTCATCTTTCTGATTGTTTTGAGAAAGTAAAACTTGATTTAAATTTCAAAAGTTTTGAATTTGAAAAACTCATAATAGAAAATGAGAATCTAAAACTCGCAGTTTCTTCTCTTTTGAGTTCAAAGGATACTTGGAGATATGCCCATGGAGACCCTAAGTTGGAAAAACTATTAACCGCATCCAGAAAATGTGGCGATAAATCGGGTTTGGGCTATATCAAAGATACTCCACTGAAAAATAAAAATGCATCTCCTATATTTGTAAAAGGAGAATACTCACTCAATAGGTAAGAATTTGAGAAATAATAACCAGAATGATTTTAAAAATCCAAAACCTTTTCAAGCTTCTAAGGTTTATTCTAATAACATCAGCTATAAAAATCAAAAGATATAATCCTTTAGCTAAAAAAATAGTGGACTTACTCAAAGAGCTTCTTAAATCTAACTCTAATGATATCGGACTAGATAGACAGAGAAATTCCAACTCTCATAAGCAGAGAATAACCAATGGAACTCATAAACCCAGAACCACAATGAAATGGGTTCTAAAAGTTACTTGTCTTGTTGCCCACACTACCTTCAAAGCTTCTAGCTATTCAAAATGGTACTTGGACAGTAGATGTTCAAGACATATGACAGGTGACAAAGAGATATTCACCAACTTCAAATAAATGAATGATGGTTCAGTTACTTTTGGTGGTGGAAGCAACTGCAGAATTATAGGCCAAGGTACGGTTCAACTCTCTAACCTTCCTCCTTTTCAAAATGTTTTATATGTTGAAGGACTTAAACACAATCTTCTAAGTATATCTAAAATCAACGATGACAAACAAGGTAAAATTTACTAATCACGGATGCGAGATCACAAATGAGAAAGGTTGTGTGATATTAAATGGTCGTAAGATTTCTAAAAATTGTTATATTATCAATGAGTCTTGCTCTTCTAACTTTTCATGTTACATGGTCTAAATAGACGAAATAGAATTATGACATAAACGTCTTGGACATGTTAACTACCGAAATCTTTATAGATTGAGCAAAATAGATCTTATTTAAGGTCTACTCAAATTAAAAAAGGTTGGTAAAATATATGGCACATGCCAAATTGACAAACAAACAAGGAGTAATCACAAGAAAGGGAACTCCTTAGCCACAACCAAACCTCTTGAACTTCTCCATACGGATTTAGTTGGACCAACAAGAACGGAAATTAGAGGCAAAAAGAAGTACTTTCTGGTTATCGTTGATGATTTTACCAGATTTACTTGGGTAGCCTTCATGAGAGAAAAGTCTAAGACTCTCGATGAAGTTAAAAGAATACTGCAACGAATTCAAACTGAAAAAGAAGTAAATGTAAGCAAGATCAAAAGTGATCATGGTACTGAATTCGAAAATAAAAATTTTCAGAAATACTATACAGATCATGACATATAGAATGAGTTTTCTACTCCTAAGACACCTCAACAAAATGGGGTTGTTGAAGGGAAGAATAGAGTGTTACAAGAGATGGCCAATGTTATGTTAATAGCATGAATTTACCTAAAAACTTGTGGGCTGAAGCCATTAATATCGTATGCTACATTATAAATCGTGTGTCCTATGAGTTATGGTTCGATAAGAAACCAACTGTTAAGTACTTTCAAATTTTTAAAAGTAAGTGTTTCATATTACGTGACCGGAAAAACTTAGGAAGTTTGAAGCCAAGAGTGATGAAGGAATTTTCTTGGGTTATTCTCTGAATAGTTGAGCATATCGTGTTCTTAATAAAAGAACGGGAGTGATCCAGGAATTGATTAATGTTGTAATTGACGATCACCTAATCACACCCACATCAAGTCTAGATGATGATGAAGTCAACTTTATTGAGAAACCTGACTCTTCATCTAATCCAATTAATGTTGAACTAAGATCAATTAAAGACCATCCTACTGATTTGATATTAGGTAATCCTCTCACTGGTGTGCGAACAAGAAAATAGTTAGAGAATATTTGTAATTACGTTTGCTTCACTTCTCAAATTAAATCGGCTAATGCAAAAGAAGCACTTACCGATGAAAATTGGATAGTAGCCATGTAAGAAGAATTAAATCAATTCGTAAGAAATGATATTGGTATTTGGTTCCAAGACCATTTGATAAACATATAATTAGAGCCAAATGGATTTTCAAAAATAAATCTGATGAAATGAGAAATATAATTACAAACAAGGCTAGAGTGGTTGTACAAGGGTACATTCAGATAAAAGGAATCGATTATGATGAAACCTTTGCACCAGTAGCTTTCCTTGAATCCATTAGATTGTTTATATCAATTGCATGTTTTAAAAAACTCAAGATATATTAAATGGATGTTAAAAGTATATTTTTAAATGGTGATTTATATGAAGAAGTTTATGTTGAACAACTTAAGGGTTTTGCGGACCCAAAACTCTCAAATCATGTATATCACCTTAATAAGGCACTTTATGGTCTAAAATAAGCTCCCAGGGCATAGTATGAGAAGCTGATTAAGTTCTTACTCAGTCACAATTTTATTATGGGAAGTGTAGATAAAACTATATTTGTTAAAAAATATAATGAACACATATTGATTATACAGATCTACGTTGATGATATTATCTATGGATCTACAAGCACTAACTTGTCCATTGAGTTTGTAGAGCTTATGAAATTCAAGTTCGAAATGAGTATGGTTGGAGAATTGAATTACTTTCTAGGTTTACAAGTAAAACAACAGAAAGATGGTATCTTCATTTCTCAAACCAAATATGCCTTAAATTTGGAAAAGAAATTTGGATTTGAGAACGGTAAAAAGTTTGATACTCGTATGAGTACAACTCTCAAACTTTCAAAGGATGAAACAGGTAAAAGTATAGCCTCTCGCATATATCGCAACATGATTGGTAGTCTCTTATACTTAACTGCTAGTAGACCAGATATTGCTTCTAGCGTTAGAATCTGTGCTAGATATCAGTCTGATCCAAAAGAATCTCATCTTATTGTTGTTAAGCGTATAATTAGATATGTCGCAAGTACTGCTAATTTCGATCTATGGTATCCACATGATACAAATGTTCAACTAGCTGGATATGCAGATGCTGACTGGGCAGGAAACATTGAAAGTCTACCGGTGGTGGATGTTTTTATGTAGGAAATTGCTTAATTTCCTGGCACAATAAGAAATAGAGTTCTTTATCATTATCTACAACCGAAGCTGAATACATCGCAATTGGTAATGCTTGTACCCAGCTAGATGAAAAAAATGTTAGCTGATTATGGAATTTTGCAAGATACAATGATCTTGTATTGTGATAACTCTAGTGCAATCAATATTTCAAAGAATCCTATTCTACATTCTTGTACGAAGCATATAGACATTCAATATTATTATATTTGAGAATTAGTTGAAGATAAAATCATTTCATAGGAATATATCCAAACTGAAAATCAGCTTGCTGACATTATGACTAAACTGCTTAATAGGAATAGATATTCCAAATTAGAACATGATATTGGTATGTGTATTTCTAATTAATTAAATCGTGTTGTTTATGCATTTTTATTATTATGTTTATAATTTTTATGCAAAACTTTAAAAATTTTGGTGTTGCACGACTGGTTGAGCTCATCCTCGACCAGTCAAGCTTCGACGGGTCGAGCACATACTTGACCAGTCGAGGTGCGTGGGTGGGCTTTCTTAAAAGAGAGAATCATTTTTTTCTTCATTTTTGCTCATATTCTTCGACTAACCTTTGCTCGACTCGTTGAACCCATCTTAATAGAGCCATTGTAACTACTTTATTTTCAATTTCCTTCTAGATATGGGTTCTTGTATGCTAGTTAATCTTCATTTTGTTGTTGATTTGAGATTTGCATCCTTTCCATAGAGGATTTTTGGACAAAAATCTGATTTAAGTCAAACTCATCTTTTATATCTTCTTTTGCAAACTCTACATGGAGCATCGGTCTAAGAGGAAGGCTTCTTGCAAGGGCTCTAGTGTCTCCTCCTCCTAGACGACTCCAGTTAGGTGATAACCCTGAGAGCTTCCAAAGAAGATTTGGAGCATGTACGGGATTTTCGCACAAGAGATATAATTATAGAAAGGACCATAAATCTTGATCACATTGCTCCTTTCAAACTCTTGCCCATCCTGTCTACCGTCGGTTGGGGAAATATTCTGGGTTAGGGCAGAAAGGCTTACCGCTCCATTACTCAAGGAATATATGCATCAATAAGGGAATTGTCTTAAGAAAACCTTACATCCTCTATTAACTTTAGAGAAGGGACATTTCCAGTTGACAGTCACCTGATCTCAGGTTTACTTGATGTGAATGTAAATGATGAAGGCATACCCATTCCTCCACTTGCAGATAGAATGTTTAAGTTTGAGCATTAGGAGATTACCTGAAAACTATGTCTGTTTAATGCTAAATGGAGTTCTGGTAATGCTCTTAGTGCCACCCAGATTATTCCTCGATTCATAGTACTTCATCGCATTTTTACTTCAAATGTGTATCCGTGCTTTGGGAATAAGTCTGAACTTACTCCCTTCATAGCATGTGTTCTTCATGTCCTTGCATCTGGCTTACCTATTTGTCTCCCTTCTTTGATCTATTATGTAATCATTCAATTTCGTATTCATCTGGGTCATGGTTCCATTCCATTTGCCTATCTCATGATAACTCTTGTTATACATTGCAATGTTGTCATCCATCCACTGAGGTTTGTGAGGCAGTCCTTCCATTTAATAACTCCAATATTCATAAGATGAATCTGGACTACCTCCCTGATTAGTGAGATGAGGATGATTTAGAAGAAGAGGAAGCTCCATTACCTACGGATACATCTATAGGTGACATTTTTACAAATTTTGAATCAGATGATGAGGCTGATCCTGATTTTTAACCTTCTCAGGTTGATGATCGACTTCGATCGTTAGAGGAGAAGGTTGTTTAATTGAAGGTTTCGTAGGACAATTTAGCTGAAAGTCATAGATCCTCAATGAAGTATATGCGTAAATACTTTCATCGAATTACTAAAGGACTTCACCAGATTGACTCATCTATACCTCCTTCTTCCTCCTCTGGTTTTGAATAAGTTAATTTGGTTTATTCTATGTTGGGTTGTATAACTTTTAACTATTGCCGAGATGTATAACTTTTAACTTTTGATTGGGCTATATGACTTGCTTTTTTTTTCTTTTTTTTAAGAAGGCGCTAAGCCAAGGATTTCATTGATCAACAAAATGTACAGCCTTTCGGGTGAGCCCAACAAAAAGGATGGAGGCTTCACCTATCATGTGACATAAATAGGACAAGAGGGGTAAAATAACCCTCAACTAAGCGAAAAAAAACTCTACAAAAAGCTGAGATGATGGGATGAATATTATCCCCCAATCACTAACGTCTAAGAGCACCAATCCCTGTGTTATCTAAAAGTAAAGCTCCTCTGACTAACCTTAGAACCCGGGAATGGTATGTGTAGATCATATCTGAGTAGCCCTCACTAGCCATTCTTGCTAGTGCATCTGCCGCTAAATTCCCCTCTCTAAAAATATGGTTGATCACCAGATTAAGGCTCCGAATTTTATCGTTAATGATTCCTAAGATGTACCATAATTTCCAAAGGTTGGGCGTGACAGAGTCCCCCAGGACATCTGCAATGACTTTGGAGTCAGTTTCAACTATGATATTTACAAGGCCTAGGTTAGAGCAAATATTAAGTCCATCCAGCATGGCCCGAGCTTCTGCACAAGTATTTAAAGAAGTACCATAATGTCTGTGAAATGCAAAGAGAAGCTGGCCTAAATGAACCCTACACACCCCTCCACCGTCGCTCTCACCTGGGTTACCTCTCGAGGAACCATCAGTGTTCAGTTTTAGCCAGTTCTTGGGAGGCTTTTACCTTTAATGGTTTGGAAATTGGGATATTGGTAGCGGAATCGAGCCTTAAAGACTGCATGATGAGGTCCTCTGCCATGGATTTTCTATCATGGTCTTGAATTAGGTTGTCGATCTCACGTAGCCATCGATGGACGTTGAAAATGATGATGTTTAATGAAATTTTACGGCCCTCATAACGAGCTGCATTGCGACTTATCCATAGTTTTTAGATGATAAAACAGGAGAGAAAGACAATTAACATTTTAATTCTTGATCTTTCACTGGTTCAGTAGACCATTGTTGGATCCGCTGAATAATAGGGGAGATTTAGATTAATGGGATATCAAAAAGCATGCTGAAGTGAGCCCATACTTGACTGGCTGATCCATCGGTGTTCAGCAAATGGTCGAGCGTTTCGACAACAAGCAGATCTTGCTGAATCTGAAAGCTACGTTGTTGTCCCCTGTTCGGCTGGTAAGCTGAAGATCCCACTCCTTGCTGAAACGGTACAAGGACAGACTGAACAGTCCCCCGAGGGAAGGTGGACGATGAGCTGGCCGCCTAGATGAAGTTGCAACACTCACATTGAGAGGCCAGTGGGATGCCGCATTTCTGTAAAGCTGCGTCAATAGGGACAGCAGCATGGGCTGTTTTCCAGTAGAAAATTGTGATCTTTGTGGGGAGTTATTTGTTTCATAGCCACTTGGTCCAAGGAGGCTTCAAACGGTGTTGTCTAATGTTGTTACAAGTGGATTTCAGAGAGAAAGATCCCTTCGGAGTTAAGTCCTAGATGAGCCGATCTTCTCTGTTGGATAGGCCAATGTTTGTGAAAGAGATAGTCTGCATAGCTGCTGGTGTGATAATGTCCTGAATGTCCTCAAAGTTCCATCTTCCTGATAAAGGGTTGAAGTCACAGACCTTCGCCTCCAGCATCTGGTGAGGAATCTGTCTCACCAGAGCTCCTGTCAAAATTCCACCACCCAACCAATTGTGATACCAGAAACTGACTTTACCCTCCCTAATAAGCCATCTCGAGTGCTTCAATGCAAATGGCAGTGCTTTGAGGAGCTCCCTCCAAGTTGGGGAGGTAATCGAACGAATCTTCCCCTAGTTTGAGATCAGCTTCCTGAAGAATTTGGCTGATATGAAACGGGCCCAAAGATGTGTTCCTTTCAGCAGGTTCCACCCCATCTTAATTCTGAAAACTAACATAACTTCTTCGATGCTTCTGATACAACCTCCCTCCTGAAGCGACACACAAATTTTAGCCCAACTAACCCAATATTTTCTGTTGCCTACATTTGAACTGCCCCAGAAAAAGTTGGCAAAAGCTCTTTCCGAATGTTAATGGTAGATAAGAGATGGATGGGAATGCCTGAAAGAACGTGCTTAATGAGAATTTGTTTCGCAGCTGGGTTGAGCAGTTTTGCTTTCCATCCTTCTATCTTGTTTGTTATCTTGGTAATTGTTGGCTGCAAAAGTGGACTACTGATTCTACCTTTGGTGAGAGGGACTCCCAGATAGACCATGAGGAGAAAAGCCTGACGATAACCTGTGAGGCTGCTCAGCTTTTGGGCCTTACATCTGGACGATTTGGTTGGCAGGATGAATGAGGTTTTGCCTGCATTGACCCTCTGACCTGAAGCATTTTCATATGCACGAATTAAATTGATAAGAGTGTGAACATTGGAAAGCCTGCCATTTAGAAAAAGAATCGCATCATCAACAAAAAATAGATGGGAAATAGAAAGGCAGTTTTGAGGGAGCTTGAAGGCTTGGCATTTTCCAGAAGAGAATAGATGGGAGACGGCCCTGCTGAAAACGTCAGCTGCAAGGATGAAGATGGATGGGGAGAGCGGGTCTCAATGCCGTAGCCCTCTCTCAGCTTGAAAAAAAAAAACCAAAGCTGCGGCCATTTATAAGAACAGAGAACCAGACTTTGTTCCAGCAGCGTTGAAGTTGAGCTATCCATTGAGAGTTGAATCCGAATTTCTGTAGAACTTGTGTGATGAATTGCCAATCCAGACGATCGTAAGCCTTTTCCATATCAAGCTTTATAATCATATTACCACCGTAAACTTTCCGGTCAATCTCGTGGGCCATATCCCTAGCAATGAATATGTTCTCTGTAATCGATCTATCCTTAACAAAAGCTCCTTGCTCCTCAGAAATTAGCTGAGGAAGAATGCCAGCCATTTGCGAAGCTAAAATCTTGGAAAAAACCTTCATAATCCAGTTGTATAAACTAATAGGCCTATAGTCTGTGATGTACTCCGGGTTTCATCTTTTGGGGATGAGGCAAATTTGGGTACATTGGAAAGCTCTGGGAATCGGGTCTCCAAGAAGGAAATCTTTAGCTGCGTCAAAAAGATCAGTGCCAATAACATCCCAGCATGACGAGTAGAAGGCTCCTCCAAAGCCATCAGGCCGAGGAGCGCTATCCAGAGGAATGAAGGTGGCCGCTACCTTAACTTCCTCCAATGTGAAAGGTCTCGTGAGGTCTATGTTCATCTGATCTATCACCATTTTCGGGATGCAATTGAGAATCTCACTGTCGGAACCGATGCCTTCCACTGTAAACAAATTTTGGAAGTATCGAACCGCCTCGTCTCCAATATCTTCTACCTTCTCGAGAAGCTCCCCAAAGAACCTCTTTGGAATTTTAATAGATGGATTTCTGTGTCTGTTAAGGACAGATTTGTGAAAAAATTGAGTGTTTCTGTCTCCTTCGGATAGCCAGGCTATATGGGATTTCTGTTTCCAGAAAATCTCCTCTTGGAGATAGGCACACTTCAAATTTTCCTGCGCATGCTGCAGCACAATGGAATCCTCCGCCAACATCGAATGAATGAAAGAAAGCTCAACCCTATTTACCTCCACCATAGCTAGTTATACATTCTTGAAGACATTACCAAACACCTCCTTGTTCCATCTCTTAAGCTTGTTCTTCAAAATTTTCAGCTTGATGTAGAACTTGTACATGGGAGTTGCTGTGATTTCGGTTTGCCAACTTCTCTCAACTAAGTTCCTGAAATCTTCATGGACCGTCCACATTCGTTGGAATCGAAAGGGACGAGGAAAATCAGAAGTCTCTTCGTGGAAGGAGAACAGGAGAGGAGAATGGTCAGAAAAGGATCGCTGTAATTTAAAATCAATTTAGAACCTAGAACCCTTGATTGTGTTATTGGACATTGAACATTCTACATCAAGCGAAGCGGTTCTACGGGCTACATCAAGAACATCTTCAAGAAGAAGATACTTATCATTCTTTGTTTATTTTAGTTTATTTGAGATATCCAGTAAATCTCTTGTATTGGTTTTGACTGAGATAGTTAGAAAATCTCAGCGTGGGGTTTTGATTGTGATAGCCCTTCTAAAATCACAGCTGTATAGATTTTAAGGTGAACTTATGAAAACCTTGTTTATTAGTGAATGTCAATATCATGTGGGTTGTGATTATTGGGAGTGGAGTAGGTGTGACTGTTTGAGAATAATTGGTGTACACACCGAACCACTATAACAGTCGGTGTTTGTGGTGAATGATGTATGTGATGTATATGTGGTGAATGGTTGTAATTTTTTTATGTGCATGTGGTGGATGCTTGTAATAAATAGCTTTCTTTTTCCTCTTATTTAGTTTGTGATCTTGGTCCTTACTAAGTTCATGAAATCAGGTTGTCCTAGCTAAAACATTAGTTTTTTGTGTAAGGTTGTCCTACGAACAAAGTTTGAGTCAATTTCTCAATACTACTACAATTGAGATCTCTACTTTGTTCTGAATTATCTATTATTTCAGTTCTTTAATTTTTTATTTGGCATAGTCCTATTCACCTCCCCTCCCTCCCCCACCCCCCCCCCCCTAAGGACTGTTAGCTTGCCTCTTTCAATGACTATTGGATATGAATCCATTTTTTGAAATTTTACAACCCATTCCATTTTTTCAACTGATTTTCTGATCCATGAATGTTACTTTATCAAATATGATTCAAATTTCAAATCCATTTTTTCAACTGATTTTTTGATCCATTTCTTCAACCCCTCAGTATTTCATCTCCTGCCATGTATCAACACAGATATCCAGTCCTAATACTCTTAATGTTACATTCTATTTCTGGTTTGAAAATTTTCAGGAATTTCTTTTAGTTAGTGCTCATTGTCAAAACGATCTGGGTTTATCAGGTTAGTGAATCAAAATTCATATTTGAAGCTAGGACAATATGGAAAATGGAGCTTTTAGTGCTTAATACTTTGAAGTGGAGAATGCAAGCCATTACCCCTTTCTCATTCATAGATTACTTTCTTCAGAAAATCAATGCAAGTGAATTGACAGATTGATTTGTCCTAGTATTACCAACAAGAAGCATCAAAACTGAGCCAACAAATCAGGACGTAGAGAAGGCATTATGGTATTAAAGAGGGCAACTTTAGTTGTTAATGGGTTAAATGATTCTTAGGTGTTAATAGCAGGACACGCCTGTCTTTGTTACCTCTACATATTGATGTTCTACTTGACTGAATGGTCATCCATCATGTTGCCATTGTCATGATTCTTTGTAGTCATCATTTTACTTCCCTATATCTCCCTACATAATGTGGATGCTTCATTTTGACTCTTTTTTTCACATCATGGTTCATTTCTATCTTGTGTTTATTATTATTATTATTTTTTTTTTGTGTTGTACATTGTGGATCAGCAATGCAAGGTTACCAACCCAGATCCTCCACTCACAGTTCATTCATTTTGTAGGACCCTTAATGCTTCTGACACAAGCACCCATAGAAGATTTTCTATTCTCAAAAGGCATGCATATTTATTTATTTATTTATTTATTTATTTATTTTAACACACGCACACACACCCCACACACTCACGCTAGTGGAATTTCACCACCTATGGGTACTCGAACCCTTGACCGGGGGTTAAAACTCCAGAGACTCTACCACTCGAGCAAGAGTAAGGACCCAAATAAAAAAAAAAAAAAGGGTATGCATATGAATGCCTTCCACCACTAGTGAGCTGCTAATAATATGTTTTAATTTCTTTTTATTCTCCAAGCATTACACTTGTACTGTAGTTATTCTTACTTGCATTTCTTCCATGTTCTCTGCTCATGATATGTCCCAACATCCCCCTTGGTAGGAATTGGTAGCTACAGATTTGTATGGAAATGAATGGAATTTTTGTCACATTTTTTGAGGTTGGCTATTGTCAGCTCTTGTTATTTAAATGCTACCCAAGATCTAAAAACGAGTGCCCACTCTGCCGTAAGACATTGCACATGTGTAGTGTAAAGAGTGCGTATGAATGTCTTTACATCAATCCTCAGAACCCACTCTGCCGTAAAACATTACGGTGCATGACGGTTCCCAGTAGTTTAAGTTGCAAATTATTATAAAGAGTTGGTTGGATATCTTTTATTTTTTATAAATGTTGTTAATAGTTGGTTGGATGATGAATGTATTTGCGAATGTGAATGAAATTAAACAACTTATAATATATTTATATATATGTTATCAACGGAGGATACCTTGTTTAGGGGGACATGAAATTCTCGTAGCTTATGATATGGTGCCCCAATATTGGTTGTATGTTACTAGTATGTAGTAGATAAAACTAGGTCCAATATTTTTTGTATTTGGCTAAAAATGTAGTATATATCAAAGTGTTAATTAATTTGACTCTACATGGTCAGATTTTGAGTTGTGTTTCTTTTTACACAAGGCAGGTGTTTGTGTATGTATGGTTTTTTTCTGCATTAGTGGATTTTTGTGGCTAAGCTTTGTATAGTTGGAGTTTCAATTTTTTAGGAATCTTAAGTCTATATTGGAACTTTGGAGCACCCATAACCGCTTGAGTGTGGATTTGTCTTTGTTTTATTAGAGGAGTGTCAATGTCTGTCATGAACTCCAAAATTAGTAGGGATGTCAATGGTTGGGCCTGACACTGGCTTTGGCCCAGTTTTTGAACTAGGCTAGGGCTACTCAAAATTTTGATTTTGCTTGGCCCAGGCCGGCCCACTGGCAATCCCATCCATTAGGTTACCTATCAGTTGGATGGTCATGATTGATCAACATATTTGTCAATCCTATGAGATTTAGGGTTGATACCCTTCATTAAATGTGGTGCAGTGTACATTGCATCTCGCCTCATCTATAGATTGGTGCATATTTCTCTCGATGGGAAATTCCAGTGTTGCCCACAACCTTTTTTGCCCTTGGATGTCTAGCATTTTCTTCCATTGTAAACGTATGGGATCCAGATTGTCCATTCAGTGGGCCATATTCCACAAATTTATGCTAATTATAAGATTTTAAACTCCAATCGGAGTGTTTAAAATGAAGAACTGTGAAAAGGTTCTCCTGATTGTCCACATCCAACATGTAGAATCATTGCCTCATTAGTCATAGGGCCCACAAGCTGAAATTCTCTTGATATTGTACATGTGTTGCGTGTATGGAGATATAAGCATATTGTGTCGGATTTGTAGGAAAAAAGAAGGTGAACAGAACAATATGCTTTCTCATATCAAAAACACAAGTAACAAAATGAATCATCTAAATTCATCATTTTTTATCATCATCTAAGCCCAACTATTTGGGGCTGGCAACAGGAATCCTCGTTCTGCCATTCCACTCTATCAAGGACTATATACCTCATTTTAACCATAGTAAAAAAAAAAAAAAGAATCATCTAATAGTTTAAAAAAAATAAAATATATCATCTAATTGTTATGTCTAATGGGACTAGCAAAGTTTGCAAATCTGCTGCCGATATATTTGCTTGTTGGTTTGCAGATCTCAATTCTTAAATTTGTCATACTTAGCCTTGTTAGTTTAGAGCTCAAATGGTTTGAACTCACACAATTGGTGAAGACCTTCGGATCAAGAGACTCAAATTGGACATGTTTTAGGATTTATCACAACTCCATAAACTAATAAATCAGATTCATGGATCAAAAGAATCGAGTTTGTATATGAGCTAAGCAAATGAATGCCACAAATTCAAAGCTGATGCAAACTAATCAAATTAGGTTTGATAGTCACCCTCTAGATTTTACATTGCAAACCAAACTGAAAACCAGTCAGATATCTGTTATCTAACTCTACATGCATGATTTGATTTTTATTCTCGTGGTTGATTTTCTCCTCTATTTCTATGAAACGTGTTGTTTATTGATGAGTTGTATCAAATTCCTTTTACTATATCTATGCAGATTAAGAGGGAAATATCCATAATGAAGCTTGTTAGACAACCACATGTAGTTCATCTACACGAGGCATGTTCCATACCATTTTCTTTTGAGAGCTTGATCTATGATTTGAATGTTATTGTTTCTTGAAAGTGGTCATATTCTTCTCCAGTTCAGATAAGTGAATGGTTCCATCTAACTTGGAATAATTATTTTGTAGGTTCTGGCAAGCCACAGAAAGATATATATAATTTTGGAGTTCATTATAGGTGGTGAATTGTTTGATAAAATTTTGGAGTTCATTCTGTGGATTTGAAATCCACTACACATGTGGGCCATGAAAGTGCCCTGGTTTGTCAATTAGCGTGAGTGTTGAGTCAGCAAGACAAGTGAGCCCCATAGGAAGATCATTCAAGCATCTGCCTCAACTGGATGTGGCTTCAGATCTCTACAAAGGTAAACTTAGCCTCACATCCCATGTCCCAAAATACCAGGTAAATAAAACCCTTAAAATAGTTAGTTTAAGGTGTGAAAACCGTTTTGCAAAATCAGGAAAATCTCTAAGTTTTTAGCCTTTGTCGATTTATCGATAGTGCTTCAATGATATCGGACTATGTTATCAATGTCCTCGAAACTCACTCGATGTTATCGAAATGAGGACTTCAGATCTCCAGCAACTAAAATGAATCTTGAGCTGAATTTTCGATGAATCGATGGTAGGATCGATATCATCGACTTTCGTATCTCAAGTTCATCGAACCGGCTCGATAAAATCGACATCTGGTCAGTTTGTGTCTAGTAAGAAGTTAAGGAAAATCATGTGATGTTCGATGACTTGAAAAGAGCATTGATATCTTCAAATTTCAAATCTCGATGATATCGATAGACCTTCGATGATATCAGATTGGGACACAAATCTGTCCAGCAAGCCTTTAAGTAAAGTCTTTTAAATGTTCAAGGTATCGAGAATCACTTGATGATATCGATATTCAAAGATCGATCATATCGAGACCAGGTCAATGTCATCGAATTGGGACACAAAACTGTCCAACAAGTTTATAGGAAAATTCCTTGAAAAGATCGATGAATCGAAACTGGTATTGATATCATCGATATTTAAAACCAGATGATATCGAGGAATGCTAGATCATATCGATGGCTGTTTAGTTCCAAAGGTAAGTATGCTCTCATGTTTTTAAATGTCGAGGAATCGAACCATGGGTCGATGAAATCAGAGTTCAAAATCCGATGACATTGAAGCATGTTTGATATCATCGATCAGTTGGCAAAAAGGTTCAAAAGCGTTTGACAAATTGAGTTTGTGTCATCGAGCGGCCATTCGACATTATCGAGAGTATACGCTCGATGATATCGAAAGCCTTCTAGATGATATCGAACTCTATCAAAAAATATGATTGTTTTATTTCCATTGGAACTTTTTGCCTATTTAATGAGAGTTTACCTTAGGTTGTTTTCAAAGAAAATAGATAGAGCTTTTGAGTGTTTAATTCAGATCACCTACCCTAAGCCTTTTTTTCTCTCATGAGAGTTCATTCCTTAATCCACCCTCATCATTGATATTCAATAGAGTGGATTGGTGAATGAACTTCTGCATTCAAGGATCTTTCAGCTATCACCTTAATGGCAAATCATTGAGTTGAGATTCCTTGAATGCATAGATCGTGGTATTACAATGTCACTCCAATGATTAATCATTTAATAGAGTAATTACCAACATAACCTTGACCCAACCCGTCACCGTACATTGGAGCATCATAAGTGTTGCAGATCAAGGGAGCTGAAGATTCTTCATCAACAAAGGAGGATATCTTCATCAACATGCTTAATGGGGCTCATCTACTTATCTGTAAGTCATTAGAGTCCAGAGACCCCGCCGATCATTCCTTTGCATAAGATTGGATCACAGGTGATTCTCACCCCTTTCAAGTCCTCATAAGAGGCCTCCGACGAGAGAATACGTGTAGGTGTTGTGTGTTAACTCTTGCTCTTGGTGAGCATAAACTTAGGTCCTTAGCCTATGTGGCCTAAAACCTTAGGTGTTGTGTATTGACATTTGCTCTTGTGTAGGGCAAAAGCTCTAGGTTCCTTGTGTGGATCCTTGGCCTGTGTGGCTTAAAACCCTAGGTTCCTTATGTGGATCCTTTGCTCATGTATAGAACATAAAACTTGGGTATTATGTGTTGACCCTTGCTCCTGTGTGGGGCATAAACTTGTGTCTCGTGGAGACACGTCTAGGTTCCTTGTGTAGGTCCTAGAGTCGACCTTGTGTAGGTTATGAAGGTTAAAGGTGAACCTAATTTAAAACCTCTGTTAGTGAGATCTGGTACACTCAAGGGTTGATTGCATCCCCCGGAAGTGGAGTAGACACATAGTCGAACCACTATAAAACAACTGTGTTTGGGATTGCTATTTACCTTTAATACTTGTGTGATTTCTATGAATGTTCTCACAATACATGTTTACATGATTACCTAGAACTAATTAGAATCACATCTCACACATAGTCACATCCATCATGAACTATGTTCTGAAAATAGTGGTGAAGACCACTTAAGTTGAAGTTAGAATATGTCAATATGTCCTAAATGGGGGTGAATATGACTTTTTAAAGATTTATGATTAATTTAAAAATCCTATCTCACTAATCCTATCAACAGGTTCAAACTAGGATTACTCAAAATTAACTCCACTGGCTTCCAAGCCTTGTGAAGGATCCAATCACATATTCTTGAAAGATAAGCAAGATGCAGATGATATTGTGATGGATATGACTGTGTGTGTATATGAAGTGTGATTTCAGATAATCAGATGAATAAGCATGAAGGGAAATCATAAAAGATAACAATCGTAAATACAGTCATTTTTATAGTGGTTCAACTACTTGTCTACTCCACTCCCGGCTACCGCACTCAACCCTTGAGTGTACCGGATTTCACTAAGGAGGTTTCTCAGGGTTCACCACTAACCTAAGGTTTTAAATCAGGTTCACCTTCAACCTTTACATGGAGGTTTCTACTCGGTTCACCTCTAACCCTGGAGTTTCACTGGTTCACTCCTAACCAGATGTTTATGCTCTCCACAGAGCAAGGGTCCACACAACGCACCCACAGTGTACACTCCCGCCAGAGGCCTCCTACGAGGGCTTCAAAGGGTGAGAACTACTCAAGACCCAAACCTAGAAAGGTATGATCACAAGTGTCCTCTTGGACTGTAGATACTTACAAATAAGTTGATGAGTCTCATTCAGCGCATGACGAAGATCTCCACCTTCTTGTTGATGAAGAGTCTTCGGCTCCCTTAATCCGCAACACAAAAGATATACTAGTTCTTGGCTATGGGTTGGGTCAAGGTTAAGGCGGAACCTCACTCTTAAGATTTTCCTATAAGGAAGATAGAGTGATTCCCGCCATCTACATTCAAGGCATCCCATTAAATAGTTGCTGGAGGATCCTTGAATGCAGAAGTTCATTCCCCAATCCATTCTATTGAATATCAATAAGTGAGGGTGGATTGGAGGATGAACTCCCTTGAGAGAAAGGGCTTAGGGTATATGATCTAAGGTTAAACACACAAAAGCTCTCTCTTCTTTCTCTCCTAGACTAAAAAGACAAGTTCTCTATTTATAGGCAAAAGATTCCAACGGATATCAAACGGTCATATTTATGACAAAGTTCGATATCATCTAGCGGGTTTGATATGATCGAGCATATACTCTCGATTGTATCGATTGTCCGCTCGATGACATGAACTCAATGTCATACACTTTTGGAAAACCTTCTGCCAATTGGTCGAGGGAATCGAGACTCCTATCGATGTCATCGGATTTCGAACTTCGATCTTATCGATAGATGAATCGATTCCTTGACACATGAAAAATGAGAGAAACTTGTTTGAATATTTTAGGACAATAGATATGATCGAGGGAACACTCGATGTCATCGGAATTTGAATATCAATGATATCGGAGGCAGTGTCGATAGGATCGATAAATCGTAAAGATTTACCTATAAGCTTGCTGGACAGTTTGTATCCAGTTTCGATCCAATCGACTCGGTCTCGATAGCATCGACATTTGAATATCGATTTCCTCAATTGTCCCTCGATCGCAGTTAAAATCATCTTGAAATATATATGCTGGAAGAAATACATGCCCACTATCGATAACATCGATGGACTCCCGATCTTATCGATATTTGAATTCAGATTATATCGGAAGCTCATCGATCTATCGAAGGAACTTATGATTTTCTTATAAAAAACTGGGGCGCCGGAAAAGTGTCTGTCGATATTATCGAGCCACTTTCAATAGGCTCAAGATTTGAATATCGATGATATTGATTGGTGTGTTGATATATCGATAAATCCGTCCAGATGAGTATGTGGTTGCTGGACACTTTTAGTCCTCTTATCGTTCATATCGTTGAGGTATCGAGGACATCGACAGAGCAGGTCGATCATATCGAAGGGGCATCGATAAAATCGACAAGGCAAGAAAAACTTAGAAATTTTCTTATTTTGAAAAAGTTTTCTCACCTTAAAAACCCTAAGATGTTAGCTTGTTTTAAGGGTTTTATTCACCTGGTGTTTTGAGGTATTGGGATGTGACGCTATGATTTACCTATAGTGAGCTTTCGCACATTCGGTTGAGGCAGATGCTTGACTTGATCTTCCTGTGAGGCTCTGTAGACCGACTGACTCAACACACATGCTAATTGACAAACCAGGGCACTAGCAGGTGCACTTTCAATCTCCCACTTTGTTAATTACGTGACAAAATACCCAAAACACCCTAGGATATTATCTAGACATATCCTAAATTGTGTGTACATGTTTTACACAATTGTACAATTTCTACCCCATGTACATAACCAGAAACTGCTCCCCCTTACTTCAAGAACTCCCCCTATCTTGATGCAGTGCTCCCCCTAACACCCGCAATACAATTAGATATACAATTCTTCATTGGGGGTGTTTTGAATTGTTCTCCCCCTTTTTGCCAATCATTGGCAAAGCTTATAGCAAGTGATATTGACTGAAGTGTTAAAGCATATGGGAGAACCAACCAGATATAGATGTATAAAAGATGAAATCATTGTAAACCATACATCATTTTCAAAAGATATGAATGCTTATCAGAGTGAGTAAAACAATGATATTAGCAGGCATAAAAACCATCACATGCGTTCTATATGTTTGTAATGAAAATAGTTTAACCAAAAATAACTTCTCATCAACAACCCGTATCAAGGTATATGCAAGCCATGAAGAAATAACCTTGCCAAGTCTATAATTCATCACACCTATAATTATGACCACAGGTATTCAAAAAGATATTCTAGGCCTGGGGTATTTTACGAGGACTTCAAGGATGTGATGGATGTTTATCCTGGGAAGCTTATGGAGCAGGCAGCCATTCCAGAACCTGTTTTGTCGCACGTTGCAAGGTCATCAGTCGTTGTCGAGCTTCGGAAAGATAGGCTTCACAGTCATCTAGTGACTTTACAATGTGAGCTTGTCCGATCAGAACATCTTGTATACTGTCGCGTATAGAAATGTTTGGATTGACTTCAATAGAGTCGGAACCGTGCACCAGACTGCTACTGCCTAGAATTGAACCAGTTCTTCTACCACAAAACACATTTCCAAAGATATTTAGTTTATGTATATCTTCATAATTGAACCACGCACATGGATGAGGAAGATCATGAGATAATGATAGTCCAAATTGACATGAAAGCTTAGATAGAAGACATGGAAATGGTAGTGTAGTGACTGATACTTCTGTAGACACACAAATCAGCTGCTATACGATTAGAGTGGGTAGGCATATTGGAATTCCTAGATGAATATCATACAGAATGTTAAGGATGTATGGAGAGAGCTGGTTGCCGGAGACTTCACAGGGATAGACGTTAGAGCTTAAAATGCTGTGAAGAATCCTATAGGTAGGATCAAGATGCTTAACATGAAGAACATTTTTGGCATTCCTAGGAATTGTGGCATCGTTACACAATGCTCGAGTAACTTCCCCCCACACACCTAGTCCATTCATGTTTCGATTTGATACACTCAGTCCAGTCATTTTTATGTTAATCATCTTACTTATCTGGTTTGGTGTGATAAATTCAACTTGATCTACAACCGCAACCGAGATAACTGGGGGATCGTTTTCAACATTGTATATCAAACTTAGAAACTGATGCACTAGATTATGCTGAAAAGATCCTCCAAAGTTCATAACATTTTCCCATCCAATTTGTTTCAAGAGCTCAATGATCCTATAAGGTTCAATGCTTTTCCTGTGAACCATCCGTTCCTGCACAAGGTTTAAGTTGAATAAAGAAGAAGAAGCGGTTGCATCCTGCTTACCTTTCTTCTTTTTAGTTGATGCACGTTGTGGAAGGAACAATCCTTTGTTTTTGCCCATCTTGAAATGCGTCAGATGAGGCTCTTCTGTTTGATCTCCTGATTCTTTCCAAGCAGTGACTACTTTTCTCGTTAATCATGTTATTAGATCCCAAATTTCGATTTTTAATTTCAAGTTCTAGGGAAGAACAACCTTTCCGACGTTTCAGCTACACAGAGAGTCGTCGATGATATCGATTCTCAGTTGATGTGATCGACATTCACAAGTGGTCAATCGACGCTCATATCGAAGGTGGATCTTTTCAAAATTTCTATAGTCTGACAATCGTTTATGTACAGAATAATATATCCATTAAGGTTTTTGCAAAAATTATCAGCAAGATTTTGTATGACCTTTAAGCGCATCAAAAGTATAAACATTTGAATGTTTATGTGCAAAAGAGGAGGTGAGAGACCTCAGACTGTTTCTTTGAATGCTCAACAAAAACTGCATCATTTCATCAAATATCCTGATCTAGATGCATGATCAGGACTTGTTCTTTCATACCTAGTGTTTCTCAACATTGCTCCTTATAATGTAGCAGTGGTTGTTTGTGTGATGCCCCTTAATTACTGATTTTCCTGATCGATCCAGGACATCACATTCTTCTTTGTTGAACTTGACCACATGCCTATTATCACATATTTGAGAAATGCTTAATAGATTATGTTCTAGTCCTTTTATGCAAAAAGCATTCTCGTTTTTGAGCAAATCAATTCCTCTTATCATTCCTTGTCCGATTACATTGGCAGTGGCTCCATCTCCGTAGGTGACTATCCCTTTGTGCAGATTTTCATAGTTGGAGAGAAGGGATTTGTCACCTGTGACATGTCTTGAGCAACCACTGTCAAGATACTATTTAGCCTCATTGCCTGGTAGATGATCTGAATGTGTAACAAGGCAATTTGTCTTTTCCTTAATCACCCACTTTGTGACAGGGTTTTACCTGTGGCAGATTTGATTTTCTTATCTAATTCAACCACTTGATCTACTAAGTCTTTCTTCCTATCAGATAGTTTAAGTGGTGATGGTTGTATATATCCTTTGTTCAACACATCCTTTGAATCACCACTTGTCGGATAAGCCAAATTTTTGCCTTTGTTGCTACTGGAAATATCAGATTTTCCTTCCATATCTAGTTCCTGTTCTAGCTTTTTCATAGCCTAAGTAATATTTGTTATTTCTAGACTTTCCCATACCCAAAAGTTTTTCTAATCTCTCACCACGTTGGGAAAATTTGAAGTTTAGCTTAGCTATTTTCCAGGATTCTTCTAAATCATTTTGAAGTGTATAATTTCTATTCTGAAGAATCAAGTTTTCCTTATTTAATACTTTGACTTGTTTCTTTAATTTTTCGGACTCAGATTTTAGGAGACTATTGGTTCTTTCAAGTCTATCATTACCTGAGTGACATTGCTGTAGATCAGTAATTAGATGAGTATTGATATTCGAAGCTTTATCCAAATCTAATTGCAGCAATTCCTTTTTGTTCTCAACTACTCCAGTCTTTTGACAATATTGACGCTATGAATATAAAGTTGATTGTAAGCGTCATGTAATTCATCTTGTTCTCTTTCTTCCTCTTCTTCAATTTCCTCATTGTCGGATGGAAATGAGTTAGTAGCTTGCTGTTCTTCCTCAGATTCAATGGGAATGATTGAAGTAATGGAAACCATAAGTATCTTCAAAGATTTTCGGTCTCCATCACTTTCTGAGTCACTGGATTCTAAGTTTAACTCTTCTGTATCATCCCACATGACAGCCATTGCCTTGCCCTTGGTTTTTCTATTTGGGCACTCGGTAGATAGGTGTCCATACTCTCGACAGGCGTAGCATTGTGGTTCCTTGGTCTTTTTACCAATTTTTTCTGCAGAGAGTTTGTTATTCACCTTTCTACCCCTAGAGGGACGGCCGCGATTCTTTTGAAAGAATCTCCTGAATCTTTGTGCCGCAAGGCTACTTCCTCATCTTCATCTTCCTTTTCAGTACTCTCACTGTCCTCATGTTTTGTTTTCTTTGAAGTCTTTAGGACAGCGTTTTTAGATTTTTTGGGGTTATGTGAAGTGTAGTTCAAAAGTCTGTAGGGAACCTACTAGTTCTTCTACTTTCATTTCGTCTATGTTTTTACACTCCTCAATTGTTGTAACCTTGGGATTAAAACGTTTCGGTAGGGATCTTAGAATCTTCCTACAAATTTTTGGTACTGGAACTTTCTCTCCCAATCCACCCATGGAGTTGCAAATGATGTTCAACTTGGTGATAAACTCCATAAATGTTTCATGCTCCTCCATCCTGAGATTTTCAAACTGTGAAGTTAGGAGTTGAAGTTTGGATCGCTTCATAGAGCTTGTGCCTTCATGGGTTGTTTCCAGTAAATCCCATGCTTCCTTGGATGTCCCACACATACTGATTTGATTGAAAATATCCTGGGACACGACACGGCACAGTAGATGGCATTCGTAGCTTTTACTTCAGCAGTCTGTTTATCTTTATCAAACGCCGTCTACATCTCTTTGGATTTGGGTTTTGTGATAGTTGTGCCACTATTTAGTATAACTTGATCTATTGGTGGCACATATCCATTTTCAACTGTCTCAAACATCGTGATCCAAAGATCTCAGAAAGTAGTGCATCCGAGCCTTCCAGTATGCATAATTTGAGTCATCAAATACTGGAGGCCTGGTGACTGATAAGCCCTCTCCTTTGGCCATATTCTCAACTTTAGTCAAGATCACTCTCTAGGCGGTGAAGCCCTTAAAGAGAGACCCTCTCTGATACCAATTGAAAATAGCGGTGAAGACCGCTTGAGTTGAAGTTGGAATATGTCAATATGTCCTAGAAGGGGGTGAATAGGACTTTTTGAAGATTTATGATTAATTTAAAAATCCTATCTCACTAATCCTATCAACAGGTGCAAACTAGGATTACTCAAAATTAACTCCACTGGCTTCCAAGCCTTGTGAAGGATCCAATCACATATTCTTGAAAGATAAGCAAGATGCAGATGATATTGTGATGGATATGACTGTGTATATGAAGTGTGATTTCAGATAATCAGATGAATAAGCATGAAGGGAAATCACAAAAGATAACAATCGCAAACATAGTCATTTTTATAGTGGTTCGACTACTTGTCTACTCCACTCCCGGCTGCCGCACTCAACCCTTGAGTGTACCGAATTTCACTAAGGAGGTTTCACAGGGTTCACCTCTAACCTAAGGTTTTAAATTAGGTTCACCTTCAACCTTTACACGGAGGTTTCTACTCGGTTCACCTCTAATCCTGGAGTTTCACTGGTTCACTCCTAACCAGATGTTTATGCCACTACGTCAAAAATGGAAAAAAAGGACAGATTTCGAGACGGTTCTGGACCGTCTCTAAAATTGCTTGGTTTAAAGACGCTTTAGAGACGGTCATAAATCGTCTCTAAAATTTTAGACGGCCCCTAACCGTCCTTAATATTGTCTTAGAAAGTTGAACGTCAACAAATCATTTAGGACGGTCGTTGACCGTCTTATATGCGGTCATATGAGACGGTCCTAAACCGTCTCTAATAGAGACGGTCTTTGACCGTCATATATGTGGTCATCTGAGACGGTCATTGGCCGTCTGCATTAGAGACGATCATTGACCGTCTTTTACTTGTAATCTGAGACTGTCAAAGACCGTCTTTATTTGAGACGGTCCTTAGCCGTCTTATAAGCCTGTTGAAGACCGCCTCTATTAGAGACTGTCAAAGACCGTCTTTATTAGAGACGGTCTTTGACAGTCTCTAATAGAGACGGTTTAGGACCGTCTCTATTAGAGACGGTCCTCAACCGTCTTATAGCCCTGTCAAAGACCGTCTCTGCTCAGGTTCAAAAAAATTATGAATTTCGAAAAAAAATAGTTGAGAAGCTTAGAAAAATAATTACTAATGTTTAAGAAAAATTTAAGAAATAATGTTGATAATTTTGAGAAAAAAAGTTTCGATAAAAAAAAAAGATATTTTGAAATGGAAAATTTAAAAAATTAAATAAAATTGTGAAAAAATTGACAAATTGTAAAAAAATATATATTTTAAAAAAGAAAACTAGATTTTGTATTTTGACAAGAAAATTTTAAAAGTTACATAACAAAAGTGAGATTAAAAAAATGATATTTTTAAAAAGAAAATTTAAAATATTAAACAAAATTGTGAAAAAATTGACAAATTGTAAAAAAATAAAAATAAAAATTTAAAAGAAAACTAAATTTTGTATTTTGACAATAAAAATTGAAAAGTTAGATAACAAAAGTAAGATTTTGATGATGTGTTGTATATTCTCGCCGCCCCTATGTTTTTCCAACCCATTTTTGGGCCAGGTAATAATGTAAAAATGTTTTAATTTTTAAAAATTTTTATCAGTAATATATATATATATATATATATATATATATAGTTTTTATATCATATGAATGAAATTTTATATATATATATATAATTAAAAGGTAATATTTAAATGATTTGTAATATCACATGAAAAAGAATATTAAAAAGTTTAGAAATTTTAACTATGTTTAAGAAAAATTTTGAGAACAAAATAATACTTTTGAAGAAAAAAAATCAGCATTTTGAAATTTTTGAGAAAGAATTAAAAATATGAGAAAATTTTTGAGATTTGAAAATAAAAATTCAAAATTTGTATTTTAAATATTTTTGAAATATTTTATAATAAAAATGATATTTAGTTAAAAGGGTAAAAAAAAAATATATACATTTTGAAAAAAAAAAATTGTTAAATTTATTTGTGAAAAATAAAATTACTAAATTATCGGGCACATCCACTAATTGAACCTTTAATCGTTTTTGGACAATCTAATCAGTTCAAATTGAAGAGTAAATAACTTCAGATGTTTAAATCAAATTTCACTGAAATTGTTGATCAATCTTATATGCCCAATATCTTTCTCATATGTAGCTTGATTGAGGCGAGTAACTAGTCAAATTGAGAATATTGATCATTAAAATAGAGTGAATGGACCAAACATGTAAAATGGGCCAAATATTCTAGTTAAAATTGTGACCCAACTTACTGACCTCGTGAGAACCTAAGAATTGATGTTAGTAAGTTTTGTGGGCCCCATCATGATGTGTGTCGAACATCAACACCGTGGATTTGATGTGTCCCCTTTAGGTTATGAGATATCTCAAAAATCATCGATGTGAAACTCAAGTGGGCCATACTATTTAAAACTATGTGAAGACATCCTAAAAAATATAAAAGCACTTGGTGGGGCCCACATGAGTTTTGGATGCAGTTGAAACTTGGTCTGACCCCTCATCCAAGTGGGACACACATAATGAGTGGGTTGGATATGTGAATCACATTTAGGCAGGCCCAATATATGACTACAAATGTTGTAAGGAAACCTTTCTCCACTACATTTGAGTTACTCGTTACCTTTACCAGAGTAAACTTTGGGGGGTCCACCGTTATTTATTTATTTTATCCACTCCATTCATCCATGTTAACAGATAATTTGAGGTCTAAAGAACAGAAAGGAAGCATATCCAAAGCTCAAGTGGACCACACCACGGGAAATAGTGTGATTGAACCTATACCATTTAAAATTTCTTGGAGGCCATAGAAGTTTCGGATCAAGATGATGTTTGTGTTTTCTATTCATTCATATATTTTTGATATTATGAACAACCTTTATCCATTTTTGGACAATCTGATCAGACCAGATTAAAGAGTAAATAACTTCAGATGTTTAAATCAAAATTCACTCAAATTGTTGATCAATCTTGTCTGCCCAATATCTTTCTCATATACAGTATGATCGAGGCGAGTAATTAATCAAATTGAGGGTAATGATCAGTAGAATAGAGTGAATGGACTAGACATGTAAAATGGGCCCATCATGATGTGTGTCGAACATCAACACCGTGCATTTGATGTCTCCCATTTAGCTAATGAGATATCTAAAAAATCATTCGTTACGAAACTCAGGTGGGCCATACCATCTAAAACTATGTGAAAACATCTAAAAAATATAAACAGTACAATATTGGATGACATACCATTTTTATCACCATAAAAGTTTTGGATCAAGCTGATTTTTGTTTTTTCCCTTCATCTGGCCCTGTATGACCTAATTAGAGTTGCACACGAGCAGAGTAAGCTCGGGTACTCGTTACATGGTCGGTTATAAAATTTGACTATGCTACATGGGCTACTTTAAGAAAATTTCTTTGAGACACTGATTCTGACTATCATCTTCTGGAGATGAATTTAGAACAATCAAAAGAAACTTTCAACGGCTCTCATTGAAATCTAAAAATCAAAGATCATTGTCAGGAAATTGTAGAATACCTTATATGTAGTAGTAGCAGTGATACAGACAATTCAAATCACTGGACCATTTCAGAATGTGGGCCCCAGTGGGTGGCAACAAACATTGGATTACATTCACGACGGACGTAAAGAGAAGTCTATCCAAAAAGTCCTAACTTGATCGCTACGCTAACCCAAATGCTAAAAATTCTGGTTCACCTCAACCTTTGAAATCCACCGAAAATTTGGACTCAACTAAACTCGATTTCTGCTCGTACTCGACTCGTACTTGGTCGAGTAGAGCACGAGCAGCGAATCCATGCTCGATGCCCGAGTAGAGCCAAGTACGAGTAGGACTCGGGCATTAAGAGCCGAGTACAAGTAGTGCAATACTCGACTCGGCTCGACTCGTGTACAGCTCTAGACCTAATCAACATATTGGATGTCAAATAAACAGTACAGTAAGCCTTAGGGGGATTTTAATGATGGATATCCGATTATTATTGATTTCATGTGGTGTGGTGCACCTGAGATTTCTGTGGTGGGGTCCACTACAGATTTTTATCTGCCTCATTAAAACAATAGTGATTGGATATCCACCATTAAAACCCTCCTAAGGCCCACTGTACTTTTTATTTGACATCCAATTTGTTGATTAGGTCATACAGGCCCATATGAAGGAAAAAAAAATATCAGATTGATCCAAAATTTTACATGGCCCCCAAAAGGTTTTTAATGGTCGACGCTCATTCAACACTATTTCCTATAATGTGGTCCAGTTGAGATTGGGATGTGGTCCAGTTGAGATTAGAATATACCTCATTTTTTATCTCATACCATAAAATGAAAGGGAAAAATAGATGGACAGCAGGGATGAAACACATACATCATGGTGGGGCCCACAAAGCACCAACCACGTACGTACCATCTAAAATCATGTGAAGACATGCCTAAAACATATAAAATCACTTGGTGGGTCCCACCTGAAATTTGGATGCATTTGAAACTTGGTATGACCCCTCATCCAAGTGGCACACACATAATGTATGGGCTGGATTTGTGAACCACATCTCGGTGGGCCCAAAAGATAATGGATGGGCATTAGGATAGTTTCAATGGTGAGAATCACTCTCCCTGCTGTTTTTTGTGGTGGGGTCCACTACAAATTTTTATCTAGCTCATTCTTTGGCTGATGACTTAAAATGATAGTTCAAAATGGATGTACGGTATGGATATAACACGTACATCATAGTGGGGCCCACCAAGCACTGACCAGCATCAATGGCCAAACGGTGTAAAACGCACACCGTGCGTGTCTGAAATCCCCAAATTCAGACACCCGGTCCGGCGCCTCTCATTTCCCCCTTTTCTCCCTCTCATTTTCGGAATCCAGAAGCCCTAAAACGCGATTCCAGCTCTCATTTTCCCCCTCTCTTGCTCTCATTTTCGGATTCAAGAAACCCCAAAACTCGATCTCCATTTCGCGCGTGATTCCGTTTCTATCGGGCGTGATTTCGGGCGTGATTCTGCATCGGAAGGTATGCGATTCGCACCCTCTCCTCTCTCTCTCTCTCTCCCTCTCTATATGGCTGTCTCTCTCGCACCGTCTCCCTCTCTCTGTATGGCTGTCTCTCTCGCACCGTCTCCCTCTCTCCCTAACTCTCTCTCTATCCATCTCTCTCGCACCCTCTCCCTCTCTCTCTGTCTCTCACTTCCTTTCTCTCCGTCTCTCACTTCCTCTCTCTCTTTCTCCCTCCATCATGTCAAGGTAGACCACACCACAGGTAAACCACACCACAGGAGACAGTAGCGATTGAACGCTGACCATTAAAAACTTCCTAAGGCCCACTGTAATGTTCGTTTGCCATCCAGCCTGTTGATTAGTCACACAGACCTGGATGAAGGAAAACAAATGTCAACTTGATCCAAAACTCCTTTAGCCTAGAGAATTTTTTACTGGTGGGCATTCAATCAGCATTGTTTCATATGGTGTGGTCTGCCTCAGTTTTGGGAAACAGGATCCTCATTTTATATTGGTTCTTTTTCTTATGTAGGAAATGAGAGCATTATTGGATCTGATTTATGCTGTTGATGGTTCTGTAGCAGATGCAGCAAAACATTTGGGGTACATGATACACGGCTTTTGAAATTTCTAACCAATTTAAAGTTTTATGCATGCCTATTCAATGTTATTTTCCTGTTATTTCTGTTTTGTGGCATGCCTTTCACGACATGAGAAGTGGTGTTCTGACTGTCTAGTTTTTCTTTCTTTGCAAATTTGTTATGGTGATGTTATTGTTGTAGGGGATGACGCAACAGATCCTCTAGTATTGTGCATGAATGGCTTGAAACCTAAGTGCATATGATGTGTTTGATACAATGACATCCATAAATGTAAGAGCAAGAGAATCTCTTAGACATCGATAATACTGCATAGTTGTCGGCTACCATGGGGATATGGAGACCAAAGCACACTTGA
The DNA here is from genome assembly GCA_030180095.1 of Magnolia changhungtana. Classification (NCBI taxonomy): domain Eukaryota; kingdom Viridiplantae; phylum Streptophyta; class Magnoliopsida; order Magnoliales; family Magnoliaceae; genus Magnolia; species Magnolia changhungtana. The sequence goes on along the minus strand of JASAUF010000430.1, from coordinate 360,022 downwards.
TGCTGCATTGATTTAAAAATTTTTTATGTAACCATCTCAGAGTTTACAATATTTCATATCCTGGTATGCATGCTTGTGTTTTATCTAATTTAATTTTTCTGCTAGGCTTATACCATGGAACTGGAGGCTGAAGTTGCAAAACTTAAAGAGGAGAACAATGAATTACAGAATAAACAGGTATCCATTATTCAATGCATTAGGATCCTTCCCGTTAGTAAAATATAGAGCTGTGACCAACTGTATACACTACTAAAAATAACATTTGTTGATGCATTTATCTTTGCTTGGCTGAATTTGCCTTTTAACTTTTTTTCCTAAACAGATACAGATTCTGGAAGGAGCAATGAATTAGATCATTCCTCACATCTTTTGACTGTTGCCACCCAAGATCTGTTTGGCAAGCTTGATCGCAATGTCAAGCCTGTTGCCCCAATGCACTTTTGGATGGTTAGTTCTTCATGTTGCTCTTGTTATCATATAAGATTTTGTTGGCTTTTCCCTTTTAAATCTATTGGGCCCCAATTGTAAAAAAAATCCAATGGTGATGTAATAATGTGAATATTGACTAATCAACTATCAAGTAGTTAACGGTGTACATGGATTATATATATATATATATATATATATATATATATATATATATATATATATATATATATCCCCTTTTTTGGCTCATCAACTGCGCTAGTAGAAAAGACATGTCTTTGGTATCAAAGCAATATTTTTTCCTTCCATCTTCCTTTCTCTATTAATTGTCTCATTCATTTGGGCAGATCTTACATAGGTATCTATACCCAATTTTCCCAGCAGCACAATGGTTTCTTCATGCAACAGGTATTTTGTTGTCTAAGCACTCAAATTAGAGATTAGTTGTTTTGCTAATGGAGCCCAGCATACCTTCTTTTCCAATATTTGACAGGATGCAGAAGAATGTTGAACCCAACTTACGTATACACTTTTCTCAATCTCTAAAATCGCCAGACTCGAGGTATTTTACTTGGCACCAGATAGTGTAGAAGTGATGGCTACATGCATCCACATATTTTCTCAATCTCTAAAATCCTAACCTTTCATTAGGTTGCCAAAAAAAGGTGAAGAAACAAAATACAACCAAAACATTAAAAAAAGAAAAGAAGAGAAAAAGAAAAGAGAAAAATACCAAGATGTTCTCTAGCTAGGATATTCCATAATATTTTATGAACAGCCCTTGATGGTGAGGTCCATCATATCCGACAATTTGGGGAGCTTATTTCCTTTGTTTATGAATTCTTTGTTGCATCTGCATATATCCGATCAAGCATCCACTAATGCATGAATTAGCTAAAATATGTGATGTCTAATTGCCTATGTATACGATGTGTATATGTAAGCGTCTTTGATGTGCATGTGTATGAATGATGGCATTCTTTTTCTTAGTCAATGCACTATAAAATTTAAAAAGATGAAGATGATGGAAACATCCTTTGGTTGTCCGTTATTACGATGATTCACTTTCATATTCGAGGAAATGAAATCATTATATAACTACACATCTCATCTCAAATTGCATTAGGCTCTAGCAATAGGAACACTAGAACTTGCATATTCCCTGTTTTTTTTTTTGTTATATATCTGATTTTATTTTAATTTTTAGAAAAAAAGGTGCTAGATAGCCATTTGAACCTGTCCTTTTCCTCAAATTTTCAATTAAATACTTATATTTTCAAATGGAGATTAACCACTTTGAGAAGAGTAAATTCTATCAATTACGTAGCGTTTTAACTTTTAGGTGAAGTTTTAGAAGAGTAAATTACATTTTTTGTTGAGGTGTTTTGTTTTTTCATTTTTCAATTTTCAATTGTAATTAAATTGTTCTTAGCCTTTCCTTCTCCATCATCTTTCAGCTATTGAGCATCCTTAGTGGCATATATATTTTGGATTTTTGCAGGCTGCTAAATAGGATTATGAAAGAGAGAAGCTTAATGAAAGAATAGCAAAACTCTCTGGTGGTGTTGCTGTCATTCAGGTTTTCTTTAGGAATCTTCTTCTCCCTCAAACACGATGGTTATGATTGAACTACAAATTGGTATAAATGTGTTCAATTCCCCTATATGTATGCATGCACGCATGGATTTTTTTTTTTTTTGTATGGATGCATCATGCATGCTTTTATGATAAAACACATGTATGTGTGTATATGTATGCATGCACGCATGGATGGATGAAACGTATGCATGCATGCATGCATGGATGGACAGATTATGCATGTGTATGTATGCATGCATACATGCATGGATGGATTTATGTGTGTATATGTATGTATGTATGCATGCATGGATGGAAGACTAGATGGATGGATCATCACTCATGTGTGTGTATGTGTGTATGCATGCATGGATAGATGGATGGATTGTTAGATCATGGATGGATGGATCATAAATAGATTATCAAAGGAGCACTATTGGGTGATATTTAAGATTTTCATTATAAATAGATTAAGAGCCAATAATAATTATAAGTAGACTTGCAGCCAAAAATAAAGAATTTGATTTTTTTCAAAACATAGAAAGACTAATCAGTCCTACTTCTTGTAACTTCAGCCACTGCTTCAAATGGAGGGACTGCACAAAGATTTGGTTAGGGAGACTACTGATGGTGAACTAGCAGCTGCAACAAATATGAGAGTTACAAAGGTGAAAAGAAACATAAGTCGGTCGGTAAGATGAGATGCATGATTTTCCTTTTCAATTGTTAGTCATAGATTGACAATACTTGTTTCAATTTTCTTGGATGGATGATGAATGTATTTGAGAATGTAAATGAAAATAAAAAACTTATAATATATATATATATGTTATTAATGGAGGATACCTTGTTTAGGGGGACATGCAATTCTTATAGCTTATGGTATGGTGCCCCATATTGGTTGTATGTTACTAGTATGTAGTAGATAATACTAGGTTCAATAGTAGATAATACTAGAAAATCCCTAAACCTAAACCTAATCTACTCCTTAACCTGAATCCAAACCTAAACCTATACTTATAACCTAAAACTATTCTCAAATCCCAAAACCTATAACCTAAACCCGAATCCAAACCCGAACCCGAATTCCTAAACCTGAATTCCTAAACCTTAACCTAAACATATAACCTATAACCTATAACCTAAGCATATACCTAAACCTAAAACCTAAAGCTAAAGCTAAACCTATAACTTAAACCTAAACTCAAATCCCTAAACCTTAACCTAAACCTACAACCTAAATTTAAACTTATAACCTATAACCTAAACCTACACCTAATCCTAATCTCAACTCCCTAACCTAACCCTAAACCTAAACTTGAAAACCCAAACCTAAACCTATAACCTAACCTATAACCTACACTTATAACCTAAACCTAAACCTAAGCCTAAAACCTAAGCCTAAAACCTAAAACCTAAATGTATTCTCAAATCCTAAACCTAAACCTACACCTAATCCTAATCTCAACTCCTAACCTATAACCTAAACCTAAACCTATACCTAAACCTAAAACATAAACCTAAACCTACACTTATAACCTATAACCTAAACCTAAACCTAAAAGCCAAACGTAAACCCAATCTTGAAACCAGACACGATTTCCTATACCTAAAGCTTAACGTATTCTCAAATCCCTAAACTTAAACCTACACCTAATCCTAATCTCAACTCCTTAACCTAAACCTAAACCTAAACTTGAAAACCCAAACCTAAAACCCGATCCCGAACCCGAACCCGATTTCCTAAACCTAAACCTTAACCTATTCTCAAATCCCTAAACTTAAACCTACACCTAATCCTAATCTAAACTCCCTAACCTAAACCTAAACCTAAACTTGAAAACCCAAACCTAAACCTAATCCCGAACAGACACAGATTCCTAAACCTAAACCTTAACCTACTTTCAAATCCCTAAACCTAAACCTACACCTAATCCTAATCTCAACTCCCTAACCAAAACCTAAACCTAAACTTGAAAACCCAAACCTAAAACCCGATCCCGAACCCGAACCCGATTTCTTAAACCTAAACCTTAACCTATTCTCAAATCCCTAAACTTAAACCTACACCTAATCCTAATCTAAACTCCCTAACCTAAACCTAAACCTAAACTTGAAAACCTAAACCTAAACCCGATCCCGATCCAGAACCCGATTTCCTAAACCTAAACCTTAACATATTCTCAATTCCCTAAACCTATAGCTTATAAGACCTAAAACACGAACCTTAACCTAAACCTATAACTTTAAAACCAAAACCTATGACCTAAAACCTTAACCTATAACCTATAACATATAACCTAACCTTAACCTAAACCTAAAACCTAAACCTTAACCAATAACTTACAATCTTAACCTAAACCTAAAACCTAAATGTATTCTCAAATCCCTAAACTTAAACCTACACCTAATCCTAATCTCAACTTCCTAACCTAAGCCTAAACCTAAACTAGAAAACCCAAACCTAAACCCGATCCCAAACCCGAACCCGATTCCCTAAACCTAAACCTTAACCTATTCTCAATTCCCTAAACTGTAGCTTATAACCTAAATCTTAACCTAAACCTAAACCTTAACCTAAACCTATAACCTTAACCTAAACCAAAACCTATGACCTAAAACCTAAATGTATTCTCAAATCTCTAAACCTAAACCTACACCTAATCCTAATCTCATCTCCCTAACCTAAACCTAAACCTAAACTTGAAAACCCAAACCTAAACCCAATCCAGAACCCGAACCCAATTTCTAAACCTAAACCTTAACATATTCTCAATTCCCTAAACCTATAGCTTATAAGACCTAAAACCTTAACATTAACCTAAACCTATAACCTTAAAACCGAACCTATGACCTAAAACCTTAACCTATAACCTATAACCTATCACCTAACCTTAACCTAAACCTAAAACCTAAACCTTAACCAATAACCTACAACCTAAACCTAAACCTAAACCTAAAACCTAAATGTATTCTCAAATCCCCGAACTTAAACCTACACCTAATCCTAATCTCAACTCCCTAACCTAAACCTAAACCTAAACTTGAAAACACAAACCTAAACTCTTGATCCAGAACCCAAACCCGATTCCTAAACCTAAACCTTAACCTATTCTCAATTCCCTAAACCTATAGCTTATAACCTAAACCTAAACCTAAACCTTAACAAACCTACAACCTTAACCTAAACCAAAACCTATGACCTAAAACCTAAATGTATTCTCAAATCTCTAAACCTAAACCTACACCTAATCCTAATCTCAACTCCCTAACCTAAACCTAAACCAAAACTTGAAAACACAAACCTAAACCCGATCCAGAACCCAAACCCGATTCCCTAAACCTATAGCTTATAACCTAAACCTAAACCTAAACCTTAACTTAAACCTATAACCTTAACCTAAACCAAAACCTATGACCTAAAACCTAAATGTATTCTCAAATCTCTAAACCTAAACCTACACCTAATCCTAATCTCAACTCCCTAACTTAAACCTAAACCTAAACTTGAAAACCCAAGCCTAAAACCCGATCTCGAACCCGAACCCGATTTCTTAAATGTAAACCTTAACCTATTCTCAAATCCTAAACTTAAACCTACGCCTAATCCTAATCTAAATTCCCTAACCTAAACCTAAACTTAAACTTGAAAACCCAAACCTAAACCTAGAACACAATTCCTAAACCTAAACCTACACCTAATCCTAATCTTGACTCCCTAACCTAAACCTAAACCTAAACTTGAAAACCCAAACCTAAACCCGATCCAGAACTCGAACCCGATTTCCTAAATCTAAACCTTAACATATTGTCAATTCCCTAAACCTATAGCTTATAAGTCCTAAAACCTTAACCTTAACCTAAACCTATAACCTTAAAACTAAAACCTATGACCAAAAACCTTAACCTATAACCTATAACCTAAACTTATAACCTATAACCTAACCTTAACCTAAACCTTAACCAATAACCTAAAACCTAAACCTAAACTTAAAACCTAAATGTATTCTCAAATCCCTAAACCTAAACCTACACCTAATCCTAATCTCAACTCCCTAACCTAAACCTAAACCTAAACTTGAAAACCCAAACCTAAACACGATCCCGAACCCGAACACGAACCCGATTCCCTAAACATAAACCTTAACCTATTCTCGATTCCCTAAACCTATAGCTTGTAACCTAAACCTAAACGTTAACCTCAACCTAAACCTAAACCTTAACCTAAACCTTTAACCTTAACCTAAACCAAAACTTATGACCTAAAACCTAAATGTATTCTCAAATCTCTAAACCTAAACCTACACCTAATCCTAATCTCAACTCCCTAACCTAAACCTAAACCTAAACCTAAACTTGAAAACCCAAACCTAAAACCCGATCCCGAACTCGAACCCGATTTCCTAAACCTAAACCTTAACCTATTCTCAAATCCTAAACTTAAACCTACACCTAATCCTAATCTAAACTCCCTAACCTAAACCTAAACCTAAACTTGAAAACCCAAACCTAAACCCAATCCCGAACTCGAACCCGAATTCCTAAACCTAAACCTTAACCTATTTTCAAATCCCTAAACCTAAACCTACACCTAATCCTAATCTCGACTCCCTAACCTAAACTGAACCTAAACTTGAAAACCCAAACCTAAACCCGTTCCCGAACCCGAACCCGATTTCCTAAACCTAAACCTTAACATATTCTCAATTCCCTAAACCTATAGCTTATAAGACCTTAAAACCTTAACCTCAACCTAAACCTACAACCTTAAAACCAAAACTTATGTCCTAAAACCTAAAATTTTAACCTATAACCAAACCTTAACCTAAACCTAAAACCTAAACCTTAACCAATACCTAAAACCTAAAAATAAACCTAAAACCTAAATGTATTCTCAAATCCTAAACCTACACCTAATCCTAATCTCAACTCCCTAACCTAAACCTAAACCCGATCCCGAAACCGAACCCGAACAGATTTCCTAAACCTAAACCTTAACCTATTCTCAATTCCCCTAAACCTATAGCTTATAATCTAAACCTAAACCTATAACCTTAACCTAAACCAAAACTTATGACCTAAAACCTAAATGTATTCTCAAATCTCTAAACCTAAACCTACACCTAATCTTAATATCAACTCCCTAACTTAAACCTAAACCTAAACTTGAAAACCCAAACCTAAAACCCGATCCAGAACCCGAACCCGATTTCCTAAACCTAAACCTTAACCTATTCTCAAATCCCTAAACTTAAACCTACACCTAATCCTAATCTAAACTCCCTAACCTAAACCTAAACCTAAACTTGAAAACCCAAACCTAAACTCAATCCCGAACCCGAACCCGAATTCTTAAACCTAAACCTTAACCTACTTTCAAATCCTAAAACCTAAACCTACACCTAATCTTAATCTCGACTCCCTAACCTAAACCTAAACCTAAACTTGAAAACCCAAACCTAAACCCCATCCAACCCGAACCCGATTTCCTAAACCTAAACCTTAACATATTCTCAATTCCCTAAACCTATAGCTTGTAAGACATTAAAACCTTAACCTTAACCTAAACCTATAACCTTAAAACCAAAACCTATGTCCTAAAACCTAAACTTTTAACCTATAACCTAACCTTAACCTAAACCTAAAACCTAAACCTTAACCAATGCCTAAAACCTAAAAATAAACCTAAAACCTAAATGTATTCTCAAATCCCTAAACCTAAACCTACACCTAATCCTAATCTCAACTCCCTAACCTAAACCTAAACCCGATCCCGAAACCAGAACCCGAACCCGATTTCCTAAACGTAAACCTTAACCTATTCTCAATTCCCTAAACCTATAGCTTATAACCTAAACCTAAACCTATAACCTTAACCTAAACCAAAACTTATGACCTAAAACTTAAATGTATTCTCAAATCTCTAAACCTAAACCTAAACCTAAACCTAAACTTGAAAACCCAAACCTAAAACCCGATCCAGAACCCGAACCCGATTTTCTAAACCTAAACCTTAACCTATTCTCAAATCCCTAAACTTAAACCTACACCTAATCCTAATCTAAACTCCCTAACCTAAACCTAAACCTAAACTTGAAAACCCAAACCTAAACCCAATCCCGAACCCGAACCCGAATTCCTAAACCTAAACCTTAACCTATTTTCAAATCCACGAACCTAAACCTACACCTAATCCTAATCTCGACTCCTAACCAAAACACGAACCTAAACTTGAAAACCCAAACCGAAACCCGATCCAGAACCCAAACCCGATTTCCTAAATCTAAACCTTAACATATTCTCAATTCCCTAAACCTATGGCTTATAAGACCTTAAAACTTTAACCTTAACCTAAACCTACAACCTTAAAACCAAAACTGTCCTAAAACCTAAACTTTTAACCTATAACCTAACCTTAACCTAAACCTAAAACCTAAACCTTAACTAATACCTAAAACCTAAAAATAAACCTAAAACCTAAATGTATTCTTAAATCCTTAAACCTAAATCTACACCTACACCTAATCATAATCTCAACTCCCTAACCTAAGCCTAAACTTGAAAACCCAAACCTAAACCCGATCCCGAACCCGAACCCGATTTCCTAAACCTAAACCTTAACCTATTCTCAATTCCCTAAACTTAAACCTTAACCTAAACCTAAACCTAAACCGAAAAGCTAAAACCTAAAACCTAAACCTAAAACCTGAATGTATTCTCAAATCCTTAAACTTAGACCTACACCTAATCCTAAACCTAAACTTGAAAACCCAAACCTAAACCCGATACCGAACCTGAACCCGATTGCTGTAATAATGTAGCCCAATCATAAGGCAACAAACAAGAATGTATCCCTTTTAACACATGCCCCTTTTTACAAAGCTTTAATTTTTGTTATTGTTTCTATTAATTGAAACACTTTTTTTGCATTATTTGCTCATATTAGGTTTATTTTAATGATCAGTTTTATTTTAAAAAAGTGCCCACTTTTTTGGATGAAGTTCTACGCAATTTTTCATGATTACGAATTATAATGTTTTGTTGGTTGAATATTTTTTTATTAGATGAAAGACAAAAAGAAAATTGTTGCTGATTTTTTTCCTTTTTTTTACTTATGAAGTTAAACTTTATATGTATTATGCATAGATGAATAATGTATTGTGGATAAGATTGTTTGTGTTTGGATGCATGTAGTTTATGTTTGGATGGATTTACGTAGTTTGGGTTTAGATGGATGTGAATGTGAATGTGATGAAACAGGTAAATGTGAATGAATCAGGTGTATATCAGTCCTGTTTGGATGAAACAGGTGAATGTGAATGAAACAGGTGTATGTCAGTCCTGTTTGGATGAAACAGGTGTATATCAGTCCTATTTGGATGAAACAGGTGTATGTCAGTCCTGTTTGGATGAAATAGGTGTATGTGAATGAAACAGGTGTATATCAGTCATGTTTGGATGAAACAGGTGAATATGAATGAAATAGGTGTATATCAGTCATGTTTGGATGAAACAAGTGAATGTGAATGAAACAGGTGTATATCATTCCTGTTTAGATGAAACAGGTGAATGTGAATGTGATGAAACAGTTTGGATTTACGTATGTGAATGAAACAGGTGTATATCAGTCCCGTTTGGATGAAACAGGTGTATATCAGGTGTATGTCAGTCCTGTTTGGATGAAACAGGTATATATCAGTCCTGTTTGGATGAAACAGGTGAATGTGAATGAAACAGGTGTATATCAGTCCTGTTTGGATGAAACAGGTGAATGTGAATGTGATGAAACAGGTGTATATCAGTCCTGTTTGGATGAAACAGGTGAATGTGAATGTGATGAAACAGTTTGGATTTACGTAGTTTGTATAACAGGTGTATATCAGGAAGAATACTGTAACAGGTCAAATTTGAAAATGTCCTTTAAGGGTCATAAGAGACAGCCCATAGCAGTCCTTTTAATGGACGGTCCATGACGGTCCTTTTAAAGGACGGTCCATGACCGTCCTTTGAAGGCTCATAAGAGACGGTCCATGACAGTCCTTAAAAAGGACGGTCTATGACTGTCCATTTAAAGGACGGTCCATGGCCGTCCTTTGAAGGCTCATAAGAGACGGTCCATGAGAGCCCTTTTAAGGACGGTCCATACGATCCTTTTAAAAAGACGGTCTATGGTCGTCCTTTTAGAGATCATAAGAGATGGTCCATGACATCCATTTTAAGGGCCGGTCCATGACCGTCCTTTTAGGACTCGTCCATGACCGTCTTTTTTTTCGTCAATAAGAATGACGGTTTTCAACCGTCCTTTAAAAAATAAGACACGTCAAAATTTGACGGCCTATGCGACGGTCCATGACCGTCCTTTTTGGTCATTTGAGACGGTTTTAGACCGTCCTTTTTTTGCTGTTTTGGCGTAGTGTGCTCTCCACAGAGCAAGGGTCCACACAACGCACCCACAGCGTACACTCCCACCAGAGGCCTCCTACGAGGGCTTCAAAAGGTGAGAACCACTCAAGACCCAAACCTAGAAAGGTATGATCACAAGTGTCCTCTTGGACTCTAGATACTTACAAATAAGTTGATGAGTCTCATTCAATGCATGACGAAGATCTCCACCTTTTTTTTATGAATAGTCTTCGGCTCCCTTGATCCACAACACGAAAGATATACCAGTTCTTGGCTATGGGTTGGGTCAAGGTTAAGGCGGAACCTCACTCTCTTAAGATTTTCCTTTAAGGAAGATAGAGTGATTCTCGTCATCTGCATTCAAGGTATCCCAGCATCAATGATTTGCCATTAAGTAGTTGTTGGAGGATCCTTGAATGCGGAAGTTCATTCCCCAATCCACTCTATTGAATATCAATAAGTGAGGGTGGATTGGAGGATGAACTCCCTTGAGAGAAAGGGCTTAGGGTATATGTTCTAAGGTTAAACACACAAAAGCTCTCTCTTCTTTCTCCCAGACTAAAAAGACAAGTTCTCTATTTATAGGCAAAAGGTTCCAACGGATATAAAACGGTCACATTTATGACAAAGTTCGATATCATTGAGCGGGTTCAATAAGATCGAGCGTATACTCTCGATTGCATCGATTGTTCGCTCGATGACATGAACTCAATGTCATATGCTTTTGGAAAACCTTCTGCCAAATGGTCGAGGGAATTGAGACTCCTATTGATGCCATCGGATTTCGAACTCCGATCATATCAATAGATGAATCGATTCCTCGACACATGAAAAACGAGAGAAACTTGTTTGAATATTTCAGGACAATAGATATGATTGAGGGAACACTCGATGTCATCGGAATTTGAATATCAATGATAACGGAGGCAGTGTCGATAGGATCGATAAATCGTAAAGATTTACCTATAAGCTTACTGGACAGTTTGTGTCCAGTTTCGATCCAATCGACTCGGTCTCGATAGCATCGACATTTGAATATCGATTTCCTCTATTGTCCCTCGATTGCAGTTAAAATCATCCTGAAATATATGCTAGAAGAAATGCGCGCCCACTATCGATAACATCGATGGACTCCCGATCTTATCAATATTTAAATTCAGATCATATCGGAAGCTCATCGATCTATTGAAGGAACTTATGATTTTCTTATAAAAAACAGGGGCGCCGAAAAACTGTCTGTCGATATTATCGAGCCACTTTCAATAGGCTCAAGATTTGAATATCGATGATATTGATTGGTGTATCGATATATCGATAAATTCGTCCAGATGAGTATGTGGTTGCTGGACACTTTTAGTCCTCTTATCGTTCATATCGTTGAGGTATCGAGGACATCGACAGAGCAGGTCGATCATATAGAAGGGGCATCGATAAAATCGACAAGGCAAGAAAAACTTAGAAATTTTCTTATTTTGAAAAAGTTCTCACCTTAAAAACCTTAAGATGTTAGCTTGTTTTAAGGGTTTTATTCACCTGGTGTTTTGGGGTATTGGGATGTGAGGCTATGATCTACCTATAGCGAGCTTCACACATCCGGTTGAGGCAGACGCTTGACTTGATCTTCCTATGAGGCTCTGTAGACTGACTGACTCAACACACACGCTAATTGACAAACCAGGGCACTAGCAGGTGCACTTTCATGTTCCTCATCATGTTTGTGTTGAATAGTCTTATGACTGGATCCTCTATTCGGCTTGGAAGCCATTAGAGTTACATTGAAGAAATCTTAATATTTGCATATTAATTCATGATAGGGTTGATAGGTTTTAAATCATTATATATATATATATATATATATATATATATATATATATTTTAAAAAGTCCTATTCACCCCCCTCTAGGTCACCTTAGAATATTCTCACTTCTAATAAAGCGGTCATTACCGTAATTTCAGGCCACACATTGATGCATGCATTTATCCATGCCATCCATCCATACACACCCTTTCATCTGATATTCGAGTTGTGTACAAGTGACAACCATCCGTTGTGAATTTGGTGAATTATTTTTTAATTTTGTGAAAGGGATTCTTATTAAAAATCGTGTGAATTATTTTTTGAATGACTATCATGTGTAAGATTAAAAAAAAAAACAAAAAAATAAAAAAAACAAACAAACAAATTTGACAATATATATTTTTTTTTACATATTTTAGCGACGGACCAAATTCGTCGCTAATGTTTAAACAAGTTGAAAATCAACAACGGATTTAAGGTCCGTCGCTCTCCTCATATTAGTGGCAGACCATATCCGTTGCCAAAATTTTTAATTACGAATAATTCGTTGGTTTTTTTGAATTTTATCATTTTTATTTTTACGACGGATAAAATCCATCGTAAAAAATTTGCAACCTCAGTAAACAGCCACGAACCAAGTGACGGACGAAATCCGTCATTTATTTGGTTTTGTGATAGTTTGGTCCATCGCAAATTCACGATTTTGGCGTAGTGAGATGTCTTAAATATGTCTTTCAAGGCTTAATGACATTAAAGCCACTCGATTTTGTCGAGTATTTTTCAAATTTTCACCTCTGGTCGCTGGACATACTTGGTCATTCTTCAATCACATCGAAGGGTGCTCGATGACATCAAATGTTTTGCACAGAAATTTTGCGGAAACGCAGATTTTTCAAAATTTCCTTCCGATTTTGTTTAGAATTCCTTCTAAAACTTTATATATGGGTGTAAACAGGATTGGGAGGTATTTTAAGGCTTCTTAAACCATTCCAAAGGTTGTTAAAAAGGTTCTAGGGTTTCAAAGGGGTGGAACAAGGTTTTTCAAATAAGGTAAGCCTTCTCTTTGTAATTTCTACTTTCATAGTGAAGATCTGTCGCTTGTGCCGTGGTTTTTTCCTGAAAGGGTTTTCCGCGTTAAATCTTCGTGCTCTCTCGTGTTTCCTTGGTGCTCTTGGATTGTTATCCTATATTCATCTCTATGTGATTCTGTCATCCAATCCCCAACATAGGATGCTAGAGTCTTACTCAACTTAAGAGTTGATTGAATTATTGGTTTCCCATTCATCGAGACCTACATATTAGAGACTAGGATCAAAGATCCAGAGTCCTCTCGGCCGCCAAAATTTCACTCCGTTCAGGTGATTTATGAAAGGAAAGGAGGCTAATCTTTCTAAAAGGGTTCTTTTACCTTGTGATAATAGACGTGAGTTTATGAACTACAGGACTAGTTCTTTTATGAACAAATTAAGTTTAAAATAATTCTTAAATAAATAAAGATACACGTTCAAATTAAAAATGACAAAATGTTGCCAATTTTATTAACGTTGTAAATGACACACTAAACAATCTCACAAAGTGGGGTCCATATGTTAGTTGTGACTAAACAATGACAGAAAAAATGATCCAAGTCCTCCACTTTTGCAGAAATATTGATAGTTGAGCTTTAGAGTGGACTGAATTAGAGGTTTCTGCTCCTACCTAATATCCACCTGAGTCTGAGTAAGACTGCAATGTTGTTAATCTATTGAGCCACTGACATATGGCTTAGATACTAGTTCAAGTGACACTGGAATTGAAGATATGGGAAAATGGAATAGAGGTCCTGGTTTTTTCTATTGAGTCTACAATAGTCTTGAGAGAGATGATTCGGGCTTGCCACTTGCCTAGATTCCTGCATCTGCTAAATTTTGGTAGGATTTTTTTTTTTTTGAAATTGGACTGCTACCACTGCTCGTATTAATCACAGGAAATTACAAACTTTCGGGTGTGGCTGAACAAAAAGGACAAAGCCCACACCTATCATATGAGAAGAGAAAACTGAAAGAAAACTGAAAAAAAAACAAAGACGGGGGCCGAGAAAGAAACTGCCAACACCACCCCAAAACCAAAAGTCGGAACACGACCCGGTTAGGCGGTCGATCTGAACACGCCAAGCCCGACCCTATTCAAAAGGATCATGTCACAGACCGCAGAAGGAAGGGAACAGAATAAAGATGGATCACAGATTTTAAAGGCGGCTCCCTTCCCGCACCAAACCATCCGCCAGGCCATTATCTTCTCTTAGAATGTGAGCGAACACAAAGCTTCCCTACTGGCATAAGCGATTAATTATATTCAGCCATGGTTGTCACTTCCAATGGGCCCTGGCAAGGTTTGAGAGACAGTGAATCGTCAATTCTGAATCCGACTTAATAACAACCTTGTCGAGGCCACTATCCAAATAGAGAAGCATCTCGTTGTGAATAGCGCGGAGTTTAGCCAAGTTATTAGAAGCAACCTCATAGCCCGCAGAAACATTGAAAAAGAAGTTACCATTGTCATTTCTACAAATGCCACCCCCACCAGAATATCCAGGATTACCCAACGCCGATCCGTCCGCATTTAATTTGACCCATCCGGGGAAGGCTTATCCCATTTCACCAAGGAAGCGGCAGCCATATTTTGAACAGGAACCGAATTCTTGGGCCTCTTGACGCGTTTCCAGCCAACAGCCTACAATAAATCTGCATCGAAAATCATGTTTGCCCACCATCTGATGCGGGCCGCTGATACCCCGAAGTTCATCGGGGAGTTATCAAAAACAGCGTTATTTCTGGACCACCAAATCTCCCAGAGAATCAGGATCGACAACATATAACGGACTCGACTATGTGCTGCACCAGGAGCCAAAGCGTTCCTCCAAAAATTCAGCTTACCAGCCACAGAACTATGAACCAGGGCTAGATACCGCATATCAAACCGAAAGAGTTCCAGAGGGCCTGAGCATGGCGGCCAAAAAGGAAAAGATGGGGGATAGATTCCTGATGAGGAGATACATTCGTACCTTGGAGACAACATCTAAACCTTGAGGCCATGGCGACACCTTTATCTTGTACTCTACTGTCTACGGGGATCGCATTTTGCAGGAGTCTCCACATGAATATGGAGAACTTTGGCGGAAGGGAGCCTAACCAAATCCATGAAGCCCACACAGGAGCCGGTGAGGGAGACCTCAACAGTTGCCAGGCTGAAAGCATAGAAAATCTATCTGACTTTTCGTGCGGCCAGAAGCATTCGGGGGGGTCATCAGATGTAGAGAATCCACCGTTAATAATTTCTTCGCTGAGATGCTGAGGAAGGAGGGTGAAAACTCGGGATGGAGGGAAGGGGCTAGCACGACCCATGACCTCTTGTACTTTCAGCTCCAAGAGGTCTGAGGGGACGGGACAAGGAAGATGTCATTGGAGGGTCCCCTGCCCATCCAATTTTCAGTCCAGAAATTTAAATCACCATCTCCAACAGTCCACTGGATTGACTCTGAGAGAGTGGGAAACAAGGACCTAACTTTCTTCCACATTGGCGAAGGATTTGAGGAGGGGGGCACCTGATCACTTGCGTGGATATCTCTACTATGCTTGCATCTCATGAGCTTTGCCCACGGGCTGGGAGGATCCCCAAACTTGATCGACCATGCTAACTTGAGGCGCTGAGCTTTCATGACCTCATCCAAACGTCTAATGTCCAGCCCGCCCTCGTGGGTGGGATAAGCAATCTTTTTTCAGGCCAACCAGTGATGTTTCCTGTTCCCCTCAGCCCAACCCCAAAAGAAATTTGAGAATCTTTTTTCCAGCTTTTTGGTCACCTGGCGTGGGATATGAATAGTCGACATGATATGGATGGGAATACTGCTTAAGACATGATGAATTAGCGTTACTCTACCTACTTGAGAAAGAAGCCTACCCGCCCAACCCGACATTCTTCTATCCACCTTATCCACCAGGGATTGAAAAGCCACAGATCTGATTTTTCCGGTGCAGAGAGGGGCACCCAAGTAGGTGATATCACCCCTAGCTTTCTGGAACCCCAGGATACGTTCAATGGTTCTGATTCTGGCTGAAGAGAGAGTTGATGAATAGATGAATCTACTCTTGCGATGGCTGATTTTTTGACCCGTAACTGATTGGAATGCAGCCTAGAACTGATTTATAAAACGAAGGGACTTCCTCTGACCATTGGTGAAGAGCAAGATATCGTCTGCGAAAAGAAGATAGAACGTGCTTGGGCAACCCCGACGGATAGCAAACTGATGACACCCTCCACTATTGATCATAAGATTGAGATTGACAGAGAAAGTCTCCATAGCGATGATGAAGAGAGCGGGGAGAGGGGATCCCCTTGTCTCAGTCCCTTATGGGATTTGAAGAATCCCGTCGGTTCCCCATTGATAAGGATAGAGAACCAATTGTTCCCCCAGCAACTCTCCAAAATCTAGACCCATCTCTGGCAGAAACCGAACTTGAAGAGCACATGTTTCAAATAGTTCCAACTCACCCTGTCATAGGCTTTTTCGAGGTTGAGCTTGAGAAGGAGATTGCCTCCCTGGACTTTTCTGTTGATGTCGCGCATCAATTCTTGTGCTAAGGCAATATTTTCAGAAATTGATCTCCCTTGAACGAACGCACCCTGTTCCTATGAGATCATCTTAGGCAACAACAAGCTTAATCTGTTAGCTAGGAGCTTTGCAAAAATTTTATAAATAACATTGCACAAACTTATGGGACGAAAGTCAGCAAAACATGCAGCTGCTGTGGATTTGGGATAAGGCTAATGAGATTTGAAGTAAAAGCTCTCGGAAGAGCGATCCCCTCCATGAGATCCTTTGCTGCTTTAAGGATATCAGCACCCACAATGTCCTAGCAAGTAGCGTAAAAAGCTGCCGAGAAACCATCAGGACCCACAGCCCCGTCTCTAGGCATAGAAAAAGCCTCAGCTTTAACCTCCTCCATAGAGGGAGGAGCAAGCAGGGAAATGTTATCCTGATGGGAGATGACCTGGGGGATAGCTTGTAGAAAATCAGCGTCGAAGTCGATGGGATCAGCTTGAAAAAGATCTTCAAAGTATTTTACTGCTTCATCTTTTATCTCCCGACTAGAGGTAAACCACTCCCCTACCCCATTTTTTATGGAAGAAATGGTGTATCTTCTGGTTCTTTCATTTGCATAGGAGTAAAAGAAACGAGTGTTTCTATCACCCTCTTGGATCCATGAAATTCTAGATTTTTGCTTCCAGAAAGCCTCCTCCATGGACTGAAGTTGAGTAAGCTTGTGATTGAGATCAACGTATTGCTTGGAGAGGTCGTCAGAGGGGGTAGATTGCATGTAGAAATCGATCCCTTCCAGCTCCTCTTCAGCAGTTTGAATCTGGAGGAAAATGTCCCCGAATGTTTCCTTGTACCACATTTTTAAGATTTGTTTGGTCTTTTCAGTTTGAGCTGGATATTAACCATCGAATTTGAGGAACATGTTCCCTCCCAGGCCTTTTGAATATGTTGATAAAATGAATTACACATGGTCCACATCGTAAGGAATTTGAAAGGTCTGACCTTTGGGGGCTCCTAGGAAGGGAATAGCAGACGAAGTGACGGGTGGTTGGAGTTTATACGAGGGAGATGTTCAACTCGAAACCGCGGAAACGCAGAGACCCAGCTAGCATTGAGGAGCACTCTGTCCAGCCTCACTCATGCTCTAGCATTACCTTCACGGTTGTTGCACCAAGTAAACCAGTTTCTGACGAAACCCACATCAATAAGACTGGAATTGTTGATCATATCAGCAAACTCCTCCATACTTGAGCCATCAGCCACACGGCTCCCTCTTCTTTCATTCGGATTGACCACCGCATTGAAATCACCTCCAATGGCCCAAGCACCTTGAACCGATCTGCCAAGATTCACAATTTCGCTCCACAGCGTTCTCCTCTGGATTTTGCAGCATTTTGCGTACACTATCGAAAAGGAGATGGGTCATTCCGGGATGGAGGAGAAAAAGACAAAGTCACCATCTGATTAGAAACCGATATTGACAAAGCATTCAGCAGATTTCGACAGAAAATCCAGATTCCCCCCCCCCCAATCACTGTTGGAGAACGAAACATGGAAGCCTAGCTTTAGACCAAGAGCTACCCTTTTCCTATCAGCCAACATGGGTTCAGAGAGCGCTAGATGACAGGGGTTATATTTCTCTATCATCTGTTTAAGGGACTTGATCATAATCGCATTGCCGACCCCGCGCGCATTCCATATAATGGCGTTATCCATCTGTAACACTTCTAGAATTTATGGCCCATCGCTTTAGCTTCCTCAGCCTGGAACTCCAGTTTCCTTTTATGTAGAGGTTCCTGTTTCTTCTTGGCAGTCTTTCACCTCTGTCCACTGATTGTCGTGCCTCTTCTTGCTGTGGTACAAGCTCTGTCGAAACCTGTTCCCTGCTCTCCCAGGAAAAAACGTGGTTCTCGATTGCTGTTGGGCTGACATAACCCTCCACCGTGTTCCCAGCAGGAGCACTAGCATGCCTAACCACTGAGGAGAAATAGGGGGAGAGGTCCACCTCAAGGGCCGTTCTCTCCCTAAAATAGGTAGTCCGATCCGATCCTGAAAATGAATGGGAACAACTGTCCCGATTATTCACCTCGCTTAGAGTGCGTCGCCTGTGGCTTGGAGGGCAGCTGTCACTATGATCTGCCATCACCACCTCAGTTCCTACCACTGCATTTATATCAGGAGGGACGTTTTCTCTTCCACAACTTTGAAATATTTCAATCTAGTGGGTGTTAGGATCCTGGGAGTTGGGCTGCATTCCTCTCAGTAAATGAAATTTGGCCTGGGTGGATGATACATTATCTGACCTCTGGAGGGTTTGAACGGGTTGAGCCAGGCCATGATTTTCATCCAATAGTCACTCTGCACGATGGTCCCTCACCTCAGTGCGCTTGCGCGTGTAGACGCTCCAAACCTCAGGTGGGAAATTCTCCTTTCCAGCATCCTGCCGAATTTCCTGAGGCTGTTCCCGAGGATGGATATTGTTAGTGGTATTCTTTTCATTAATCCCTGCTCCTTCGGATTGGCCATTCATTATAACTGAATGCTCGGGCTGTCTCATATCCAGATGACTGACCGTGCGGACCATGCTATGTTGTGGCTGAACGAAATGCTGCAATCCAAACAGCGTATCTTCTTCCCCTTGAGAAACAGAAACATGTTCTGAAATCTGATTTCCTTGATAATTCTATAAGCAAACATCATCGGGTTGTATCATATCCAGAGGATTCACCGCAAGCACCTTGGTCGGATGTGGCTGAACATAAGGCTCCAGCCCACACAACATATCTTGTTCCCCTTGAGAGACAGTAACCAACATTGAATTCTGCGGAGCTTGATTAGGTTGATAACAAACCTGCAATCTAGCTTGATGACCTTCCTTTCGGCATGGAGAACTAACTGTGCTGACCAATATAGTAGAAGCCTCAGCTGGTCGTATCAGAGGAGCCGGATCAGAGTCCCGATGATCTCCCAAACATCCCGAATTAACCAGATGCGCGACTCCTATTCCATTCGAACCCCCTGACAGACGAATATCACCTATGTTAGCATTTCCACCTGTAGTGACATTTTCACAAACACCTACTATACCTACTCCTCCACAGCTATCTTTACCACCAACTGCCTAGATAAGCACGGCACAGCCCTCTGTAGTGGCAGCTCCACCAGAGACCGAAGTGGATGTACCACCCTCTCCCAAATGAGCATTGTTACAAACAGCCGGTTGGGTGCCCAAAATTCCGCTGCTAGTCGCTTCAGCTCTTGCAGAGTCATTTCCACAAACATTTGTTGGGGGCCCGGTGGTGCCATGAAACTTTCTTATAACCCACTCCTTGGTTCTTTAAGCCGTATTATGATTGGTAGATTAGGAAGCTCTGAAGCTGAACAAAGGTTCCAATTCTGCAATTATAGGGTAATCCTTCCCTAGAACTTGTAATCGCAACACCTGGTTGAAATTCACACCAGGGCGGGGAATGACTTTGATCCTCGCAAACACCTGGAAGTACCCGAATCTCGAATTGGAGTCTATTTGGACGATCTTTCCGAAAAAGTTCGCCAGGTCTAGAATAACGGACTCGATCCAAGCGTGTGTTGGAATACCGAACAATCGAACCCATACGCCCCCAATTACCTCTTATGGAGTCCAAGTTTCTATGGATTGAAGCCCCATATCTCTTTGTAGGGTGGCGTTTCCTATGAAAGCATCCAGCTATGCTGCAGATTGGAACGAAATCAAGAATTTCATAGCTGAGATCCGTACGATCACGACCTCTGAAATCTTCAAATCCGGCTTTTTCAGGGAAGCATATAACCAATCAATTTGGCTAGGAGATTGAGAACAATATACAAGTATCACTATCTTATCTTTATTTCACATATTACCCTCAGTTGAGACCCAATCATTTGTAGTGTGATTTTCTCTAGCAGATGATTCTATCGAAAATGTAAAGATGTTGGCCTGCTATAACAGGGATTGAACCCCCTCTTCAAGCAACACCCTCTCCATGTTGGATGAGTTGTGGTGGTCCAACGAAGGGAGATGAATAGGCGTTGAAGGTTGAATGTTTACCGCAGTATTACCATGAGTAGAACTATTGCTCTCATGGTGATCTGGGTCAATGAGAGTTTCATTTACAAATCCATTCAAAGCAGGGGGGAGATATTTTACTTTGGTATATGAGTTTGGATTGCATTCCAAGATAACATGACTCTTCTACCATTCATTGATTGGAGAACAATAGCTAGGATAAGGCCTTCTAATGTTGATAAGTCTCAGTTTCCAGAGTGGTCCCAAAAGTCTCTGACAGATGCTTTTTAGAGACTCCAGAATATGGCTCGAGGTTGCACCAGTAAGGAGTCCTCCCATCCAATTCTTCGTTTAGAAGCTAATATTGCTTCGCCCATGAGCCATTTAGAGTTATGGATCGAGAACATGAGCTTCTTTCCCAAGTCTTTCCATATACTAGACTTGTCCATCTTAACAGATCCATTGCTATTGATAAACTTCTGCAAGTATTTAGCTATGAATATTTTGGCCGAAAGGGATTTTTCACAAAGTAGGTTCCAACCCATCTTGCAATGAAAAGCATGCATGACATCAAGAATTTTTCTGATCCCAAGCCCTCCTTCAGAAGTGGGGAAGCAGATTTTGGACCATTTGATCCAATGTTGTTTTTTACCTCCCTCCGAGCTTCCTTAGAAAAAATGGCAAAAGCCATCTCTATTTGATTGCAAGCTTTTTTGGGGATATTGAAGGCCGAGACAAGATGTATAGGAAAGCTTGAAAGCACATGCTTGATGAGAAGTATCTTGGTAGCCCAATTGAAGAGATTAGATTTCCAGCCTACCACTTTGTTGGCAATCATGTGGATAAGGGTTGCCGCACCAGGGTCTGAATTATGCCTTTGGCTAGTGGAAGGCCCATGGAAGTTATCGGGAAAGAATTTTACTTGAAACCTGAAAGTTGGCCGATCTAGTGTACTCTTGAAGAAGGAGCCTTTTTTAGGAGAATGAAGGAGCTTTTAACACATACCTCTCTGTCCCTAAGACTTCTCATATGAAATAATGAACTATAGTACTTCTTTGGTGGAGGAGATCCTTCAAGAATAAGATAGTGTCATTAGCAAAAAAGAAGATGGGTAATTAAGGGGCAGGCTCTAGGAAGTTTAAATGATTGGCAAGCTCTCGAATAAAAGAGTTTTCGTAGCCCTCTACTTGGAACGTCCTCTAAAAATAGCTGGAGATAAAGGGTCTCCTTGACATAAATCAGAAGAGGAATGAAAGAATTCTCATGGCCTTTTGTTGATAAGAATGAAAAACCAACTACTTTTCCAGCGCCATGCCAAATTTATCCATCTTTCATTGAAACCAAATTTCCACATAACTCGGTTGATGAAGTCCCATTTTAGGCAGTCGTAGGCCTTCTCCATGTCCAACTTGAGAATCAAGTTGTCTCCATGAACTTTTTTGTTTATTTTAAACACCATCTCACTAGCAATGGAAATATTTTCCGCTATTGATCTCTCTTTCACATAAGTTCCTTGCTCTTCAAAGATGATCGAGGGAAGAATATTGGACAACCACATCACTACAATCTTAGAAAATATCTTTTGAATGCAGATACAATGACTGTTAGGCCAAAAGTTTGTGAAATATTCTGAATTCTTTTTCTGTAAAATCAAGCAAATAGACGTTCAAAGAAAAGCTCTTGGTACCGTGCCTCCCTAGAAAAACATGCAAGTAGCCTCAAATAGATCTTTCCCAATAATCTTCTAACAGGATGAGAAGAATGCCTCATAAAATCTTTCAGGGCCTGAAGCACTATCCACCGGGATCGCAAATATTGTTGTTTTCACCTCTTCAAGAATAGGAGTTCTTAAAAGAGTATCATTCATATGATTGGTCACAGGAGACAAGATGCACTCCAGAATGCCATCGATCGTCAACAACATGTATCTCTAAAGGAAAGAGATATTTAAAGTACCTTTCAGCATCAACCCCTATTTCATCGATTCAAGAGATTTACCTGATGTGATCATGGCCCTCCTTTTCTAAAGTACCGAGTCATGTAAGAATTTGGTATTGCAATCCTCTTCCATAAGCTACATATTCTATATTTTTTGTTTTAAAAAAATTTCTTCTTAGAGCTGGACTTTCTTTAATTCAACATGTGCATGATTTAGCGTTTTTGTGTCTTCGATAGATCTAGAAATTAGAAGTTCAAACCCCACTTTCTTCACCTCATCCTATACTGTACCTTTAGGAAAAAAATATATATTCCTAAATGCTGATCTATTCCAAGTGTTTAATGTTATCTTAAGCTTCCTCATTTTTAGGAATAACTAATTTTTCCCACAAGGATTTTTTCACATAAAACATTATATTCCATTTGTGCTTGGTAATTTGTATAACGCCCCGGATTTTGTACCCAAGTTTACTTGTTTTCCAAAATCCCAAGAATTAACCTTCAAGGATAGCCCACATTTCACAGTAATTTTTTTTTTCTTTTTAAGTATAGCATCGCAACAGAAGCAAAACAAAACACAATAGAGGAAATGTTCAAATATGCATTTAAATACTTGAATGGCTACCCAAAAGGGGCTCATACAAACCAATGACTCAAATATAAAACTAAAACAACATAATAATGAAAGAAAACTAGAATCTGGAGTTATAACATTATCCATCTCTTCATACTCCACATCAATGTCAACACATACATAATCTACGTATCATGCACTAACTAAGTATGTTTTGATAGCATCAATGTCTATCCCAGTGAGGTATACCCTCCAAGATTACCAAGCATCACAATAGTTAAGAATGAAATTCAAATAAACTCAGATGAATATAATATCCAACATAAACTTCACCAGTAAAATACAAGAATGTACACAATTTATATTTCATAAGTGTAATGTCCTGAATTTTTGCTATTTTGGATTGCAAAAAAAAAGTAAAAAATTTTCTTAATTTTTTAAAACTAGCCTACACTATCACGTACTGACCTTTGATGGTCGAAGTGAGCCTATACATGGGTGGTACCGATAAAGAATCGTACAAATAAGATTAATCAACCGTAGGAAGCCAACGAATTCGATCGATCAGTTAAATATCGAGTTTAGTCCCGTGATTTGTTCACATAGGGCCTAAGTCTAGCCGACCTGTCACTGAGTAATCAAGGCAACTACAACTAAATAAAGATTTACCCAAAGTCGACACAACTAGGGGTCGGATCTTAATTAACGAACCAAGGTGACCTAATTATCCTTTTAACCTAAGAACCAAGAGTTCAGAGTGATTATGACCGAATCGTCATTTTCACTAATTGTGATTAAGCGACACTATGAACATGGTTAATTCGAACCCTAACCATTGCACATAAGGAATCTTGATACCTAATTCATTTTAGAAATGCCTTGATTATCCAAACGAGCTCTAGACCGCTCATCGATCGGCCACTACTTCCAAAACTATAGAATAATGTCTGTCTCACTGGGCTTGACACGCATAGCAGGTGGCGAACTAAGAAAGTACCTAGAAGTACTGAACTTAGGTTGGAAGTCAAGTGCTTACAATGTGTGAATCCCCTAGGCTGAAATCTGAAACTTAAGTGAAATAAACATTCCGCTATTTCACAAAGTTATGGCTTGCTGACTGTTAGATCGTAACCAAATTCAAAACATGAGTTAATAATATTTCTCTCCTCATATCCATATAACTATGGCCCCAATCGATCACCAACGACCGTCCATCGTTAGTAGGGCCCCCACGGTTGATCAAAGTGTCTGATTGCCGCCCAATTATGACAAACCATAGATCCTATAGTGGGGTACATTTCCCCTGACGTGGATGAACCAGTGAGCACCTAAAAAGATCCTATAAATCGAAATCAGCCCCCTCTAGGGACAAGTTTAATAGGAAAGAGGCCCCTAGGGCCATTTGCACACTTGTCTAGGACTATAAAAGGCCCAGAAACTCATTTCCCCACTCCCATTTAAATTTTAAGTTGCAATAGCGAGAGGGAGTGGGGAGAGAAGGAGAGAGGGACCTTAGGGAGACTAGGTTGGGTGGTTTTCCCACCTCCGATGGGTGCGACATTGCCCGCAACCACGACACGTAGTAGAAAAATAAATTCGTGGCGAATACGAGATAATTATCGGAACTTCCTCATGGATTTAAACCTCATAGGCTGATTTGCATGTACCCTTATAAACAATTTTACAAGCGCAGGGCACCGACATGCTAACCTATGGATCCCAACCTTAGAAGCGGCACCACAAATTGACAAATCACCTCTAAGTGCAGACCATTACCCTTAGGTTTCCGTTTATCGAAACCCATATCACGATTAATGATTTCTATTATGAATGGATGAATGCATGCTAACTTGTGTCAATCAATGATTTATGTAATGCGTAGATGAATGCTTGCTAACCAGTGCCGATTATTGATTTGGGTAACGTATGGACGAATGTGTAGTAATTAGTGTCGATTGATGATTGATATAGTGCGTAGATGAATGCATGCTAACCAGTTCCCACTTGTATAGCCGCTTACTTTCCATTATTTGCTATCTTAGTGTAATGTCACCTGCATGTTCGATGAAATGCACCATAAAGTAAGATTTTCTGAATTCATTATTTATATCCCTCTCTATTAGTCACGGTAATCAATTTATTGGTGCGATTGACTGACCGGGACTACCTGGGTAGCTAAGTTGGACGAAAAACCGTAAATCCACAGGCTAGTTTGATTGATCTGGGCCGAACATGGATAACCAGCAGCAGTCGGACTACATGGGATGCTTGCACCCAATGTCGATTGCGCAGAAATTAGTCTGAGTCAACCAAATTAGCCTAATAGTCGACCAATCATGTGTGTCCACCATGTATGTTTACGTCTGCTTGAATCCAGAGCACCCCCAAACCCTGGAAAGGCCTATTGATAACCATTAGTGATACGATCGCAAAGTCTCAGGAGTCGGGCATGGTGGTATGAAACATTGTGCCCGTGTTGTTGATCTACGTTGTGGTGACGAGCCTCCCCGTAGTGACCAATGAACAACCAATAGGGCTATGAGTCCTTATTTGAATTTCAAGTTACATTTGGGTGACGACCCTTACATCATTTGTGGGCGCCCTCCACCCGTCGATGGGCGGCCTAACCCTGTGCATCTGAGCTGTGTCATACGTGTCCTGAGTGATCGGTCGAGCCAGTTGGTCGAGCCAGTGTTAGCCTCACGTTGATTAGGGGAATTGTCTTTTGAGTGGTAAACCCTAACATGGATCAAGGATCGCAAGCACATAACCGCTACGGCCGCCCTGAGCCTAGTATCTGGATAAGGCCATTGATTATACGGAGATATTCTAGCTTCCTCAATCTTGTTGGATGAACGAACTAAATTAATTCACTTGACTAACAAGAGCATTCATCGCATTGCATTAGCTAGGTGTGGCAACTAGGCCGTTGAGGTCGCGTGTTGAGGGAGTATTGGTCATTTGCGAACGTAAGATGGAGTCACTATGAGGGAGTGTTAGATGGTGAGGGCATGCATCATATCATAATGGCATGCGTGTGCATTAACAAGAGTATCCATGAACTGTATGCTTAAGTTACTTTTCATTAATTGTGCACGTGGATATGATAACATGTGTAACTTAGAGTTAATGAAACCACTAAGCTAATCACTCGCTCCCACTCTGAGACGGTGTTTTAAAACACTAACTAGACCTTATCATAGATGTAGGTACCTTGAAGTCCGACATGCTGGACGAGGCATCTATGGACTTAGAGGAAGAGCTTTCATATTTTGTCCTTTCATAGTAATGTCCTAGAAGTGTCAGGAGAGTATAAAAGAGCTTGCATTTATTTAATTCCATGCTTGTATATATTAGCTAGAGTCCTTGACTAGGTGTGATCCGTTTACTGTTTTTGTTGTATGTTCATTGTGGCTTGTATAATCTCCATTTTGAGCAATCATCACTATTGGAATTGTATTTTGACTCTTGGCCATATATTTTTTTTTTCAAATGGAACTTTTCCATTCACAAAAGGTCGTAGTACATTCGGGCGTGCCCAGAGAAAAATAACTAGGCAAGCCTATCGTGAGCCAAAAGGAAAAAACTAATTATAGAGGATTACTCCCTACCACCGCGGTCTCTAACCGCCCCCAGACCCGCTCTATCTAAGAAGAACAGACCCCTAACTTGAATCGGCAGCTCTGCCACCGATGAGAAGAAGCTAGAGCGTTGAGTTTCAGTCCCCATCTTGGCCAGAGCGTCGGCCGGAAAATTGGCTTCCCTGAAAATGTGCATCATGGATGTTTGGGCCATCATTCTCATATTATGAATCTTGTTAATCCAGTAGGTCCATTTCCAACCCGGACAATAATTGTCGTTCAGAATGTCCATGAGCAACTTCGAGTCAGATTCAATCACCACCTTATCAAATCCCCGATGAATAAAAAAGGAGATCCCGTTAAGAATGGCCCGAATCTCCGCACACGTGTTTGTGCCATGGCCATAAGCATTGGAAAAGGCAAACAGAAAATCCCCTTTATCATTTCTGCATATACCTCCACCACCTGAGGGCCCCGAGTTACCTCTATTAGACCCATCCACATTTATCTTAATCCACCCCAAGCGCGGCTTAATCCAGCGCACCACCATTAAGTGAGGATGTACCTGACTAGAGAAAGCTGGGTCCGAGCTTCTGCTAGAGACAGCTGAGGACTGATGATGAATAGAGATGTTATCACTCCAAGCAGCGACATACGAGATCCACCAATTTAATTGGGCCAACATGGCTGGAAGAAAAATCTTTTTGTTGCCAAACCGAGCTGCATTGCGGGCTTTCCACACCACCCAGCATAGCAGGAAGGGGGCCAGACGTTGCGTCTCAGATTTCCTCCCCGACACAAGGCTAGCATTCATCCATTGCGTGATGCGAAGCCTGAAAGAGGGCGCTGGCAAAATATTAATGTGGAAGATATCCCCAATGAGACACCAGAGAGCCTTTGTGATGTAACTATGGAGAAAGAGATGCAGAATTGTCTCGACAGAAATTGAGCCCAGAATTTTGAAACCATAGCAGACGCAAGCAGACGCCAGTTGCACACCCCGTGACTGAATGGCAGCATCAACCGGGACAGCCCTCTACAGGATCCTCCACACTAGCAATGAGATTTTTGGAGGCAGCCCTTTGCTCCATAAGAATCTACCCCACTCCATAGGTGGGGAGGGAGATCTACAAATATTTCTAACCGAACTCACTGAGAACTTACCTGAAGGGTACAACGGCCAGAAGGAGGTGTCAGGACCAGTGGAGATGCTGAAACCCCCTTGGAAAATGTAGTCAATTATCCTCTGGGGAAGGAAATTGAAGACCGATGAAGGAGGCAGGGGGCCGCACGTTCCCAGAAAATCTCTGACTTGCATTTCCCTCATAGCTTCTGGAATGGGAATAACGGCGAGATCCGCAAGCAGGCCCAGATGTTGAGGGTCAAACATTGCATATTAGACCCCAGTTATTACCGGATTTATGAACATGCCACCATTTAAAAGCCTAATTTAATCGTGTTTGTGATGCAAGGTACATTTGCAAGTGTGGACTACAAAAAGGTGCTAAAAGTGTATATTTGATGCTCTGAAATCACCACAGCAAGGGACGGACTCCAGAGGACCGATATTGAAGAATTTACACGCCAAGGATCCGTGAAAATCAAGTCGTTCACGTTAAAGAGGCCCGAAAATGATCCAGAATGCAAGATCACATGGTTCCCACCATCCGATTGACTCGAAACTTCATACATGTGATGGGGGCCATAAATTAACCGTACACGTCAATTTTCAGTCATTGAACACCTGTGGAAGTGGGCCAACGGATAGATCAGCCCCTTAATTCACTAAGTGGGACCCACATGCTATCTGGATATGCTTCAAAATTGGTCTCGACGGGTTAAATAATATGATAAAAGGGATGGACGGAGCTGATTTATCAGGAACATCACAGTGGACCCCAACTTGAGTAGAGTGTGCATAGTGCACATGTGTACTAGTTGTGCACTTGCAAAGGCGGGTCGAATCGACTTTGACCCACAACAAATGCCTACCAAAACGGAAACTTCCTTTTCTTCTCAGTGTAAAACAGGGCGCCGTTTGAAAGTTGGTGGGCCACCATCATCATTCGGTTCGGTGATCCGAACCGTCCATCATGTAGAGCGCTCATTCGATCAGAACCATGCTGATTTTTTTCATCTATACACGCGCACGTGCCTGTCACACCAATCACAGGAAATTTATTCATAGCCGTTGGAGCAAGATCACTTCAGTGGGCCACATCTACGGAAATTCAAAACTGACTATTCTCGACCGAAATTTCGAGAGGAATCCGGTGGACGTCATGGATTTCTCTAAAAAAATCCTCAGTGGGCCCCATCGAGAGTTCAGCGTCGGCTCGCATACAGAGCCTACGTCCGGGAAAAAATGGAAGTTCTGGAGACGTGGTGGTCCACTACCTTTGATCGGAGGGGAAATCCGAACCATCCAAGTTGATCCCTGGCCAAACATGACAGCTACCATGGATTTTGAGCAAGTCAGACGGCCAAAACAGGTTGGATAGTAGCGTCAAAACAGGTCCGACGCAACTGTTAAGCGTTTTCTGGGTGCGTAAATGTTACGCATGTTGTGCGGAAATTTGGGTCGGTTCTCAAAACCGACTTCTACACTGTCAGTAGCAGATATATAGGAGAGAGATCAGCACGTGAAAAGGGGGGGGCTTTTGGAGAGAACGTAGAAGGGAGAGAGTTTTTTTAGAATGTTTTTCTTTTCTTTCTTCTCCTTTTTGTTTTGTTTTTGTTCAAGAGATTCAGCCCGATTCATGTTAGGCTAAACCTCTTGGCTAGGGCTAAGAGGTGAAGCTTGTAGTATGATAGGGACCGTTTTATATGGCCTGGATTCATGCCTGAACTGATGTTGATTCTCGTTTGATTAATAGGGTTATTCACAGTTTTTTAATGGTTTATTGTGACTTACATTACAGTAGATCTGCGATGGCTTGAGTATTTCCTTTTCCTTTCTTGTGATTATGAAGCTAGGACACCATGTTGTTCACCATCGCCCTTGGACATGGTGGAATGATAGAACTCTTCCTGACATTCATACATCACTCAGATTGGCTGTTGAATTGGTTTAATTCTGTTGTTTACTTTGTCTCATGGGCATGGTTTTGTGATGGAATCCATTCTAATTTACACCCGTCTCATCTCTTGAAAACCAGATCAAAAGGAAGTTCAGAATGAGTTCATGAATCAAGCGTAGATCTCCCTGATCTCTACAAGTGGATCCTCTGAATCCCTAGTTTCCTTTCCTTTAATTCTCTAAATTTTAGATTACTATTTCATCATTATTCTTCAAATTATACTCGATTTAGATTTCATCTCATTCTAGTTCTAGTCCTAGTTACTTTCAGATTACGTACAGGTTTCAGTCCCTGTGGATTCGACCTCGGTCTCACCGAGTTTATTACTACATCACAACCCTATACTTGGGGAGTGAACAAGTTTTTGGCGCCGTTGCCGGGGACTGACGGCTACGTTTCCTGAAAATAACTGGTTTTAGGATTAGTTTGAGATTAGGACACTTTTTTTTATTCTTAGGTTTTATTTTTAGAATTTCCTAATTCAGGTTTTTCTTAAATTTTTAGAAATTTTATATTTAAAGTAACTTCCTATTTTTAGATGGTTTTCCCTTTTTAGAAACTAATCCAACTTTCTTATTTTGTAGGATTCTGAGATAGGTTTCTAAATTGGTAATTTCTCTTCTCCTTGCTATTTCTAGATTAGGATTCCTTTTTAGCAAGTTTCTAATTCTAACTCTTTTAGAATTTAATTTTGTTTCCTATTTTATTTTTAGAAACTTTCTATTTAAAGACTTTCTGTTTAGAAACTAACTTTCTTATTTTGTAGGCTCATTAGAAATTTCTAAATCGGTAAGCTCTTTCTAAATTCTACTTTCTATTTTTAGAATTTCTGTTACTAACTTACTTTCTAGTTTAAGAACTTTCCTCTTTTGTTTTAAAAATTTTATACTCTTTTAGGAATTTCTCTTTTTCTAAATAAGAAACTAGTTTACTGCTATTTCTCTTCTTAGGATTTTCTAATTTTAGGTTAGAATTTCTCTACTTTTTCTATTTTTAGAATTAGAATTTTAGTTTTAGAAATTTCTTATTATAAGTTTCCTTTTTAGAAACTAACATTACTTTCTATTTTAGGATTAGGATTTCTAATTTAGAACTTTCTAACTTTAGGCTTAGAACTTTCCTAATTATTTTTTTTTTAGAATTTATTTTATTTTTAGGAACTAATTTATTTTTAGAAATTTTCTCTTTTGTTTTTAATTAGGTTAGTTATTTCCCTCTTTAGAGACTCTTTCTAATTTTAGAAACTAACTCATATTTCCCTTATTTTATTTTTAGAAACTTTCCTTTTTAGGAATTAGTTTGTTTTTAGAAATTTTTTTTTAAATTTTTTGGTTTAAATTTTCTATTTTAAAAACTTTCTATTTCAATTGTAGGAACTTTCTAACTTTAGACTTTCTATTTTAGAAGCTAACTTCTTTTGTTTTCTTTTGCAGGATTTTAACATAGGAATTTCTCATTTGGTACTTTCCTTCTAACTTCTCCTCCTCTTACTTTCCCTACTGCTGTAAGATCTTTTCTCTATTTTTCTTAGAATTAGATTCAGATTAAGGGTTTCACCATGTATATGCACGAGTGGGAACGTCAATATGCTGAGATAGCTTTTGAGCATGCGAAACAGTGTGAAGGGATGTATGATGATTATGATAAAAATCCACCTATGTCTCAAAATTTTCCTGAAACAATCATCGAGAACCGACCTGAGCATAACACTCCATCGGTTAAGAAGTCCTTACGCGATCATATATGGGAGAACAATTACACCCCACGGACAGTACGTGAGTGTTGGGGTTATCATAACTATGGGAGTGAGAATTATTATCACTCATCTGAAAAAAAGAAAACAATGCGTGATTATATTATGAGTGATAATAAGTATTACCAACCATCAGATTCTCCTACCTATGATCCGTATGACTATAATCAATGGAAACATCAATGTCAGGAAGCTGAACCAGCTATATATCATAGTGATAATTCTCTTGGGACATCTACCTTTGAAACCCAATCAGAAACAATCCAAGAGGATTCACTTGAAGCTCATGAAAGCACAAGAGCCGAGCTCAATCAACTTGTCATACAATCATGTGAATTGCTCAAATCCTCAATTCCAATCATTCACCACAACTTATGGAGAAGGAAGAGGCTAGGTTATCCCACCTCATCCTAATCTAGAAGCGAGAATGTGAAGAAAGTGATCATAACTCGCTTGTGGAAGAAAAAGCTGAAATTATGAATGAGGAATTGGATTCCATTAATGAGCAGATGGTTCAATTTCCCGATGAGTCGATCTCGATGACTGTCCAAAGGAATGATCAAGAGACGTGGGTGTCTTTCAAATATAATGATAGTGACACACTTCACTCACATGACACACATGATTACACTGATGAGGTTGAGGTTAGTTTATTCGAACCTCAACCTAACGTAGGAATGGAGTGTGAGGAATGTGATCCCATCCCAATTGCACACCGCACAAATCTGAATGATGAGTATTGGGATTCAATCTCAAGTGTGGCCCCTGCGAATGATCACGAGGTTCAGGAAGTTGTCTACCATAATGATCTACTCCACATGCCTGATATGGTGATTTGAATGTGGAGAATGAACCATTTTCAACTAACCCTTCCAACTCTTGTGATGCATGTTTGGACCACTGCCCTGAGATGAATGATGATATGATTCGGGCGATGGACGATTTGCTTGATATGACTCTGGAATTTGAAACTACCCAGTTGAGGCCACAATCTGAGCTACACACTTTAGATAATTCAATGCCTCCACTGAGAAGCTTCAATGACCAGAGTCTTCACATCAATTCTTCACCTATTGATTGTCCATCTATCTGTGAAGGGCAAGAGCAAGCAAGCATGCGTCCATCTACTTCAAAAGACGATGGAATCCTTGGGCTCATCATCACAGATTTCGATACAGGAGACGAGTCACTCCCAGCTGACTTTCCCACATCTTTGAACACATGCTTGGCACACCTTGTGGATCCAAACGACCTCATGATACAAGAAAATGTGGATTCCTTACATGACACCACCTCGGTGGTTATCACGGACCAAGCGCACCCTTACTCTGAAGCCCCTTCTTCCCCTGACCTTGAATGTTTAGCACTAAAGGAAGAGGAGCTAAAAATTGAACCGAAGTCTGGAATTTCGGAATGCATTGAGACTACATTACTTCCTGAAAATTTTTCTGAATTTTATCTACCGGTAGTCTCTGATTCACCATGGGATACTAACTTTGAGACTTTTTCTGACACAGGTGAATCATATATACTTTGGGTACCTCAGGTAAATCAACGAAATTTTTTTTTTAAGGTACATAAGTCTCTTCGGCCATTCATGCTCCAGGGCATCAAAGCCTATTGCAAAAAGGGCTTTTGGATGATCCTGTTGAGGAACCTACTGAGAAATTTATCTAGATATTGGTCAGAAGAGGAACCTTGTGGCATTACTGAGTAGTCTTTCCCCTGCTTTCATAGGACTAGGGTAGTTTATTTGATGTTGTTTTAGGATAGACAGTAAACTTAGCGCTCCTGGGAGGCAACCCAGCTTTTCATTTCATTTTTCTAGTCAGTTAATGTTTGTGGGTAACATTGCTGCAAACCCTCACGAGACTACAACTCGTCCACTAGGGGAAACCTAGGGGTTTAATGGCTTGTTGCATGCGCTAAATGCAATCGAAAGCACCTGCGAAAGTGGTATAGGTAGGATTATTATTTTTTTTTGTTAGTTTTGTGTTGCTTTCTCTCTCGTGCTGATTGGATTCCATGTTGCGATCTGTTGAACAAAATCTCTCTCGATTCGTTATCCAGGTACTATCTTCCCATCACTTTTTCTTTACTGTCGTTGTCCCCTGTGCATTGCATGTTTACCTCTTTTACATTGAGGACAATGTAGATTTTAGGTTGGGGATGGGAGATTAGGTAACCTAATCAGCATTTTCTTGGTCTTGAGCAAAAAAAAAAAAAAAAAAAAATTGTGAAAATTTTTGAAGTGATTTGATGGCCATCTTGGATTTAGAGTTACAAGATAAGTGATGTTGGTAACTTATGACTCTTGGATTCAGTGTCTATTAGATTTCACAGTTAAGTTTGAATTGTTAATCCATGATTAGAAGTTTTAAACATTGATTGAGTCATGATTTCACATGTCACATCTCGCTTTCACATTAAGGGTTCAGTTTGATATTGAAGGGTTGACTCGGTAATCACTAAGCATACAACGAACCAGCTTGAAACTATGTCTATCATGTTCATTAAAAAAAAAAAAAAAAAAAAAAAAAAAAAAAAAGAAAAAAAAAAGATACCTTTGAAAAAGGTTGGGCGAATAATCTTCACCATAGGTTTGCTCCCTGTAGGTGTAGATTTAATTCCCCATAGGTAATATGTGAAAAAGGTTTGGGTATACGGTCTTCACCATAGGTTTGCTCCCTATAGGTAAGGATTTGATTCCCCTTCTTGGCGTACCTTTAATAGAAAACTCAAAAGCTGGAAGAATGAAAAAAATAATCTGTGAGGCAAGTTTGGTTTAAGTTTTGGTTATCATGAATTATCTTGTTGCTTACCAATATTATCCTGAAATAAAGAAGTGAATTTTAATGATGATAAGACGAGATTTCACTATACACTCATGGTACTTAATGTTTAGAATTTTTCTAATTAATGGATTAATACTCTGAGCCTGACTATGAAATTTACCATGTGCTCGAGTCCCAGGTGAAAATACTGCATAATATTCATGAA
Organism: Magnolia changhungtana; assembly: GCA_030180095.1. Taxonomy (NCBI): domain Eukaryota; kingdom Viridiplantae; phylum Streptophyta; class Magnoliopsida; order Magnoliales; family Magnoliaceae; genus Magnolia; species Magnolia changhungtana. The sequence goes on along the minus strand of JASAUF010000430.1, from coordinate 325,288 downwards.
ACTTAGATTTCTCATATCTGAATCGTTCTTCAAAAATATCACTCGGTTTCATGGAAATTGCCCTGTAATTCTCAACTTATTCTTCGCATATTTTGCTCGGGACTAGCAAAATGCTGGTTGGGGGTTGTGTTGAGGGTCAAACATTACATATTAGACCCCAGTTATTACCGGATTTATGAACATGCCACCATTTAAAAGCCTAATTTAATCGTGTTTGTGATGCAAGGTACATTTGCAAGTGTGGACTACAAAAAGGTGCTAAAAGTGTATATTTGATGCTCAAAATCACCACAGACAAGGGACGGACTCAGAGGACCGATATTGAAGAATTTACACGCCAAGGATCCGTGAAAATCAAGCCGTTCACGTTAAAGAGGCCCGAAAATGATCCAGAATGCAAGATCACATGGTTCCCACTATCCGATTGACTCGAAACTTCATACATGTGATGGGGGCCATAAATTAACCGTACACGTCAATTTTCAGTCATTGAACACCTGTGGAAGTGGGCCAACGGATAGATCAGCCCCTTAATTCACTAAGTGGGACCCACATGCTATCTGGATATGCTTCAAAATTGGTCTCGACGGGTTAAATAATATGATAAAAGGGATGGACGGAGCTGATTTATCAGGAACATCACAGTGGACCCCAACTTGAGTAGAGTGTGCATAGTGCACATGTGTACTAGTTGTGCACTGCAAAGGCGGGTCGAACTGACTTTGACCCACAACAGCTACCAAAAACGGAAACTTCCTTTTCTTCTGTGTAAAACAGGGGCGCCGTTTGAAAGTTGGTGGGCCACCATCATCATTCGGTTCGGTGATCTGAACCGTCCATCATGTAGAGGCGCTCATTCTGATCAGAACCATGCTGATTTTTTTCATCTATACACGCGCACGTGCCTGTCACACCAATCAGAGGAAATTTATTCATAGCCGTTGGAGCAAGATCACTTCAGTGGGCCACATCTACGGAAATTCAAAACTGACTATTCTCGACCGAAATTTCGAGAGGAATCCGGTGGACGTCATGGATTTCTCTAAAAAAATCCTCAGTGGGCCCCATCGAGAGTTCAGCGTCGGCTCGCATACAGAGCCTACGTCCGGGAAAAAATGGAAGTTCTGGAGACGTGGTGGTCCACTACCTTTGATCGGAGGGGAAATCCGAACCATCCAAGTTGATCCCTGGCCAAACATGACAGCTACCATGGATTTTGAGCAAGTCAGACGGCCAAAACAGGTTGGATAGTAGCGTCAAAACAGGTCCGACGCAACTGTTAAGCGTTTTCTGGGTGCGTAAATGTTACGCATGTTGTGCGGAAATTTGGGTCGGTTCTCAAAATCGACTTCTACATCGATGCAGTGATATATAGGAGAGAGATCAGCACGTGAAAAGGGGGGGGGCTTTTGGAGAGAACGTAGAAGGGAGAGAGTTTTTTTAGAATGTTTTTCTTTTCTTTCTTCTCCTTTTTGTTTTGTTTTTGTTCAAGAGATTCAGCCCGATTCATGTTAGGCTAAACCTCTTGGCTAGGGCCAAGAGGTGAAGCTTGTAGTATGATAGGGACCGTTTTATATGGCCTGGATTCATGCCTGAACTGATGTTGATTCTCGTTTGATTAATAGGGTTATTCACAGTTTTTTAATGGTTTATTGTGACTTACATTACAGTAGATCTGCGATGGCTTGAGTATTTCCTTTTCCTTTCTTGTGATTATGAAGCTAGGACACCCTATTGTTCACCATCGCCCCTTGGACATGGTGGAATGATAGAACTCTTCCTGACATTCATACATCACTCGTTATTTGAATTGGTTTAATTACGTTGTTTACTTTGTCTCATGGGCATGGTTTTGTGATGGAATCCATTCTAATTTACACCCGTCTCATCTCTTGAAAACCAGATCAAAAGGAAGTTCAGAATGAGTTCATGAATCAAGCGTAGATCTCCCTGATCTCTACAAGTGGATCCTCTGAATCCCTAGTTTCCTTTCCTTTAATTCTCTAAATTTTAGATTACTATTTCATCATTATTCTTCAAATTATACTCGATTTAGATTTCATCTCATTCTAGTTCTAGTCCTAGTTACTTTCAGATTACGTACAGGTTTCAGTCCCTGTGGATTCGACCTCGGTCTCACCGAGTTTATTACTACATCACAACCCTATACTTGGGGAGTGAACACCAGACTAGACCAGTTCTCTGACCACAACATACAAGAACCCTCTCCTAACCGACGCTGCACAAAAGAGGCCAGAAGAGGGAACTGGGACTGAATACGATTCCATATAGGGGATGCAAATCCGCATCTCCTGGGAGTTACAAGATGCTGCACAGAAGGTTTGTATTTAGCAGACATGAAGATGTTGAGGGTTAAATATTGCATATCAGACCTCAATAATTGCCTGATTTTATGAATATGATACTGTTTAACGGCTTGGTTTAACTGTGTATATGATGCAGAGTGTATTTACGAGTATGGACTGAAAAAGGGTGGTTAAAGCATGAAATTAATGCTCTAATGATGCCAAGGTAAGAGATTAACTTCAGAGGACCAAGATCGATGGATTTACACGCCAGGGATCCGAGGAAGTCATGCCGTTCACGTTAAAGAGGCCAGAAAGTCATCCAAAATGCAAGATTGCAGAGTTTCCACCATCCGATCGGCTCCAACTTCATACATGACCTAAGAACCACAAATGAGCCATACACGTCGAATTTTAGCTCCCGGATCCCTACAGAAGTGGCTCAATAGACATATTAGCCCCCAAAACCGTGATTTGGGGCCCACTTGCTATCTGGATGTACCTCAACTCTGTGCCCCACGATTGAAAGGACATGAGAAAGGAGATGGACGGAACAGATCTCACATCTACACCCAAGTGGACCCCAGCACACGCGCACTCGCTGTGCACTGGGAGAGCTAGACCGGTCAGCGGGCGCTGACCCGATCCATCTCCTACCCAAAGACAGCGAGCAAGCACGGTCCGGCCGTTTTTGGCTTGTGGGCCCCACCCATTATGAATGTTGATAATCTGAACTGTCCAAATGCCTCAGGGGGTGGCCATGAGCCTCACCTAGGAGACCTTTTTGTCTCATGCTTCTTATCACAAGAAATCTTTGTTTAAACTTGAGATGGACGGCGGAATGAAGATCCCATGGCCCACCACAGTTGGGATCTAAAACTAATCATTTCTGGACAGTTTTTCATACTGACAATAATGGACGGAATGGATTCTCCATGAAACGTCGCCCTGGGCCCCACCGACTTCCACAGCGTCGACGCAAAAGCTCTGTTTCGCAACAGAGCTTGTGACTTTTCCTTGTGGGCCGCCATCATGATGCAATGTCCTGATCCGGGCCGTTTATTGTAATTCCATGGGTCAGCTGGCCAAGGTCTAGGTGTCAAATTCCCAAGAAACAGTAAGGATTTGAGTTCAACCCTTTAAACGACGAATGGACGGTGTAATGAAAAACTCTGTGGGCCATACCAAAGTTAAGCCAGAACATGTCATGCCCGATTGGTTTTTGAAGGAGAAGATGTTGGACGAGGTGGATGTCTCAAGGAATGGCAATAATGGGCCCCGCCAACAGTACAGCAGAAGAAATCCGCTTTTCTCTTTGGTTATGCAAAAATCGAGTCCTGTTTGGCCACAAACTGCGGAAGCTTTACGCAAGAGTTTCGCACGATTCTCACTGAGCTATTTTCTTTGCTATAAGACAGGGAGAGAGAGCAATTCAATCTCATTCTGGGACGTGGGATCTCAGCTTGGGCAGCCATGGAGGCATGGATGTGAGCACAGGGAAGGGAGAGAGCATGGAGTAGACGACCATCTGCAAGAGTTTTTTCCTTTTCCTTATCTTAATTTCTGTTTTGTTATGTTAAGAGATTTTTAGTTGAATCATGTTGGTGATTGGCTACGCCTCTTAGCTAGGGCTAAGAGGTGAAGCTTGTAACGTGATGGGGAGAACTCTTTGCTTGTGCCTTTTGTTTGGACTGAACTGATGTTGATTTTGGTTTAATTAAGGGAATGTTTTTAGTTTTTAATGGTCTGTTGTGACTAAAATTACAATGGGTCTGCGATGGCTTTGAGCATGCTCTTTTCTTTTTTATGTTTATGATGTCAGGAAGCCCTATTGTTCACCATCGTCTCCTGGGCATGGTCGGATGACGGTACCCTTCCTAACCTTCATAGCATGTGATTGGTTGGTAATTAGTTTAATTCTGTTATTTACTTTGCATGGTTTGGTGATGGAATCCATTCTAATTCATATACCTTTCATCTCTTGAAAACTATATCAAAGGAAGTTCAGTTTGATGGTTACACCCTGCAACTGGATGAAGATCGGACTCTAAGTCCAGTTGAATTCTTGAAATAGGCATATGATCTCCCTGATCTCTACAAGTGGATCCTCTAAATCCCTAGTTTCCTATTTCTGAAATCCTTAAGTTTTAGATTAATATTTCACAATTATTCCTCAAATTACAACTCAATTTAGATTTGTAACGACTCGTAAATTTCCGTACAAAGACCCAAGTAACATCTTGAACATAAATCACTTAGGATCAATTCCTTTAGAAACTAGACAAAGTTCACCTAGTGTAAACCTAGAGTTCATGCGAAATCCACACAAATCACTTTAAATACAATTTGCAAGACCCAAAACTTGCAGAATCATTGACGCTATGTTACCGTACAATCTAGGATAAATCTCTCTTCCCGTTTGCTCTCAAGAACGCGTTCAAACTTCGTATTGGACTAGACCGCACGTCGAAAGTGCGATACCGACGAAACCATTACCGAAATGACCGCCTTGCTGGGCTTGATCACCATCCCGGAAATCAAATCCAGACTATGTCCAGAAATGCAAAACTTGAGCCCGGAGCGGGGAGTGTGAGAAATATGAAAATAATTCTAAATTAAATACAAAATAAAAAAATCTGAAACGTTTCTCTTGTGGGTCAGTATTAAGCAACCAGACCGTCAGAATCAGGCCAGATTACACCCTCGGATCAGGGATATTCGCCCAAACATATCCATGTACTTGAAATCTCTGATCGAAATCCGCTGACCGTTAAACTGAAACCGGTTCGCCATTTGCGATCTGGGAACCCGATTGGAATGAAAACTTAACCATACCTAGATCCAGTGTTAGTGAGCTTAAGTCTGACCGCACACTGAAAAGGGGGCTCCAGAAGTGCTCCGTTGAGACAGAAGAGACTCACTTTGACTATAACATAAGTATACCTTGTCCTGGAGTCTATTTCGGTGACATTTTAGCCTATATAAGGACCTTAAACTCTCTCATTTCCAGCCCATACGAATTTGAGAAAACCCTATGAGAGAGAGAGAGAAAAGAGAGAGTGAGAGAGTTGTGGGAGAATCCATCCTGCCCTTTTTCCCTGATGCTACACAAGCTTAACCACTTCCTTCTAATCACTTTTTTGGTGATTACGGTGTCATTTCTAGGTAAGAAACCCTAACCCTAATCTGATTTGGGGTTTTGGTAGTTGTAAGTTATGAAATAACTGACCTAAATCATGTAATAGGTTGCCGAATCATCGTAGGCGAAAGCCTAATCAATCTATCGAGTTTATTACACTCCTACGGCGTAAAGGTGAGGACTTTAGACGTATAGGTTATGGTTTTAAAGGCTTTCAATGTCAGTTAATGATTTATAACTGACAAGGGTGTTATTTCACATGCAAAATGCGTCGTCTATTTCGTTATACGAGTTTACATGCATGATGTAGGATTTAGGCTAATCTATGCATATGTTGAAATATTGGAAAATGTTTGGAATTTCGATTTGTGTTCAACATGTTTATTTGTCGTAAATATATGCCTAATACATGTGTAACAACTCCTTAGCGAAAGGACTTGCCTTAAATCACTTCACGGCAAAAACACGTTATATGTGTTAAACGTGTAGCCCAAGTGTTTGTGAAAATGTTCCAAAGGATATGGAATCCATATTCATGCATACCATGATTTTTCGTCATGGGTATATTGTAACGCCCCGGATTTTTGCCAACCTGGGATTAGATGTCCTTAGGTAATGGGTCGATCCTAATACCTCATTAACTTGTCAGAACTGAATCCCAAAGTCTAAAGCCGCCTTTGAACTCATTTCCTTCACAAACCTCACCCTTCATCACCTTGATCTTTCAATTTTTCTAAGAACTTTCACCCTAGACACTATCTTAAACTAGCTAAGTAGTATAACTTGGATCACTTTATATACAAACTCCAAAGGCCTGAGTACCACCTCGACCGAAAATTCACTTAGACTAAATCCTTTAGAAATGAGACAAAGTAACTAAGTGCGAAACCAGATTAGCTACGAAATCCATTTGAATCGCTTTAAATACGATCTCGCAAGACCCAAAACTTGTAGAATCATTGACGCTTTAGGTTACCCTAAAGTTTAGAACCAAACTCATTTCCTTTGCTTCCTGAATGAAACGAAACTTCGTAGTAGGTCTAGATCGCACATCGGAAGTCCGATTAACACGAAGCTAAGGAACTAGGACCGCCTCACTGGGCTTGACACTCATCTCAAAAATCAGGTCCATCCGATGTCCCACGGCCATTCGTTTCGATTCGGAGCAGGGGTGTGTGAAAAACACTATTCCTATTCCAAAATAAATATCTGGAATAGTGATCTGGCACCTTTCGCTTGCGCATCAGTATTAAGCAACCAGACCGTCAGAGTCAGACCAAATTACACCCTCGGATCAGGAAAAATTTCAGGAACATTTACATGTACTTGGAATTTCGGATCGTGGCCCACTGACCGTTGAACTGAAACTGGTCCGCCACGTGCGATCTGGGAATCCGTTCGAGTCGAAAATGTAGTCCCACGTAGATCCGTGAGTAGAGAGCTTAAGTCTAACGTTTGGCTCAAGGGGGGCCACCAGAAACACTCTTTTGAGCTGGAAAAGTGACGAAATACCTATCTTAGCAGTAACCCTTGAACCTGAGTCTATTTTGGGAAGGTTAAAAGGACCTTAAACCCTCTCCCATTCCAGCCATACGAATTTGGATTTGAGAGAAGGAAAAGAGAGAGAAAGTGTGGGAGATCTGGGAGAAACTCCCTGCTGCTGTTCCCTGCTGCTATCGGTGCTTAACCACCTCATTCTTGCTGCTTTCCCGGCGATTCCGGCGTCATTTCTAGGTAATAAACCCTAACCCTAATCTGTTTTGGGGTGTATACAGTTTTAGGTTAGGAAATAGCTAACCCGTTTCGTTCTCTAGGTTGTCAAACTCCCGTATACGGAAGCTTAACGAACCTATCGACTCCGTTACGATTCTACGACACAAGGTGAGGACTTTAGGTGTATAGGTTACGGTTTTCAACGCTTTCAATGTCAGATAATGGTAGATTCATGATCTGCATGCAATTGCACATGTACAAAGTGCTTTCCGTTTTCTGTTTCGATTAGAATTGTAGAATTTGGAATTTCACATACTCTAGGTATTCGTATAAAATACCGTATACGTATTTTTTATGGAAATGTGTTTGACATGTTTATTTGACGTATGGATATATGACGTATGGATAAAATACTTATTTGACGAAAGGATTCGCCTAAATACATGTTTACTAATAAACACTATGTATGTAGAAATACGGTATTGTAAGAAGTACCGTATACATGTATATTTTAGCGATGTGTTTGTCATGATTAATTGTCGTATAACTATATTATGTGCGTATAAAATATTTTCTTGGCGAAGGGAATCGCCGTAATACATGTTTGCTTGTACACACTATGTATGTTGAAAATGCGTATTCTAGAAGATACTGTATACGTATAAATTTTGGAGATGTATTTATCATGATTATTTGTTGTAGTAATATATTATACATGGATAAAATACTCACTTGGCTAAAGGATAGCCCTAATACATGTTTTGCTAACATACACCATGTATGTTGTACTAGTGTACTTAAGTGTTTGTGAAAATGCTTGTGTGAACAAGTGTTTGAATGTTGATGCCTTAGGAGGGTGTTGAGATTGGATTCTCAACTACCCTAGCGACGTGTATGATTACCTCCATGAGGTTGATCACTTGAACCACTTACTTACAATACATGTGTTTGTATTCCTATTAATGTAGTGTTTTACAACATGCTTTATATCATGCTTTATAATATGCTTATAACATGCCTACTAGCATGTTTAAATTACTTTATTTATCATGCTTGAATTACTTTGTCTATCATGCTTTACTCCACATGCTATGGATGATAATTGATTGTGCTTGGGGCTATGATTATAGTCCAGACAATCGGTACTAGATTGGAGATCGTGGTTGAGTTTCATGTCGCTACGTGAGATGTGTTCGACGAACTCGAGTCGTACTTCGGTTGGCGACAGTGGTTGGCCACGCGAAGTGCTTATACACTTCATGTCGTTCAACTTGTTGTGCGCTTGAGCTAGCCGAGCTCGTCATGTAACCCGATTTGTCTAATGTATGTTCACCATGTTTGGTCGCTACTGCTTGAACCTAGGGTACCAAACTTACCAGTGAAAACCCTTTTAACCATGGTACCTCGATCCGCTAAGACTTATGAGCCGGGCATGGTAGTATGGGACACCGTGGTCGAGCTATCAGCCTACGCTGGGGCCGCGTGCCTCCCCATAGTGACCAGTGAGCAACTAGACTCGTGAGCCGATTATGGTGGTATGGGACACTATATTCGTGCTGTCGGCCTACATTGATAAGGTGATGGGGGAGCGGTGCAACGTATGCGAGCAACAGCCCTGGCAGCCCTTTTTAGTGACCTCGAGCATACTCTGAAATCGCAGCGAGCCTTAGGGTTTGCCGCGGTATATAGAGCATGAACTAGGCCTATTTCTGTATAGTGATGAATCGTTTAAGGGGTGATGGGGGAGTGGTGCAACCTTTGTGCGTAACAGCCCTGGCAGCCTCTGCAGTGACCTAGAAAATACACCATCGTCTGATATTAACTAGGACCGACGACCCTAGAATGGATCATGTTTGGGAATGATACAGGGGAGGTACCTTAGTTTTCCAATCCTACTGTTTGAAATGGACTAATTAAAAACTCGGTAATCATGCTCATCATGCATCGCATGTGCCTGGAAGATGTGGAGCACTGTGGGATGTAAGCATGCCGCGAACGTGAGATGGTGTCGCTTGAGGGAGTATGTCGGTGAGGGCATCCATCATACCTGCATTCATACTTGCATTAATCAGAGTAACTAGGAGTGTTTGATTTACTGCTTTATCATTACTGCTTGACTGTATTGATAACATGATAACTTATGCCTTATTGTTCCACTGAGTTAGCTACTCACTCCCACGTTACGGGACGGTGTTGTACACACCAAACAGATTTGTTGAATTTCAGATGATGGCGATGCTTATGAAGCAGAGCCGGACTACTTCTATGGTGATGAGGAGGAGTTCTCCTATCATGTAACCCTCTGACGGGTCTCTGAAGACCTGGTACTGTATTGTCGGGGCTGTGGTACTGGGGATAGAAGACATTAAACTTACACATTTGGTATATTTTAGAACTGTACTTGTATTTATTTAACCTGGTAATGTTATCACACTCTGGAGACTCATCATAGTTTATATATTTTATCTATCTATCATAGTCTTCCGCTTGCAAAATTAACTGTCTCTGGAGTATGATATGCTGTTTTGGCTTAATCTCACTCATGTTCAATGCACGAATACAGTCAACATTCAATCATCATTCATTTTGTTGCATAAGTGATGTTCTGGAACTCGGGAGTTGAGTTTATGCTCGACCCCCGATTTTCAGGGCGTTACAAGATGGTATCAGAGCATGATTTTGATTAAACCGGACCTGGGTTATGGTCACACGACGCACACTGACGCACTCTGACTTAGGAAGGAGCGACGGAATGTAGAAACAGTCTTAGACATCCCTGTTCCATCTAAAGGCTAGTTCAATGAAAACGAACGCCGAAATCGAGTCTGTATTCCACCATGGTCGCACGGGTCGACCTTAAAACATTCCTAGGCCGTCTATCAATGAGTCTAAATTACAATCCACTTCACCCTAACCGTTGACCATCGGTAGAATATAGGATAGGCATGATGAGGATAACTACTCCGAATCCTCGGAACTTCTCTGGACTCCTCACAGAGACTTCCCAAATCCATGAGAAAAGAAAAGCAGAAACTAGAAATAAATTCTAATAAATTCGAATTGATTAATGAATGACTACAAAGAATTGAGTTCACACCCCTTTAAATAGGAATACCAAGCAATGGTAAAGAAATCAGAAACAAACTACAACTAAAACTCCTAGAATTCGCGACTTACCATAAGGTGGTGATGTCTACTAGTGCGCAAAGTTTTCAGCCAAGAATAATAAGTGTCCCATTTGGCTTCACCAAACCATTCTCCTAATTATTCTAATCTCTTTACGCGTTGAGCGTAACTCCTAAAGCCCAATGAATGAAGAGTAATTAAACTAAAAATTACTATTTTAGTAAAACGAAATTAAAACAGGAAAATGACTGTCAATCGAAGGTTTTTTTCACAATTCCGGGCTGCGCAACCCGGCATAGCGGGGTTGGTTGGCTTCATTAGCTCGTTCTACCCCAAATTCATATATTTTACATCAGATAACTCATTCCGGATTGCAAGTTATGTCCGATTATTCCGAAACCACCCGAAATGGAGCGAATTGGATTCGGGGGCCTCCCCACTTAGATCCGATGGGACCTAGGGTCGAACCAGGGTGTTTCTGACACCCTGGGAGCATGATGAACAGGGCCCCACCGCGGCAGCGCGGTTCCGGCCAAGGCGGAGCCGCGGTTCCGGCGGCGGACCGCAGTCCGGTGGCCCATCTGGAGTGGGGCCAGGGCTGGGGTTGGTCGGCCCGACCTCCCCTACCCCCTGGCACGTGCCATTTTGGCAAATGATTAGGATTTTGAGGGCTGGAGCACCCCACTCTTCCATTTCATCCCTTCCAAACGCCCTCCCCTTCTATTTCTGAAATTTTTTCTCAAATCCTTCCTCTAATCTTTCAATTTAATATTTTCAACCATAATCCATCCATCTCCATCAGTTACAACAATCCCTACCCCTTTACCCTCTCCGTTCTCTCTCATTTGGGCTTTTACATGCCCCATTTGTGACTCAAAATCGTGTAGCCTTCTAACCTATCTCATTTCTCCCTTTTACCTTCTTCATTCCCTACCTTTTTGGCCTTTACAATCCCTGTTGAGGCTCAAGTCCATGGAGAACCAAAACTCCAAATTTCCCCATTTCCTTATCCTCATTTTCCATGGCTCTATCCGAGCTCATCCATATGTTGTCTTGTAGTTTGCATGGGCTACTATCTTAGGGTGGTTATGTTTTCTTGTTGATAGGTGTAGTAGTTAGTAGAATGTTTTAAGTATTTGAGAACGTTTAGGGTCCGTTCGGCCAAATTACATTAGATAAGTTTACGGTGGATAGAATTGTAAAAGTAATAATAAATGTATATGTAGGGTATGGCCCCTAGATTGGGTGTATCCTATGTCTTCCGACACCATGTTTAGAATGTACGCAATTAAGAGTGAATGCCGAGAATTCCTTTCCAATAACACTTAGAAATTTTCCCATCGTGGGATATGGAAAATCCCATCTCACGTTTTTCCAACTCCAGGCTCATTTTCCAAGGCCTATAAAATTTAATCCCCTCCCACCCTCCTACCAACCATGTCACACCCAATCCCAAGGTAGGATTAGTAATGCGGTCCCATTTAATACAACTTAAGGCCACTGGCCAAATTGTGTTGAAGTGATAAAGTCCCTTGATATACATTAACCCACCACACTCTGATAGCTTAAGCTTTTGGAGTAAATGGTTGTTTGATAGATAGGCCCATAAAGTTTGGACCTAGAGCAGTGCTTCGACAGACCTGACAGTATAGGAAATCCAACCAATTGAGAACGTAAACTCTAGGACCCCCTTAGTTGGTTTGAGCATAGGTGGAGTGCCCAAGCGTAGCTACATTCATGTTCGGGCAACTCAATTCCAAATGAACAAACAATTTTCTTTATTAGAAATGATATAAAATCATCTGGTGTATAAGCATAGACTTTAGATTACAACTGGTGGATTACCGCTACTCATCAGTTGAGCCTAATTTCTTGATTAGGCTAAGAAATGTAAACGACAAAAAATGCTAAGATAATTGAGTGATATACTTAGTGAGTCGGTTTGATTAGGTAGGAGCGAGACCCCGTTCCTTTGTTGAAATCCTCTTGATACTCATAGGCTCCTTTAATAACTCATATGAAGGTTGTATGACATAGAAACTATTCACGCTCATAGAAAACTTATATATCCATTGGATTTAATGTTAGATCAAATCAATACACCCTCATAATTGCCTTCTCAAGGACTTAGTACAATCGGGAACACGGGGCAGAGAAACTACACATTAGCGAGGTATTCACGGTTTGGATCGAATTCTCAATCCTGGTTGTGACCAATGAACCCTATGCTCTGATCAAGCAGAAGGTCGGGATCAGCTAGGATTAAGGACTGATGCGACGATTTTCTGTCTTCGCGAGGCAGAAGGTCTATGTATCCGGCTCAGACCCACTACACAATTTTCTTTCGGTGTTAGCCCAACCATTTATAACTAAAAGTTTATAATTTTGTCCTTGAAAAGTGTTAGGAGTATATAGCTAGTAGAGACTATGTCTTTTAGGCCTAAGGAATTGCCCAAATGGGCAACAGACAGTTAGGAATTAGGTCCCAAATCGCATGTCATGCCGGCATACGTATTGTGCTTATGAACGTAAAAAGATAGCCTGCCTATTAAGCTAGACATGATTAAATAGGAGAAGTTGGACCGCGACAAAATTCCTTGGTAGAATTAGGCATCTCGCCACAAACTCACACCTGACCCCGAATCAACCACAATACCCTTCATCTCTAGCTCCTTTCTATGACCATAGGTATCAATGCCATAATACACAACATTGATGAAAAGAAGACCAATGTAGTGGGAGATCGCATCCCATTTCATGTCAAGGATAGATCCTAAACTACACCTTGTTCCGATATACGGAGCAGGACATAAATCTTGAGCCTTGAGGGTGAAAATAAAATTTTAAGGAGGGTAGAACATTATGAGCCCAATCTAGTTAGGTTACCTATTGCATCTCTTGATCCGGGTGGCACAAAAAAGCGTGGTGGACCCTACTCCACCGGCCCAGATCGAAACGGTGCTCGTTAACATACGCACATTATAGAAGCCCTAACAAGTTTTACTATGAAAATGTTTTAGGATGATCTAGTAAGATTTGATTCACCCTCCCTAGGACATAGATAATATCAAGGACTCTCTTAGACTAAGACCTCAAGGGCAACCTTAGAATAAACAATTTGAACCTTTCAAATGATGGACATTCCCTATGTTTCTAGAGTGATCGGACTACGAGTTACTTGAAATATACAATCGCTGGCATTCGCGGCTTGACCCAATTCTCAATCTGGGCGACTACCAATGGACTCTCTCTGACGAGCGGACGACCGTGATCCACCAGATTCGGAAGGGATACAATGAGCTTCCTACCCGGCCCTAGATGATCGATGTATCGGGATCGAGCCCACTATTACCGTCTCTCCGTGTTGGTCAAACAATGAAAACAACTATCTTACTCTAAATTGTGGGAATTGTCGTCGAAACTCCAAATAGGAAAAGAAATAAATGGTAGCAAACCATCAGGGTATGAGAAATGGATAAAGAATTAAGTTTTAAGGGGGGTAGACTAAAATGAACCAGCTGGTATATACCCTACCACACGTAGAAACTTGGAATTAATAAGTCTTATGCAAATGAAATAATAGAAATCTTTCCTTATTACCCTTAGGCAATTTCGGGGACGAAATTTTTTTTTAAGGGGGGTAGATTGTAATGCCCCGAATTTTTGCCAACCTGGGATTAGATGTCCTTAGGCAATGGGTCGATCCTAATACCTCATTAACTTGTCATAACTGAATTCCAAAGTCTAAAGCCGCCTTTGAACTCATTTCCTTCACAAACCTCACCCTTCATCACCTTGATCTTCCAATTTTTCTAAGAACTTTCACCCTAGACACTATCTTAAACTAGCTAAGTAGTATAACTTGGATCACTTTATATACAAACTCCAAAGGCACAGTACCACCTCGACTTAATTCACTTAGGACTAAATCCTTTAGAAATGAGACAAAGAAACTAAGTGCGAAACCAGATTAGCTACGAAATCCATTTGAATCACTTTAAATACGATCTGCAAGACCCAAAACTTGTAGAATCATTGACGCTAGGTTACCCTAAAGTTTAGAACCAAACTCATTTCCCGGCTGCTCTCGGGAATGAAACGAAACTTCGTATTAGGTCTAGATCGCACATCGGAAGTCCGATTAACACGAAGCTAAGGAACTAGGACCACCTCACTGGGCTTGACACTCATCTCAAAAATCAGGTCCATCCGATGTCCCATGGCCATTCGTTTCGATTCGGAGCAGGGGTGTGTGAAAAACACTATTCCTATTCTAAAATAAATATCTGGAATAGTGATCTGGCACCTTTCACTTGCGCATCAGTATTAAGCAACCAGACCGTCAGAGTCAGACCAAATTACACCCTTGGGTCAGGAAAAATTTCAGGAACATTTACATGTACTTGGAATTTCGGATCGTGGCCCACTGACCGTTGAACTGAAACTGGTCCGCCACGTGCGATCTGGGAATCCGTTCGAGTCGAAAACGTAGTCCCACGTAGATCCGTGAGTAGAGAGCTTAAGTCTGACGTTTGGCTCAAGGGGGGCCACCAGAAACACTCTTTTGAGCTGGAAAAGTGACGAAATATCTATCTTAGCAGTAACCCTTGAACCTGAGTCTATTTTGGGAAGGTTTTAGGCTATAAAAGGACCTTAAACCCTCTCCCATTCCAGCCATACGAATTTGGATTTGAGAGAGGGAAAAGAGAGAGAAAGTGTGGGAGATCTGGGAGAAACTCCCTGCTGCTGTTCCCTGCTGCTATCGGTGCTTAACCACCTCATTCTTCTCGCTTTTCCGGCGATTCCCAGGCGTCATTTCTAGGTAATAAACCCTAACCCTAATCTGTTTTGGGGTGTATACAAGTTGTAGGTTAGAAATAGCTAACTGTTGTTCTCTAGGTTGCCAAACTCCGTATACGGAAGCTTAGCGAACCTATCGACTCAGTTACGATTCTACGACACAAGGTGAGGACTTTAGGTGTATAGGTTATGTTTTCAACGCTTTCAATGTCGGATAATGGTATATTCATGATCTGCATGCAATTGCACATGTACAAAGTGCTTTCCGTTTTCTGTTTCGATTAGAATTGTAGAATTTGGAATTTCACATACTCTAGATATTCGTATAAAATACCGTATATGTATTTTTTATGGAAATGTGTTTGACATGTTTATTTGACGTATGGATATATGACGTATGGATAAAATACTTATTTGGCGAAAGGATTCGCCTAAATACATGTTTACTAATAAACACTATGTATGTAGAAATACGGTATTGTAAGAAGTACCGTATACATGTATATTTTAGCGATGTGTTTGTCATGATTAATTGTCGTATAACTATATTATGTGCGTATAAAATATTTTCTTGGCGAAGGGAATCGCCGTAATACATGTTTGCTTGTATACACTATGTATGTTGAAAATACGTATTCTAGAAGATACTGTATACGTATAAATTTTGGAGATGTATTTATCATGATTATTTGTTGTAGTAATATATTATACATGGATAAAATACTCACTTGGCTAAAGGATAGCCCTAATACATGTTTTGTTAACATACACCATGTATGTTGTACTAGTGTACTTAAGTGTTTGTGAAAATGCTTGTGTGAACAAGTGTTTGAATATTGATGCCTTAGGAGGGTGTTGAGATTGGATTCTCAACTACCCTAGCGACGTGTATGATTACCTCCATGAGGTTGATCACTTGAACCACTTACTTACAATACATGTGTTTGTATTCCTATTAATGTAGTGTTTTACAACATGCTTTATATCATGCTTTATAATATGCTTATAACATGCCTACTAGCATGTTTGAATTACTTTATTTATCATGCTTGAATTACTTTGTCTATCATGCTTTACTCCACATGCTATGGATGACAATTGATTGTGCTTGGGGCTATGATTATAGTCCAGACAATCGGTACTAGATTGGAGATCGTGGTTGAGTTTCATGTCGCCACGTGAGATGTGTTCGACGAACTCGAGTCGTACTACGGTTGGCGATAGTGGTTGGCCACGCGAAGTGCTTATGCACTTCATGTCGTTCAACTTGTTGTGCGCTTGAGCTAGCCGAGCTCGTCATGTAACCCGATTTGTCTAATGTATGTTCACCATGTTTGGTCGCCATCTTGCTTGAACCTAGGGTACCAAACTTACCAAAGGAAAACCCTTTTAACCATGGTACCTCGATCCGCTAAGACTTATGAGCCGGGCATGGTGGTATGGGACACCGTGGTCGAGTCATTGTCGGCCACGCCGGGCCGCGTGCCTCCCCGTAGTGACCAGTGAGCAACTAGACTCGTGAGCCGATTATGGTGGTATGGGACACTATATTCGTGCTGTCGGCCTACATTGATAAGGTGATGGGGGAGCGGTGCAACGTATGCGAGCAACAACCCTGGCAGCCCTTTGTAGTGACCTCGAGCATACTCTGAAATCGCAGCGAGCTTAGGGTTTGCCGCGGTATATAGAGCATGAACTAGGCCTGTTTCTGTATAGTGATGAATCGTTTAAGGGGTGATGGGGGAGTGATGCAACCTTTGTGCGTAACAACCACAGCGGCCTCTCTGAGTGACCTAGAAAATACACCATCGTCTCGATATTAACTAGGACCGACGACCTAGAATGGATCATGTTTGGGAATGATACAGGGAGGTACCTTAGTTTTCTAATCCTTGCATTTGAAATGGACTAATTAAAAACTCGGTAATCATGCTCATCATGCATCGCATGTGCCTGGAAGATGTGGAGCACTGTGGGATGTAAGCATGCCGCGAACGTGAGATGGTGTCGCATGAGGGAGTATGTCGGTGAGGGCATCCATCATACCTGCATTCATACTTGCATTAATCAGAGTAACTAGGAGTGTTTGATTTACTGCTTTATCATTACTGCTTGACTGTATTGATAACATGATAACTTATGCCTTATTGTTCCACTGAGTTAGCTACTCACTCCCACGTTACGGGACGGTGTTGTACACACCAAACAGATTTGTTGAATTTCAGATGATGGCGATGCTTATGAAGCAGAGCCGGACTACTTCTATGGTGATGAGGAGGAGTTCTCCTATCATGTAACCCTCTGACGGGTCTCTGAAGACCTGGTACTGTATTGTCGGGGCTGTGGTACTGGGGATAGAAGACATTAAACTTACACATTTGGTATATTTTAGAACTGTACTTGTATTTATTTAACCTGGTAATGTTATCACACTCTGGAGACTCATCATAGTTTATATATTTTATCTATCTATCATAGTCTTCCGCTTGCAAAATTAACTTTTCGGGTATGATATGTTGTTTTGGCTTAATCTCACTCATGTTTAATGCACGAATACAGTCAACATTCAATCATCATTCATTTTGTTGCATAAGTGATGTTCTGGAACTCGGGAGTTGAGTTTATGCTCGACCCCCGATTTTCAGGGCATTACAAGATGGTATCAGAGCATGATTTTGATTAAACCGGACCTGGGTTATGGTCACACGACGCACACTGACGCACTCTGACTTAGGAAGGAGCGACGGAATGTAGAAACAGTCTTAGACATCCCTGTTCCATCTAAAGGCTAGTTCAATGAAAACGAACGCCGAAATCGAGTCTGTATTCCACCATGGTCGCACGGGTCGACCTTAAAACATTCCTAGGCCGTCTATCAATGAGTCTAAATTACAATCCACTTCACCCTAACCGTTGACCATCGGTAGAATATAGGATAGGCATGATGAGGATAACTACTCTGAATCCTCGGAACTTCTCTGGACTCCTCACAGAGACTTCCCAAATCCACGAGAAAAGAAAAGCAGAAAGTATAAGTAAATTCTAATAAATTCGAATTGATTAATGAATGACTACAAAGAATTGAGTTCACACCCCTTTAAATAGGAATACCAAGCAATGGTAAAGAAATCAGAAACAAACTACAACTAAAACTCCTAGAATTCGCGACTTACCATAAGGTGGTGATGTCTACTAGTGCGCAAAGTTTTCAGCCAAGAATAATAAGTGTCCCATTTGGCTTCACCAAACCATTCTCCTAATTATTCTAATCTCTTTACGCGATGAGCGTAACTCCTAAAGCCCAATGAATGAAGAGTAATTAAACTAAAAATTACTATTTTAGTAAAACAAAATTAAAACAGGGAAATGACTGTCAATCGGAGGTTTTTTTCAAAATTCCGGGCTACGCAACCTAGCATAGCAGGGTTGGTTGGCTTCATTAGCTCGTTCTACTCCAAAATCATATATTTTACATCAGATAACTCATTCCGGATTGCAAGTTATTTCCGATTATTTCGAAACTACCCGAAATGGAGCGAATCGGATTCGGAGGCCTCCCCACTTAGATCCGATGGGACCTAGGGTCGAACCAGGGTGTTTCTGACAGCCTGGGAGCATGATGAACAGGGCCCCACCGCGGCGGCGCGGTTCCGGCCAAGGCGGACCGCGGTCCGGTGGCCCATCTGGAGTGGGGCCAGGGCTGGGGTTGGTCAGCCCGACCTCCCCTACCCCCTGGCACGTGCCATTTTGGCAAATGATTAAGATTTTGAGGGCTGGAGCACCCCACTCTTCCATTTCATCCCTTCCAAACGCCCTCCCCTTCTATTTCCGAAATTTTTTCTCAAATCCTTCCTCTAATCTTTCAATTTAATATTTTCAACCATAATCCATCCATCTCCATCAGTTACAACAATCCCTACCCCTTTATCCTCTCCGTTCTCTCTCATTTGGGCTTTTACATGCCCCATTTGTGACTCAAAATCGTGTAGCCTTCTAACCTATCTCATTTCTCCCTTTTACCTTCTTCATTCCCTACCTTTTTGGCCTTTACAATCCCTGTTGAGGCTCAAGTCCATGGAGAACCAAAAACTCCAGCCCCCCATTTCCCTTATCCTCATTTTCCATGGCTCTATCCGAGCTCATCCATATGTTGTCTTGTAGTTTGCATGGGCTACTATCTTAGGGTGGTTATGTTTTCCTGTTGATAGGTGTAGTAGTTGGTAGAATGTTTTAAGTATTTGAGAACGTTTAGGGTCCGTTCGGCCAAATTACATTAGATAAGTTTACGGTGGATAGAATTGTAAAAGTAATAATAAATGTATATGTAGGGTATGGCCCCTAGATTAGGTGTATCCTATGTCTTCCGACACCACGTTTAGAATGTACGCAATTAGGAGTGAATGCCGAGAATTCCTTTCCAATAACACTTAGAAATTTTCCCATCGTGGGATATGGAAAATCCCATCTCACGTTTTTCCAACACCAGGCTCATTTTCCAAGGCCTATAAAATTTAATCCCCTCCCACCCTCCTACCAACCATGTCACACCCAATCCCAAGGTAGGATTAGTAATGCGGTCCCATTTAATACAACTTAAGGCCACTGGCCAAATTGTGTTGAAGTGATAAAGTCCCTTGATATACATTAACCCACCACACTCTGATAGCTTAAGCTTTTGGAGTAAATGGTTGTTTGATAGATAGGCCCATAGAGTTTGGACCTAGAGCAGTGCTTCGACAGACCTGACAGTATAGGAAATCCAACCAATTGAGAACGTAAACTCTAGGACCCCCTTAGTTGGTTTGAGCATAGGTGGAGTGCCCAAGCGTAGCTACATTCATGTTCGGGCAACTCAATTCCAAATGAACAAACAATTTTCTTTATTAGAAATGATATAAAATCATCTGGTGTATAAGCATAGACTTTAGATTACAACTGGTGGATTACCGCTACTCATCAGTTGAGCCTAGGCTTGATTAGGCTAAGAAATGTAAACGACAAAAAAAATGCTAAGATAATTGAGTGATATACTTAGTGAGTCGGTTTGATTAGGTAGGAGCGAGACCCCGTTCCTTTGTTGAAATCCTCTTGATACTCATAGGCTCCTTTAATAACTCATAGGAAGGTTGTATGACATAGAAACTATTCACGCTCATAGAAAACTTATATATCCATTGGATTTAATGTTAGATCAAATCAATACACCCTCATAATTGCCTTCTCAAGGACTTAGTACAATCGGAACATGGGGCAGAGAAACTACACATTAGCGAGGTATTCGCGGTTTGGATCGAATTCTCAATCCTGGTTGTGACCAATGAACCCTATGCTCTGATCAAGCAGAAGGTCGGGATCAGCTAGGATTAAGGACTGATGCGACGATTTTCTGTCTTCGCGAGGCAGAAGGTCTATGTATCCGGCTCAGACCCACTACACAATTTTCTTTCCGTGTTGGCCCAACCATTTATAACTAAAAGTTTATAATTTTGTCCTTGAAAAGTGTTAGGAGTATATAGCTGGTAGAGACTATGTCTTTTAGGCCTAAGGAATTGCCCAAATGGGCAACTGACAGTTAGGAATTAGGTCCCAAATCGCATGCCATGACGGCATACGTATTGTGCTTATGAACGTAAAAAGATAGCCTACCTATTAAGCTAGACATGATTAAATAGGATAAGTCTGGACCGCGACAAAATTCCTTGGTAGAATTAGGCATCTCGCCACAAACTCACACGACCCCCGAATCAACCACAATACCCTTCATCTCTAGCTCCTTTCTATGACCATAGGTATCAATGCCATAATACACAACATTGATGAAAAAGAAGACCAATGTAGTGGGAGATCGCATCCCATTTCATGTCAAGGATAGATCCTAAACTACACCTTGTTCCGATATACGGAGCAGGACATAAATCTTGAGCCTTGAGGGTGAAAATAAAATTTTAAGGGGGTAGAACATTATGAGCCCAATCTAGTTAGGTTACCTATTGCATCTCTTGATCCGGGTGGCACGTGCGTGGTGGACCCTACTCCACTGGCCCAGGATCGAAACGGTGCTCGTTAACATACGCACATTATAGAAGCCCTAACAAGTTTTACTATGAAAATGTTTTAGGATGATCTAGTAAGATTTGATTCACCCTCCCCTAGGACATAGATAATATCAAGGACTCTCTTAGACTAAGACCTCAAGGGCAACCTTAGAATAAACAATTTGAACCTTTCAAATGATGGACATTCCCTATGTTTCTAGAGTGATCGGACTACGGAGTTACTGAAATATACAACTGCGAAGCATTCGCGGATTGACCCAATTCTCAATCCTGGGCGACTACCAATGGACTCTCTGCTGACGAGCGGACGACCAGGATCCACCAGGATTCGGAAGGGATACGATGAGCTTCCTGCCCTGGCCCGGTAGATGATCGATGTATCGGGATCGAGCCCACTATTACCGTCTCTCCGTGTTGGTCAAACAATGAAAACAACTATCTTACTCTAAATTGTGGAAATTGTCGTCGAAACTCCAAATAGGAAAAGAAATAAATGGTAGCAAACCATCAGGGTATGAGAAATGGATAAAGAATTAAGTTTTAAGGGGGGTAGACTAAAATGAACCAGCTGGTATATACCCTACCACGCGTAGAAACTTGGAATTAATAAGTCTTATGCAAATGAAATAATAGAAATCTTTCCTTATTACCCTTAGGCAATTTCGGGGACGAAATTTTTTTTTTAAGGGGGGTAGATTGTAACGCCCCGGATTTTTGCCAACCTGGGATCACTACCAAAAAATCAATCAAAGGCTACGGACTTTGGAAGTTTTTAGCTACGGATATAAACCGTAGCTAAAATGCTACAGATTTAATCCATAGCTAAAATCTACTTAATCTGTAGCTAAAGCTTACTTTCACCATGAAGATTGATGGTGCTTAAGGGGCTCCATGGGGCCCATTGGAATATATGTGCTTTATCTAAGCCACCCATAAATTCTGATATATAATTTCAGTAGATGAGCATAAAAATTAAGTAGATCGAAAATCTAAGTGGACCACACCATAAGAAAGAATAAAAAATAAATTTTTATTGTTAATATTTTATGTGGTCCACTTACAGCTTTGATCTGACTCCTTTTTTGGATCAACCCTTAAAATGATCTTTAAAAATGAATGGACGGAGTGGATAAATAACATACATCACGGTGGGCCCCACAAGACCTAAAACTAAGCATTTACAAGTGTCGTCCGTCACCCACCCCCAAAACATAACCCCGCGTGCGCCGATCTCCCAAATCCCTCTATCTGTTTCGTGCACCCGCCCCTCTCCCAAAACCCAAACCCAAACCCTCTTTCTCTCTCGCGCCCGCCCCTCTCCCAGAACCCAAACCCTCTCTCTCTCGCGCGTCGCCCCGCCCACTGTTTCCCAACCTCTCTCCCCCTCTCTCTCTCTCTCTATCTCTCTCCCTCTCTCGCTTGCGCTAGGGTTTTGAAAACCCCCTTTCACCGCAAACCCACCTTAGATCTGTGAGAGAGACTTGGAGATCACTCGAAAGAAGGAGGAGAAGAAGAAGAAGGAGAAGAAAGAGAGGAAATCCAGACATCTCAGACATCTATCTTGGCGAACCATCTATAATCTCTAGCTCCTCAAAACAACGGTTAGTCTCTCTTTCTCTCTCTGTTTCTAAAATCTGTGGAGTGGGTTTTGAATATTGAAAGGAGCTATTCTTTCTTATGGTATGGCCAACACAAGTTTTGGAATACTCCGATTTTCAGGAGGCAGATGAACGGATTGGCTACTCCCCCTGCCACCAGTCCGATGGCTGATGGTCGGTGCTCTGTGAGCCCCACCATGATGTATGTGTTTCACCCATTCCGTTCATCTATTTTTACAGATAATTTTAGGGCTTGATTCCAAAAACGATAGGGATTTAAATCTCAGGTGGACCACACCACAGGAAAACAATAGTGATTGGATATCCACCATTAAAATCCTCTTAAGGCCCTCCGTACTATTTATTTGATGTCCAATCTGTTAATTAAGTCATATGGACCCAGATGAAGGGAAAAAACAAAGATCATCTTGATCTAAACTTTTATGCCCCCTAAAAAGTTTTTAATGATAGACGTTCATTCAAAAATATTTCCTGTAATGTGTTCCACTTGAGATTGGGATATACCTCATTATTGGTCTCATGAATATTGAAAGACGAGGCAGTGGACTGATCGACGGTTGGATCTCATGAAAGTTTCACACACAAGACGCTTGTCTGGCTGTACTTAGTTCATTTCACAAATAGTTTATTTAAATTCTACTTGGATAATATGATAGTGCACAACTTGTACTGATTTATGAATTATAAGGGAGAAGCATGCCTAACAGGGTGGGTGTAATTTTATTTATTTATTTTGAAAATGATTTACTTTTATGTGAAAAAAAGTTCGATGGTGTGTATTAGTGATGATCGTTATTGTTTATTCTCTTTGAGCCACATGTCGGCTCAAGTACTCTTTCAAACCGGCTCTTGCAGGTCTTTCTCATGCTTTTTAATGTTAGTGCCGAAACGGTATATGGCCTATATCAAGTCCGTTTGTTTAATCACATTTGATGGGTGGTTGCTCTTCTATATTTGAGTTCTTTATATGGGGAGTTGGGAGTTCTCCCAAGGTTCTACCAGTGAAAGTATTTTTGGGTGTTGGTTGTTTTTCTGTCAATTGATTGGGTTTGCATGTATTCTCTATTTTACCATGAAAGCATTAGTGAAGTAATGAAGATTTAGGTATACAGATGGAAATTTAATAAGGGAAAGTTTGTGGTTGGTCTTTGGTTCATGTCTCTGTCACTCACATACTGCATCACTTAATTATTTTCCAATTTGTCATAACTATGGCATAGATGACAGGATTTTACCGTGACATGATTGTAATTCTTCTCATTATTTTCATCTTTGATCGTGATTGGAAGAAAATCGAGGCATTTGTCGGCTCAAAGACAGTTATTCAGGTAATTCAATACATCTTTATTTCTTGCTAAAGAATTAAGTTGCAACTAAACTGTAATCTGCAACTCATGAACTGCAACAAAATCATCATTGTACTAATAATGCAAAGGCTTTAGGTTCAAAACTGGCATGAGTCAAACTTATAGTTACCACTTCTTTGGTAGATATACAGGTATTGTAAGTTGTACTTGTTAATTGTTGGCTCCTGCATTTTCTTTTACTGACTGGTCTTTGCATTTTGTAGAAATCTTTGAAGAAGTTGTTGTCACATGGGACTATTTTAGTAGGCCACAGTTTACATAATGATCTACAAAGTATGCAAAGGACCTTGTCACTCTTGAAGAAGCTCTATTTAATCAATTTGTTGAAAATTCTGATTAGTAGTATATATTTTTTTTTTTGATGAGTAGTTCTCTTTCAGCCATCCTAATTGACATTCTTACGTTGTTGTGGGAGTGTTCTTTTCTAATGCTTCATGCTTGTGGTTTGTTCTCCTCTTTTACTTATTTTAATTTGTTTTTAATAATTTCTACAGTTGCATGTACTACAGAATTCAGAACTATTAGTGATCCTTCAAAGTATGATAGTTGAGGAGTAACTTTTGTTTCCTCATTTGATATTTAAAGAAAAGAAATCTTAGCATCTAATGATTGTTTACCCTACATGCATTTGTTGGTATCAGATCCATTGCTCATGGAAACATCTCAAGTAGTTAGGGTGGCCTGGGCCATGCAAAATCAATATCTCGTGTAGACCCACCCAACCCAACAAGCCCAGCCAATCAGTTCCACCCAAATATTCAAGGGTGTGTCGTTTGGAAAATGCAGCAATCACATTCTGCATTGGGTGGAATGGACTTCCTCTGTTGAACCAGCCTGCAATGGCGGAGTGAGCTAGTTTCTCTATTCAAAGGATCAGGAACAATGGTAATTGAGGCAAGTGGGCATTCTACTCACTGGGAATTTATTTACATCTAAATTCATCTCTATTGAGCATTTGGGGTTGCACGGAATTCAATATACAACTAGCAGGCTATCATTTTCCGCTTTAAAGAATTTTGCCTTTGATTGGCTTTGTGAGGTAATTTTAAGACCTGTGAGCATTGGAAATTGTGACAGCAATCCAGATTCGGTTATCTAATCCAGTATGTGCTTTTTTCTTTGATCGCATTTTCTTTTTCCAATCAAATTGCCTAAGAAAGTGAAAACATCAACTAGAAAAGAAAAAGAGCATGAAGGTCTCTCGTTGGCATTCAACGTGGCAATGATACTTCAATTAGAAAAGGTGACGAGGATACCCAAAGATTAGCTGGTTATACTACCACCACCACTAGGATCATGGTTCAATTTAATTTGTTTATGGACTTATTTGCTAATGCAAATTGTAGAGATGTGGAGGAATCGTTTATTTGAAACTTTGGGACCTTGCTAGCTTGTGGTTTTGGTTTCTTTAATAAATTTCTCCTGTTGAAAAATTGGAATTCCTGTTTTTATTTTTTCTTTCTTGCAGTGTGTATCTGCTGATGAAGACAAAGAGGCTGGGTAACTATAAAAACTGATAAATATATTTTTATTTGGGGTTCTTGTAGTATTTTATTTTTTTCCTTTCCTCGATTGTTTGTTATGATTCCTCCAGAGTACCTGTTTTCTGCTAACACTTCCTAGCTGAGGAGCACCTTCTTAAGATCCTAGCTAGCCATCCATCAATCAGGTCCCACCATGAACATTACCTGGTTCCAATGCAGGTGCCAATGCTTGGGTATTGCGTCATTTTGAATGAAATTCTCACCAAATACTTTAGTTAATCAGTTCTATCATGACTAAAATCCAGTCCTCATGCATCAATCAAAATGAACTATTCCTGGGATCTAAATGTATTTTTATATCTTTTCCTTTTATCTTGTGTCACTATTATGCTCTTTATATCTTTTTTTTTTTAAAAAGCTCTTTAACTGATTTAAGGCATGCCTTTATTTTGTACATTTTCCCAATTTATGCTACTATGAACTGATACAATATACAGCTAGTAAAGAAAATACAGCAAAGATCCACATTCCCAATCTATAAAAAGGGTCGAAACCACCCTTCCCAATCTTATTTGTTGGACAGAAGTTATCTGTAGCAGCTACTACAGTTCCAAAAACCATATAATGGCAACTTTAGACATTTCTTGTCTTCTCTGAGCCTATTTGCACTAATGAATCCTCTGTCATCTAACCATTATTTCCAAATACTTATGTAGTGAAGTATTGGTTCACAATTGATTGAAATGCTTATTGGAATTTCATATTTGTAATAATGTTGTTCTTGCTCCTTTTTATGATTCAGCGCATGTAATTTGGTTCTGCATGCAATCTGTTTCTGGAAATGGCACAACTGCTCAGATGTCGACTCGATTGAGTGCAACCCATCCACCCTTAAAAGTGGGAGCACCCAAATGTGGAATTTAGGTACCATTTGAGTCTAAGCCAAATCACTGTTGTGTTCAATACCTGTGGTAATAAATTGCTTGAGATTTCTGGAAAGTGTGGGAGCATGAAGGATACCCACCATGCTCAATACCTGCATGCAATCTGTTTCTGGAAATGGCACAACCGATGTTTTCTTAAGGAGAGACTCTAGACTTCGAGAAGTACTTTCTCAAATCTGTTAGATGTGATGCTCTTATGATTAGCATTATGCTGTGTGATTAATGATCCTAATCAAATATCAGATGGTGTAATGCCATCCATATCTGCGTTGTAGGATCTAGTTCTTGATTTTCAATGGTGAGTGTTTTAACCATTGTCTTTTTCATTCTCTCCCTGTCAATGAGTTTTAAGTTACAAGAAGAAATTTTGGTTCTCAACAATTAATGGATAGTTCAAGGTGGTTTGCAATCATTGGTTTCATGGCATCATAATCTGTAGATATTTATTGTTTTGCTTGAGAGAATGATGCAACTAGTTCTATTTTACAAAAGTTGTGTTCACTGTTCATTAAAGCTTATTGAGTGGTAAACTATTCAAGAAGAAATAGGTTCAAGTAACTTGTCCTAAAGTTGTCTACTTGCTTAAAGATGTATGTCTTTGTTTTGTGTATAGGGTTGTAATTGGATATGATGAAGGAACCATTATGGTAAAAATTGGTTGAGAAGAA
Source organism: Magnolia changhungtana (assembly GCA_030180095.1). Taxonomy (NCBI): domain Eukaryota; kingdom Viridiplantae; phylum Streptophyta; class Magnoliopsida; order Magnoliales; family Magnoliaceae; genus Magnolia; species Magnolia changhungtana. The sequence continues at coordinate 298,066 of JASAUF010000430.1, read as the reverse complement.
CCAGTTGCTAGTATGGATAATAGTGGCAAGATCATATGGGCTAAGCATAATGAAATGCAAACTGTGAACATCAAGACTGTGGGGGCAGATTTTGAGGTTAGTTCACCTTGTATTTATCTTTTTGCAAGACATGTACTATATCAAAGTTGAAGTTGTATTCTGCTGAAGTTAACATGGTAACATTGCCATTTACTCAACTTCTCAGGTTACAGATGGAGAACGATTGCCTTTGGCTGTGAAGGAGTTGGGAAGCTGTGATCTTTACCCTCAGGTAAGTGAACTTTGCTCAAAATATTTCTACCGACCGTGTGGATATCCTAAACAGTTGTTGAAATGGAAGTTTTTCTTCTTTAAACTCTAGCATGGTGGAGAACATTAATATTCATGTTTCAACAACGAAGTTGAAAATCATTGAGTTGTTTCTAGGTAGTAGGTATAGACTTGACTTTATTTTCAGAGATGCACAATCAGAAGATGATTTGAAGCAGTGGATGAAAGAAGATTCTCAAGGATAAACAGTATTGAAAGACAGGTGAATAGCAGTACTCTTCTTGAGGCTACCACAGAATTGTGGAAGACAGTACATGATATCTATTCTGAATAAAATAACATTATAATTGTCTACCAAGTACTTCTGCTCATACCTCAGTTTAAACAAGGCATGAAAGTGTGGGTATTACCATCTCGTTAATAAATTTACCGATAAAAACTGGTTTGAATGGGTTTATGTCTTCACATCTCATCCTAAGTGCAGCACTGACATGGTTGCTCATGGTTGAGCAGGGTTGAACTAAGTGGTCCAGGTTTTGAAACCTACATGGAAGGTTTCTCCTGAAGCTTGATTTGCTGAACTTACATTCATCAGCTACGACTAAGTTTAAAATTTTCTTCCATATTTTCTTCCAACATCCTAGATATCAAATTAGTGTATTTTTCATGTTTCACAAGCCATCCAAATTGGGACCTACAATATGAACAGTTTAATTTAAGATACTACTCTGCCACATGTGTAGTTTCTTAATGCTTGTGTATCAACCAACACACCATTGTTTTATTGATCCAAGCTCTTCAGGAAATTAATAATTTCATGGTAAATTTTGTACATGTGTTTTTTTTTTTAAGCGAGCTATGCTGATATTTATTTTGTTCCTGTGAATCTGTTCAGCTACATCAGCGGAGGTCAATCTGAGGGCCATTTTTCTTTGACAAATGAGGCATATTCAATGTTAGTAAGACATGGTACATTTATAGGATTTTCTATTGTGATTTGTGAATCTTCTATTCATAAAGTTGTTTAAGCACATCATATCCGTAATATGCAGTCTTTAAATTGTTAGGAAATCATTAATGCCAACCTCTTTTATTCGATCAACATGAACTGTACTTAGGTACACATGGTTATTCAACTCTTGTATTATGCATGGTCCTTACTGTCTTTAGGTTTATTTTTTGGTTATTTACCACTTCTGCATTGAATATTGGAATTTTCTTGCATACTTTGAATTCTCTAGGTCAATATATTCATGAGGATATTTGTTTCCTAGCATTTGTATTTCTACATTTGCTTATGTTGATATGCTCGGGACAATTCGAGTTCCTTGTTTTTTTCGGTATTGGGATCATTATCTTAGTAACTATGAAGTTTTTCTTCATACTAACATGTAGGCATGTAATATTTGTTGTGTTAATGCTTTTGTCAACCTCTCTCCCATGCATTGGTGGCTTCTAAACCAGACAATCTTCACCTGGCATGCACCTTTGGGAAGGTTTGGGTTCTGTAGGCACTTGGACTGTTGGCACGTGGGAAGGATGGTAACTCATTGTCCATTGTGGTGCTGGGACCATTGCTTATTTATACACTTTCTATATCATATATTATTGAGATTTCTTTGGGTTCTTGAGTTTGATACGTCTTATGTAGGATCTGCTCACACTAAGGTCTGAGAATGACTACTTATTTGGTGTCGACTAACTTGTGACATTTGGGGATATTGGCAGTGGATCCTTTTCTTGGACACATTTTTTGGTAATGCTTGTTATTTGTTGGGCCATTTATAATTGAGAAAGCTTGTAAGTGCGTGAGCAAACTCATTTCAAATCTATCGTCACACCATTATGCTACAAGTTCCTTGCAAACAACGAGAAAAAGATGAAAGCATCAAATATATATATATATATATATATATATATATATATATATATATATATTTTAGAGGGGATCATCTCAACTTGTGTTTTTTCCACTTCAGGTGATTATCATGCATATATTTTTGTTGGCAACCACTATCCACCAATGTACATATTTATATAACAGCCATCCTTTCACATGTCATTGATTTTATCTTGCCTTTTTCCTTGTGTTGTGAAGTTTCAGTCTCTAATAGGATTTCTTTTGATTGCAGGAATCACCTGTCTTCAATTACATCAATAATTCATCTCCTATTAAAGCCAGATAAGTTTGTGCATATCACGAAAAGCTTCCCATCACTTAGTTTTGTTGCATCCCTGCCAGCTGTGTTTACCTCACCACATGTCAATTCCCGTAAAGAATCCAGGTTCCTCATAAGGTAACAACTCACTGCTTTTTGCTTCTTTTTGAAAACTGAGGCTAAAGGCTTTAGCCTCGGTTTTTAACCTTTTTAGCCACAGTTTTGAAATGAGGCTAAAGCCCCCTTTTCTTGTAGTGTTCATATAATTTTTTTGCTCTTTCAATGCAGCTAGGTACAACATTGGTGCAGTTATCTTGCTCTGGGCACCTATAGTCTTGGTATGTCTCATCCATTATTTGTGCAACTAATGTCTTGGAATGTTTTACAATCTTTAAAATCTTTATATGTAAATTTGTGCCCATTTGCATTGTCGGAGAAACTAAAAAATTTACTCATTCTCAGATTGCAATGTGGAATATGCATCCATTATTCAAAGAAAGGGCGACATTCCAAGCGTTCACACTTTCTCTCCTTGCTAGCTAAATTGGTGAGTCTTCTTTCCATCATACTATATGATTCATTGAAGAAGTGGCCTGGCCATTTGGACAGGCCCATGTTTATATATTATCATGAAATTGATGAAGTAGATCCGGATGTGCGTCGGAGCTATCCGGATGTGGAGCGGGGGTCCCTGGAAGGTGGGAACCGCTGTTATGACTATGATGAAGCTGTCCATTTCCTATGGACAGCATTGGAGGGGCCTGGCCATTTGGACAGGCCGTGTTTATGTATTTGCTCGAAATTAATGGAGCAGACCCGGATGTGCGTCGGAGCGATCCGGATGAGCGGGGGTCCCTGGAAGGTGGGAACCGCTGTTATGACCATGATGAAGCCGTCCATTTCCTATGGACAGCATTGGAAGGGCCTGGCCATTTGGACAGGCCATTTTTATATCTGTATTTGCAGGGACCACACCCTTAACCTAAACCTAAACTTAAAAACCCAATCCTAAACCCGATCCCAAACCCGAACCTGATTTCCTAAACCTTAACCTTAAACTATTCTCAATTCCCTAAATCTATAACCTAAACCTAAAACTTAAGCTTAACCTAAACTAAAACCTATAACCTAAACCTTAACCTAAATGTATTCTCAAATCCCTAAACCTAAACCTACACCTAATCTAATCTCAACTCCCTAACCTAAACCGGATCCTAAACTTGAAAACCCAAACCTAAAGCCGATCCCGAACCCGAACCCGATTTCTTAAACCTAAACCTAAACCTTAAACTATTCTCAATTCCCTAAATCTATACCCTAAACCTAAACCAAAACCGAAAACCTTAACTTAAACCAAAACCTATAACCTAAACCTTAACCTAAATGTATTATCAAATCCATAAACCTAAACCTACACCTAATCCTAATCTCAACTCCCTAACCTAAACCGGATCCTAAACTTGAAAACCCAAACCTAAAGCCGATCCAGAACCCGAACTCGATTTCTAAACCTAAACCTTAAACTATTCTCATTCCCTAAATCTATAACCTAAACCTAAACCAAAACCTAAAACCTTAACTTAAACCAAAACCTATAACCTAAACCTTAACCTAAATGTATTCTCAAATCCCTAAACCTAAACCTACACCTAATCCTAATCTCGACTCCCTAACCTAAACCGGATCCTAAACTTGAAAACCCAAACCTAAAGCCGATCCAGAACCCGAACCCGATTTCCTAAACCTAAACCTTAAATTATTCTCAATTCCCTAAATCTATAACCTAAACCTAAACCAAAACCTATAACCTTAACTTAAACCAAAACCTATAACCTAAACCTTAACCTAAATGTATTCTCAAATCCCTAAACCTAAACCTACACCTAATCCTAATCTTAACTCCCTAACCTAAACCGGATCCTAAACTTAAAAACCCAAACCTAAAGTCGATCCCGAACCCGAACCCGATTTCCTAAACCTAAACCTTAAACTATTCTCAATTCCCTAAATCTATAACCTAAACCTAAAACTTAAACCTAAACCTAAACCAAAACCTATAACCTAAACCTTAACCTAAATGTATTCTCAAATCCCTAAACCTACACCTACACCTACACCTAATCCTAATCTCGAACTCCCTAACCTAAACCGGATCTAAACTTGAAAACCCAAACCTAAAGCCGATCCTAGAACCCGAACCCGAACCCGATTTCCTAAACCTAAACCTTAAACTATTCTCAATTCCCTAAATCTATAACCTAAACTTAAACTAAAACCTATAACCTTAACTTAAACTAAAACCTATAACCTAAACCTTAACCTAAATGTATTCTCAAATCCCTAAACCTAAACCTACACCTAATCCTAATCTCAACTCCCTAACCTAAACCGGATCTAAACTTGAAAACCCAAACCTAAAGCCGATCCAGAACCCAACCCGATTTCCTAAACCTAAACCTTAAACTATTCTCAATTCCCTAAATCGTAACCTAAACCTAAACCAAAACCTATAACCTTAACTTAAACCAAAACCTATAACCTAAACCTTAACCTAAATGTATTCTCAAATCCCTAAACCTAAACCTACACCTAATCCTAATCTCGACTCCCTAACCTAAACCGGATCCTAAACTTGAAAACCCAAACCTAAAGTCGATCCAGAACCCGAACCCAATTTCCTAAACCTAAACCTTAAACTATTCTCAATTCCCTAAATCTATAACCTAAACCTAAAACTTGAACCTAAACCTAAACCAAAACCTATAACCTAAACCTTAACCTAAATGTATTCTCAAATCCCTAAACCTACACCTACACCTAATCCTAATCTCAACTCCCTAGCCTAAACCGGATCCTAAACTTGAAAACCCAAACCTAAAGCCGATCCAGAACCCGAACCCGATTTCCTAAACCTAAACCTTAAACTATTCTCAATTCCTAAATCTATAACCTAAACCTAAAACTTAAACCTAAACCTAAACCAAAACCTATAACCTAAACCTTAACCTAAATGTATTCTCAAATCCCTAAACCTACACCTACACCTAATCCTAATCTCAACTCCCGAACCTAAACCGGATCTAAACTTGAAAACTCAAACCTAAAGCCGATCCAGAACCCGAACCCGATTTCCTAAACCTAAACCTTAAACTATTCTCAATTCCCTAAATCTATAACCTAAACCTAAACCAAAACCAATAACCTTAGCTTAAACCCAAAACCTATAACCTAAACCTTAACCTAAATGTATTCTCAAATCCCTAAACCTACACCTACACCTAATCCTAATCTCAACTCCCCTAACCTAAACCGGATCCTAAACTTGAAAACCCAAACCTAAAGCCAATCCCGAACCCGAACCCGATTTCCTAAACCTAAACCTTAAACTATTCTCAATTCCCTAAATCTATAACCTAAACCTAAACCAAAACCTATAACCTTAACTTAAACCAAAATCTATAACCTAAACCTTAACCTAAATGTATTCTCAAATCCCTAAACCTAAACCTACACCTAATCCTAATCTCAACTCCCTAACCTAAACCGGATCCTAAACTTGAAAACCCAAACCTAAAGCCGATCCCGAACCCGAACCCGATTTCCTAAACCTAAACCTTAAACTATTCTTAATTCCCTAAATCTATAACCTAAACCTAAACCAAAACCTATAACCTTAACTTAAACCAAAACCTATAACCTAAACCTTAACCTAAATGTATTCTCAAATCCCTAAACCTAAACCTACACCTAATCCTAATCTCGACTCCTAACCTAAACCGGATCCTAAACTTGAAAACCCAAACCTAAAGCCGATCCCGAACCCGAACCCGATTTCTAAACCTAAACCTTAAACTATTCTCAATTCCCTAAATCTTTAACCTAAACCTAAACCAAAACCTATAACCTTAACTTAAGCCAAAACCTATAACCTAAACCTTAACCTAAATGTATTCTCAAATCCCTAAACCTACACCTACACCTAATCCTAATCTCAACTCCCTAACCTAAACTGGATCCTAAACTTGAAAACCCAAACCTAAAGCCGATCCAGAACCGAACCCGATTTCCTAAACTTAAACCTTAAACTATTCTCAATTCCCTAAATCAGTAACCTAAACCTAAACCAAAACCTATAACCTTAACTTAAACCAAAACCTATAACCTAAACCTTAACCTAAATGTATTCTCAAATCCCTAAACCTAAACCTACACCTAATCCTAATCTCAACTCCCTAACCTAAACCGGATCTAAACTTTAAAACTCAAACCTAAAGCCGATCCCGAACCCGAACCCGATTTCCTAAACCTAAACCTAAACCTTAAACTATTCTCAATTCCTAAATCTATAACCTAAACCTAAACCAAAACCTATAACCTTAACTTAAACCAAAACCTATAACCTAAACCTTAACCTAAATGTATTCTCAAATCCCTAAACCTAAACCTACACCTAATCCTAATCTCAACTCAGTAACCTAAACCGGATCCTAAACTTGAAAACTCAAACCTAAAGTCGATCCCAGACCCGAACCCCATTTCCTAAACCTAAACCTTAAACTATTCTCAATTCCCTAAATCTATAACCTAAACCTAAAACTTAAACCTAAACCTAAACCAAAACCTATAACCTAAACCTTAACCTAAATGTATTCTCAAATCCCTAAACCTACACCTACACCTAATCCTAATCTCAACTCCCTAACCTAAACCGGATCCTAAACTTGAAAACCCAAACCTAAAGCCGATCCCGAACCCGAACCCGATTTCCTAAACCTAAACCTTAAACTATTCTCAATTCCCTAAATCTATAACCTAAACCTAAACCAAAACCTATAACCTTAACTTAAACCAAAACCTATAACCTAAACCTTAACCTAAATGTATTCTCAAATCCCTAAACCTACACCTACACCTAATCCTAATCTCAACTCCCTAACCTAAACCGGATCCTAAACTTGAAAACCCAAACCTAAAGCCGATCCCGAACCAGAACACGATTTCCTAAACCTAAACCTTAAACTATTCTCAATTCCCAAATCTATAACCTAAACCTAAACCAAAACCTATAACCTTAACTTAAACCAAAACCTATAACCTAAACCTTAACCTAAATGTATTCTCAAATCCCTAAACCTAAACCTACACCTAATCCTAATCTCAACTCCCTAACCTAAACCGGATCCTAAACTTGAAAACCCAAACCTAAAGTCGATCCCGAACCCGAACCCCATTTCTAAACCTAAACCTTAAACTATTCTCAATTCCCTAAATCTATAACCTAAAACTAAAACTTAAACCTAAACCTAAACTAAAACCTATAACCTAAACCTTAACCTAAATGTATTCTCAAATCCCTAAACCTACACCTACACCTAATCCTAATCTCAACTCCCTAACCTAAACCGGATCCTAAACTTGAAAACCCCAACCTAAAGCCGATCCAGAACCCGAACCCGATTTCCTAAACCTAAACCTTAAACTATTCTCAATTCCCTAAATCTATAACCTAAACCTAAACCAAAACCTATAACCTTAACTTAAACCAAAACCTATAACCTAAACCTTAACCTAAATGTATTCTCAAATCCCTAAACCTAAACCTACACCTAATCCTAATCTCAACTCCCTAACCTAAACCGGATCCTAAACTTGAAAACCCAAACCTAAAGCCGATCCCGAACCTGAACCCGATTTCCTAAACCTAAACCTTAAACTATTCTCAATTCCCTAAATCTATAACCTAAACCTAAACCAAAACCTATAACCTTAACTTAAACCAAAACCTATAACCTAAACCTTAACCTAAATGTATTCTCAAATCCCTAAACCTAAACCTACACCTAATCCTAATCTCAACTCCCTAACCTAAACCGGATCCTAAACTTGAAAACCCAAACCTAAAGCCGATCCCAACCGAACCCGATTTCCTAAACCTAAACCTTAAACTATTCTCAATTCCCACAAATCTATAACCTAAACCTAAACCAAAACCTATAACCTTAACTTAAACCAAAACCTATAACCTAAACCTTAACCTAAATGTATTCTCAAATCCCTAAACCTAAACCTACACCTAATCCTAATCTCAACTCCCTAACCTAAACCGGATCCTAAACTTGAAAACCCAAACCTAAAGTCGATCCCAAACCCGAACCCGATTTCTTAAACCTAAACCTTAAATTATTCTCAATTCCCTAAATCTATAACCTAAACCTAAAACTTAAACCTAAACATAAACCAAAACCTATAACGTAAACCTTAACCTAAATGTATTCTCAAATCCCTAAACCTACACCTACACCTACACCTAATCCTAATCTCAACTCCCTAACCTAAACCGGATCCTAAACTTGAAAACCCAAACCTAAAGCCGATCCCGAACCCGATCCCGATTTCCTAAACCTAAACCTTAAACTATTCTCAATTCCCTAAATCTATAACCTAAACTTAAACCAAAACCTATAACCTTAACTTAAACTAAAACCTATAACCTAAACCTTAACCTAAATGTATTCTCAAATCCCTAAACCTAAACCTACACCTAATCCTAATCTCAACTCCCTAACCTAAACCGGATCTAAACTTGAAAACCCAAACCTAAAGCCGATCCAGAACCCGAACCCGAACCCGATTTCCTAAACCTAAACCTTAAACTATTCTCAATTCCCTAAATCAGTAACCTAAACCTAAAACTTAAACCTAAACCTAAACTAAAACCTATAACCTAAACCTTAACCTAAATGTATTCTCAAATCCCTAAACCTAAACCTACACCTAATCCTAATCTCGGCTCCCTAACCTAAACCGGATCTAAACTTGAAAACCCAAACCTAAAGCCGATCCCGAACCCATCCCGATTTCCTAAACCTAAACCTTAAACTCTTCTCAATTCCTAAATCTATAACCTAAACCAAAACTAAAACCTTTAACCTTAACTTAAACTAAAACCTATAACCTAAACCTTAACCTAAATGTATTCTCAAATCCCTAAACCAAAACCTACACCTAATCCTAATCTCAACTCCCTAACCTAAACTGGATCCTAAACTTGAAAACCCAAACCTAAAGCCGATCCCGAACCCGAACCCGATTTCCTAAACCTAAACCTTAAACTATTCTCAATTCCCTAAATCTATAACCTAAACCTAAAACTTAAACCTAAACCTAAACTAAAACCTATAACCTAAACCTTAACCTAAATGTATTCTCAAATCCCTAAACCTAAACCTAAACCTAATCCTAATCTCAACTCCCTAACCTAAACCGGATCCTAAACTTGAAAGCCCAAACCTAAAGCCGATCTCGAACCCAACCCGATTTCCTAAACCTAAACCTTAAACTATTCTCAATTCCCTAAATCTATAACCTAAACCTAAACTAAAACCTATAACCTTAACTTAAACCAAAACCTATAACCTAAACCTTAACCTAAATGTATTATCAAATCCATAAACCTAAACCTACACCTAATCCTAATCTTAACTCCCTAGCCTAAACTGGATCCTAAACTTATAACCGATAACCTAACCTATGGATTTTGCTATAGTTTAGAAGATTTGTAGATACATTTTGGATTTCTTTATATATAATTATTTTTTTCCAGCTCTTTTTTTTTTTTTTTTGGTCTTTCTTCCTTTTGAGATGTGTACAAAGGTATGCTTGTTTAATTGTGTCTACAATTGTTGTTTTATACAGGCTGACAAGCTAGAGAAGTTAGTGGATGATGAAATTCATTTTCTCAAGGGAAGGGTTTTGAAACTTGAAAGTGATATTGTGTCGAAGTCTCTGAAGTTACTTATGCGGTTTCAAGGAAAGAAGAAGCTGTATCTTCTATGTTTGCTGAACTTGACCATCTGAAGAAAGAAAATTCTGTAAAAGCGCGAGCATTATTTAATGCATGAGGGCACGCCTTAGTTGTAATTCTTATGATAGGTTGAGCAAAGTGAAGTATTGTTTATTTAGAAATGTGAATGAAGGATGCATTGTAGATTTGATTGCTATTGTAACAAATGCATCATTTTTTTTTCTCTGATTGCATTAAACTTAGATGAGTTATCAATCATAGCAGGTTCTTGCAATGGAAACAAGGAAAATAGCTACGAAATATAATCCGTAGCAAAGCTACAGCTTTTCGCCGTAGCTATTACTATCTATAGATACGGATATAATCCATAGCTATTGGTATCTATAGCTACGGATTATATCCGTAGCTATAGGTATATAGCTACGGACTATATCCGTAGCTTTTCATATGTAGTGCTGCAAATACCGTAAATATTGGTATCTATTGGTACGGATTATATCCATAGCTATTTCTGTATATGGCTACGAATAGAATCCGTAGCTATTTCTGTATATAGCTACGGACAATATCCGTAGCTAGTTGTATCTATCGCTACGGAAAAGATCCGTAGCTAATTGTATCTATTGCTACGGATATTGTCCGTAGCTGGACCTTTAGCTACCCCACCAATTGCGACGGACGTGACACGGACCAAATCCGTAGCAAAAGGGCTTTTGCTACGGATCTAGTCCGTAGCCTTTGCCCATTTTTCTTGTAGTGGATTAGATGTCCTTATGCAATGGGTCGATCCTAATACCTCATTAACTTGTCAGAACTGAATTCCAAAGTCTAAAGCCGCCTTTGAACTCATTTCCTTCACAAACCTTACCCTTCATCACCTTGATCTTCCAATTTTTCTAAGAACTTTCACCCTAGACACTATCTTAAACTAGCTAAGTAGTATAACTTGGATCACTTTATATACAAACTCCAAAGGCCTGAGTACCACCTCGACCAGAATTCACTTAGGACTAAATCCTTTAGAAATGAGACAAAGTAACTAAGTGCGAAACCAGATTAGCTACGAAATCCGTTTGAATCGTTTTTAATACGATCTGCAAGACCTAAAACTTGTAGAATCATTGACGCTAGGTTACCCTAAAGTTTAGAACCAAACTCATTTCCCGGCTGCTCTCGGGAATGAAACGAAACTTCGTATTAGGTCTAGATCGCACATCGGAAGTCCGATTAACACGAAGCTAAGGAACTAGGACCGGCTCACTGGGCTTGACACTCATCTCAAAAATCAGGTCCATCCGATGTCCCACGGCCATTCGTTTCGATTCGGAGCAGGGGTGTGTGAAAAACACTATTCCTATTCCAAAATAAATATCGGAATAGTGATCGGCACCTTTAAGCGCTGCGCATCGGTATTAAGCAACCAGACCCGTCGAGTCGACCAAATTACACCCTCGGATCGGGAAAAATTTCAGAACATTTACATGTACTTGGAATTTCGGATCGTGGCCCACTGACCGTTGAACTGAAACTGGTCCGCCACGTGCATCTGGGAATCGTTCGAGTCGAAAATGTAGTCCCACGTAGATCCGTGAGTAGAGAGCTTAAGTCTGACGTTTGGCTCAAGGGGGGCCACCAGAAACACTCTTTTGAGCTGGAAAAGTGACGAAATACCTATCTTAGCAGTAACCCTTGAACCTGAGTCTATTTTGGGAAGGTTTTAGGCTATAAAAGGACCTTAAACCCTCTCCCATTCCAGCCATACGAATTTGGATTTGAGAGAGGGAAAAGAGAGAGAAAGTGTGGGAGATCTGGGAGAAACTCCCTCTTTGTTCCCTACTGCTATCGGTGCTTAACCACCTCATTCTTGCTGCTTTCCCGGCGATTCCGGCATCATTTCTAGGTAATAAACCCTAACCCTAATCTGTTTTGGGGTGTATATAGTTGTAGGTTAGGAAATAGCTAACCTGTTTCGTTCTCTAGGTTGCCAAACTCCCGTATACGGAAGCTTAGCGAACCTATCGACTCCGTTACGATTCTACGACACAAGGTGAGGACTTTAGGTGTATAGGTTGCGGTTTTCAACGCTTTCATGTCGGATAATGGTAGATTCATGATCTGCATGCAATTACATGTACAAAGTGCTTTCCGTTTTACTGTTTCGATTAGAATTGTAGAATTTGGAATTTCACATACTCTAGGTATTCGTATAAAATACCGTATACGTATTTTTATGGAAATGTGTTTGACATGTTTATTTGACGTATGGATATATGACGTATGGATAAAATACTTATTTGTGAAAGGATTAAGCCTAAATACATGTTTACTAATAAACACTATGTATGTAGAAATACGGTATTGTAAGAAGTACCGTATACATGTATATTTTAGCGATGTGTTTGTCATGATTAATTGTCGTATAACTATATTATGTGCGTATAAAATATTTTCTTGGCGAAGGGAATCGCCGTAATACATGTTTGCTTGTATACACTATGTATGTTGAAAATGCGTATTCTAGAAGATACTGTATACGTATAAATTTTGGAGATGTATTTATCATGATTATTTGTTGTAGTAATATATTATACATGGATAAAATACTCACTTGGCTAAAGGATAGCCCTAATACATGTTTTGCTAACATACACCATGTATGTTGTACTAGTGTACTTAAGTGTTTGTGAAAATGCTTGTGTGAATAAGTGTTTGAATGTTGATGCCTTAGGAGGGTGTTGAGATTGGATTCTCAACTACCCTAGCGACGTGTATGATTACCTCCATGAGGTTGATCACTTGAACCACTTACTTACAATACATGTGTTTGTATTCCTATTAATGTGGTGTTTTACAACATGCTTTATATTATGCTTTATAATATGCTTATAACATGCCTACTAGCATGTTTGAATTACTTTATTTATCATGCTTGAATTACTTTGTCTATCATGCTTTACTCCACATGCTATGGATGACAATTGATTGTGCTTGGGGCTATGATTATAGTCCAGACAATCGGTACTAGATTGGAGATCGTGGTTGAGTTTCATGTCGCCACGTGAGATGTGTTCGACGAACTCGAGTCGTACTTCGGTTGGCGATAGTGGTTGGCCATGCGAAGTGCTTATGCACTTCATGTCGTTTAACTTGTTGTGCGCTTGAGCTAGCCGAGCTCGTCATGTAACCCGATTTGTCTAATGTATGTTCACCATGTTTGGTCGCTACTGCTTGAACCTAGGGTACCAAACTTACCAGTGAAAACCCTTTTAACCATGGTACCTCGATCCGCTAAGACTTATGAGCCGGGCATGGTGGTATGGGACACCGTGGTCGAGCTGTCAGCCTACGCTGGGGCCGCATGCCTCCCCGTAGTGACCAGTGAGCAACTAGACTCGTGAGCCGATTATGGTGGTATGGGACACTATATTCATGCTGTCGGCCTACATTGATAAGGTGATGGGGGAGCGGTGCAACGTATGCGAGCAACAGCCCTGGCAGCCCTTTGTAGTGACCTCGAGCATACTCTGAAATCGCAGCGAGCCTTAGGGTTTGCCGCGGTATATAGAGTATGAACTAGGCCTATTTCTGTATAGTGATGAATCGTTTAAGGAGTGATGGGGGAGTGGTACAACCTTTGTGCGTAACAGCCCTAGCAGCCTCTGCAGTGACCTAGAAAATACACCATCGTCTGATATTAACTAGGACTGACGACCCTAGAATGGATCATGTTTGGGAATGATACAGGGGAGGTACCTTAGTTTCCCCATCCTGCTATTTGAAATGGACTAATTAAAAACTCGGTAATCATGCTCATCATGCATCGCATGTGCCTGGAAGATGTGGAGCAACGTGGGATGTAAGCATCGCGAACGTGAGATGGTGTCGCTTGAGGGAGTATGTCGGTGAGGGCATCCATCATACACGCATTCATACTTGCATTAATCGAGTAACTAGGAGTGTTTGATTTACTTGCTTTATCATTCTTGCTTGATCGTATTGATAACATGATAACTTATGCCTTATTGTTCCACCGAGTTAGCTACTCACTCCCACGTTACGGGACGGTGTTGTACACACCAAACAGTTTGTTGAATTTCGGATGATGGCGATGCTTATGAAGCGAGCCGGACTACTTCTATGGTGATGAGGAGGAGTTCTCCTATCATGTAACCCTCTCGACGGGTCTCTGAAGACACAGTACTATATTGTCGGGGCGTTGTAGTGCTTGGGGATAGAAGACATTAAACTTACACATTTGGTATATTTTAGAAGCGTACTTGTATTTATTTAACACTGGTAATGTTATCACACTCTAGAGACTCATCATAGTTTATATATTTTATCTATCTATCATAGTCTTCCGCTTGCAAAATTAAGCTGTCTCTGAGTATGATATGTTGTTTTGGCTTAATCTCACTCATGTTTAATGCACGAATACGATCAACATTCAATCATCATTCATTTTGTTGCATAAGTGATGTTCGGAACTCGGGAGTTGAGTTTATGCTTGACCCCGATTTTCGGGGCATTACAAGATGGTATCGAGCATGATTTTGATTAAACCGGACTGGATTATGGTCACACGGCCTTTTCGACGCACTCGACTTAGGAAAGAGCGACGGAATGTAGAAACAGTCTTAGACATCCCTGTTCCATCTAAAGGCTAGTTCACTGAAAACGAACGCCGAAATCGAGTCTGTATTCCACCATGGTCGCACGGGTCGACCTTAAAACATTCCTAGGCCGTCTATCAATGAGTCTAAATTACAATCCACTTCACCCTAACCGTTGACCATCGGTAGAATATAGGATAGGCATGATGAGGATAACTACTCCGAATCCTCGGAACTTCTCTGGACTCCTCACAGAGACTTCCCAAATCCACGAGAAAAGAAAAGCAGAAAGTATAAATAAATTCTAATAAATTCGAATTGATTAATGAATGACTACAAAGAATTGAGTTCACACCCCTTTAAATAGGAATACCAAGCAATGGTAAAGAAATCAGAAACAAACTACAACTAAAACTCCTAGAATTCGCGACTTACCATAAGGTGGTGATGTCTACTAGTGCGCAAAGTTTTCAGCCAAGAATAATAAGTGTCCCATTTGGCTTCACCAAACCATTCTCCTAATTATTCTAATCTCTTTACACGATGAGCGTAACTCCTAAAGCCCAATGAATGAAGAGTAATTAAACTAAAAATTACTATTTTAGTAAAACGAAATTAAAACAGGGAAATGACTGTCAATCGGAGGTTTTTTTCGTAATTCTGGGCTGCGCAACCCGACGTAGCGGGGTTGGTTGGCTTCATTAGCTCGTTCTACCCCAAATTCATATATTTTACATCAGATAACTCATTCCGGATTGCAAGTTATGTCCGATTATTTCGAAACTACCCGAAATGGAGCGAATCGGATTTGGAGGCCTCCCCACTTAGATCCGATGGGACCTAGGGTCGAACCAGGGTGTTTCTGACACCCTGGGAGCATGATGAACAGGGCCCCACCGCGGCGGCGCGGTTCCGGCCAAGGCGGACCGCGGCAGAGCCGTAGTTCCGGCGGCGGACCGCGGTCCGGCGGCCCATCTGGAGTGGGGCCAGGGCTGGGGTTGGTCGGCCCGACCTCCCCTACCCCCTGGCATGTGCCATTTTGGCAAATGATTAGGATTTTGAGGGCTGGAGCACCCCACTCTTCCATTTCATCCCTTCCAAACGCCCTCCCCTTCTATTTCTGAAATTTTTTCTCAAATCCTTCCTCTAATCTTTCAATTTAATATTTTCAACCATAATCCATCCATCTCCATCAGTTACAACAATCCCTACCCCTTTACCCTCTCCGTTCTCTCTCATTTGGGCTTTTACATGCCCCATTTGTGACTCAAAATCGTGTAGCCTTCTAACCTATCTCATTTCTCCCTTTTACCTTCTTCATTCCCTACCTTTTTGGCCTTTACAATCCCTGTTGAGGCTCAAGTCCATGGAGAACCAAAAACTCCAGCCCCCCATTTCCCTTATCCTCATTTTCCATGGCTCTATCTGAGCTCATCTATATGTTGTCTTGTAGTTTGCATGGGCTACTATCTTAGGGTGGTTATGTTTTCCTGTTGATAGGTGTAGTAGTTGGTAGAATGTTTTAAGTATTTGAGAACGTTTAGGGTCCGTTCGGCCAAATTACATTAGATAAGTTTACGGTGGATAGAATTGTAAAAGTAATAATAAATGTATATGTAGGGTATGGCCCCTAGATTGGGTGTATCCTATGTCTTCCGACACCATGTTTAGAATGTACGCAATTAAGAGTGAATGCCGAGAATTCCTTTCCAATAACACTTAGAAATTTTCCCATCGTGGGATATGGAAAATCCCATCTCACGTTTTTCAACACCAGGCTCATTTTCCAAGGCCTATAAAATTTAATCCCCTCCCACCCTCCTACCAACCATGTCACACCCAATCCCAAGGTAGGATTAGTAATGCGGTCCCATTTAATACAACTTAAGGCCACTGGCCAAATTGTGTTGAAGTGATAAAGTCCCTTGATATACATTAACCCACCACACTCTGATAGCTTAAGCTTTTGGAGTAAATGGTTGTTTGATAGATAGGCCCATAGAGTTTGGACCTAGAGCAGTGCTTCGACAGACCTGACAGTATAGGAAATCCAACCAATTGAGAACGTAAACTCTAGGACCCCCTTAGTTGGTTTGAGCATAGGTGGAGTGCCCAAGCGTAGCTACATTCATGTTCGGGCAACTCAATTCCAAATGAACAAACAATTTTCTTTATTAGAAATGATATAAAATCATCTGGTGTATAAGCATAGACTTTAGATTACAACTGGTGGATTACCGCTACTCATCAGTTGAGCTTTGAAATTTCTTGATTAGGCTAAGAAATGTAAACGACAAAAAATGCTAAGATAATTGAGTGATATACTTAGTGAGTCGGTTTGATTAGGTAGGAGTGAGACCCCGTTCCTTTGTTGAAATCCTCTTGATACTCATAGGCTCCTTTAATAACTCATAGGAAGGTTGTATGACATAGAAACTATTCACGCTCATAGAAAACTTATATATCCATTGGATTTAATGTTAGATCAAATCAATACACCCTCATAATTGCCTTCTCAAGGACTTAGTACAATCGGGAACACGGGGCAGAGAAACTACACATTAGCGAGGTATTCGCGGTTTGGATCGAATTCTCAATCCTGGTTGTGACCAATGAACCCTATGCTCTGATCAAGCAGAAGGTCGGGATCAGCTAGGATTAAGGACTGATGCGACGATTTTCTGTCTTCGCGAGGCAGAAGGTCTATGTATCCGGCTCAGACCCACTACACAATTTTCTTTCCGTGTTGGCCCAACCATTTATAACTAAAAGTTTATAATTTTGTCCTTGAAAAGTGTTAGGAGTATATAGCTAGTAGAGACTATGTCTTTTAGGCCTAAGGAATTGCCCAAATGGGCAACAGACAGTTAGGAATTAGGTCCCAAATCGCATGCCATGCCGGCATACGTATTGTGCTTATGAACGTAAAAAGATAGCCTACCTATTAAGCTAGACATGATTAAATAGGAGAAGTTGGACCGCGACAAAATTCCTTGGTAGAATTAGGCATCTCGCCACAAACTCACACCTGACCCCGAATCAACCACAATACCCTTCATCTCTAGCTCCTTTCTATGACCATAGGTATCAATGCCATAATACACAACATTGATGAAAAGAAGACCAATGTAGTGGGAGATCGCATCCCATTTCATGTCAAGGATAGATCCTAAACTACACCTTGTTCCGATATACGGAGCAGGACATAAATCTTGAGCCTTGAGGGTGAAAATAAAATTTTAAGGGGGGTAGAACATTATGAGCCCAATCTAGTTAGGTTACCTATTGCATCTCTTGATCTGGGTGGCACAGCGAAAGCGTGGTGGACCCTACTCCACTGGCCCAGGATCGAAACGGTGCTCGTTAACATACGCACATTATAGAAGCCCTAACAAGTTTTACTATGAAAATGTTTTAGGATGATCTAGTAAGATTTGATTCACCCTCCCCTAGGACATAGATAATATCAAGGACTCTCTTAGACTAAGACCTCAAGGGCAACCTTAGAATAAACAATTTGAACCTTTCAAATGATGGACATTCCCTATGTTTCTAGAGTGATCGGACTACGGAGTTACTGAAATATACAACTGCGAAGCATTCGCGGCTTGACCCAATTCTCAATCCTGGGCGACTACCAATGGACTCTCTGCTGACGAGCGGACGACCAGGATCCACCAGGATTCGGAAGGGATACAATGAGCTTCCTACCCTGGCCCGGTAGATGATCGATGTATCGGGATCGAGCCCACTATTACCGTCTCTCCGTGTTGGTCAAACAATGAAAACAACTATCTTACTCTAAATTGTGGGAATTGTCGTCGAAACTCCAAATAGGAAAAGAAATAAATGGTAGCAAACCATCAGGGTATGAGAAATGGATAAAGAATTAAGTTTTAAGGGGTGTAGACTAAAATGAACCAGCTGGTATATACCCTACCACGCGTAGAAACTTAGAATTAATAAGTCTTATGCAAATGAAATAATAGAAATCTTTCCTTATTACCCTTAGGCAATTTCGGGGACGAAATTTTGTTTTAAGGGGGGTAGATTGTAATGCCCCGAATTTTTACCAACCTGGGATTAGATGTCCTTAGGCAATGGGTCGATCCTAATACCTCATTAACTTGTCAGAACTGAATCCCAAAGTCTAAAGCCGCCTTTGAACTCATTTCCTTCACAAACCTCACCCTTCAACACCTTGATCTTCCAATTTTTCTAAGAACTTTCACCCTAGACACTATCTTAAACTAGCTAAGTAGTATAACTTGGATCACTTTATATACAAACTCCAAAGGCCTGAGTACCACCTCGACCAGAATTCACTTAGGACTACATCCTTTAGAAATGAGACAAAGTAACTAAGTGCGAAACCAGATTAGCTACGAAATCCGTTTGAATCACTTTAAATACGATCTGCAAGACCCAAAACTTATAGAATCATTGACGCTAGGTTACCCTAAAGTTTAGAACCAAACTCATTTCCCGGCTGCTCTCGGGAATGAAACGAAACTTCGTATTAGGTTTAGATCACACATCGGAAGTCCGATTAACACGAAGCTAAGGAACTAGGACCGCCTCACTGGGCTTGACACTCATCTCAAAAATCAGGTCCATCCGATGTCCCACGGCCATTCGTTTCGATTCGGAGCAGGGGTGTGTGAAAAACACTATTCCTATTCCAAAATAAATATCTGGAATAGTGATCTGGCACCTTTCGCTTGCGCATCAGTATTAAGCAACCAAACCGTCAGAGTCAGACCAAATTACACCCTCGGATCAGGAAAAATTTCAGGAACATTTACATGTACTTGAAATTTCGGATCGTGGCCCACTGACCGTTGAACTGAAACTGGTCCGCCACGTGCAATCTGGGAATCCGTTCGAGTCGAAAACGTAGTCCCACGTAGATCCGTGAGTAGAGAGCTTAAGTCTGACGTTTGGCTCAAGGGGGGCCACCAGAAACACTCTTTTGAGCTGGAAAAGTGACGAAATACCTATCTTAGCAAAGAACCCTTGAACCTGAGTCTATTTTGGGAAGGTTTTAGGCTATAAAAGGACCTTAAACCCTCTCCCATTCCAGCCATACGAATTTGGATTTGAGAGAGGGAAAAGAGAGAGAAAGTGTGGGAGATCTGGGAGAAACTCCCTGCTGCTGTTCCCTGCTGCTATCGGTGCTTAACCACCTCATTCTTGCTGCTTTCCCGGCGATTCCGGCGTCATTTCTAGGTAATAAACCCTAACCCTAATCTGTTTTGGGGTGTATACAGTTGTAGGTTAGGAAATAGCTAACCTGTTTCGTTCTCTAGGTTGCCAAACTCCCGTATACGGAAGCTTAGCGAACCTATCGACTCCGTTACGATTCTACGACACAAGGTGAGGACTTTAGGTGTATAGGTTGCGGTTTTCAACGCTTTCAATGTCAGATAATGGTAGATTCATGATCTGCATGCAATTGCACATGTACAAAGTGCTTTCCGTTTTCTGTTTCGATTAGAATTGTAGAATTTGGAATTTCACATACTCTAGGTATTCGTATAAAATACCGTATATGTATTTTTTATGGAAATGTGTTTGACATGTTTATTTGTCGTATGGATATATGACGTATGGATAAAATACTTATTTGGCGAAAGGATTCGCCTAAATACATGTTTACTAATAAACACTATGTATGTAGAAATACGGTATTGTAAGAAGTACCATATACATGTATATTTTAGCGATGTGTTTGTCATGATTAATTGTCGTATAACTATATTATGTGCGTATAAAATATTTTCTTGGCGAAGGGAATCGCCGTAATACATGTTTGCTTGTATACACTATGTATGTTGAAAATGCGTATTCTATAAGATACTGTATACGTATAAATTTTGAAGATGTATTTATCATGATTATTTGTTGTAGTAATATATTATACATGGATAAAATACTCACTTAGCTAAAGGATAGCCCTAATACATGTTTTGCTAACATACACCATGTATGTTGTACTAGTGTACTTAAGTGTTTGTGAAAATGCTTGTGTGAACAAGTGTTTGAATGTTGATGCCTTAGGAGGGTTTTGAGATTGCATTCTCAACTACCCTAGCGACGTGTATGATTACCTCCATGAGGTTGATCACTTGAACCACTTACTTACAATACATGTGTTTGTATTCCTATTAATGTAGTGTTTTACAACATGCTTTATATCATGCTTTATAATATGCTTATAACATGCCTACTAGCATGTTTGAATTACTTTATTTATCATGCTTGAATTACTTTGTCTATCATGCTTTACTCCACATGCTATGGATGACAATTGATTGTGCTTAGGGCTATGATTATAGTCCAGACAATCGGTACTAGATTGGAGATCGTGGTTAAGTTTCATGTCGCCACGTGAGATGTGTTCGACGAACTCGAGTCGTACTTCGGTTGGCGATAGTGGTTGGCCATGCGAAGTGCTTATGCACTTCATGTCGTTCAACTTGTTGTGCGCTTGAGCTAGCCGAGCTCGTCATGTAACCCGATTTGTCTAATGTATGTTCACCATGTTTGGTCGCTACTGCTTGAACCTAGGGTACCAAACTTACCAGTGAAAACCCTTTTAACCATGGTACCTCGATCCGCTAAGACTTATGAGCCGGGCATGGTGGTATGGGACACCGTGGTCGAGCTGTCGGCCTACGCTGGGGCTGCGTGCCTCCCCGTAGTGACCAGTGAGCAACTAGACTCGTGAGCCGATTATGGTGGTATGGGACACTATATTCATGCTGTCGGCCTACATTGATAAGGTGATGGGGGAGCGGTGCAACGTATGCGAGCAACAGCCCTGGCAGCCCTTTGTAGTGACCTCGAGCATACTCTAAAATCGCAGCGAGCCTTAGGGTTTGCCGCGGTATATAGAGTATGAACTAGGCCTGTTTCTGTATAGTGATGAATCGTTTAAGGGGTGATGGGGGAGTGGTGCAACCTTTGTACGTAACAGTCCTGGCAGCCTCTGCTGTGACCTAGAAAATACACCATCGTCTGATATTAACTAGGACTGATGACCCTAGAATGGATCATGTTTGGAAATGATACAGGGGAGGTACCTTAGTTTCCCAATCCTGCTATTTGAAATGGACTAATTAAAAACTCGGTAATCATGCTCATCATGCATCGCATGTGCCTGGAAGATGTGGAGCACTGTGGGATGTAAGCATGCCGCGAACGTGAGATGGTGTCGCTTGAGGGAGTATGTCGGTGAGGGCATCCATCATACCTGCATTCATACTTGCATTAATCAGAGTAACTAGGAGTGTTTGATTTACTGCTTTATCATTACTGCTTGACTATATTGATAACATGATAACTTATGCCTTATTGTTCCACTGAGTTAGCTACTCACTCCCACGTTACGGGACGGTGTTGTACACACCAAACAGATTTGTTGAATTTCAGATGATGGCGATGCTTATGAAGCAGAGCCGGACTACTTCTATGGTGATGAGGAGGAGTTCTCCTATCATGTAACCCTCTGACGGGTCTCTGAAGACCTGGTACTATATTGTCGGGGCTGTGGTACTGGGGATAGAAGACATTAAACTTACACATTTGGTATATTTTAGAACTGTACTTGTATTTATTTAACCTGGTAATGTTATCACACTCTAGAGACTCATCATAGTTTATATATTTTATCTATCTATCATAGTCTTCCGCTTGCAAAATTAACTGTCTCTGGAGTATGATATGTTGTTTTGGCTTAATCTCACTCATGTTTAATGCACGAATACAGTCAACATTCAATCATCATTCATTTTGTTGCATAAGTGATGTTCTGGAACTCGGGAGTTGAGTTTATGCTCGACCCCCGATTTTCTGGGCATTACATATATGCACGTGATATACGGGGCAATTCCCTAGTGGAAGGATTTGGTCTAGTTTAGGTGAAATCATCATACATCATGTATGATGAAGCATGTAGTCTGTGTATGTGAAAATGTCTGAATGTGCTAGTAATCATCTAGTACACCTTGTATGAGGATCGAGATATAAATCTCAGTTACCTTACTAGTGTGAATGATTTCCTATATGTACGCTTTCATGTATGGTCTGTTTTACTATGGAAGATTGTGTGCAAAAATCATGCTTGTGTTGTATTTCATAATATGCTCATGTACTTGTAACTTCTTGATTTATGAAATGAATTGTTGTCTAGTTTGACTCACATGATTACCTGATGAATGGATTGAGTTTGGGACTATGGGTTAGTCCAGGTGATAGGCAACGGAATGGAATTCGTGACGAAACTTCATTCGTCACGTGAGATGTGTTCAACGAACCCGAGTTGTACTTCGGTTGGCGATAGTGGCTGGCCACACGGAGTGCTTATGCGCTTCATATCGTTCAACTTGTCACTATGCCAAAATCGTTGTTTTGCGACGGACTAAATCCCTCGTGAAACCAAATAAATGACAGACTTCATCCGTCGCTTGGTTCGTCACTGTTTACTGGGTCGTTTTTGGTTTTACAACGGATTTTATCCGTCGTTTTATCTACAACAGATAAGGTCCGTCACATTATAGCGACGGATGAAATCCGTCGTAGTACAAAAAAAACCATTGGTA
This sequence comes from Magnolia changhungtana, assembly GCA_030180095.1. Taxonomy (NCBI): domain Eukaryota; kingdom Viridiplantae; phylum Streptophyta; class Magnoliopsida; order Magnoliales; family Magnoliaceae; genus Magnolia; species Magnolia changhungtana. The sequence continues at coordinate 274,617 of JASAUF010000430.1, read as the reverse complement.
ATATTCAAAAAATTAGTCGTCACTAAAAACATTAGCGACGGATAAGGTCCGTTGCTTACGCAGTGACAGACCTCAAATCCATTGTTGATTTTCAATGTTCAGAAATTAGCGACGGCTTTGGTCCGTCGCTAAAATATCTGTAAATAAAAAAAAATTGTCAATAATTTATTATTATTAATTTTTAATCTTGCGCCTGATAGTCATTCAAAAAATAATTCACACTATTGTTTGATAAGAATCCTATTCACAAAATTGGTAACAACTCAATTCAATAAAAGAGGAAATGACCCAAGTGGCCCACTCCAACAAAAATTTGACTTCAACCCTCCTAACTAAACACTTCTTACCCGGAACTTCAACTGCTGGTTATGCCTTGCCTTGAATTGGCTATTTAATTTGGTATCTTCTCTTGTTCAACCTTCTTTTGAACCCTTCCTACATATATTACAAATAACCAAATTCAATCCAAGAAAAGACTAGTTTAGTCAACCCTTCATATATTTTAAATAACCAGCTCAAATCCATGAAAAGTGAATAGTTTAATCAAACGAAACCAATTAACAAAATAAAATAATAGAATTCATCTTAGCCATTAGAGGTTCAGGTAAGAGCGTTTCTTAACTTCATAGCATTCACTGGGAGAGCACAATACAGTTTGAAAAGATCTTTAGATGTTGAAATCAATACACAACAATGCAATGCAATCTGCATTTAACGCACTAGTGTCTAACAAAATAACCAAATGAAAGTGTAGGAACCGCGAAATTCCTATTTCCCAACAAGATACACCTGCATAATGAGAAGATAGCAACAACTTGTCAGTGCTTGTAACTGCTTTCATTTATGAAACTGCATCTCTATTACCATTTGGTCCATGAAACCAGACCCAAAAAAATATTTTTGATTCCCCCATCCATCCATTCAACCATCATATAGTTATATTCGTAAATACATACACATAAATGTATCATACGATTATATACATATGCAGGAATGGACTTGTTTCAGACCATTCATCCAATGCACTCTACCACGTGTCTACAAGTCAGCTAATGCACCACCCACTGTATATGCAGTAGACCAGTGAAACATTCAAGCCATCCACTAGGTGGAGTTCACTGTGTAGAGCCCAAAGATAAAGGTGGTCCATTCAGTGGTGTGCCATGATAGTAGAAATAAGCCAAGCGGAATAGAAAACTTTGGCTATTTTTTTTCACAACCGTACATTCGTTCAATTGATTGTGGCCCACCTGACTAGTGGACTAACGTGATTCTTGGGATAGGGAATCTCATCATGATTGATGGCTTGGACATTCCACTTGTTCGCCTTGCTAGAATATGTTGTGGCATGTGCATTAGCTGACTTGAACATGCATGTGGGCTTAGCAAAGCTCTATATGCATCAGCCAGGGGCAATTTTTCCCATGCAAATAGTTTTCAGAGGATCATGAACTTTGGATTTTCAAGGAACATGGGGAGGAATTTGAAACAAACGCAACATGTATTTAGGTAATTTGGAGGCATACGCGTGTGTAGTAACCAACGTTTCAGATTGTACCTGTCAGCCCCATCAACAGTGTGGAGTTTACCTCCACTGGGAAAAGGGGCATTTTTGTTGTTTTAAAATTTTCTTGCAATATGCGAGTAGCTTGTTGGCAGTCTTTATTGTGTAGTGTGGAATTATGTTTGGCATGTGAGTCAAGATCAATGTGAGCCTTTGCCATTTCCGATTCCAAGACCTTGGTAAAGAGGAAGGTGAATGTCTACTTAGCGACCAATCATAATTTCTTTTGCCAATCTACCATTTAAAGCCAACCCCAAATCGATGGAAGAAAGGCTCGATGATGATTGTATAACAAGAATTTGGAAACCAGGAATTGAAGTTTGGATCATGGGTTTATATATATATATATATATATATATATATATATATATATATATATATATATATATATATATATATATATATATATATACACAATGAAAATGTTATTTTTTCTTCTTTTCAACCAGTAGTTTTCATTTTTTTTTTAAGTTCTAAATCCTTTTAAAAAAAACTGTAATTTGCAGATGAACTACATTCTGTTCGTGAAATAAAAGAGAGAGGAAAGAAGAGACATACCTTCTCTGAAATTTGTGGCTATCTCTGCATTTTTCTGTTTGGTTTGTTGCGGATTTCAGTTGTTCTAGATCTGACATAGCTTCAATGGCAGAACACCGAAATGACAATGCAAAACCTTCTGACAAAAATGCTGCTGGGGCACGGTCAATCTGGATAACTTCCAGAAGCGGCTGAAAGTGTTCTATTAACAACCAAGGTAAAGTGTTTCGCCATTATCAATTAATAGAATTGATAGAAGAAAGATCAGATTGTAATATGTTTCTTCATCTGCTTACTATGCAGAAGTGTCATTTTTGAATGCTATTGTAAGCTCCTAATCATGGCTGGTCAAATGAAAACAAAACAATTGTTCACTGACTAAAACCACAAGTTTAGAGGGAAAAGGAAAGGAAAAAAAAAAGTCAAGGTATATACAGAGAATATAGAATCAGTACATACCATAAACCACACCAGCTCTTTCATTACGAGAGCTTTTGTAAGATCGTGCTTCTTCAAAGTTTCATGGACTCTGGCTTGGACATATAGCAGAAACAAAAGAAATCAAAATACACTTTTATGTGCATAAGTGCGGATGTTTGCATTCTTAAGAGTAAAAATAACACACTATGCAGGAATTCAACAGAATCGAAGAATCAAGAATCACTGAAAATATATCCCAATAGTATGTCATACTGGGCCATCAGCTGCTTGTCTGTTAACGAAAGGAAATCTTTAGTAGAGTTGTTACTGCTACTGCTATTAGCACTAGCACTAGCACATGTAGAGAAGGGTTTTACTCGAAAATCTCTCATGGAGTTGTTACTGCTACTGTTACTGCTCAAACTTCAAGTGTAGGCTGTCAAGAACATGAGATTTACAGTGGATAACGTCCAACCTATTAAGTGCTTGTGACACCCAATCCTTCCAATAGGTTCGAAGTTTGTACAGTAAAAGAGAGCCAACAACAATGTATGATTAGCAGTGGATAGCACCCAACATTATGCATCAGAATTTTCTAAAACTTGCATGATTAGCAGCAGTTTGCTTCTTATCAACCGTTTAAAAATGACCAATGTAAAAGAGTTGCAACATCACAACCATCTTCAAAAGATTGCCGACACATAAATTCTCTATGTAACAGATCGATCCCATGTTGACCCACACACCATGTCAACAACAAAGACCAATAAGATTTTTGTCCAAGTGAGAGCATTCAATCTAAGCTTACATGCGCCTCTGCAGCGTGAGAGGACACCTAACTGAACATCATGTGGGCCCCGCTTCTACGTAGATGATTTGGACCACAAATCGGGCGTGCAGCCACATGTATGTTGAATGTGGATTGTCGTCAATTTCTTTATGAACCATGCAGTCTCTATGCACATGAAGCCCGACTGATGCATGATGAGTTGAGGATGGAACAGCGGTCACCTGCAGAAGTGCAAGGGCTCAACATATATTGGATTCAAAACAAGATAATATAGTCCTTGTTTTTGGAGTTGTGGGACAAACTGTTGGGTGGTTGAGGAACATGTTCGAGGATAAGTGCAGCTAAAATGAGAATCTTGTGTGGATTAGTCGCAGGACGAGGAAGGATAGAATTAATGGATGCATTTGAGGGAGCTTGGGAGATAGGAAACAAAACAAGGGATAAGTAAACATAGTTTGGTCATATGCAACAGACTATTATCTAGCTACACCTTTCAACAAACAATTATTTTCAAACTGAGCATGCTTAACTGAGAGACTGAATTTTTAAAACTAAAATGAGAAAGCTTTTCTGTTAAAAAACAAAAAGTAAAAAAGAGAGCTTTTCAAAAGAAAATCTACTAAGATCATCAATGTAATGTATCTAATAGGGGAAACAGAGCTTGTCACTAGATATAGAAAGTACAAATTCCAAAGGTTTATTGGCTACACTAAAGTTAACATATTTAAAGGAGAAAGCACGTGATGAACCTTACATATTGTTGGATGACAAGACTTGGATGCATGATAAGTGCAAGGACTCTGGAGTTGCCATTAGATGATAGAAATTGCCTTTCTTCAAGTCATGCCACAGTAATCTCCTATTCTGATGGTCCTTCACAAAGAAAATAGTTGGATGAAACTCAAAAGTGAAGCAAATATTAATTAGCTAGATAGGGGGACTTTGGATGCCAAACGCATCTTTATATATGTGTTGGTTTGAAATCTGCCAACCAGATGGCTAGGATCATCCAATTTATATATTTTTAATCATGTTTCATCAACAACAACAGGGGCAATTAAATGAACATACTAAATTGGCACATCACCCCTGTCATGTGTACTATGGAAAGGTCTCTGTAATCCTATACCAGTTCCACAGCTTTGCCATCATTTCTTCTTTCTATTATAACTATTATATGACTAATGGCACAACTGATGGGGTATTTATTGAAACAGTACTGGGTCTGAAGGTATTTGAACTAAGAATGTCGTGGGAAAAGCATGTACATACATACCTGCTTCTGCTTCTGCTTCTGCTTCTTCCTCTTCATCGGCACCTTTAAGAAGCAAGCCTAAAAAGGTAGAGAAAAGGTTGAAAAAAATGAAAGTGAGGTTAGAAATGTCTTCAAAGGAATATATAGGTGGTTTTGACCCTTGAAATTTGAAGAATCTACATCTATAGCAATTGGATTCTTGAGTATTTCAGTTTGTCAAGTTGTGTTTAACACCTTTAAATTTGAATAATCTCTAAGAGTATGAAAAGTAGCTTTTAGAAAGAATTGTAAATGGTTTAAAATTAGAAATCGAACTTTGGCCAAATTTCAAATTGTCAAAAGTGAAAATTAGCTCTAGAATTAAATTTTAATTTCAAAGGACAATAATTTGAAAAAAAAAATAATTCAAAAATAGAACTCTTTAAATGTCATCAATGATAATCAAGCACTTAGCTTATTTAATTATTTGTCTATTGGATTGGCGGACATTTATTGGATGATTAAAAATAAAAAATATTCAATAATGTTTTTATTTCTACAAAAAAGTGTCCCCAATTAGAGTTTAGGATTCTTGGACCAATCCAACTTTTAGACTATGACATAGAGACAGTGATTCCATAAGTTAATTGGTTTAATATGAGTTGATGCCATGTGCACCATTTCTAAATGTCTGTGTATCAAGTGTCCCATGCGGCTTGAGTATTAAATAACCTACCAAGAGTATATCAGTCATACGTCAGGTCTGTTAAAAGTGATAGTCTGACCATGGAGGTTTGCTAATTTACACGTGTGCACGTGTATCACAACATGATACATGCATGACATCTAGACCGCCTCATACAAAAGTCAGGCCAGCATTCCCAATTGGGATGGGTGAAAATATATAAATACAAATGAATGGTTAGAAAAAAAAAAACCGTCAATTTATTTTGTATTGTGTGGCCCAGCTGAAGAGTGATTTAGTCTAATTTAGAGAAAATCTAAATAACTCTGTGGGGCCCACTGTGGTGTTAGTGTCTTATCCACACCATCCGTCTATTTAATTACCAGCTCATTTTCGGGTATGAGCCTATAACTGAACCCTATCCAAAGCTCAAGCGATCCACACCACAGGAAACAATGGGAATTCAATGCCTACCGTTGAAAATTTTGGGGGGGCTATAGAATTTTTAGATCTGTCTTTGTGACCTCGTTGATAGGTTGGATGAGAAATAAACATCACTGTGAGCCCTGAGAAGGTTTCAACAGTAGATAAAGAGTCACTATCCCATTGTTTCCTATGGTGTAGTCCACTTGAACTTTGGATACGCTTCAATTTTGGGCTCATGTACTAAAGTGATCTGGAAAAACAGATGAACGGTGTGGATAAAACACAGACATCCACAGTGGGCCCCACAGAGTTAACTCGGTAGTCTATACTCTGGATGCAATCCGCTTTTTCGGAGATTGAATGGGTAATTCGTGGCACACGTACGAGAGTAATAAAAAAAAAAAGTATGGCGTGGCATAGTGCAGTGCTCGCAAATCGACTCTTTTCTTCTCTCCTCCATTTCTTCTCCTTCCAAATATCAACCGTAACATCGAATGGGAATGAGTTGAGCTTCGGACAGTTGATAACCTTGAGGAGTCTTAAAGATGGCATTGCCCTTCGCATCCTCTGCCACTCCTCTTCCAATTCGTACAAAAATTCTAGCACCAAGACCTCCACTTTCCATACCCCGCTCTCACTGTCCCAAAATCTGGGACTCATCTCCCTAATCCTTCCCCGATGAATCTCAAGAAACTGAAGATTAGGAAGGGAAGTATGACTGAGCCATGCAGGTGTCCTTTCTCCTGGCCAGCTCGAAAGATACAACTCTCTGAGGAATTTAAGAGGAGGAGAAAGCTCACCTTCAATCTTCCTTATAACTCCATCGCTTTCAACAGAAATTACCCAAAAATCTAACATTAGAATTTGCAGATGCTGGAGCATTGATAACTCCATCGCCACTCAATGGAAGAAGAAGCCGCGCCACTCGAAGGAAGATGACGCCTCGCCGCTCGTAGGAAGGAGTGAAAATGTGAAAAGAGAGAAGGCGCTCGTTATTTTGCAAATCCTTTTCTGAATTTTATAAAATTTTGAAATACGAAACAGTGTGCGTTTACCACTGTTTATAACAAATACTCTGTTAACAATCGTACATGCAAGAAGGACCATTTTCTGGATGGTTAAGATTGTATTATATAATAAAATTATAAATATTAAACAAATACAACTACACAGATTATTTCAATGGTTTGGATAACTTTATATCATTGCCACTATTTTCATGAACGAGTCACCACCACTATTTTACATTCTGTACACAACTCACAATTTTTGTAAACAAAGCTTTGGAAAGGGGAGGGATATGTTTCATCCAATCCGTCCATATATTTTTAAATATCATTTTATGATATGTTTAAAAAAATGAAGTATATCTCAATCTCAAGTGGACCACATTACAGGAAACAGTGTCGAATAAATTTTGACCATTAAAAACGTTTTAGGGGCCATAAAAGTTTTGGATCAAACTGATATTTATTTTTTCCCTTCATCTGGGTCTTTATGACCAAATCAATAGATTGGATGTCAAATAAACAGTATAGTGGGCCTTAGGAGGATCTTAATTGTGAATATCCATTCATTATTTTTGTCCTGTGGTGTGGCCTAACTAAGATTTATATCCCTATCATTTTTTGAACTAAACACTAAAATGATATGTAAAAATGGATGAACGAAATGGATGAAGCACATACATCATGGTGGGGCCCACAGAGCACCGACCACCGGAGACAGGGCTGGTGTCAGGGGAAGTAGCCAATCCGTTCCAAGGACGTGGATTTCATGCTAAAGCCTTTCCTAGGAAGTTACTGCACATGGATGTTGGGTGGGGCCCACCATCATGTTTGATGGAAATCTACTCCGTTAATCCATTTATAGAGATCATTTTAGAAAAAGATACCAAAAACGAAGTGTATCCAAAACTTAAGTGAGCCACACGAGATGAAACAGTGGGGATTCAGTAAGAACAGTTGAAACATTCTTATGGCCATAAAAAGCTTTGTTTCAGGCTTTTTTTGTTCTTCTTCTTTTGTATTTTCACTTATTCCTAGTGTTAATGACCTTATAAACTGTTTGGATGGCATATAAACATCAAGGTGGAGTCCAGAAGATTTCAACTGTAGGTATTTGTTACCCCATTGTTTCCTCTCGTGTGACCCACTTGATTTGATTTTTGGATCCAACTCATTTTTGGTCTCTTGTCCTAAAATGATCTCTAAAAACGGATTAACGGAGTAGATTTTCCAAACACATGGTGTTGGGCCCCACCCAGCATCCTTGCGCAGAACGCCAAGGGCTTTAACAGGAAATTCGCGTCCCGTTAGAAAGTGGCGACCAACCAATGGCTAGTGGTCGGTGCTCTATGGGCCCTAACATGACGTACGTGCCATCCATCTATTTTTCCAGAAAATTTTATGGTACAAGACCAAAATTGAGGTATATCCCAATCTCAAATGAACCACATTACATGAAAAAATGTTGGATGAGCGTGGACCATTAAAAACCTTTTGGGGGCCATAAAAGTTTTGGATCAAGCTGATCCTTGGTTTTTCCCTTCATCTGGTCTTGTATGACCTAATCAACAGATTGGATGTCAAATAAACAGTACAGTGGTCCTTAAGATGGATTTTAATGGTGGATATCCAATCACCATTGTTTTCATGTGGTGTGGTACACCTGAGATTTATGTCCCGCTAATTTTTGGTATAAAACTGTAAAAAAATCTAAAAAAATGGATGAACGGAATAGATGAAACACGTACATCATAGTGGGGCCCACCCGTAGAAGAGGATTTTAATGGTGGATATCCAATCAATATTGTTTTCTTATGATGTGGTCCACCTTACTTTTATATCCCTATCATTTTTTTGATCAAGCCCTAAAATGATCAGTAAAAATGGATGAACATAATGCACATTAAATGCACGGTGTTGATGTTCGACACACATCATGATGGGGCCTACTGTAAGTGTTATGGTCTCATGCTTCTTTGGTTGTCAAATTTTGATGTGTCAAAACATCTATCTGTGTCCTGTGCTTTTATGATGATTTATATGAATTCAAGACACTGCATAAATACTTCAAGAAGCTACAAGTTGAACTTCTCAAGAAGCTACAATGTTGATGTTCAAGTCTTAAGAAACAACTCATGACTTCAAGACTAATAAGCAATACATGAAGTAGTTGTTATGCTGATGAAGATATCAAGTTTGAAGCTACAACAAGTTCAAGATCTCAAGCCTGATATGGTTCAAACAATCTACGTTCGTTGAATGGTTGAAGTTCAATGTCCATACGACATGATTCAGGTTTGAATGACCTTAGGTTGACCCTTTAAGTAGGTCATTTTGGATATATAAATCAAATATTTATTTTACATAAGCTTGGTCTATTCTACGACCAATCCTAGCTCTTGTTCGACCATCCCCGGCATTGGTTCGACTAGTCCAAGAAATTCCACGACCACCCTAAGTTGTTGGAGATTTTTCAAAATTTTTGGTATGCCCACGACCAGATCCGGAGGTCCTTCGACCGGCCGTAGGTGTGGCTTCGACTGTCTCACGACCGGTCCGTGGATCTACGACTCAAAGTCCAGCAATATTATCCTTGGTCCTACGACCAGTCGTAGGGATCTACGACCAGTCGTAGGTGACCCACGACTAGTCGTAGGGTACTCACGACCAGTCGTGGAACGACTTTCTATGATCGCGCTCAATTTTTTCAAAAATCTGTTAGAGCTACGACCAGTCGAAGGTTTCTAAGACCAGTCGTAGGAACGATTTTTGCTTCTATAAATTGAACACGAAATTCAGAGTTTTCACACTTCAACTCTATTCTTTTCAAGAATTTTCAAGTGATCACTCTGAGATAAGTCTGTGTTTATTTTAAGCTACATTGTGCTTATTTAATATTCCTTTTTGCTAGCTTATTTAATTTGATTTTGTTTCTATATTCCAATCTTATTTGAAAAGAGGAATTATCTTATTCCTTCTTCTTGGAATCAAAATCAAATATAGCTACGCCCAACAAGTTAAATCTAAAATCTATTAGAATCTAGAACCATATGAATGTGAGTATTGGAAATTGAACTTTGACATTCAATCATCTACTCCGATTGGTTCTATCGGGCTGCTAAGAAAAGGAGAAATCCAGGTATTTTACAATTCTGTAAAATTTATTTACTTTTGGTTTTGTTTGAGGTTAAGCCAGAAAAATCTCATTGTACTGGTTTTGTTTGAGGTTGAGACAGAAAAATCTCATTGTATTGGTTATCTGAGGAAAACCAGAAAACTCAGAAAAGAGGAGTTTTTGAATTGTGTAAGCCCAAGTGAAAAAGACACAATTGTAAAGGTTTTTGGTGAACCTGTGAAAACCTATTCTATAGTGAACGCTAATATCCCCTGTGTGAGGATATTAGGAGTGGAGTAACTACAGTGTGGTCATGGAAAACAAGTTGGTGTACACACAAAGTAACCACTATAACTCTTTGTCTTGTGGATTGAATGCTTGCTTAATTTTCATATCTTTTATCATTCGATTGTGTGGAATGTACAAGTGGATGTGAATGTTGTAATTATTTACATTTCAAGCAAGTGTAGGGATTGTTGTAATAATTTAGATCTATACTTCTGCATTTAATTTCAATTCCTTGCTATTTCATTTACTTATATTAAAATTGAGTCCTTGATTCAAAAGAGGTTCTAGAAATAAGGTTGTCCTACCATAAGCCCTTGTTTATTATGGTGTAAGGTTGTCCTTAGAACTGAATTTGTATCAATCTCTCAATACTTATTTATCAAGGTGATTTAAAGTTTAGCATTGTGAATTGATTCATATTGTAAGGCTATTGGTTTACTTTATTTCCGCTGATTTTATTTTAAATTTGGCATAGTCCTATTCACCCCCCCTCTAGGACATATAGCTTGGCCTTTTCACCTACAAAACTTATTAACATCAATTCTTAGGTTCTCACAAGGTCAATAAGTTAGGTCACAATTTTGACAACAATATTTAGCCCATTTTATATGTCTAGCCCATTCACTCTATTTTACTGATCAATACCCTCAATTTAAGTAGTTACTTGCCCCAACCAGGCCAGCTACATATGAGAAACATATTGGGCGTACAAGATTGATCAACAATTTGAGTGAAATTTGATTTAAGCATATGAAGTTATTAACTTTTCAATCTGGACTAATTCGATTGTCCAAAAACAATTAAATGTTCAATTAGTGGATGTGCCTAATAATTTATTAATTTTTTTTCACAAATAAATTTCAATTTCCATTTAAAAATAACATTTTTTTTCAAAATGTATATTTTTTTACTCTTAATTTTTCTTTAAAAACTTTCAACAAAATATCATTTTTATTATAAAATATTTCAAAAAATAAATTAAAATACAAATTCTGAATTTTTATTTTTAAAATATCTAAAATTTTCACGAATTTTAATTTTTTTTTCCCAAAAATTCCAAAATGCCGATTTTTTTTTCCTTCAAAAGCATCACGTTGTTTTCAACTTTTCAAATTATTTAAAATTATATATATTTTTTCAAAATCTTAGTGTTTTTATAAATAACTTTTTCTTTTAATTTCGAATTTTGAACATTTTCAATTATTTTTCAAAATCACAAAATTATTCAACTTATTTGTTTTTTTTGTTTCAAAATGTTTGTTTTTTGATAAAGTATCGATTTTTTTAATATCGTTTTATTTCATTTTTTACTTAAAATTTATTTTGAGTGAAAATAAAATAAAATTTCACATTTTTTAAAATATGAAATTTTATTTTATTTTTCAAATTTCAAACTCTCATTTTCTTTTTAAAAATATTTTCATTTTTCAACATTGTGAAAATTTTCACATTTTAAAAAATATTTTTAATTTTCTTTTTCAGGATATTATTTTTTTCTCAAAATCAAATGCTTTTTTTTTTTCAAATTTATCAACTTTGTTCAAAATTCTTTTTTGTTCCCACAAAATAGATTTTTATTTTTTCAAAATCTAATTTTTTTTTCTCAAACATTGTTAAATTTTTTTTAACTTCTCAATATTCTTTTTCATGTGATATTACAAGTCATTTAAATATTAATTTTAAATTAAAAAATAAAAATAAAAATTCCACTCATTTAATATAAAAACAGAATAATTTTTCTTTTTCCATTCAATCAATTATCAAAAAATAATCTTAGATATAAATATGTACAATTAAACCATCGAAATTCTATTAAAAAACAACTATTAGACTACAAAAAAACTTAATTTTCCACCATATGCTAAAAAAAAAAATGAAAAAAATTAATGTGAAAGCAAGTCCTTTTACGACGGATCATGATCCGTCGCAAAAGTCCTTTTATGACGGACCATGATCTGTCGCAAAAGCAACTGCAAAGCGCGCCATTTAGTGTTTTAGGCGAGAAATTACAGCTGGGACAAAATCAAATTTTGCGACAGATTTTGTCCGTCGCCTATTAACGACGGACCAAAATCCATCATAAATACATCGTAAATCAGATTTTAAAGATGGATTTTGGTCCGTCGCTAAATTCGGCGACGTTTCGACTACGGATTTTTGAGAAACACGAAATTAGTGACGGACTTTTTCCGTTAGCGACGGATTAAATCCGTCGTTAAACCAAGAGATTCGTTCGTCGCAAAAATACATCGCAAATTGCCCAATTTGGCATAGTGTGTTGTGCACTCGAGCCAGCCGAGCTCGTCAAGTAGCTCGATCTGTCTTATGTATATTCACCATGTTTGGTCACCTCTGTTTGAACCTAAGGTACCAAACTTACCAGTGGAAACCCGTTAACCATGGTACCTCGATCTGCTAAGACTCATGAGCCGGGCATGGTGGTATGGGACATCGTGGTCGAGCTATCGACCTACGCTGGGGCCACAAGCCTCCCCATAGTGACCATTAAGCAATCAGACTCATGAGCCGATTATGGTGGTATGGGACACTATATTCGAGCTGTCGGCCTACATTGATAAGGTGATAGGGGAGCGGTGCAACGAGTGCGTGTAACAGCCCTGGCAGCCCTTTGTAGAGACCTCGAGCGTACTCTGAGTCTACGTGAGGCGATGACCCTCACATAGCAACAAGGGTACAAACTAGGCCTGTATTGATAAGGTGATGGGGGAGTGGTGTAACGAGTGCGTGTAATAGCCTCAGCAGCCCTTGCAGCGACCTAGAACCACACCATCGTATGAGATTATCTAGGATTGACGACCCTAGAATGGATCATTATTTGGGAATGATATAAGGAACGTACCTTAGTTTTTCAATACTGCTGTTTGAAATGGACTAATAATAACTTGGTAATCATGCTCATCATCGCACTGCATGTGCCTGGAAGATGTGGAGCACTGAGGGATGAACGCATGCCGCGGACGTAAGATGGTGTTGCATGAGGGAGTATGTCGGTGAGGGCATGTGTTGAGGGTCGAATATTGCATATTAGACCCCGATTAGTACCTGGATTTATGAACATGATACTGTTTAACAACCTATTTTAACCGTGTTTGTGTTGCAAGGTAACTTTAGGAGCTTGGACTGAAAAAGGGTGCTAAATGCATGGATTTGACGTTCCTAATTTACCAAAGAATGGGATGGACTTGAGGAGACCAAGATCGACATATTTTCACACCAGAGATCCGAGGAAATCAAGCTGTTCACATTAAAGAGGCCCGAAACTGGTGTAGAATGAAAGATCACAGGGTTCTTGCCATCCGATTGGCTCAAAACTTCATACATGGCCTGGGGACCATAAATAAACCGTACATATTAAATTTCAACCATTGGGTATATCGAGAAGTTGGCCAACGGACAGATCAGATCCTTAATTCATTAAATGGGGCCCACATGCTATCTGGATATGCTTCAAAATTGTCCTTGACGGCTTAAATAATATGAGAAAAAAGGATGGACAGTGCAGATTTCTGATAAGCATCATAGTGAGCCCTGCATATGGTGCATGTACATCATGTACATGGTATACACGCCGAGCACCACGCCACCTTCCAATTTCAAACAGCGCCCGCCCGCATCTTCTCCAGAAACGGTAGTTGCCGTTTTTGGCGTTCTTTGTAACGGACGGACGAGTCCGTTTTTCAGACGATTGTGTGCCCCACAAATGCTCCGTATGGCTGATCCAAGCCATCCATCTTGTAGAGGGCCTCGAAAGGATCAAACCCAAGCTGATATTTTGTTCCCATGCATATACACGTGTGCAATACAGAGGCCACAAAAGGACTGCTCTGCGACGTTCAAAATTGATTTTATTGAGATTTCTTCTCTGACCCACGTCGATGGACGTTCAAAACCATCCATTCTTGACTGAAATTTCGTTCTTAAGCCAATGGACGGGGTGGATTTCCCCGAAAACACCTCTGTGGGGCCCGCCGATCACGACTGCGAATGAGTACGAAAGGTTACGCACGTCCACAAAAACTGACTTTTCCAGGCAGTTGTGGCCCACCATCTTTCATCATATGTCAGATCTGAACCGTCCATCATGTAGAGGACTCAAAAATATCTTAAGGGACGGTGTTTCTTTGTAAATTAAGCGAGGAAAGTGGCGAGTTTTGAAGCTCCGAACTTGGCTGCGAAAAAGCTTTTGTTGTTGCTGCGACAGCCCTCCATTGCCTCCAGTAGCTATAAAAGACGGTTTTAGACGTGGGGATCGGGGCTGGAGGCTGGATGTGAGGAGAGAGAGAGAGAGAGAGAGAGAGAGAGAGAGAGAGAGAGAGTAAAGTATTTGTTTTTCTTTTTCTTTTCATTTTATTTATTTTGGATTTAGCGCAATCATGACCATGATCGGCTGAATCTCTTGGCTAGGGCCAAGAGGTGAAGCTTGTCATGTGATGGGTTGTTTATGACTAGTTTGATTCATGTTCTGAACTGATTTGATTTTGGTTTGATATTAAGGAATGTTCTAGTTGTTTATGGTTTATTGTGACTGATATTACAGTAGATCTGCGATGGCTTGAGTATTTCCTTTTCATTATTCTGATTATGCGGTTAGGAAGCCCTATTATTCATCATCGTCTCCTGAGCATGGTTGGATGACGCAAACTAATCCACAGCCAATCAAAGAGATGTATGAAAGTCAGGAAGAGTTGCGTCATCCAACCATGCCCAGGAGACGATGGTAAACAATAGGGCTTCCTAATCGCATAATCAGAATAATGAAAAGGAAATACTCAAGCCATCGCAAATCTACTGTAATATCAGTCACAATAAACCATAAACAACTAGAACATTCCTTAATATCAAATCAGTTCAGAACATGAATCAAACCAGTCATAAACAACCCATCACACAATAAGCTTCACCTCTTGGCCCTAGCCAAGAGATTCAGCCGATCATGGTCATGATTGCGCTAAATCCAAAATAAACAAAAAGAAAAGAAAAAGAAAAACAAATACTCTCTCTCTCTCTCTCTCTCTCTCTCTCTCTCCTCACGACCAGCCTCCAGCCCGATCCCCACGTCCAAAACCGTCTCTTATAGCTGCTGGAGGCGGTGGAGGGCTGTCGTAGCAACAGCAAAAGGTTTTTTGCAGCCAAGTTCGGAGCTTCAAAACTCGCCACTTTCCTCGCTTAATTTGCAAAGAAACACCGTCCATTAGGATATTTTTGAGTCCTCTACATGATGGACGTTTCAGATCTGACATACGATGAAAGATGGTGGGCCACAACCGCCTGGAAAAGTCGGTTTTCACAGACGTGCGTAACCTTTTGTACTCCTTCGTTATCGTGATCGATGGGCCCCACAGAGGTATTTTCAAGGAAATCCACCCCGTCCATTAGCTTCAGAATGAAATTTCAGTCAAGAATGGATGGTTTTGAACGTCCATTGACGTGGGCCAGAGAAGAAATCTCAATAAAATCAATTTTGAATGTCGCAGAGCAGTCCTTTTGTGGCCTCTGTATCGCACACGTGTGTATGCATGGGAACAAAATATCAGCTTAGGTTTGATCCTTTCAAGGCCCTCTACAAGATGGACGGCTTGGATCAGCGGTACGGGGCATTTGTGGGGCCCACAATCGTCCGAAAAACGGACTCATCCGTCCGTTACAAAGAACGCCAAAAACGGCAACTACCGTTTCTGGAGAAGATGCGGGCGGGCGCTGTTTGAAATTGGAAGGTGGCGTGGTGCTCGGCGTGTATACCATGTACATGATGTACATGCACCATATGTAGGGCTCACTATGATGCTTATCAGAAATCTGCACCGTCCATCCTTTTTTCTCATATTATTTAAGCCGTCAAGGACAATTTTGAAGCATTTCCAGATAGCATGTGGGCCCCATTTAATGAATTAATGGTCTGATCTGTCCGTTGGCCAACTTCTCGATATACCCAATGGCTGAAATTTAATATGTATGGTTTATTTATGGTCCCCAAGCCATGTATGAAGTTTTGAGCCAATCGGATGGTAGGAACCCTATGATCTTGCATTCTGCACCAGTTTCGGGCCCCTTTAACGTGAACAGCTTAATTTCCTCGGATCGCTAGCGTGAAAATATGTCGATCTTGGTCTCCTCGAGTCCATCCCATGCTTTGGTAAATTGGGAGCGTCAAATCCATGCATTTTGCATCCTTTTTCAGTCTAAGCTCCTAAAGTCACCTTGCAACACAAACACGGTTAAAATAGGCTGTTAAACAGTATCATGTTCATAAATTCAGGTACTAATCAGGGTCTAATATGCAATATTCAACCCTCAACAGCATGCATCACGACTGCATTTCATACTTGCATTAACAAGAGTACTTAGGATTGTTGATTGTACTGCTTTATCATTACTGCTTGATTGATTTGATAACATGTTAACCTATGCTTTATTGTTCCACTTAGTTAGCTACTCACTCCCACGTTACGGGATGGTGTTTTAAAACACCCACCAGACCCTATCTTAGATGCAAGTAGAGAAAGAGCACAGGAGACTGAGCCCGACTTCTATGACGATCAGGAGGAGTTCTCCTACATGCAGTTTGCCGGAGGCTTCGCATAGGCTGTCCAGTGCTACAGGGCTATAGGGTTGATGATCATAGTTGTATTTTTTGACATTTTAATTCAGGAACAATACATGTATATATGGTGACTCAGTTGATGTTCATACTCTTGAGATCGAGATCGTTTTGTTTTATATATACACCTTTATATTTCTTTCAGTCTTCTGCTTACGTTTTATACATGGATCTGGAGTATGAATTACTGTTTTAGAATAATCTCACTCATGTTCATTGCACTAACACAGACAACATTTAACCATCATTATCTATGTTGCATAAGTGATGTGCTGAAAGTCAAGAGTTGAGTTGCTACTCAACGCTCGAATTTCAGGGCGTTACAAGATTTCATCTCATTCTAGTTCTAGTTCTAGTTAGTTTCAGATAACGTACAGATTTCAGTCCTTTGGGATTCGACCTCGGTCTTACCAAGTTTATTACTACATCACAACCCTACACTTGGGGAGTGAACAGAAGACTCCGCATAACCTATCGTGATGCGCATAAATAATGTTCCACGCCATCTTCAACTGGAAGGCTTGCATAACCTCGTGCAACCTCCTAAAGCCTAAGCCGCCTTCCTCAACAGGAACCGCCAACTTTTTCCAATTCAGCCAGTGAAGCTTGCTTTTACCTTGGGACCATGCCCAGAAGAAATTACAAAAGCACTTCTCTAAGGAGAGCAAAACCTGCTGCAGAATATGCACCACTGCCAACGTATGGATGGGGACACTTCCCAAAACGTGCTTGATAAGGACCATTCTACCCACCTAGGAGAGAATCCTAGCCTGCCAACCCTGGATCCGCCCATTAATCATATCCACAAGCAACTGAAACATGCTTGATTTAACTCATCCGGCCATGATGGGGACTCCCAGATAAGAAAATGTGGAAGAGGCCCTGGCAATTCCGAGCACCTCCTCAATCGCTCTAACTTGGGCTATCGACATCTTTGGAGCGCAAACAAAGTAACTTTTGTGGAGGTTGATGCTTTGACCCAAGGCTTCCTAATACTTGTCGAGAAAATCTCTCATCATCCGAAGAGAAGCTACGCCCCCAATTAAGGAATAAAAGGGTGTCGTCGGCATAAAGGAGGTGGGACACCCGCGGGCAACCTCCGCGGGTTTTAAAAGGAATGCACTGGCCTTGGTCCAGCAAGGACTTAAGGCCCCGGCTAAGAGCCTCTACCGCGATGATAAAAAGTGCAGGGGAGATAGGATCCCCTTGCCGAAGACCTCTGGAAGAGTGAAAGAATCCGATCGACTCCCCATTCACTAATACCGAGAACCAATTATTACTCCAGCAATTTTCGACCAAATCCACCCATCTAGAACCGAAACCGAAACGGGCTAGGACTGCTTAAGAAATTCCATTCGACTCTATCATACGCTTTTTCCATATCCAATTTGAGAATGATGTTTCCACCTCGGACCTTCCTGGCAATGTCCCTGAAAAGCTCCTGACTGAGAGTGATGTTTTCTGAAATGAGACGGCCCGGAATGAACGCCCTTGCTCTAAGGAGATGATCGAGGGAAGGATGGAGCTCAATCTAGCTACCACAATATTGGCAAAGATCTTGTAAATGCAGTTACATAGACTTATAGGTCTGTAGTCAGAGAACTTCTTAGCGGATTGCATCTTAGGGATTAAGCAAATGAGAGTAGAAGTGAAGCACCTTGGCAATTTACCACCTTGAAATAGAAAGATGATAGCGTTCTGGATATCGCGGCCCACCACATCCCAACAAGCCGAATAGAAGGCACTGGAGAATCCGTCAGGCCCCGACGCTGCATCAGTGGGGATAGCGTCGACAGCTTTTTTTAACTTCCATAAGTGTCGGCGGGGTCATCAAGTCGTGATTCTACTGCTGAGAAACGATGTGCGGGATGACCTGAAGGATCTGGTTGGTGTCAGAGGTAGGAGAGGAAGTAAACTGACGCTGAAAGAAAGTCACCGCTTCAGCTTTGATCCTGTCAAAGTCTTCAATCTCCTGGCCCGATTCTGAAATAATCTTGCGAATACGGGAGTGACGGTGCTTTGCGACTGCAGAAGCATAGAAAAACTTAGTATTCCTGTCACCCTCTGCTAACCAATCAATTCGAGCCTTTTGCTTCCAATAGATTTCCTGCATTAATTCTAGCCTGTTAAGCTTATCCGCAACTAATTTGATATCGTTGAGGTGCTGCAGAGAGGGGTTGTTGGAAGGATCAACGGACTGGATGCTGGCCTCAAGCTCGCCCAGCTCCCTTTCAGCCTGGCGCACTTGATCAAATATATTACCGAAGACGTTTTTGTTCCAACTTTTGAGATCCTGCTTCACTGCCTTGAGCTTTGCTATGACATTTTGCACCAGGTGCCTCGATTCAACCCTTGACCAAGCTATGCTAACCACCTGATGAAAGGAATCGTGATGAGTCCACATACTCTAAAATCTGAACGGCCTAGGGCCACTAGGAGGATCTATGGAGGGAAAAACCAAAAGCAGAGGGGCGTGATCCGAGTTGACTCTGGGTAGATGAAGAACGTGAAAGGCAGGGAAAAAATCAGCCCAATTCGCGTTGGTGAGTACCCTGTCTAGCCTCGCCCAAACCCTTGAGGAACCTGCTTGATTATTACTCCACGTGAACCTATTTCCAGAGAAACCTGCATCCATCAGACCTGCATTATTAATTGCATCGAAGAAATCAGTTAAGCTTGCTCTATCCATCTGTCTCCGACTTCTTCTCTCAGAGGCATCTAAGACAACATTGAAGTCTCCCCCGATTGCCCAAATACCATTCACCGAGGAAGACGTAGAACCCAGCTCAGCCCACAGCTCCCTCCTGGTATTTCTAAGGCGGCCCAGACTCTTTAGACCAGACTCTTAGCCATATATTGGTAGATTTTTTTGTTATCTCTACCTTACTTGGGTTCTGCTAAATTGAATTACGCAACTCTAATTATTCATGTATGAAATGAATGTGAGTTTGAATGAAGACATATGTACATTTTATTGAGTTAACACCTGAGAACTTGGGTTTAGAGTTTATGTACTTGGGTGGCGATTTTCGGGGAGTTACAATAAGTGAAATATAAAAGGTCCACGTAAGGTTTAGATCTGCCTCATGCCATAAAATGAGGTTGCAAAATGGATAGACGGCACTGATATAACACATACACGTTATTCGCAATGATTTTGATTGCTAGTTGATATATCTATTTAATGATAAAAGAAACATACAACTTAATGCCACCATAACACAAACATGGCATGAAGTTATGTTTGTCTCATGGTATCCCATGATAATAGGGGACAATCCTGGTTACATGTAATAATTATATATTTTTTTAAAGCCTATACCATCTAATTCTCTCTAATACCATGCGCCAAACAATGGCCTCCTACATTATTTGATTATAATTCGGGGTTGCTTTCGTACATCCCCCAACAATGGCCTCCTACCAAAGAAAAGAAACAATTATGGAAAATAAATGTCCACTAAATTGAGGTTAGGATCGTAGATTAAATTATTTTCAGCATCACCATCCTACAAAAAGCTGGGCAAGTAATGTTTTTCTCGTGCAACTGATTTGGCTCTTACCCTCGGTGGTAGACTCACATTAGTTTCATCTCCAGGATGGATTCGAGAGTACCCACTGTGGTGTAAGAATATATAAATAAATAAATAAAAATCTGATTATGTTCTTTCTCTTTAGCTTACTCAAAGTACGGCATCTTATTTCTCTCCTTTTCCTCAAAAGCAATGTCCTTCCTCTCAAGGAAGGAAAAGCAACGAAGGGACCTCTTGTTCTTTTACTTTTTTCCTTTTCCCTCCCCTTTTCCTTTTACCTTTTTCTTTTTCTTCTTTCGTTTTCATGCATCAAACGAGAAAGCTAGTTAACCGTCTGACCGGCGCGTTTGTATGACATCTAACACATCCTAAAGGTTGACCCTATGGTGAAGAGTAGCTGGAGTAAAATCAGACCAGCTACTCATCCCGTGGTCTTGTGTGATTTGGATCAGAACCATTGCTGTCCATGTTATTCTTCGGTATGGATGAATTCTATTTGTATCCACCTGGTTTTTCCACTATATATTCTTTACCGTGGTGTTCCGTTGATCAAGTGGGTCACACATGCACTTCGTATAAGATCTTTGGCTGTCCTTGGTTTGCTACTGATATACACGATGAGTGTATCGGTATGATCTTTACGGTGGGGCCAGCGTTTAGGATGGGTTGGATAAGGACGCGGATTTCCTGCTAAAGCGTTTCGCAGGAAGTTCCTACGTTGGGAACCCAAGTGGGGCCCACTGCGATGTTTATGAGAAATCCACCCCATTCATCCTTTTTTTGTGTTAATTTTAGGATATTAGGGAAAAAAATAGTGAACCGGATCCATTGCTTAAGTGGGGTGATGATGTGAGAATTGAACGTCCACAGTTGAAATATCCGTGGGGCCACAGAAGTTTTGAATCATGTTAATATTTGTGTTTTCAGTTAATCCCAATAGGAATGAGGTTATGAACGGTATAGATGGCATGTAAACATCACTGTCGACCCCAGGAAGGTTTCAACGGTAGGAATTTTCCTAACCACCTTCTCTTTTAGTGCGGCCCACTTGAGTCTTGAATCCTGATCAATTTTGGTTTGATAAATGAAAATTATGTCATAAAACGGATGGACGGAGTGGATTCATTACAAACATCACGGTGGGCTCCATCTCAGTTTCCAGCGCAGGAACTTCCTGCGAAAGAAATCCTCGTCCGTTGGATAACGTACGGACACAGTAAGTTAGCCTAAAAGGTGTGAATGAGACAGCTCATCTACAACGTGGAACAGATTTTACGAAAGAGTTTCTATTTCTAGCGTTTTGATCTGCTTCTATGTTGACCAACCTTGAATGGGACGTTCCTGATGGACGGCTTGGATCTCACGACTGAGGTAACATGCTTAGTGGCATGTAGATGGGCTTACATCCATATATATAGCTTGCTTCCGTTGGCCATCTAAACACAGAGATAAGATTGTATTTTTCTTCTTTGCAAACCCTTGTTTTGCATTTGCCTCTACTCAATCTTCATTTTTGTTCGACAGTCTTTCCTGGTATGTTCTTCCCTTTCTTACACCTCTGATTTTTCTCTTAATTTTCTTCCTTTTCATCTTTGTTTTTGTTCAGTAGTCTTTCTTCTAATTAACATAATCGGGACTAGAAACCCTAAGCTCTTTTTGCTGGCTCACAAGCGTGTATGAGGCAGCCCATCTACATGCACTACATGTGCCAAAGGGGCCCACGGGCACCATTTTAGAGTCATTCGCTAGTCGGCTTCCCATTGCTTAACGGCATTGGACCAAAAGATAAGGCCAGTCGATCATCAGGTGGGCCAAATCAGTGGCTGCAAATTATCACCAAGGTTTTTCTAGGCCGTGAAGGTGTTTTTAATACCTCAGCCACATGATGTATTGATTGTCCTGATATCTAAGACATCAATAACACGGAGGGACCAATCTGATGGATAGCTTGTTTCTTTCACCAATGTGGAATGTCGGCACGTTTGGCTCTTACTAGTTCTAACATCTTTTGAATATTCTGGTATACAAGTGACTAAAGTCATAGTTATATGAATGGAAATTTGAGATGTTTGAATTCATATTCGCAGTTCAATACAATTAGAAGTTCCCATATGTTGTTGTAGACTTATTTAATTTAGTTTTCAAATCATTCGTCACCATATCATGCTTCAGCTCAACATATAGTTCAATCCTAGCTAATATTGATACAGTGAACAGTCCAAATTCAACAACAAATATTCAATAACAGTTAGCTTCTCTGCAACATGCTAGAGTAGATTAAGGTAATCTTACTGGATTAGGATATTTATTCCTCTTATTAAGATGCATATCCCTGAAGATCTTTGTTAAGATTTTTTATTTTATTTTTTATTACAGCGAATCTGAATATCAACACAATCAGATCTGTGAAACAAAAAGCTAACAGGCCATTTACATCTTTCTTTTTGGGCTAAAAAGAATCGACATCTCTCGAATACCCACAGTTGTCAGCTTTTGCTACTCTAAAAACCTGCTATAAAAACTACCATGGTAGTATTCAACGTACCATCTTCCACTCCCCAATAGAGGCCGGATCTCCAAGTGCTTGTAGGTTAAGCTGAGAGTACACCGCATTCTATAGATCCCATACTGGTGCGTGTATACAATCCAATCCGTCCATCACGTATGTCTAACGACGTTTTTCTTTTTAGCCAAAATTCATTCCAATCCAAATCTCAGGTGGGCCATTCCACAGGGTACAACACCCCGAACCTTCTTTATTCATTGCATGAGCATTTTCCTCATTTTGTAAACAACCAAGGTAGTCTAAAAAATTCAATTTCACGCACACTGTCCATACACGCACATGTATAGAATTATTTCCGGCTCTTTTTTTTTTTTTTTTAAAGCTGGGTGGAGCCCACCGTGATGTTAGTGAGAAATCCACCTGGTCCATCCGTTTTCCCATATTATTATAGGACATGGGATGAAAAATGATGCAGTCTAAAGCTAAACTGGGCCGCACAACAGGAAACTGTGGGATTGAGCGCCCACCATTGAAACATTGGTAGGGCCAGAAATTATTTGAATCAGGCTAATATATTTATGTTTTCAGTTCATCTAAGTAGTAATGACCTTGTGAATGGTGTCGATTCTATATAAACATCACAGTCGACCCCCAAGAGGTTTCAACCGTAGGCATTTCTTTACCCACTGCTTCCAGTCGTGCAGCCCACTTGAGTTTTAGGTTTGTGTCACAAAATGATCCGGAAAAAATGAAGAACGTTGTAGATTGATCACAAACATCAAGCGGGCCCCACAAACGTTTGGAGTGGATCCGTGCGTACTACCCACGAGGACCAGCTATAGACGGACGGTCCTGGGCCTCCTGGCAGAAGCCATCCATATATTTTTACAGATCATTTTATGGCATTGGCATCACAGCCCAAAATAAAGGCAGATCAAAGGCTCAAGTGGACCACACTACAGGAAGCATTGTTGACAATGATGGCCACCATTAAACCTTTCCTAGGGCCACGATGTTTATTTGCCATCCCAACTTTTCCTAAGGTGGCATACACCTGGATGAAGTAGAAACACAATATCAGGTTATGATATAAAACTTTTGTAGTCCCCAGTGAGTTTTTAATGGTAAGCTTTCAATCCTCATTGTTTCCTATGATGTGGTCCACTTGAGCCTTCTACCTGCCTCATTTTTTGTGTAATCAACTAAAATGATCTTTCGAAATAGATGGACGGCATAGATAAAACACAAGCATCACAGTGGGCCCTATGAAGCTCTAGACACGACAGTCCATCTCTAGCTAGGTCTTAGTGGTGTACTACCCAATCTGCGCCCAGTGGATCCCATATCTGGCCACGTGTCGTGAGGAGGATTTTCTCCTTGTGCTGAGATGGTTGGTGAGGACACCTAGATCAATAGCTCAACTGGCAGACTGAGTGGAGATACCTCGTTTCAACACCTGAGGTCTTGGTATCGATCCCTAGTGGGGGTGGCTAACATTATTTATTTATTTATTATTATTATTATTATTTTATTTTTATTTTTTGGGGGTGGCTAACATGGAGTGTGTGTACTGACATGGGCCTGTACTAACAAGCTAACCCAAAAAAAAAAAAAAATGATGGTTGGTGAGGCTTACTGTGACGTTGGTGGGAAATTCATCCCGCTCATCTGTTTTGATATATCATTTTAGAAAATAAGACAAAATTGAGGCCGATCTAAAACTCAATTGGGTGGGGATTGATTATTACTCACGCCAGTACTAGGTAGAGACGTATGGTCCTTCTGGGGGCTATATGGGCTCACCGTAATGTATGCCATCCATGCATTTTGACAGATCATCTCAAGGCATGAGCTAGTCAAATAGGAAGTAGAAAGAAGGCTGAAGTGTACCACATCATAGGAAGCAGTTCAGGGTTTCAAAGGTTTGTGTTGAAAACTTCTTAGGGGACAGAAGTCTTCGATCAATCTAGTATTTATGTTTCCCCTTCCTTCATCCATGTGTGTACTTATGAACATGTTGGATGATAAATAAAGAACAATGTGGACCATAAGTAGGTTTCAATAGTATACATCATTTTCGCACTAATTCCTATAAGTGTGGTCTAAATGAGCTTTAGCTATGATTCAATTTTGGGATCATACTGGTCGGTCATTTCTTCCATAACAGTTTGGGGCATTAGGCCAAAAAAAAAAAAAAAGGCAAATCCATATCAAAAGTGAACCACATCATAAGGTTTCCTTGTTTCTTACAAAATAGTCTTAATAGGCATTCATAATTTTTTTTGTTGGTGTGGTGCCCCGGAGATTTCAATCAACTTATATGTTGATATATCATACTTGAATGGTGGCGTATTTAAAATAAATAAGCAATACAGATATACAACGCGTTCAACAAGACATGTCGCGGCAAACGCACGTCGATCCGACTTACAATGCAACCCCTTCAAACGCACATCGAACGCTTTCACCGACCAATGAGTGGGTACCTATCCAC
This sequence comes from Magnolia changhungtana, assembly GCA_030180095.1. Taxonomy (NCBI): domain Eukaryota; kingdom Viridiplantae; phylum Streptophyta; class Magnoliopsida; order Magnoliales; family Magnoliaceae; genus Magnolia; species Magnolia changhungtana. Next base: position 249,399 of record JASAUF010000430.1, on the reverse strand, counting down.
CTAAGAAGACGTTGAATCAGGGTACGGAGACTTCAAAAACAATTGAACCCCACACGAATGAACATAGACCTACACTGAACCCCTAAATAGCACATATCCACTCTGACTTGCATTGTAACCCTTTCAATCGCACGTAGAATGCTTTCACCAAACTACTAATAAGTGCCTATCCACCTAAGAAGGCGCCGCATCAAGGCACGGATACTCCAAAAACAATCAAATCCCACACTGACACACATCGAACCCCTAAAATAGCACAAATCCACTCAAACTTGCACCGCAACCCTTTCGAATGCATGTCGAACACTTTCATCGAATTACGAATGAGTGTTTATCCACTTGAGAAGATGCTACATCAAGGTACGAACACTATGGAAACAATTGAACCCCAGACCGATGAACACTAACCCACACCGAACCCATAAAATGGCACCAATCCACTCCAACTTGTACTACAACCCCTTCGAACGCACGTCGAATGCCCTCACCGAGGTACGAGTGGTTCTGCATCCATGGGAGAAGACACTACATCAGGGTACGAAGATTCTTGAAATAATCAAAGCCCTCACCGAAGAACATCGACGCACAATGAAACCCTAAAATAGAATTGATCCACTCCGACTTACATTGTAGGCCCTTCGAACACATGTCGAACACTTTCCCCGAACTATTAATGGGTGCATATCCACCTAAGAAGATGGTACATCAAGATATAGAGACTCTAAAAATACATGAAGCCGACACTACTGAACATCGACCCACATTGAACCCTTAAAATAGCATCGACCCACCCCAACTTGCAATGCAACCCCTTCGAACGTTTGTCGAACACTTTCACCGAACTGCAAATGAGTGCGTATCCACCTGAGAAGACTTTGCATTAGGTTATGGAGACTCTTTAAACAATTGAACAGTACACCGACGCACACCGACTCACATTGAACCCTTAAAATAGTGTTGATCCACTCCAACTTGCATTGCAGTCCCTTCGAACGCACATCGAATGCTTTCACCAAAGTACGAGTGGGTGCGGATGGACTTGAGAAGACTTTTTACAAGGATACAAAGACTCCAGAAACACTAGAAGACCACACCGAAAAATATCTACCCAAAGCGAACCCTTAAAATAGCATCGATCCACCTACAGCCCCTTCGAACACACATTGAACGCTTTCACCACACTACAAGTGGGTGCGTATCCACTTGAGAAGACATTGCATTAGGGTACAGAGACTCTGAAAACATTTGAAACCCATACCAACAAACACTAACCCACACCATACCCCTAAAATAGCACTGATCCACTCCAACTAGCATTGTAGCCCTTTCGAATGCACATCGAACGCTTTCACTAAACTATGAATCGGTGTGTATCTACCTGAGAAGACATTACATCAAGGTAGAGAGACCCTAGAAATAATCAAACCCCATATTGACGTACATTAACCCACACCGAACTCCTAATATAGCGTTGATCCACTCCGACTTCCACTGCAGCCCCCTTGAATGCACGTTGAACGCTTTCACCAAAAATACGAGTGGGTGCGTATCCACTTGAAAAGATGTTGTATCAAGGTACAAATACTCCAAAAATACTTGAATCCCACACTGACGAACACTGACTAACCTGCTCCGATAACACCGATCTACACCGACTTGTACTGCAGCTCGTTTGAATGCACGTAGAACCCTTTTGTGAACTAAGATGAGTGTGTATCCAATTTAGAAGACATTACATGAGGGCGCAAAGACTCCAGATACACTCGAACCGCACATCAACGCACATCGAACTCCTAAAAGAGCATGAATTGACTCTGACTTGCACTGTAGCCCCTTCAATTGCACGTTCGATGCTTTCACCAAACTACAAATGGGTGGATATCCACTTAAGAAGACGTTACATGCAGGTACAAATACTTTGGAAATAATCAAACTATACACAGATGAACACCGACCAACATCGAACTCCTAAGATAGCACCGATCCACTTCGACGTGGACTACGTCCCCTACGAAAGCACGTCGAATACTTTCACCGAATTACGAGTGGGTGCATATCCACTAGATTAGACGTTGCATCAAGTTACAAAGACTCTGAAAACAATCGAACCACACACCAACACATACCGACCCACCCCGAACACCTAAAATAACATTGATCCACTGCTGCCTCCTCGAACACAAGTCGAACACTTTCACTGAACTACGAGTGGGTGTATATTGACTTGAATATACATTGCATCATGGTACAGAGACTCCAGAAACACTTTAACCCCACACCAACGAACATCAACCCATAACAAACCCCTAAAATAAGACCAATCCACTCTAACTTGTATGACAGCCCATTAGAATGCACGTCGAACACTTTCACCAAACTAAGAGTGGGTGCATATTTATATATGAAGACATTACATCAGGGTATGGAGACTCTAGACACACTTAAACTATACATCGACACAAACGAATCCACATCTATTTGCATTATAACTCCTTTGAACGTAATCAAAGTCCTTCACTGGCCCACAATGAATGCATGTGTTTATCCATGCCATCCATCCATTTTTTTTTTCAAGTTCTTTTATTGGTGTAGCCCAAAATTGAAGCATATTGAAAGCTTAAGAGGAACCCGTTAGAGGAAACAACTAAAATATTGATTTTAATTAGCGGTAGACCTTGAATGAACTCTTTCTTATGGTATGGTCCACTTAAGCTTCGAATATGCTCCTTTTTTAGCTGAAGCCAGAAATTTATCTTCTAAAATAGATGTACAGAGCGGATGAAATACATAAATCAAGATGGGACCCGCATAATTTACTCCGTAAATTGAGTTACTCATAAGCAATCCATATCCTCAGTAGACTCACCAAAGACAGTGTGGCCCTAGACGTTACAACAATGGTGCAACTCTTACCATGGCCACACCTTGATGTATTCATTATGTATCCACATCATCCATCCATTTTTCTAGCTCATTTTAGGACATTATCTAAATAAAAAAAAAAAAAACTCAAGCGGATCCAATTATAAAGCAGGCAATGTCATAGGAAATAGTGGTGATTGATCATTAATGTGCCACTAAAGTTTTTGATGAGGTTCATATTTTTTCCCCTTTACCCATGCTTATGTGACGTTATCAATGGATTTGATGGGAAATTAATAATAAGAGAAAATTTACGTGCACACTAAGAAGTTTTTAATGGTAATACGTTTCAAAAACCATTGTTTCATAATGATATGGTCCACCAGATAATTAGATCTACTACAATTTTTGGAAAATACCTTAAAATTTTCTTTAAATAAATATGGATGGTGTAGATATAGAATACATACAACAAGGTGGGCCCTGACTGCACCGTCATTGGTAAGGTTGCGCCTCACCTAACTGTTGAGGCTCAACCGAATTAATTACTCACACCTCAAGGTGGGCCTATACTGTGGACCCACCATTATTTTTATTGATGATCCATGGCGTTCATTCTTATGTACAAATTATTTTGTGCCGAGCCTTAAAAAATGAGGAAGATCAAATAATCAAGTGGTCCACACCGTCTTAGATTCTATTTAATGGTCCATATTTTAGTCACTACTGAGACTTTTTACGGCCCACCCACCACATATCCGCCTCATTTTTAGTCCAATGATATAAAAAGAGATGGAAAAACTTATGGATGGTTTCGATCAATGAAATTAAATAACACATTGTGCTAATAGTTTTTTTTTTTACTCTATGTGACTCCTTTGTGAGAAGACGAAAGTACCCTCGGCATACTTTTAGTTTATCCTACGGAGTTGTGTGGTAGATCTAAGCCTCTTCCCAGTATAAGAAACCATAGCCAAAATTCACATTGGTGGCAGCAGCCCTGACCCACGCCGAAATTCGGTATATATTTGCATCTATGTAACAATAAAACCATATATTGTTGTGAATCTGAAGTATGAGGGGACGTGCTTTTCATGCCCGTTGCTGCTGCTTCCTGCTAAGAAAGGAGTGAGACTGACGCAGCCACACAGAATTTAGCAAAGAAACTAGCCAGACACGAAATTAGTGTCTGAATATCTGTTCTTTGAAGGAACCGCCTCATTATCTATTACAGATTTTGTGAATTTTTTTAGTGAAAAGGTGGTAAATCACCAACCTATATATTATTGAAAGAACAGCAAGATGGTTATACAACCAAACTCATTTCAGGCAGACCCACAGAAAATAACGGAGCCCACCTATCAAATACCCCAGTACACGAGCCAGGAGAGGAAACTGACTGAAAAATAAATAAATAAATAAATAAATAATAAAAATCGAAAGGCACTCTTCAGAATATGATCGGCGCGGTCTTTAACGATCTGAGGTGGTTAATTACCTGAGGATATATATATATATATATATATATATATATATATATATATATATATATATATATATATATATATATATATATATATATATATGAGGATTAAAAATAAGTATTTTTACAAAATATTATCTAATTTTCCTGTAATTTGTATTCGGATGCCTATTTTAAAAATCTTAATATCTAGAAACCTCATTACTTCAAGCATATCATCGAGGTATCTTCTGTTTGATTTATTTTTTATTTCTAACAGATGTTAGATTACGCTACTGTTGTTTTTTAAATTATGTAAATTCCCTCTCGTAGCTGATTAAGAATGCAACTCTATACACAATAACCACATCCACTAACCATTTTTGCTACAATACCCTCATTTCTGCCATTGCTTCTCATGACCACACCCACGTGTCCTCTTCATCTACTCTCGTCCGGTGACATTCAGTCGAGACCTTTCGGCTGAATTATGCCACGCTCTGACAACGAATGGGAGAGCATACTCGCCTACACATCCACATGTACACTATCAACTGAACAAAGTGTCGCCCCCACCATCCATACTGATTGCTCGTTAAATGGATATTTGGCCGTTGGATGAGGACAGTTGACAACTTCTCTAACCTCGTCCATTTTATGGCCAATGGTTAGACTGTTTGAGCCTCTGATCAGTGTGAATATTAAGCCATGTCCCATTCATAGTAGGAACCACATACTAGGTTGGGATGGGCTCTATTAGAAAGTCTAGGTAGGGGTGGAGACCGCGTCGGGCGGCCTCCTTATTTTTGTATATGCATTTATGATTGGCTACCGGCGAGCGCTTCTTTGCTCGTCGTTAGCCCGAAATGTCCATGTCCTGTATAGTTCTCCAGATTTCATATATGGAGGTTGTTGTTTTTTTTTTTTTTTTTTTTTAAAGGAAAAAAAAAAAAGACCCACATTTCAGATTATCACAATTGAGTTTGAGCGTGACAATTTGTGCATGTGCATAATCCACTTTATTTCCCAGTCACGTTCACCCTCTCTCCCAAGTCTTTGATACTGTTTTTCTCTTGGGTCTGCGTGGCCTAGCTTGCATAGGTACAGTCGATAACTGAGGGCCATGTAGATGGACCTTTCATTGCATCCACCCGTTTCATCAATTAATATGCCTCAACCTCACCCAGTAACCCAAAAAACATAAAGGATCTGAGACTCGGACATACCACACCCGTAGGAAACAATTCTGATGGGCACGCCCACCATTTGTTTTGTGGATTGCCGCCGTGGTGATTATATGCCCGATCCACTCATCTGATGTTGCTCATCATTAGAATTCCCAAGATATTTATAAGCTATTTGAAACTGAAGTGGCCAGTAAACATAAATTTAGTGGTTTTACATAGAGTCCCAGTCTCCTCTGAACCATGCCACAAGATACCTTTGTGGGGGACAATTGGGTGGGTTCGGGCTCAGGTGGGCTCACCATAATGTGCATGTAGAATCCACACCAGCTATTAAGTGCGTGATGAAAATTTAGCCGTAAGGCTCAAAAACTGAGTGGATTCAGATTTAGGTGGGCCACAAAAAGAGAAATAGAAGGAGAGGGGTTGCCTTCCCTTGATTGTGTATGCAGCTCATCATAATATTTATGTGAAATTCACTCCAACCATTAGTTTCTCGAAAAGCGTTATGCATGAGTACAAAAAAGTAAGCTTATATGTGATTTATGTGTGCCATACCAAGCAAAACAATTTGGATGGTGGGCGTCCTCACCACTGTTTCCGCTCATCTAACCCACCTGAATTACGGATGCAGCTGATTTTTGAGCCCTATGATTAAATGGCGGCGTCACACCTTATGGCCAGAGTAGATCTCATAGTCCACATCATGGTGAGGCTAACCTTGACGCAGTGAAGATCATGAAATGGCAACAAGAAAAAAAAAAAGATCTCCGTCTTCCTCCTGTAATTGAGTCCTTGAATCCACAAAGTAAATTCTTGAATTCACCGGAAAAAAACAAAAAGAGAGAGAGAAAAAAAAATTAGGTATTTTTTATTGAATAATAATCTAAGATTGCTCGATTACATGACTTATATGGATGACCAAAAACCCTAATTCAAAAAAAAAAAAAAAAAGACCGAAATAGCAAAATCTCTCCTAAAGGCTAAATTGCCAAATATAGAAAGACAATAAGACATTACCAGAGTATTACCGAAATTATTACAACCAACATCTAAAAAACAAAAATTCTAAAATTGCAATATTAGGGAGATATAACAAAAATGGAAATTAAGATCCTGGTAAATTTTTCCATAAATCTTGATTTTTGACACCAAAGTCGTGTGTTTTGCAAAATAGATGTCTCCAACAATCATGATGGGTCATTAACCCTAGATGCACTGTTTCATAAAGATCAATAAGTCGTGCATTTCATGAAAATGCCTATATCAAAAGTTATAGTTGTTTTACTGAAAACATTTCGAATGACAATTTCTCCATATTTGAAATGAATCTCTTCGAACCGGACATTCTTGAGGCCCAATTACATCATGCCCTAGGCAATATTGGGCCTGATTCTAATGGGCTACTTTGACTTTCATTCGAGCTTCTTTTTATCCACCTGTGCTAAGAATATATATAAGATCCTCTTTATATTAGTCCCCTCCACTTGAAAGGAATTCACCCTAAGTTATTCAATGAACTTGGTTCATGATACTCATACAGGTTTGCCACATCGAAAGTTTATGAAATCTTCAAGCCCTCGAGAAGATCAACAAAGTAGGTGTTATTATTAATTTTCTTAAGTATTGGAACGTGACTTATCTTCTTATTCCTCACCTTATTATATGTCCCAGCCGGAAAGCTCTCCCTGTATAAGTGAAGTAGAATGTTGTCAGTCAGTTTAAATACCTTCTAGTGCCAATGTTTATCAGACTCTTTCTTATACTTGGCATTAGACTCATGTATTTTCTTCTAAACCTTGACATGCACTACCATGATCTAGTCCGCCATATTTTCTGCACTATTACTTACACCAATTAACTTAGGCAACAAGGATAGGTCTAGTGTATGCTTGTGAACACTACCATACATAACCTTGAATGTAAATTTGTTGATGGACCGACTCTGCATGTTGTTATAAACGAACTCTACCGAAGTACGAGCAATATTCTACTGCTTGGGCTTATCACAAAATAATAATAATAATAATAATAATAATAATAATAATAATAATAATAATAATAATAATAATAATAATAATAATAATAATAATAATAATAATAACGTATAAGATTTATGATCATGTGATTTAGCACTTCTATCTATCCATCTTTTTTAGGATGGTAAGCATTGTTATATTGTAAAGTAGTATCAAATCGTCATTGTAAGTCCTACAAAAGTGATTAAGAAATGGTAATAGTATTACAAACAGCGTGCAGTCACATGACCTCTCTGAAGAACAAATTAACAACATGAGTCACATCTAGGGTCTTCTTACACAAGGTTAGGGTTTCTACTTGGATTTGTCAAAAATAAAAAGGACAATAGGACCTTACCAAAGAATTCACAATATTATGAGAGGTAACTTATAAAAAATGTGAAAATCCTATAATTGTAGGAATAAGGAGATACGATAAAATAAAAAATGATCGAAAGTAGAAAATTTTCGTAAAATCACAATTTTGACATTAAGACGTGTTTTCTTACGAAATGGACAACTTCAATTGGCGTAGTCAATTGGTTGAACTTGAATGCACCATTACATAAAGATTGATAGGTCATGCATTTCGTGATGATGCTTGGATAATTCTCTAGATGTGACCAGAATGAATCTCTTTGAATTGAACATACTTAGGGCCCAGCCATGCCCTATATAGAACTGGGCATGGTTCTGACAAACTATTGTAGCTTTCATTCAGGCTTCTTTTGGTCCAACTGTAATGGCTCACGCCAACACTGTATGATATTGTCCAGAATGAATCTCTTTGAACTGAACATACTTAGGGCCCAGCCATGCCCTATATAGAACTAGGCATGGTTCTGACAAACTATTGTAGCTTTCATTCAGGCTTCTTTTGGTCCAACTGTAATGGCCCACGCCAACACTGTATGATATTGTCCGCTTAGAGCACACATGCGCTCGCATGGCTTTGTTCTCGAAGTTTCCCCTAAAAGGCCTCATACAATCACAATGTTATACTAACACATACTCAGTGCGTATACCAATCATAGTCGTAATCGATAATCGGCCTATATATATATGGCGGGGTTCATAGAAGGACAGCAGATCTTGCCCAAACATCGAAATAGGCTCTACACAGAGGATATACCAATTGTAATGGCCCACGCCCACACTATATGATATTGTCCGCTTTGGGAATGCATGCGCACCCGCACGGTTTTGTTCTCAGAGTTTTTCTCAAAAGGCCTCATACAGTATAGGGTGGCAACTCCACATATAACCACCACAACTTCAGACAAGTCTTCGAATGTGGGACAAAGTTCTATTCCTTCTGTGTGTACACTAGCTTGCCAACCACTGGTAGCTCGCCCAGTCCCACTAAGCCCTGCCCACATCAGCGTCCGCCCACGTGTGCTCGCCCACATGTGACCACAATGATGGGGCGTCACAATGTCCCCCACCGAGGTTATAGCCGTCCTTCGTTCTGATACCATTTGTAATGGCCCACACCCACACTGTATGATATTGTCTGCTTTGAGCACGCACGCGCGCCCATACGGTTTTGTTCTCAGAGTTTCTCCCAAAAGGCCTCATATAGTATAGGATGGCAACTCCACATATAACCACCACAACTTCAGACAACTCTTCCGATGTGGGGACAAGGTTCTACCCTCACTGTGTGCACAGTAGTCTGCCAACACAGTAGCCTGTCAACCATTGGTAGCTCACCTAGACCTGCTAGGCCACGCCCACATCAGTGTCCGCCCATGTGTGCCCACCCACATGTGACCACAGTGACGGGGCATCACACCAACTATGCTAAGAATGCATTTGTGGCCCGCTCTACATCTAATGTAAAGAAGAGTGTGAAACAATAATTAGAAAGATCATTGCCTTCTTGAATCCACAAGATTTGTTATTCGATGATCCTTAGACTTCTAGACTACATTACTAATAATGAAAAAGCAAAATCCTGATTAGGAGTCCTAATTCGAGTAAACTAGAATTTGGCCAGAATAATAAATTTTACTAAAATTTGTAAATTCGAAATTAATCATACTGAATGACTCCTAGTATGGTTACAAGCAATTCCTAAGAAGATTGCACATAGAAAAACTCTACAATGAATGAGATAAGTCAAAATTAAAAATTACTAAAAATAATAAGTTTTCTTTTCCTAAAATCACAATTTTCAACCGGAAGCATTTTCTCAAGAAACGGACTGAAGTGACTTGATATGGGGATTGGTTGAACTCGGATAGCCCGTTACAATAAAGATAGATAGTTCATTCGTCCTGTAATGTTACCTAGATTAAAAATTATGGTCGATTTATGGTTCACACTTCAAACGACAATTTCTCCCTATCTAGAATGAATTTCTTCAAAGTGGAAGGACCTGAGGCCTAGTTATGTCATGCCCTATGCATGACTAGATCTGAATTTGACAGACTATGTCCACTTTCATTCAGGCTTCTTTTGATCCGGTTATACCAAGAATAGGTTTGTGGCCTGCTTTACATCACTCCCCTCCACTTGAAAAGAACTTATCACCGAGTTCTTGGCTGTCTTTCGGATGGGTGCACAAGAAAGGGGTCCACCTTGCTTCCGATGTTCCTCATTGCCAGTCGGTTGGCCCCGTATTCACCAACAATAACCCATCTGCTTTCGCTGGTCAGTCGAAGGTGCTACCTCTATCCGGCGCTATTTCTCGATTGCGAATCTCTCTCTCAACCACCCGTCGGTAGAGGAAAGGCTTCGCCAATGGAAGGCCGCCGACGCGCCCGGGTTAGGTGTCCCGCCGGCTCTCATCTTGTGGGAGCTTTGGTCGAGCCGCAATGGGGCCGATTTAATGAGCATCCTATGGAGGCAAACTCGCGATTGCCCGAGTCAGGTGGAGGGCGCTGCATCTTCTTGAAGGTAACGTCGAGGTTCAACACAGGCTTCAGGGGGACAGATCGGTGGGGTTTTCTCCACCAGCCCCTCGCGTGGTTTTCAGGTCATTCGATGGGAGAAACCCGCCACAGGATGGGTGAAATTGAATGTTGATGGTTCGGCCAGTGGTAATCCGGGCCGCTCAGGAGGAGGGGGTGTTTGCAGAAACGAGGATGGGAAGCTCCTGTTTGCTTTTTCTGTGGGGTACGGGGTGGGCACAAACAACAAGGCTGAAGTTAAAGCTATTCACGATGGTCTTAAGCTCACTGCGAGCGCTGTCTGCGATATATTATAGTTGAATCGATTCCTTCAGTGGCGATCGGCCTCATTACCTCCACGTCATTTGTTCCCGGCAATGGAGCCCGTGGATCAACGAAGAGGCCGGGGTTTGAGCGGGTCTTTTTCTTTTACGCGGATCCCTAGAGAGGGGAATGGTCCGGCAGATGTGGCTAGGGAGGGCAGTCAGCAGCAAGTTGCCAGGGTTACTGAACATTTTACCGACCTCTCCCCTCATGTCCGTGGCCTTCTCTTCCTGGACAGACTCGATCGTTGGCTCGATGAGATCCTCCCTTTCTTAATTCTCCTCCCGCCTCTTCTCCCGTCCTTTCTTTGGATCTTTGCTTCCTCGTTCGGTGCCTAAGTGGGTTCGTGCTTTCGCCTGGGGCCTCCTTTAGGTTGGGGCATAAAGCGTTTGTCGTCGCTTTGTTTTTACGCTTGTCTTTAGCATGGGTCCTGTGTGTAGCGTGCTTTTGTTTGGGTTTGGCCTCCCTGTAATTAGAAGTTCACGATAGGTGTGGCCCGTTCTTTTTGTCTGGCCATGCCCGAAGGGCTGTACAATCCTTTTGGTTTCTAAGGAAAAAAGTTCAAAGCAAAAAAAAAAAAAAAAAAAAAGTTGGAGTTCTAGATGGTGAGACCATCAACATTATCATTGAGCAACATTCGTAACCTTCAGCAGTGTTTTTCTACTTGAAAAGTTCTTATAGTCTTACATTAGGAAGATGGTATGAAATTCGGGGAAGACATGTAAATTCTTGCCAGGGGTCACGGTCACCATTTTCTAGACAGATCAATGTTTACATGCCTCTTGACTGAATGGATGCAAAGGTTGGTGCAAAAAAAAAAAAAAAAAAAAAAAAAAAAAAAATCACCGAGTTATCCATCGAACTCGGCTCGTGATACTCATACAGATCCACCACCTTGAATGTCCATGAATTCTCTAGGTCTTCGGAAAGATCAATGACATAAGCATTACCATTGATTTTCATGAGTATCAAAATTGTGTCTATCTTCTTATTTCTCTACTTGTTATATGTCCTAATCGAAAACTTCTCATTACGTAGGTGAACCAACATATTATCACCCACTTCAAACACCTTCTAGTAATGATGTTTATTAGCCTCTTCGTTATACTTAGCATTAGAATCCTGTAATATTTTCTAAACATCCGCATGCATGGGTACGATTCGGTCCACCATATTTTCTGCAACAACACTTAGTCCCTATAACTTAGGCAATGGGACCAGATTGAGTGTATGCTTGGGAACTCAACCATACATAACCTTGAACGGGGACCTGTTAGTGGACCGATTCTATATGTTGTTGAAGGTAAACTCCGCCTGAGCTACAATAAGATCCCAATACTTAGGTTTATCACCAAAGATACAATGTATGAGGTTCCCAAGCGTATGATTTACTACTTCCATTTGTCCATCAATTTGGGGGTGGTAAGCACTGTAAAATTATAATGTGGTGTCAAATCACCCAATAAAGTCCTATAGAAATGACTAAGGAACTTAGTATCGCGATCTGAGATAATACTCTTGGGGACACCATGTAGTCGCACAACCTCCTAAAAAACGGGTTGACAATATAGGTATTAAGAATCTTCTTACATGGGATGAAATGGGTTATCTTAGAGAACCTATCAACCACCACAAATATCGAATTCATACCTCGCTAGGTCTATAGAAGACCTAGCACGAAGTCTACTAACAAGTCCTCCCAAGGGTTGTTAGGTACAGGTAAAGATGTGTAAAGGCCTGTGTCTTGCGATTGTTCCTTAGATGTTTAATATGTATGTCACCTCTACATCACTTTTCCAACATCCCTCTTAAACTGTGGCCAGAAGTATCATTCTTCTAAAAGGTTTATCGTCTTATCTCGCCCTAAGGAACCATCGAGGTCACCGCCATCTAACTCCTGAATGAACCATGCTCATAATGAACTCCATGAAATGCATAACTAGTTTCTCTTAAAGAAAAATAATGTCTTGGATGTGCAGGTCACTTATCTAACCTGCTTGGAATCTGGCCCACGGTCTCTAAATTCATCGTCATCTATATATAATTCTATGAGGTACTCAAACCTCATAACTTCGTTAGTCATGGTAACCCCGCTCGTCTACTAAGTACATCAGTAACCTTGTTTTGTTGCCATGCTTTATACTTCAATACAAACATGAATTCCTACAAAAAAGAAATCCATCTGACATGTACATGATTAACATTAGCTTAACTGTTAATATATTCGAGGGCCTGATTGTCTTTATAAATGATAAATTCCCTCTAGATCATATAGTGCCTCGAATGGCATAAGGCCCGGACAATTGCATATAACCCCATCTTGTTGTTGACCACTTCTTATTACAAGACTTAGCTTCTCGCTATAAATAGTACAAGTCTTCTCTCTTGAGACAATATGCATCCAATACCCACAAAAGAGTCATCGCACTCCACCTCAAATAGCTTGTCAAAGCTAGGGAGCACCAAGACTAGGATGGTGGACATCACTCCTTAATCTCTATAAAGCATTGGCTTGCCTCTTAGTTCATTAAAAACATTCTTTCTCATGTGGTGCTCCATTAGTTGTAGGCAACTCTGCGATATGACTAGTTAATGTTCGCTCTTCAAGTAAATGGATATGCATGAAAGAGATGAGTGGCTATTATAGTTTTTACTTCTACTAAGCTTTTATGACAGGAAAGGGCAATTCCATTTTTTTTAATCTCACTTAATTTACCTAACGTTAGAAAAATCTAAGTGAAGGTAGTTTGATGAAAGTCGCTTAGCTAGTAAATATATTTTGAAAAAGTATTAAATGTAAATTTCATTAAAATGAGGTAGTATTTTATAAAATTCTCTTAAAATAATCTTTACAAACACATAAGTTATACAAACTTCTAATCTATAGTTACTACTAACTAAGAAATGTATTCCTTTTTAAGGCGAGAATAATTAATGGTCAAAGTTCTACTTAATAATAATAATAATAATAATAATAATAATAATAATAATAATAATAATAATAATAATAATAATAATAATAATAATAGAGAGTTTTGCAACACAATTTTTTCAGAATAAATGCCTAGATCAGAACCACATCATGGATAGCCTTGTTCCCACTATTAGATGGCACAAACGTCATGAATGTGGACCATTCAACATGTAGTGTAACTATCCTGTAAACATGCCCCAAATTATGTATGTGTGTGTGTGTGTATTGACTGATAAAGTAGATCATACTTCTATAAAATAAAATAATTAAAAAAGGAGTAATTAAAAATAAGAGAAGTTTACACTTGATAAATGCACTGGGGATTTTGACCATACTAGCACTGTGGTATTGTCAAAATCCTAAATCGAATGGAAGTTACAAATATTCTGAAGGTAGTCATGTGACATGTCTTAAAAAGTTTTTCAGACCAAATTTTCCTTATCTTTGTATCAGTAGTTGTACGGTTTTTGAGTGAATAAGAAGTTAAGTAGTAATTAATCCCAATAAAGTGACATGGCAAAAGCTCTTTTTGGGCATGGGCAAGGCCCAACTCGTGGGTCCTACATTAATGTATGTGTAGAATCCATGCCACCCATCCATTTTGCCGAGTCATTTTATGACTAGGGCCCAAATATCAGCGTGATCTAGAGCTAGTGTGGACCACATAATAGAAAATAATGGTGACAGTGTCATCCACTATTGAAACTTTCTAGGCTCATTGTTATTTTTATTGGAAGTGGACCATGTCTAAGTCAGGACTTCTTGAGACCACGGCGAGCTGGCCGACAAAGTGGATGGAATAGAATACCCCATTGTGGGCCTTAAGCTATGGTACCAATGGCTACGGACTAAAATATTTTTTTCACTGCGGATTTAGTCCATAGCCTTTCATATATTTTTTGTAGTAAAGGAAGTGAACATATGACAACCATAACACTTAACACATCACAACCCCGACCCTTAACACATTACAACCTCAACCCTCATAACCTCTACTTTGACAACATCGACCCTTAACACATGACAACCTCGACTCTCCCAACCCCGACCCTCAACACATAACAACCCCGACCCTTAACACATGATAACCTCAACCCTCACAAACTCAACCCTTAACACATGATAACCTAGACCCTTAACACATCACAACCCCGACCCTCCCAACCTCAACTCTTAATACATCACAACTCTAACCCTTAACACATGATAACCTCGACCGTCAACACATGACAACCACGACTTTGATAACCTCAACCCTTAACACATGCATGATAACCTTGACCTTAATAGCCTTTCATCCATTTTTAGTTGTAAATAAAGTGAGCATATGACAACCCCGACCCTTAGGTTGTGATGTATTAAGTGTCGAGGCTGTGAGGGTTGAGGTTGTAATGTATTAAGGGTCAAGTTTGTCATATGTTCACTTACTTTACTACCGAAAATGGATGAAAGGCTATCAAGATCTAGGTTACCATGTGTTAAGGGTCGAGATTGTTAAAGATCGAGGTTGTCATGTGTTAAGGGTCAAGGTTGTGAGGTCGATGTTATCAGGTGTTAAGGGTCGGGGTTGTCATGTATTAGGGGTCGAGGTTGGGAGGGTTGGGATTGTGATGTGTTAAGGGTCGAGGTTGTCATGTGTTAAGGGTCGAGGTTGTCAAGGTCGAGGTTATCATGTGTTAAGGGTCGGGGTTATCATGTGTTAAGGATCGAGGTTGTCATATGTTAAAGGTCGAGGTTGTCAAGGTCGAGGTAGTGATGTGTTAAGGGTTGAGGTTATGATGTGTTAAGGGTCGTGGTTATCATATGTTCACTTACTTTAGTACCAAAAATGGGTGAAAGGCTACGGACTAAATCCACAGTGAAATAATGTTTTAGTCCGTAGCCATTGATACCATAGCCTAAGGCCCAAAATGGGGTAGTCCGTTCCATCCACTTTATCGTTCAGCTCGTCATGGTCCCAAAAAGTCATGATTTAGGTATGGTCCACTTCCAATAAACATAACAGTGAGCATGGAAAGTTTCAACAGTGGGTGACACAATACCATTGTTTTCCATTATGTAGCCCAGGCTAGCTCTAGATCAGGCTGATATTTAGGCCCTCACCCTAAAATGACACGAAAAAAAGGACAGGCGGCATGGATTATACACATACATCAATGCGAGCCCCACGAAATGGGCCTTTCCCACTTCTGAAAAGGGCTACCGCTACATCACTTTCTCGGGATTGAATACAACTTGACTTCTTATTCACTCAAAAAATGTACAACTACTGATATAAGGACAAGTGTAATTAGGTTAGAAAAACTTTTTAAGACCTGTTAGATGACTACCTTCGGAATACTTGGAACTTCCATTCAATTCAGAGATTTTGACCATACCACAATGATAGTACAATCAAAATCTCAATGCACTATTCGGATTTTTGGAATATGCCATGCTTAGAGTGTGCACTGCTTGAAAAATTGACCAGATCATCACACGTGAGCCACACGACGATGGAAATGTCATCGCGTTCAGCTACCACAAGCACCTCTGCACAACTAAACAATGTTTCTGCTTTGATAGGAAAGAGTGAGAAGGGAGAACTTCAAGTCCCCCACACAAGTCCTCCCTTATCTGAGGGAGCCCGCATGGCCGGTCGAGGACGAAGCGGTGTTACATTCGAGGGCGAGCCAACGAACTATTCGGAAGCCATTATCAATGCTGGGGAAAAGCTCCTCGAAGGCTTTAAGAATCCAAGCATCGGAGTCATTTGTGTCACAGGGTATAATGGTGTGGGGAGATGGAGGATCGTGGAATATGCAACTCGAAAGTTGAACGAATCCCATCTCTTTGACGTGCAAATATTGGTAAAGCTACAAGAAAGAGACTTCAGTTTACGAAGGGTGCAGATGGGGATCATGAACCAATTAGGGTTGACGGCCAGCATTAGTCCTGATGATGATGAGTTCGTAGATGGCATGGAATTTTATCTAGCTGCAGTCAACATCTATAGATCATTGAGGGGGCGGAGGTTCTTGCTAATCATAGGAGATGTGACCAGCCGAATCAACTTTGAGTCGATGGGAATTTTCCTGGGGAGATTTCCATACGATTCCAAGGTTGTTCTCGTGGGCGATGACAAGGAACAGCGATGCAACCTGACCATCAACATGAAGGAGTTATCCATAGATATATTACGTGAAGAGGCCACTGACGTGGCCCATTCTTCGAGTGTCGAGGGCTGCTTTACTCCCGAAGCTGTCTTTGAATGCTGCCTCTACCTCTGGTTTTTCTTCCATGCAATTGATGTGGAATGGCTGACAAGGAATTGGATAGCGGAGGGATTTATCATTGGAGGGACGACTGAGGAAGAAGAGGATTCGAAGCTTGAGGAGAAGACTCGTGCCCTATTAAGAGAGCTTGAGCTTCGCTCCCTGGTTAAATCAAATGAAAGCAATAACGGTTGGGAATTGCCGTTTTGGGTTCTTGATGATTCTCAGAGTGAGACTTTGACTCATGACGTCTGGTCTAAAGAGTCTGGGCCGCCAAAGAAGGGAGAGTGGGAAGGCATTCGTTGGATGACCTTTTGGGACATTACACATAGTGAATTACCTTCTTCTCCCAAATGCCCTGAACTCTCCACTCTACAGCTTGGACTGCTCAATAATCCCTACTCCGATGTCGAATTCAACATACCAGAACCTTTCTTCAAGCAAATGCAGGGCCTTCGAGTCCTCCATGTTTACAACCTACATATCAAATCCCTGCCCTCCTCCATCGACTGCTTAGAGAATTTCAGACTTCTGAGAATACAAGGTTGCAAACACTTAAAAACTCTCCCCTCTTCCTTCCAAGCTCTACACAAGCTCGAATTCCTTGAAGTTTCCGAATCTTCTTTGGAATCAATGCCTGATGATTGCTTTCAACAGATGACCGAACTTCGATTTCTCCTTCTTGATGGAACAAACATCAAATCGCTACCTTCCTCAATTTCCAAGCTTCACACCCTCCATCAACTCATTTTAAGAAGATCCGGCTCTTTATCAGAAATCCCAGATGAAAGCTTTGAGTGGATGCAGTGGCTTCGTGTTCTTGACTTGAGCGATAATTCAAATCTAAAGTCTCTACCATCCTCGCTCTCCAAGTTGGTCAATCTTAGGCGGCTTGTGCTATCGAACTGTTCTTCCCTAAAGATGAAGTTGCTGCCGCATCTGCAAAAGCTCTCTGAACTCGAGGAGCTTGATTTCTGCAAGTGCAATTCCCTGGAAGACATTGAGGAAATTTGTTCTTCTCTTGGAAATATCTTGAAAAAGCTCCAAAGGCTCAATCTTTCCGAAATCAACACCATTCGGCGGGTCTCCTTGAATGGCTACCAAAACCTACAGTCTGTAAGCTTGAATGGGCTTACAAGCCTTCAAGTGCTTAGTCTTTCAGGTACCAAACTCCAAAGGTTTCCTCAAAATATCAGCAACACTGATCATCTAAGGCGCCTGGACATGCTAGGCATGAATCACATTCATGAAATTGAATGGGATGCTCTAAGTACTGAGATCGAAGTTCTCAACATCGATCAGTGGGGCACCTTGAATTCATCGGCAAACGACAATGAATGGTGGGCTTGCATAAGGGTAAGTGATCACCAACTTTTACAATCCTTAACACCATCCTCGAAATCCTGGGAAGCAAAATGCTTCTCTAGATTCCATGTAAGTATTTCTCCTTACCAAGAAGAAAAACAACGAAGGAAAAGGCAAATCATATATGCAAACTTTGGTTTCAAGACCCAAACATGTAATTTACCTTGTACAAGCCATTTCAAAAAGCATTTGGAGATCCGAGGAGGCGATACTTCCCTGAACGGTATTGATGGGGTTCTCAGTCAAATGGAATTATTCACACTGTGCAACAATGACATTATCAAAAAATTGTCGAATTTGGGCAATGTCAACAAAATGAAAGAACTGAAAGAATGTCAGATCGAGAAGTGCAAGCAGTTGGAGCTGTTATTTGATGGAGATAATGAAGAGTACGATACACTAAGATCCTTAGAGAAGATATGGATGTCTAGTCTTCCAAGATTGAGCAGCGTTTGTGAGGGCACATATGGGAACCTAAGCTTCGCACTCTTGAAGCACATATATCTGGAGTACTGCCCCAAACTCGTAGTTGTCTTCTCCTCAAGCGTATGTTTACAAAGCCTGGAAACTCTCCAGATCAAATTCTGCAATAGACTGGAGGCAGTCTTCCAAGGAGAAGCTGCAGCACAAGGTTCACTCCAAAGACTCCACACAGTGTGTCTGTGGGAGCTACCTAAGCTGGAGAGTATTTGCAGCAGCATTTGTTTGCCAGCATTGAAGAAACTTAGAGTGAGTGGATGTGGGAAGCTGAATAAGCTTCCTCTTCCAGGCCCTCTTGATGATGCTTCTACTTCTATTAGTGGGGGTGATGTTGACGTGGACGGCGAGTTGGTGTGGTGGACCAACCTCAAGTTCGAAGAAGACAATATCAAGCACCACGTCCACTTCAAAGAGCGGCGCCCTTTCACTAGGTGCTGATGATTCTTCTTCACTGGTGGTGTGAACTGCTCGGATTCTCCCTCTCCCTCTGTGCGTGCGTGTGTAAACGTGTTAGTTAATCTGATTATAAAATTGTTGGTGTGAAATGAGTGCGTCTTGCCTGTAACTTGGGGTTCTTTGAGGCCACCATTATATTGGATTGTGTCCAAATTTCTGTGTCTATTTCCCTGACGTTTTATGACATAAGCCCGAACACTTGAGGCAGATCCAAAACTCAAGTAGACCAAACCACAGGAAATGGTCAAGATGGACATACTCCCCATCAGGATCCTTCCTGGAACCCCTATAATATCTGTATGCCATCCAACCTGTTCACGTGGTGATTTCCACCTCTAGGAAGGAAATCACAGATATCAGCCTGATTTAAAACTTCTGTCACCCCAAGGATTTTTCAATGGTAGGATTCAATCCCCCTGCCTCTCGTGATGTGGCTCACTTGAGCTTCGGATCTCCCTCATGTTTTGGCTCATGTCCTAGATGAGCCACGGAGTGAACATAAGAAAAGCATCATGGCAGGCCCCACAGTACCCCAAGTTACTGGCAAGTGGCATTCAGGGATTTGATTGCTCATAATGAATTGTCGAGTTACGTAGCTTGTAAAGGTATTGAGCTCACCTTGCACGGGCCAACTGATGAACGGGCATTCTACATTTCTCTATGTTTAACTAGTGGTTGTTGTTTGTTTGTTGTTCTAGAACCACTGGTTTGTTGTACAACACTATACCTCCAAAAGGTTGGCCCAACATAAAAGATAACGAAGCCAACCCACTAATCAAGTGAGACACACACGCATATGTTCTTTGGATCTGATCCTTCAAAGTCCATGATTTTCTACATGGTGAGTGTTGGGGCCTGATTTTTTAATCACGGTGGGCCAATCTATTTCTACTGCACAAGTGCTCATTTCCAAGCATGATCCATCCGAAAAACGGCGACTACACTATTCCACCAAGTACATGGCAACCCCGGTCATTGATCTAAAATTCCAAGGGAGCTAGCCATCTTGACTTGCCTCTACGCCCATTTTACATTTTGGGGCTATCTGAGTGTGCGTGAAGATGCAAAAGAGGCTGTCAATGTGAGGGGCTAGCCCACTTTGGCCTGCCCATGATATGGGCCCAGGTTAAAATATTAGCCCATTTATTGATTCGGTGTGCCTGTGGCTTCTGTACTCTTAGACCCTGTTAACATGGCTCCAACCCAGCCTAACCTAGCCCCTTAAGATTTCAAGGGCATTTGTGTTACATGATCATAATGGCGGGGCATGCTCTGAGTAGCCCAGGATTGCACAAAAGTGGCTCGCCTTGCTGAGTTCTTTTTATTTTCTCCTCTCGAGTTCAGGACTGGGCTAGTCCCTACTGTTTATTTTGAAGGCGGGCTTCAACAGGCTCAGCACAGCCCAATCCTGGCCCGTGAACTGCGCGCCTTAACTAGTATTACCGCTGTCCAATGGCTAAAGATAAATGGTACAAGAAAAAAAAAAATTGTAACACGTATATTTTCTATCATCAAGGGAAAAAGAAATTGTAAAATGTATATTTTCTATTGATGATAAAGAGGTATAAATACAGGAGACACCACAAGGAAACATGTGTTACACTAGCTTTACAATTTTATTTTATTTTTTTTCATTTTTTTTTTTTTTTTTTGGGTTAGCTTGTTAGTACACACCATGTCAGGACACACACTCCATATTAGCCAACCCCGCTAGGGATCGATACCAAGACCTCAAGTGTTGAAACGAGGCATCTCCACTAGCTTTACAATATACTAAAATAGGAAGAAAGAATATAAATATGCATATGTACACATACATTTTTCAGGTACAAGATGGCCCACCATGCTGAGGGTGGCAGTCTATCAGTATCCTTTCTTATCATCGACTGCACAGTCAGCACATCCAAGACTCCTTCACAGGCCCACATCTTCAATTGAGTGGGCAAAATGAAGAAGAAAATTTAAAATAAAATAAAAACGAGCGAATGCAATGTGTTCTGTCATTTTCTTTAATATCTCCAAATTGCCTTGGCCATGGCGATAAATGCTTCCACAAAATGCTACAACTCTTCAAGAAGCTCAGAGCGTCTAATATATTTTGGAGAGGCCGAGTTTCTTATCTTATTTGCATAGAGAAGTTTCCGTGGGAAACTCTGTACATTTGGAGCCATGGTTGGTCTTTCTAAGCCATTGATTTGATGGCCCATCATGGATGAACAATTCCTAAAAAATCTCCTCAAGTGATCAACTCTAACCTTACCATTAACGGTATGCAACTCATAATTAAAAAGAGATGTATGAGCAAGCCACATTCAATGGAGAAAATATCAAAAGGTTCGATGGCTAAGATCTAATGATTTGAGAGATTTTTGGGAACGGTCCATCCATGTTGGGTACCTTCACAATTCACATCAACGGCTTTGAAACACCAAGCATGACCCCCCCCTATCTATGAATTGAGCTTCATACAATAAACTTTCCTGCACAAAACGGATAGGAAACACGGCCTCAATTTGAAAACAATGCTGTTAGTCCTATTGGTACGACTTTTCCATAACCATGGAAACGTTATACTTGGATGATTTTAACCATCTGATCAATCACAAAGGAAATACATGGTCTGGATAATTTATGTAAGTAGGTCTTATCAATTACATAAGTGCACTTCATTGAGATAATCATGCTTGCTTAGTTAAGAATCTCTAGTACTTAACAGTCTCAGCGCTTCTAAAAGGTCCACAGACTTACTAGTATTCTAACACATGATCATGTGTTAGAAATACAACTAAGTGGGCCTCATTGGCAAGCTCATTGACTAGAAGCCAACAGTTGGAAACGATCCAGTTTGATCAAGACCATTGATCTATAATGCCCCACGAAAAAAGAAGAGTTTTACAAGACATCTTGCATATAACTCAAAGGGCTATTCTAGCCAGTTCTTGAGGATGATAAAAAGGGCTATTCTAGCCACACATATACTAGGAGAGTTGGGTAATTAAAGAAAAGAAGGGGTGGCTATTTCGTCAGTTGCTTATAAATGCAGGCAAGAGACAACAGAGATGAAAGAGGCCTCTCATACATCCTCATAAAAACAAAGGTTGCAGAGAGGTTAGGTTTGGCGTTCCCAAAGTCATTGGAATAAAGCAAAGGCCACTGTCCTTAGAATAAAGTGGAAAAGGCAAGGTCTCTTGATTTCATGGACATTTTTCACCCACTCCCAAGTCATATAATACAATATGATGTGAGTTACCAAGCACCAGGGGATAACTTTCAAGCTGTCATGTGCCAGCGACATCCAACCCTTCCAGTAGGTTGGCCCCACCACGACGATCCATGACCTCATCCACTCATTAGGTATATGCCACACCATAAAAAGCTGGTAAATAACAAAATGAAGGTGTTATTCACGTGATGAGTGGTTGCATTTTCTTTTGGATCCTCGTGAGCCAACCTATTGGTCAGGTTGGAGGCTGCACACACGGCATGCGCTGGGTGGATATTCAACTACGGTTGAATGATCAATTGCATTTGAGACCTCTTTTTTTTTTTTTTTTTTTTTTTGTGTGTGTGTGTGTTTTTCTCATATTAGCGCGTGTGCACTATGTTAAAAAATAATACTAGTTCAAAGGAACTTACAACATTACACATATTCTAATGCATGGGTATTAGACAAGCCAACACAGCTAAAAATATGCATGTAAATGTAAGTGCCCATGTCCTCGCTCAAAAAAGAGCACTTGATATATAGGCATATGTTTGATCATGAACTTATAACCCGCATAATATATGTTGGGAACGCAACAAGCCTTGACTTGTCGGGTGTGAAAGAGAGAAATTTCATGCAATCATAGAAAATGCATGAATGGATTTTATGTGGAAAAACCCTTGCAAGAAAGAATAACAGCAAAGAGCGATGAACAACCAACTATAATTAGAAATTTAAAAGAGATTGAGCAACTTACAGATTTGAAACTCTGTCGGAGGACATTTCTGCCCAAATTTTACGGCTCCAACCAGCTCGACTTATCTCAGCCCCAACTCCGCAGATAGTGAGATGAAGTCCTCCTCCCCAACATTGGCTGAAACTCAACACTGACGGATCCTCTAGAGGCAACCCGGGAGAGAGCGGTGGAGGCGGAGTATGCTGCGACCATTGTGGTAATTTTCTTTTTGCATTTCACAAATACTATGGTCAGGCCACCAATAATAGTGCCGAGGCTCGCGCCATGGTAGATGGAATTTGCATCTGCTCTAATCTGGGACCGAGGAATATTATTGTAGAAGTCGACTCCAAAATCATTGCGGATGCAATGGAGAACCCTGCACAACCCACCCCCTGGAATCTATGGTACCAACTGGGTAGCATAAAGGCTAAGACTCATAGCCTCAACCTGCTTTTCACCCATACCTTTAGAGAAGGTAATTCAAGTGGCAGATGCCTTAGCAAAGTTGGCAAGCGAAGGCCATAGCGACATGATATTCATTCATCAATCCCAGCTTTAGAGAGGATAGCCAGGGGAAACCTCCTTCGGATAAGAGTGGGATTGGTGCCATCAGACGCACAAGTCCGAGATCCTAGGTTTTTTTTTGAGATCCTAGATTTTATTCATTTTGCTTTAGATTTCCCCTGTACAGAGTTCTGTCCATATGTAGACATCTGATAGGTGAGGCTACAATCCTTTTCTGTTGAGCCCACCCGAAAGTTTGTAATTCTTGTTGGATCAATGGAACCCATGGCTAATGCAGTTTTTCTTAAATAAAAAAAAAAAAAAAAAAAAAAAAAAAAACTTACAGATTTGAAACTCTAGATTCCTTCAAAACCCTTTCTCTGTGTTAAGCCATCATTTCTTCACCCTAATCTTGTATTGTAAATTAAGTTTTATAGAGACTTTCATATGTAATAAAAAACATAATTCGCAATTACGCAAAACTTGCGCATGCTTACATGTTCTGTTGGTTGATCCAATTGGGCCTTCGGTCGACTGAGATATCGACTGGGATTGTTGATTAATCAAAACGAACCTTGATCAGCCAGGAACATAACAACAAGCTTTAGTCAACCCACGAATTCCTTGATCGACACAACTGCACCTGCACTAGATTAAAGGCAGTCGATTGACAATCTCCATCGTGGTTTTTTAATCCTCCATATCAACTGTTTCAAGTTGTTATTGTTGACAAATGTCTTAAATCTATGTTGCTCAACCAGTCGAGAGCCTGGCTCAACCGGTCGAGTGAGCCACTCGACTAGTCGAGGGCTGTTCAACTCGAAGTCCAGCTACTTGTGTTTTTTGGTGTCCGGTCTGCTCGACCGATCGAGGGGATGGCTCGACCGGTCGAGGGGGTACCTCGACCAGTCAAGGCCTCGACTCGACTAGACGAGGTTACGCAGATCCTGCGCGGACAGAGTAAATTTGAGGCGGTTTCCGGACTTTTCCGGACTAAGTGCGTAAGTGGAGTTTCCTAAACTATAAATAGGGATCCCTAGAGTTATTCTAAAGTATTCTAAGGCTTCCTAAAGGTATTCTAAAAGGTTCTAGGGTTATTAAAGGGTGTAGCGAGGGTGAGATTCTAGGTTGTTGAAATTGGGTAAGTCTTCTCTCTTTGTAATTGATGCTTTCATAGGGGAATTGCTTTGTGCTGTGGTTTTTTCTAGAAAGAGTTTTCCACGTTAAATTTGTGTGTTCTCTTGTGTTTGCTTAGTGTCATTCATTACTATCCTAGATCTAGATCTGTGTGATTCCGTAGGCCAAAATCCCAACAAGTGGTATCAAAACAATCGTTGGGGCACAGATCTGAATCTAAGATATTAGTAATAATGGCAAGCACCAGGTATGATATTGAGAAGTACTTGGGGAAAAATAATTTTGAGTTATGGAAGATCAAGATGATGAGTTTCTTAATCAAGCAAGGCGAAGATGGTGCTCTTCAGGAGTGAAAGTCTACTATGGATGATGATGAATGGAATACTCTTAATAAGAAAGTTTTATTATCGATCCGTTTATGTCTCACAGATGAGGTTCTTTACAATGTCATGAGGGAGAAAACTGCAGCGAAGCTATAGGCGAAGTTAGAGGATGTCTATGCGAAAAAAATCCTCTGAAAATCTCCTGCACTTGAAGCGGTAGTGGTATAACTTCAAGATGGCAAAGGGTAGAGATCTGGAGGCTCACATCAGCAACTTTAATAAAAATATTTGTAAATTACTGGATATGGAGGAAGTGATGAAAGATGAAGAACAAGCATGTATGTTACTGAATTCTCTTTCGGCGTCTTATGAGTAATTCATGGACACAATGTGCTCAACGAATAAAACCCTGAGTATCGACACCGTTATCTCGGCCCTTCAGGGAAAGGTTATGAGAAAGCTAAATGGCGACATGGGATCAACTTTTGATGCACTGTTTACAAGGAGTAGGAATTCTGAACAAGGTACGAGTTTTTCAAGTTCTAGTTCCAAATTCAAGGGCAAGGGCAAAGGAAAGGTAAAGTACTGGAATTGTGGGAAGGAAGGACATGTGAAGAAGGATTGTGAAAATCTTAAATCGAAGAGAGAAGATTCTGAGGCTTCGTACAAGGAGGCCAATGCTGCCACATCATATGGATCGAGTAGATGTGATGGTGATGTTTTATCTGTGTCTTCGCTCAGACGACCATACAATGATCGTAAGGACGAGTGGATGCTAGACACAGGGGCATCCTTTCACATGACTCCTCATCGGAGTTGGTTCACCAACTACAGGGAGTGCGATGGTGGACATATATTTATGGGCAATGACAGTGCCTGTAATGTTGTGGTCGTTGGTACGGTGCGTATTAAGATGTTTGATGGGGTGGAGTGTACCTTGACTAATGTCAGGCACGTTCCTGATTTAAAGAAGAATCTGATTTCTCTTGGTGTACTTGAGGCAAAAGGATGCAAGTACACAGGTATTGATGGTCCTTTTAAGGTATCTAAGAGGGCACGGGTAATCATGAAAGCGCAATGACTCGGTAACTTGTATAGGTTGATCAGGAGCACTTCAAAAGGTTGAGCTACAGTGGATGTAGTGGTTCCACCTCTGCCCGTGTGTGGCATGCTGGGCATGGCCACATAAGCTGGCAGGGCAGGAAGGCTGAGATGTGCGAAAAAGGATACAGAGTAAGTGGAGCAGCCACCTGTAAGAAGGATCACACGGCATGATCCCAAGATATCGGCAAAGTACATGGATGACTCCAATATCACAGAGGATTCATCTTCTATTCAAATAGATCTAGGTGAGCCTGGTGCTTAGAAGTGAAAGGTGACTATAGGTAATGTGATGGATTCATTGTACCAGACCGACATATGGAAGCGGGTGGAGCTTCTAGTGGGCCGGAGAGCGATTGAGTGCAGGTGGATCTTCAGGAGGATACATCATAGATATAGGGCGAGGTTGGTAGCGAAGGGTTATGCTCAGAGAGAAGGGATTGGCTTCTTAGAGATATTCACACCGACGGTATAGCAGGTGTCTATTAGATCTGTGTTCGCGTTGGTTGGCCAATGTGATCTTGAGCTGAAAGGATCGATGTGGAGTCTGCACTTCTGGAAGGGAAAGTGAAGAGCAGATCTACATGAAGCAAACAGAGCGGTTCGAAGTTAAAGAGGCTGAGAAAAAAGTTTGCAGGAGGTCATGTTACGACCTGTCGCCTAGGCAGTGGTTTAATTCCTTCATGGTGAGTTAGGATGTAGATAGTCAATTATGACATGTTTGAAATCAATGTACTGAAGATTCGGTTAAGTGAGACATTCAGGATAAAGGATCAGGGGGCTAGAAAGATGGTTCTCGGTGTTGAAACTAAAAGAGGAGTAGGCTTTGGTAATCATAGGAGGAATAACTTGTGTGTAGGTATTGATCAAGGTTATAATGGGTTAGGTAAAGCCGAAAAGTGTTCCCTATGCATCTCTCCTCAAGTTTTCCTCAAGACATGTCCCAAAACAGATGAGGAAAAGCAGGATATCTCTTGAGCCTTATTCGAATGCAGTTGGTGGTGTATGTTATGGTCTGGATTAGATCGGTTATTTCATAAGCAATCAGTGTTGTGAGCAAGTACCCCCAGCAAGCAATATTGGATAGGGTGAGATGGTAAGAAGACTACGTCTTTCCTTTTGAGAAAACAGGATTAAAGGTGGTTGAGCACGTGATTTTGATCCGGCAGACATACTCACTTAGATCGTTCCTGTAGAGAAGTTCAAGTTCTGTGTAACTTCTCTGGGCTTGGCGATGGTGTAAAAGAAGGACGGAGTGTGCACGAGAAGCGTTAACTGAAGCTATGATATGATGCAGAGGTAAGAGAAGAGGGCAGCAAGATACATGGTTGAAGATTGAACGCATGGTAGAGATTGTTGACAGATGCCTTAAATCTGCACTGCCCAACTTAAAGTCCAGCGACTTGTGTTTTTTGATGTCCAGGCTGCTCGACCGGTCGAGGGGGTCCCTCGACCAGTTGAGGCCTTGGCTCGACTAGTCGAGGTTACGCAGATCTTGCACGGACTGCGTAAATTTGAGGCGGTTTCCAGACTTTTTCAGACTAGGTACATAAGTGAAGTTTCCTAAACTATAAATAGGGGTCCCTAGGGCTATTCTAAAGTATTCTAAGGCTTCCTAAAGGTATTTTAAAGGGTTCTAGGGTTATCAAAGGGTGTAGCAAGGGTGAGATTCGAGGTTGTTCGAATTGGATAAGTTCTCTCTCTTTGTAATTGATGCTTTCATAGTGGAATTCTGTCGTTTTGTGTCGTGGTTTTTTCCCGAAAGGGTTTTCCATGTTAAATCTGTGTGTTCTCTTGTGTTTACTTGGTGTCATTGTATTGTTATCCTAGATCTAGATCTGTGTGATTCCGCAGGCCAAAATCCCAACAGTTATCACCATCTCTACTCTCCTTCATAATAACATCTTTATCATGGCTTTTACTGCACACTCCGTCTTCATTCCTTCTTTGCTAGTCCAGAGAAGCCAAGCAAACCTTGAACTTCTCTATAAAAACCACATTCGTAAGCAAGTCCGATAGATTTTCACTGGTGTGAATCTTCTCAAGAGTAATATCATATTCCTCTAGCATCTGTTAGATAAAATAATGATGAACATCAATGTGTTTAGTCCAAGAATCGTACACCAAGTTCTTTGCGAAATTGATTGTGCCCTTGCTGTCACAATACATAGGCACAACTTCCTACTGAAGACCCAACTCATTTATTATCCATTTCAACCAAACAACTTTCTTAAATGTTTTCGTCATTATTATATATTCTACTTCAGTTACAGAAAGAGCAACTACAGACTGAAGCTTTGACATCCAACTGATCGCCAAACCCGCTAACACAAACAAGTAATCAGAAATCGACTTCTATTGTCAACACTCCCAGCATATTTCGCATCCGCGTAGCTTACAAGTCTCTCCTTAAATTTTCTAAATGTCAAGACATAAGCCGTCGTACCTTCTATATATGTAATAAAGTAGTCATTTCACAACCTCCCAGTGTTCCTACTCACAGCACACATCATATGTGAAATATCTTGTCTAGTACAGACCACGGCATACATAAGACTGTTAATCGCGCTCGAGTAAGGCACAGAGACATACTGTTTTTCTTCATTTGACTCAAGACATTATTCTGAAGAAAGGTGAAAGTGAGCAACATGGGATATGCTAATCGGTTTAGCCTTATCAAGTTTGAAAAGACTTTTTAACGACACATTTATTAAGGTATTGTATTACAATTTATTGAATTTTATAAAGAAGTTTTACATAATGAAGATAAGGTGTGATTGCTAAATTTTTAGCAATCAATTAGTTGTGATATAAATATTTTCCAAACTTGGAGATAGTCTTGAGCCGAAAGGAATCTACAAGATCCTTCTTTAGGCAATGGTTTATAATTTGATTAACTATTCAATTGGTGGAAATCAATCAATGTCTAAATAAAATATAGTGAATAATCTAAATTCAGAAAATATGTGCCCACTAATGAGAGAATGGATTGTTAACCGACGCTAATTTTGAACAAAATCACATTCACAGAGACTTTCCTTACGTGGGTGGTTTGAAGGGAAGCAATTGGGACCTACATGAGTCTAGACGAGGCAAGGGCTTTACGAGGCCCATTGTCATGTATGGGTTTTATGCACGCTATCCATCTATTTTTTTAGATCATTTTATAGTATGAGCCCAAAACAGAGGTAGATCCAAAGCTCAAGCAGACCACACCAAAACTCGATCCCAATAGTGAATATTAGGGAAATGAGAGTTAGGGGAACATGGGCTTCTATAGCTTTCAAATTTTTTTTGAATGGTGGCCGTTCAATCCCCATTGTGTGGTCCACTTGAGCCTTGGATCTACTCATTTTTTATGCATACCTTAAAATGATTTGGCCAAATGGATGGACAATGTGGATAAAAACCCATATATCACAGTAGCCCCACAGAGCCCTACTGTACGGATTATCATCTAGGCAAGACCCAGTCCGCTTCTTGTTTGAGGCAATGCATGATTACATATACAATTTGTTAATACTTGAGTATCCTTTTTTAACATACTCACTCACACCCACACGCACTCACACCACAGTGAATTTTCACCACAATGGGTACTCGGACCCATGACCTCATGTTGAAACTCTTGTGAGTCTACCAATGAGGCATGAGTAAGGACCCTAGTACTTGAGTATCAACCATCATGCTATACTAGAATATCAAATACCTCTCCTACCAATGAGGCATGAATAAGGACCCTAGTACTTGGGTATCATCCATAATGCTATACTAGAATATCAAATACCTCTCCATGAGAATGGAGACATGTAGGGATGATTTATTTATGCCCCTTACTACATATGAGAATTCTTATCAAATAGTTCCCATTATCCATAGGAATTCTACGCACACTCAAACGCCAATTCCTACAATTTTCCGAGATGTAGATATATGTGCGGATTCCCACCAACAATCGATATACTCATGGGATGTTTGGTTTGTGTACCAATTGGGCCTTACACACAATTAGGGGCCATTTGGATAGAAGTAAATGGAGGTAAATGGAGGGAATAGGGAGTAAATGAAGGTAAATGGTATTTTAAGTGTGTTTGGATAGAAGTAAGTGCATGCAAATGAAATGAAATTGAAGTAAATGGGCTTGTAAATGAAATTCTCCTTGAGAGAGAGGATTTAGAAGTAAATGAGGTGAAATGCATTTTTGAGCTTCCTTGGAGATTCACGTAGCTAAGCAAAGGTGGTGCTACACACGTCCACCATACACATCACATGCTAATGATTCTCTAAAACCTTTCAAATACCTGCTACATCACTAAAATCACACCAATAAAATGATCCAAACCGTCTAAAGGTTGGCTATCTAAATGGATGGTTAAAAAGCATTGGCAAGTTGCTTGTCTGTGATTCTTATGTTTGTAGCCCACCTAAGGCTTAAGAATTTTTTATTTTTAGCTAAATTAAATATTTCAATGGACTTATTATCATCAATCTATTAAATATCACATGTGTACACTAATTTGAGATATTAAAGCTAATTTGGGATATCACATATGTTACTGTGAATATTTTGAAAATTTCCAATATATTCTAAATCCTCCCATTTACTCGTGTCCAAACAAAATATCTGAATTTTAAATGCATTTCATTTACTCACATCTAAATACATGCTAAGCCATTTACTCTCCATTCATTTAATTACCTCCAATTCCATTTCTCATTTACCTCCGCGTACAAGCTCCCAAGAGCCTTCGTAAAAGTACCATTGTATGATAGGGTATACTGAAGTACAATACGGTGGGCAATATTGTATGTTGAGAGGTTCTCCTATTAAACACATCGCATGTACCTGAAATCTATTAATCCAAACCACCCTAATGGCTGGACCCATTATAGATGTGTTATAGACCGAATTTTAAAAAGAATGGTGAGTGGATCAAAAGTTCGGGTTAGGTAAGGCAGGGGTAAACAGTTCATTGAGTGAGGCCCTGACCATGGACGCACTTCGATGTATGTATTGTATATTCAAGGAGATACAAATCTCAGGTGGACCACACGATAGGAAGTAATGGGTATTGAATACCCACCATTAAAAACTTCCCAATCCACATCCTGTGTTATGTCCACCCCAACCATCTGTTTTTCTAGCTCATATTACAAGACTGACCTAAACATGAGGTTCAAAAAATCAAGTGCACGACGCCACCCGAAACAAGGTGATGGAATAGCCCCCACAATGCTGGGCCACTGTGATGTTGATAAGCAATCCAACTTTTTCATAAGGTTCCTAATCCAAAACTGCTATGGCCGTAAGAAAGTTTCAACGGTGGGCCCCACAGAGCTTAGGGTCACAAGGGGCCAGGGTTACAGGCAAGTGGCGTCCAATACATGACTGGACACCGCTGGACTGGAATGACCCGATGAGTACACTCGCAGTGGGGCCCACCTGATAAACAGAAGGGATATGTTTCAAGTGGACCGCAGCAGCATCTTGGCAGTCCCCAATCCTCATGGGCGGATGTAAATTACATCTGCGCCGTCAATCCATTTTAAGAAATCATTTTAGGGCATGATCCCCAAAAGCGAAGCAGATACAAATGTCAGGAGGGCCAAACCGCAGGAAACATAGTGATTGATTGACCGTAAGACTTCCTTCCGGTCAGAAAAATTTTGGATCAAACTGATATTCATGTGATCACTTTATCTAGGTTTTATGACTTTATCTATAAGTTGGATAGTAAATAAATATTCATGTGACCCAAGAAGTTTTTAATGATGGTTATTCATTCACCACTGTTTCCTGTGATGTGATCTACTTGAAACTTCGATTTGCTTTATTTTTTCGATCATTACCTAAAATGATCTTTCAAAACGGATGGACGGCATGGATGTAAGGCACATATATCAAGGTGGGCCCCGTAGTCAGCGATCCACATACCGGATCCACCGAAGCGGCGCCCAATCCTCACGTCAACATGCATGAGAATTTTTTACAGGCCATTGGTAGAATAAGAACAAAAAGCGTGAGGCTCTAGCTATCGAGTTGGCAATCATGCCCCTAACAGTAATAAATAGCGCAGCAGGGGTGCAGTATCCACACGTCCCTCTGCAATCGAACAGGTCACGACAGCTTGACACGTGTACGGACCTGAGCAGCGGCCCACCCTAACCCCAGTCTCGGAATGCACGTGACCACCAAGACTGCCTCACGCCCCTCCCTCTCTCTCTCTTTAAAACCGCACTGGCCAGACATGCCTTCTTACCCACTTCTATGTGCGCAACTTATTACGTTCCCGACCCGTGGTTGCAGATAGCCGACGTGGCTTTGGCAAATCCCTGACTATGGGCCCACCGTGATGTATTTTTCTTATATCAACACCGTTCTTCTGTTTCTCCATCTCATTTTAGTCTATAAGAAAAAAAAAAGTTGCAGCAGATCCAAATCTTAGGTGGACCACACCATAGGAAAGAGTGGTGACTGTCAGTTAAGAACTCCTCAGGGCTGTAAAAGTTTTGGATCAAGCTGGCATTTGTGTAGTCCTTTCATCCAGGTCTTTGTGACATTATCAACGGTTTGGATGACAAATCAACATTCCTTTGGCCCTCATGAAGTTTTCAATGGTGAGCGTTCCACCATATCAGATTTGGACGTCAGATGCACATCAAGGAGAGCCTGAGGGAGCACAGATTGTAGACGGTTTGGATGATATGAACACATCAAAATGGGTCCCACGGATCGGTTTGGGACCATCGTCAATCAAGGAGAATCTAAGGATTTACCTTGTAAAAACAAAAAAAAAGACCTCGGTTCTTATCAGTGGACGTTCATGCAGTTTCCACAAAGTTGTCGGTCACCAAGACTGAAGGAATGTTCCACCGGCTTATGATCACCGGTTTAAATGGGGCTTCTTGAATGAGATGTACCGGCAGCTGTCCAGATGGTCATGCTCTGTGAGGAGACCAGATGTACAGCCTAATATATAAATAATGATGAAATAAAAGCTTGATTATTGGATTACTGATGTTGTTGGATATTCGATCCATATACTTCAATATAAGTGTATTAATGGCCACCGAATTCCTACAGAGCTGAAAAGTTTTCAGAATGGTATGATGCAGTGTCACAGTATGTTGATCCATATACATGCATGGGAGCTACTCGCATTCTTGTGTGTGTGACTTAATTTCCATTAGATAACCTAAATATTAAGTTTAGAGTTGTACATTAACTAAGTAAGCTAGATTAACTTGTTCGACCTGACTTGGCTCGAAATTAGGTTCAAGTTGAGTCAAGTTACTTTTTTCAGCTCGAAAAAATTTTGAGTCAAGTCTGAGCCACACCAAAAGCTCGACTCCACTCAACTTAGAACCTAACTCGAACTTCACTTAGATTGAATCGATTCAACTTGAATCGAGTTCACTTAATATAAATATTTTGTAAATATTTATATATTTAAATAAATTATATATTATATACTAAATTATTAAAATCTAAGCTTAAACTCTCTTTTTTTTGTTAGCTTCTTAGTACACCCCACTGTTAGTTCACACTCAATCTAAACTTAAACTCGGCTTGGAGGATCAAACTCGAACTTGGCTCAAAAAATTGAGCTCAAGCTTAGCTCGAGCTAGCCTGAGCTATTGACGAAGCCAAGCCGAGCTGGCTAGTCAACCTCGAGGATCGAACCAAGCTGAGTTCGAGCTGGGGTAGCTTGCTGGTCGAGCCAAGCCATGCTGGCCAAGCTCGACTCAGTTCAGCTCATGTACAGCTTTAATTAGGTTGACGGGAGGATGGTTTTTTCTTTTTTTTATGACCATGATTAAAAATCAATTTTTACACGAAGTCTTCACTTACTATGCACCATGCCACCCTGCATCATCCTGTATCAGGTTGTTTTTGGCCTACTTATGCAAAGAAGATTGTATCCAGCAATGCTATGTACCTTATTGTATGCATCAGGTTTGTGATAACATGTCACCAATAAAAAAAGAAGAACCTGTATGAAGTATGGGCCGTAGGGTGGAAAGTAAAGATTCTTTTGTGAAATGATTATTTTATCTTTTTTCTTGTGATTCCTGTTAATATATATTGATTTTAAAATTATATTTTAATATATATATATATAGGGAAAAGGTATTATGCGCTCGAGCTAATTTTAACGTCCCATGAGGTCGAGCTGTGTGGGCCCCACCGTGATGCGTTTCAAACATCAACACCATTAGTCAGATGCACCATTCCATCGTCGGCCTAGATCTCAAAAATCAAATCAATTCGTGACTTTTGTAGGCCACACCACATACAAAAGTTGAGAGGGGCAGTGCACCATTAAAACATTCATAACCATTATTTTGGACCCACCGAGATGTGGTTTGCAAATCCAGCCCATCCATTATGTGTGTACCACTTGGATGAGGGTTCAGACCAAGTTTTAGACACATGCAAATTTCAGGTGGGCCCCACCAAGTTCTTTTATATGTTTTTGACATGTCTTCACATGATTTTAGATGGTATGGCCCATCTGAGTTCTGTATACAGCTGATTTTTGAGATATCCCATAATTTAAAGGGGAAGCATCAAATGCACGGTGTTGATATTCGAAACGCATCATGGTGGGGCCCACACAGCTTGACCTCATGGGACGTTAAAATCAGCTCGAGCGCATAGTACCTTTTCCCACATATACACACACACACACACACACACACACACACATACAAAATTTTGCAAAATACCTTTTTCTTGGATTTTTGAGAATAGTCTCACATTGGAAAAGGAGAAAAAAAAATTGGGCATATATGAGAATGGTGGGTATTGTAATGTTTACCCACCTAGTCCAAAGAGAATCGGGCTTGCTCGCGCTCAGGCTTGAGCACGAGCTCGTTCTCAGGCACGACCACAGGCTCGGTGCGAGGGGCATGGGCATGTGAGCCAGTTTGGCTGTAGAGGCGCTAGTGGCACACTTCGCATATCCACATCGTATCACAGAGGATTGCTCCTTCGCGACCTTATGCGAATCGAAGCGAAACGTGTGTGAGTCGTGGTACTACTAAGAAGCTAAGGCAGATGGATGGCTGGAAGACTAGAGGACTGAATGAGGTTCTCAGTATATATAGAGGCTGGAAATATGACTGTTGCAGGGAGGTGTAACTCCTCATGTAATTCATTGGAAACAATGCTGAAACTGCTGCATGTGACTAGCCCAACAGCTAAAAACGGCTAGCTAGTATCTCACAATAGTTAGCATGCAGCTGCTGTTATGGCTCATGCCCAACAGCTAGAAACTACCAATAACGACTAGTTTCTCCAATAGCTAGAAAACAATTAATGAGATTTATTTCCCTGGGCCATAACTCCCCAGCCATCATAGCTTATATAAATAGGGCCTGGATGGGTTTCCAATCTATCACAACTCACTCCAGCAGAACTCATACGAACCATAGCCACTCCACTCATATAGACCAAAAATTCCGGCAAGAGAACAAGGTTCATCTAAACCATTGCCTGAAGATCAAACCAGCAATGTGGTTTAGAATGGTTCATCTGAACTATTAGCTGAAGAACAGACCAGTGCAGTGGTCTAATTCATTCACATTTTTTTTCTTCTTTCTTTACTGAGATTTTTTCTTTTAATTTCTCCCAGAAACTGTGTAACAGAGTTTCATTAGTGGGTCTTCGTGTTTGCTGAACGCAGACCCACACCAGGCTCGTCGTATCCTAGAAACAATTTTCCTATAACGTTTTCGGCATACTCAATTTACTTGAGTAATGGCAAATAACGCTTTAAGAACAGCGTTCCAAACATGCTTCAGCCTGTCTTTATTTCCATATCATTTTTTCTTTATCAATTTCTATAGTTTACAGAAAATATAATTTATGTATTTTTATCAACAATTTCATACCTAACATTGCACATGGCATTTTTCGATTCATACTCCCTCATTGCTAAACAGAGCGTGACCTACTTATACTCTTGCACGCATCCATTTGTATGTCAGATTATGCATGAAGTGAGGTTGAGTGAAGAGGATCTAGCTTTGGACAATACATTGGAAGGGAATTCTTAAAAAGTTATAAAAATAATAATAATAATAAATATGTTGTTTATATTTAAGTCTCTTTTTCAAAAGGTTTTCAATAAATTAACTCATTAACCTATATAATTATCATCACACTTCTTTTGTAAATTTCTATTGAACGATGGGTGCTTCACCCCATATCAGCCCGGGGCTCAAAATCAACTTGGCCAATAATTCAGATTGATTAACAAATGAAAATAATGCACAAGGCAACACTCACCTTTGAAACCGCTTTACTTATTATAACTCACTTAAATCTTGGATGAGGCTAATTTTTTTATATACTTAAATTTCTACTAAGGTCTAAGATGATTTTATGATATCCACTCCAATCATTACATGTCATGCAAAAATTTTGGAATGGGTTCTAAAAATCAGGTTTATCTATTATTTAAGTAGGCCACGCTCAAGAAAATGTTTTGAAATGTGAGCATTATACTTAGGGGTGTACACGGGTCGGGCCGAGTCGAACTGGCCTCAGCCCGTCCAGGCCCGTTCAACAGCCACACAAGGCCCGAACCCGACCGGGCCTCGTTACCGGGCCAACATCTCCAGCCCGAACCGGGCCTGGCGCGAGTTCAGGCCGAGTTCAGGCCAGTTTCGAACCTTCGAGTTCGGGCCAGTTTCGAACCTGAGTTCGGGCCAGTTTCGAACCTTACAGCAAGTTCATGGGAAGGGGTTTAGCAGGTAATCCACGTCCCATTACAAGGCCCTTGATCAACAGTTTAGATAGTTAAACTATAGACTCCATAAAAAATCTATCTAGTCAGGACATTTACATACATTTACATACATTTGATAAAGCATAAAATAAAACATTTTATACAAATTAAATACAGTCATACATGGGTCGGGCCAGGCCGGATCGGGTCGGGCCGGGCCGAGTCGGATTTTGGACCGAGTCGGACCGAACTGGGAGGTATACGAACTCGGCCTGATCTCACTTTCGGGCCTAGAAAATTGGCCCGTCCTAACCCGAACTCAATTCCGAGTCAGGCCGAGTCGGGCTTTTTCGGGCCGGGTCGAGCGAGCTAACCGGGCTAGCCCGGTTTGTGTACACCCTTAATTATACCATATAATATTTTCAATTGTGTAGTTCCATGGAACCTATCTTTATTTTGAGCCAATTGAAGGGGCGCCATTTAGCTAAATGCTGGTGCTGTGTACAGTACACAGTAGTACCCTACTAGAGTATCAATCTTTTCTCGGCACCGAAAAAATATTTGATACTCTGCTTGGGCTTAGGTTCATATACAGGCAGTCATTATTGGGAATGTAGCATACAAATAACTCCAATCAAACCGTATGAATTGTGAGGTCCACCTTTTACGGAGGGCAAATCAAAGTATGAACTAAAAATGTTGTGTGAGTTTGCCAATTAGTGGACATTTATAAACAAAGATAGGAAATATCTACCCGTTTAGATTCAACAATCAATGTCCATTCTTCAGTATTAAAACCATTTCAAGATTATTAGTTTTTTAGTTTAATATCTATCTTCAATGATATCCCATGCTTTGGACAGTTTGATTTGAATTAAATTAGTGATAATAAAGAATGTATGAACGCGTGTATATTAATTTACATACTCCGCCAGAGTACCGTATAACTACTCTTGATATTTTAATTGCCTCTTTTACGTGTTTGCAATACGATCTCACCCTTCTGCTTTTACCATTTTAGTCAAACGCCGTACGATTTTCTAGATTTAGTAGGGGTAGAATAGTCCTTTTTGTGGTGCTGGTACCATTTCCGGACCGCCTGGAGCCGGCTTGTCAACGTTGTGCCTCGTGCCTGTCTAGATGCCTGTATACCAGAAGTTTAATAATTCAACACGCGTGTGACACCTTCCCTACGTACGCAAAAGCACGTATTAATATGGAGTATTTGTGCAAGATCTGAGCTTTTTATCTGGTTAGAAGATAGATTTTCCGTATTCTACCTTAAGCACTAGACAGTTATACAAAATACATAGGCCACAATGTACATACCAATCAACGGTTGAAAATCATTTACATCGTCCATCCTTTATTTTTGATAGACTTTGGTCCATATGAGACCTAAAATAACCTGAATTTCATGACATAAGATCTAAAACGTGTATTCCACCTTATGGAAATCTCATATCTCAAAGGAAATCAGAATTTGGCGCACGCGCATGCGTGTGGATGTGCACCTCTTACACACGCGTGTGGAATTAGCAAACAAAAGGAGATGGCGGAGGTTATCTTCTCTCGGCATTTTTACCTGGAGTGATTTGATACAATGGTGGAGTTTGACTATCCATACTCATACAGGAAGCGGATTGCGTACTGAGTAATATGTGGGGTCTACTGTGTTGTATTTGTATTATCCACGCCGTCCATCCGTTTTACCAGATCATTTTTGGGCGTAGTACCGAAATTGAAGCATATCCAAATCTCAAGTAGACTACACCACAGGAAAGAGTGGGGATTGAACCGGGACGGTTGAAAATTTCTTGGGTGGCATGGAAGTTTTGGATCAAGCTGATATTTTTGTTTTCCCTTCATCCATGTCTGTGTGACCTCGTGAACGAGTTAGATAACAAATAAACATATTTTTGGGTCCTGGGAAGGTTTCAACGGTGGATATCATTATCCCATTGTTTCCAATGGTGTGGTCCACTTGAGCCTTGGATATTCTTCAGTTTTAGGCTAATGCCTTAAAAATGAGCTGGTAAAATGATGGACGGCATGGATACGACATATAGCACGGCGGACGGTGGGCCGCACAGCATGCTGAATTGCTCGGTGTGCATTCCGGGTCCACTTACACAAACACAAGCTACACGTGGTATAGGCGCATCTAAATCTAAACTGCTGGAATTATGCCGTCTTTTGCACTCTCTCCGTTGTGCTATTAGAATGGACAACCAAGGTGGACACACCTGTTTGGACAAGATATGCCAGTTTCAAATCAACGGTTTAGATGTGACCATATGTCAGGTATGGTATTATATATCATGGCTGTGGTAAATATATATGGAAGGCAGCTCTTCGTGAGCAAATTTTCAGGGTCGTGCCATTCATCTTATTCGAAGACGAGTTCCCAACTATAAGGGCAACACCAATAGGGAAGTACACGTGGGAGGCTAGCTAGTGGTAATATAAGAATGCATTGTGCAAACAACATGATCAAATGGAAGTAGCCGTCTAACTTATATTTTGCAGTACACGAAGCTGACACAGAGACAATAATTATTCCCACAACCATTGAAATTTAGTTTTTCAAAAATAAAAAATATTTAAAAATTTTTGAAATTTTTATTTTATCGCCGAAACAATTTTGAAAATTTTCAAATGAAAAATGTGGTTTGTGATTTTATATGTGAATGTGTGTGTAGTATTCTTACTTGGAGTTTTGGATATTGAGATCATCGAGTTGTCACACACGGTCGTGGGCAGTATGGTTATAGTGGTGCTAGTTGGCGCACTTCGCACATGCGCATCGTGTCGTAGAATGGTCGCTCCCTCGCGACTATATGCGAACCGTCGCGAGACGACGTGATCGCAGCACGAGTAATGTGATATGAGCCTAGGTGCGTGGGATCTGAAATGAGATAGAGTTTTACAGGCTACTGAGAACGGTCGGATTATTAATCTGAAACGATCAGCCATTTTTTAGAACGGCTAGCAGTTTTAAAAGCCACAACAGTCTAAAAATAGACGAACTATGATGATCCAACGGTAAGATCTTTTGATCTGACAACCAAAAACAGCTCAAGTTAATGATCAACGGTCAGAAACATTTTTCAAATGTTTTGAACCATTAATGGCTACTTAACAACGGTCCACTCCCTGGTACCTATATAAACTAGACCATTCCGGTACAAATCTCAATACACTCCAACAGATCTCTCCTCATCCATTAGATCCTCCAGAAAATATCTCCATCAAAGAATACTCCAAATACGTCCATTGTTTGAGTCTGCAAGAAAATCAGGTGCGTTGAATTGTTCCTAAGTGGACCCTTCGTGATTGTTGCATACAGGATCCAGATAGGCTTGTCTTATCCTGGAAGCAATTCGCTTGTAACCCATCAACAATCGATAAGAGGGGGAATCACGCTTTAAGGACTGCGTAATTTTTATGTGATTC
Organism: Magnolia changhungtana; assembly: GCA_030180095.1. Lineage (NCBI taxonomy): Eukaryota > Viridiplantae > Streptophyta > Magnoliopsida > Magnoliales > Magnoliaceae > Magnolia > Magnolia changhungtana. The sequence continues at coordinate 208,925 of JASAUF010000430.1, read as the reverse complement.
ATGCCTGGTGAAACAAAATTAATTTATTTTATTTTATTTTAAATTTTCAATTTTTCCAACAATAATTTCATTAAGCTGTATATAAATAGTTCAATTGGCAGACTGAGTGGAGATACCTGGTTTCAACACTTGAGGTCTTGGTATCGATCCCTAGCGGGGGTGGCTAACATGGAGTGTGTGTACTGTGACATGGGTGTGTACTAACAGGCTAACCCAAAAAAAAAAGCTGTATATAAATAGCATAGGAGAATACGAAGAAAGGACCTTAATCCAATTAATCATCAAACACAAATAAATTATTAGTCCAGTGCAACACTACGTATCCAGCCCTCTTGGACAGTTATTATTTCCACCGCTCATTAGTTGTGGAATCTTAGTTTAGTCTATCCCCATGAACACGCCATACTAACTTAGTGATAGCGAGTAGTTGTAATTCCATTTCATCTGCACCTACGTGCTAAAAGACTGTAGTTTAAGAATCGTCAACCTACGCTTATACATTAGGTCGATTGTAGCTTGTAGTCTTCGCATTGTCCTTTCCTTGCTCATCAATGTGCTACTTGGTTAAGTACCCCGCTGTTTTTAGCAAGAACGGTAATACTCGTTAGTGGTAAGTAATATTGTCCCCATCCATTCACTCCATTTTTTATTGACACTCAACCATACATTTGTTGTACTCTTGAAAGTCCTTGGTTCTCAAGGCAAAAAGAATTCATTGGAGGAATAGCCACACTCCACAAATCACTTGATAAGCGCACTTGACAGTTGACCAAATGGTCGGTTGGTGACACGCACTACTCTATCTTTATGCCTTAGACCCTAAGGCGTTTGGTTTGAATCAGATCTCAAATCGGTTCTAACATGCCTGCAAACAATGCACGTGCACCGCATGACTGAATTCAAGAAAAACACCACCAGATCAGAAGTTTATACATTGATGAAGGTGAAACTCATCATATATGTACCTTCATTTGATTAGAGGAAAATGACAAATCATACAATGGGATCCTCCCTTGTGGTCTTTGTACCAATGGGGTCCATGATGATGACATGGGTGATGTAATGTTGATGGATCGAGATAATTTACTTGGAGATGAGTTTTGGCATGGATTTGAGCTTGGAAAGGTGCCCAAATATCTTCCATAGTGAGCCAAACACGCATACCCATCAACGGAACATGCATTATGATACCCGTGGTACACTTTTGGGTTCCAAAAGTGTCTTTTGATGACATTTTTATTAAGTTACAATTTTATTTTATTTTTAGACTAATTTTAATTTATTTTAACTTTCTTTATACCTTATTTGACATTTTTTAATAATATGTGTCCAACCTATTATATTCAACTTCCATGGGCAATATTTATGTTCGCATCCATATCTAATGTTCAAGTTAGATATAACAGTGTTTAACCTATGTCAGACTTATTTATAGCCTAACTATAGGACATTATTGAATAAATGTCTCAATGATGCGGTTGGGATGATCCAAACCGCTCAAATGGTGGCCAACTTTGGACAATCTTATAGGGTCCCTAGCGTTCAAATGTGGTGGAATATAGTAGAATACAATTTGATAATAGGATACAAGCATCTCAATCTACAATAACATCAAATTTCTATAAGATAAAAAATATATATATATATATATATAAATGGTAGAGATCATACCTACACGCAAAGTGCACGAAGGAAATATTGTAATATCAATCTGTCAATGTCTATGAATCTCCTAATTGAAGGAAGCCCACCAATCCGCCTCATATATACATATATTTATTATTATCGCTCAAATTGGGTTAAACCCACAACTCCACCTATATACCATTGAATACCAGTACTAATAGAAAAATAATGGACGATGGAGCATCGGTCGTGGTCGGAGACCCTTTGATCCTTAAGTCAGGTAGATGAACTTAAAGTAGATGTGGTTGAAATTGAAATTTTTGTGTGTACCTTTTTCCTAAGGCATGGTGGTGTATTTATACATTTTCTAAGCAATTTGCACATCTGAGTAGATCCACTAGATATGCTAAAGGAGCTAGTATTAAAGTTGGAATTTGCTCTCGAGAATATCTTAAATTTTTCCTTGATTGTCATGATTTCGGCTAGGATCTTATCGAATTGATCCTTCTCTTATACGATGCGAGATTCTCTCCGGATATTTCTGTTTCGAGGTCAAGGTCGGTACCTGAGGTCGAGGTCAGTTAGGAAGCTTGGTCGAGATGATTAGGTCGATCGATGAATCTTATGACCGAGCTCGAAGATTGATCGATTCAGCTCGATAAATGGGTCCTTCATTGGAGCTCACTTCGCTTCTTTATTGGTAGATACATCGGTGGCTCAGGGAGGTTGTTCTGCTAGTCTTTTGCCACATGTCTCGTATGGCTGACCAACTCGAGTTTCCCCATAACACTTATGATTCAATCCCTCCACTGTCATGGCATATCCACTAATAATCATATCTCATACAAATCAGAAGTTGACCATCAAATCCGGACCATCAAGCTATTATCAAGAGTGATTAAAATAGTTTTAACATTTGAAACAAAAAAAAAATAAAAAATCAAATGGTTAAAAACCTTCGAAAATCTGATTACAACATTCAAGGTGTTGGGCCGAATGGAAAAATCACTTAATGAGTCCCTAATCTATTTAGATCAAAGACATAAACATGTGATTAAGAAAACCAGTGGATCTCTTGTTGACCCGTGCAAGAATCAACAATTCTTAATGGACGTACCCAGCCACTTCTACTTTATTGACCCCTGCATGAACCTTGTAAGAAGAGTTAAAGTCAACCAATCAAGATCATGACCCTTACACATTCTTAGATATAAAAATCAAAATATTTTTCATGCATCATCAAGTCTCAATCTCATTATCCCAATTCAAACTAATGGACCCCTAAATTGTTGACTTGATCTCGAACCACTAATGTAAGTGATCAAAAGTCCAAACCTGAATTCTATATTCATGACACACTCACACTCTATTACAAGGCAAGGATAATGAATAAACCAACGCCAAGTCGGCTCCTGATGGTGGAGATTGTCCATCCTAACCTAAGTTAGTCCCCTCGTACAACATGATCATACATCTCTTGAACTGATATCCACATGTGTGTCCCATGCACCTGTGATAATTATGGTCTACAACGGTACTAAGGGCCTGTTTGGCTGGGCAAATCCCATGGTATTAGGAGGGATGGGATCAATTTTAAGGTAATGATGGTGGTGTCAGTGGATTGTCTTAAGATCCATGGGATTGCTTATATTTGGGACAGGTTCACTGGGTCTATTTGGCATGCCCTGCATATCCCAGGATTTTACCTTCCAATCCATCCAACCAAGGGATAGGATCAATTTTAAGGTAATGACGGTGATGTCAATGGATTGTCTTAAGATCAATGGGATTGGTCATATCCCAGGACAAGTTCACTGGATCTGTTTGGCTCATCCTGCCTATCCCAGGATATTGTCGATCCCATCCCTCCTAATACCGTGGGATTTGCCTGACCAATTAGGCTCTAAGATTCGTGTACCACAACTCTCTCTGGTCAATAACTATTATGTCCAATCTCATGTTTCGAATAACTACGTGAGAAATTACCCCTCAACTAACCCAGTGAATGAGAGCAACACTAAATTTGTCTAATGAAAATCACATGTCCGACCCTGGTCATCGTGATCAACGGTTGAGATATGCCCAGTCACATCTACGTGACTAGTGAGTAATGCACAGGTGATTTTCTAGAGCGCTAACTCCAACAAATCTATAGTCTGGTCAGCCCATGATTAGATCTAAACCTAATTCCTAACCTACATCTCACTGCCATGTAGCCTCGTGAAAACTCAGTATGATGGTTACTATGCTATTTTTTCAATCCTAAGTTGTGGGTAGGGCTAGCCCATTGACCTTTCCGGCGTAGTCCAGTTGAGACTGGATTTGAGCGGGAATATTAAACTTGTGCTAGGCTCATGCTTTAATTTTAATCTCAATTTTCAATCATATTGGACTTGGACAGTGTAAAACAGCCTATCAGCTTGGCCCAAATTCAGCCTAATCCAGCCCACTATGGTTTTGGAAGGTAATTCTGTAATATAGAAAAAGCCATCTCTCCTTTCTCTCCACCCCACCATCTCTCTACTCCAACAACCCACATCTCTCTCTCCCTTCTTGCTCCAATCCAAAAACCCATGCCTCTCTCTCTCTCTCTTCTTTCTCCAATCCAACAACCTACGTCTCTCTCCCTACTCTAGTCTCACAAGTCACAACTCTCTCTCTCTCCATCTCATACGTGTTGGGGGACGACTAAAACATGTCGAACTGGGCTATTTTGGCTCGTTAGACAACGCATACCAGGCTTTGAGAGAGAGCATGCAGCTCGGCCCTAACTCAGCCTCTTGACAACCCTCATAACGAAAATGTTGCAAGGTCGTGCTTTGCGTGCAACGGTCATGTTAACGTGGCATCTGAGCCATGCAACTGGTGGATCCCCTTCTAAACGGAAACAGATTGGCTACTCCCCCTACCACCAGCCAGCTATAGCCAATAGCCAGTGGTGGGTGCTACGTGGGCGCCGCCATGATATATGTGTTTCATCCATGTTGTTCATCTATTTTTCTAGATCATTTTATGATATGAAACAAAAAATGAGGTACATACCAATCTCAAGCGGACCGCATTACAGGAAACAGTGTCGAATGAACGTTGACCATTAAAAGCTTTTTAGGGGCCATAAAAGTTTTGGATGAAGCTGATCTTGTATGTTCCCTTCATCTGAGTCTGTATGACCTAATCAACAGATTGGATGTCAAATAAACAATACAGTAGGCCTTAGGAGGATTTTAATGGTGGCTATCCAATCACTATTGTTTTCCAATGGTGTGGTCCACCTGAGAGTTATATCCACTCATTTTTGGAATCAAGCCCTGAAATGATCTTTAAAAATGGATGAACAGAATAGATGAAACACATACATCATGGTGGGGACCCCGGAGCAAGAGTAGCCAATCCGTTTCCCTTCTAAACATGGAACATACCAAATAGGATCCTTGCTCGGGTGGTAGACTATAGGAGTTTCAACACCCGGCCAAGGGTTTAAAAAAATTTTAATAAATAAATAAATTGGAACACACCAAATATCAGTCCTATGTAAAACTCAAGTGGGCCACCGTATGAAATGGTACAAAATCATTTACAAAGCATCTAAATCACTTAATTTCGCCCACCTGAGCTTTGGAATGTCCAAAAAATAAGTGGGCCCCTCTTCATGGTGGGACGTACACCATGGACAGGTCGGATGTCTGAGCCACTTTACTGTGGGCCCCACATGCAAACCTATGGTGTGGTCCACCCAAGTCATAGATTGGGCTATAGGGCTAACCGTGTATACTTCATTCATTTATATAGATTTCCAGGAAGGACGTGACCAGCTACGGCTAATCAGAGTATCAGATCGATAAAGATATCACGATCTTCGCGATAGCTACCTATCGCGTCCTCTTATCGTACCAAATTTCTTATACAATCTGTTGCGTGAGAACGTCAATACCGTGCTTATGCACTAATTTCTTACAAGATCGGCCCATGGTCAGGTAATCAAGACCGTTAATACAATGGGATCTATCGTCGATCAGCAAATAGCAAAAACTCATCCATTTTGGAAGATTCTAACCATCAGTCTTTGATCTTTGTTTTGAACCGTTCCTGTATTTACTCTTCGCCCTTTACTTCCTGGCCATAATAGTAGGGCTTAAAAACGTCGAATCTAGAAGGAATTCCGACGGTGTAGATTACCTAACCAAATCTCTCTCTCTCTAGATATTATACGGTCCTAATGCATGAGTACGCCAATGCAATGGATCCTAATGCATCAATTCAGTAAAAGATAGACCGACGGATAATCCAAACCGTTGATCTGATGGGAGCAATAATGGATGGAACATTATCTAAAGACATCACTCGTTGGAAGATCCTGACCGTTCAAAACGTGGCTTATTTTCCGAACATTGCCGTTACTTGAGGCGAGTGAATATTATTTGTCCATGCAACCATCCGTACATGAAGAACTTAATCCGGACCGACAGGAAGATCTAACCCTTCAAAAAACTGGCCACCAAATCCACCATCCTAGAAAATAAAACCCAACGGTCCATGAGAAATGCAAAAGATTTAACGCATAAGATCTTCAAATGCAAAACATTCTCAACCATCAACCATCCACAATGCGGCACATTAATTCAACGGTGTAGATCACTGAAAACGGTCCACACGAGCTCGAACTGGGTACACCGGGACGGACCCACAGTCCAACGCATCAGGACAACACAGTCCCTCGGAAAACAGAAGCCATTGACTCCTTTCAGCTTTTTCCGAAAACCGTTCTTTTTTATTTTTATTTATTTCTGACACAAAATCAAACTCGCCCAAAACAGGAATAGAAAAATTCAACTCCTTCCCTCCTTCCATCATTCAAAGCACTCTTTTGTCCTTCTCTTCTTCCCTTCCCTCCCTCCCTCCAAAAAAACGAAAAAAAAAAAAAAAAAAAACATTTTCTCTTCTTTTCTTCTTTTGTTTTTTTTTTTGGGGTTTTTGGATTTTGGGTTTTTATTTTCTTCTTTGATTTTCTCCCTCAGCAGTGCTGAATCTGCGAAATCTGATGAAACGTTTCGAAATCTCCGATCTTTCGCCTCTTGCTGCTGCTACTGCTGTTGCTAGTCTTTTCGCTTTCCGAGCTCAAGCAATGGCAGTCGAGGACATTGACTGGCGTGTCCGTGCTGGAAACACCATCGAACAAGATCAATCCGTAGCCGTCCATCACCATGTCTTGCATCAAATTGTAGCAATCCAACAACTTTTCCTAAAAGAAAAAAAAAAAAAAAAAAAAAAAAAAATCAGAAAAAAAATACAAAATTGAAAATAAAAGAGAAGAAAATGATATTTTCATTTCGGCCCAGTAGCTTTAAGATGATCCAGACCGTTTCTTTGATGGGCTCCATTATTTTCGGTTCATGACCCAGAAATCTCCTCCATCGGACGGTCCTAACTGTCCCACTGCTGTCGGATCATATGGGAGCTATTTCTCAATGGGCAAGATTGCTGGGACATTCATACCGGTCCAACAAGATTAACGGTCTGTATTAAGATGTTCGCCTAGCAATATTACAAGTGAGACCCACGAATACATGATCCGGACCGTTGCTCCAGTGGCCAGCACGATCCCCAACATTCATCATTTATCAAGAAAATAAAACCAAGAACATGATAAACGGTCTGATAAAGATAAGTGGGCCCCCACTAGAACTCTGTTTTAATTCGGTCTCTGATTTTCTTCCGTCCCTTTCTTTTTTCTTACTTTATTAATATACACAGAAGAAGAAATCGCCTTCCGAAAGGATGGAGATTGCAGGGGAGAAAGCTCGTGAGAAGCAGATAACAGCGCTGATGCTGCGATTATCGACGGTTTATACTCCAAGATCTTGATTTCTGCAACGAAACCCAAAATTACAAAAAACCCATCTCGATTTTCTCAATAAAAAACAAAACCCAAATAAAAAATCGTATTTTTTGCCATTTCTCTACCGTTTTGAGCTTTGAAAACGATCTCTGCAGCTCGAGCTTTGAGAGCTTCCTTCAATGGCGGATCGTTGCGCTCGAAGAAGGAGAGAAAGAATCCCAGAAAAGCGAATGGCGTTATCGATCTCATCCGCCATTGCAGAGCGCTGAGTATCAGAAGCTCCATTCGACGGATCGTCCCCGTATCGAAGATGAACCCTTCCTCGCCCTGTTTGGAACGAAAATCCAATCAAAACCCAAATCCATCTTCGCAAGAAAAGGCATTTTTTCTCAATCGTACCTGAAAATCAGTTACAGAAAACGCGATTTTCTTCATCTTCAGAGCGAGAGAAATGCAGGAAATAGAAAGCAGCTTTACAACCCATGGCTTCGTTTTCTGCAAAAACAAGACCGGTTTATCTCTTCAGTAAATCGCGTCAAATGGAACCGATTTAGAAAACACGAAGAAGACGCTGGTACTCGGGTTTTGAGATAATATACCGGCAGCCCTTGTACGAACAAGAAGCGATCGAGGTAATTTACAGCGAGGTACGCGACGAACGGATCGCAGGAGAGCTGCGACTGACGGAGGAAGATCGAGGAGAGTACGTCGCGACGGAGGGAGGCGTTGGCGGGGCTGGCTTTGAAGGCGAGGGAGTAGGCTTGGGAGGGGGTGTGGTGGGATTCAGAGGCGAAGAGAAGGGATGGGATTGAATCGGACGGCTGTGATTCGATGAGAGGGTTCTCCAGATCGAAATCTTCTTCCATCGTTTCAGCTTCGGTTTTACGCAATGGAGAGAGAGGCCTTGAAGAAATAAGAAGACTTCAGCTTCACTCTCCTGCAGTAGCTGTAGCTCTCTTATCTATAGGCGCTTGTTTTTCTTCTGTCCTGTTCACACGCAACCACTCAAAATTTTACACGTGGAATATTTCTAATCAATTTGAACCGTCCAAATCCTGGGACAGGTTGGAGATGGGTCATATCTCAAAAATCAGACCGATTGAGTCAACGTGGACTCTGATTAGCTGACGCTTGCTTTTGCAATTTGGATTCGTCCAATGGTTGTCTACTAATCTGGAGACGTAGAGCTTTAATTTAGTGTGGTTTTGATTTAGTTGGCCCTTAAGAGATGTGGTCCATAGCGTAGACGGTTTAGATTAGCTGCAGCCTTCATTTATGCCACGTGTACGGTTTTTAGCTAAGTGCATGCGTACTGTAGCGTACTGGTAATTTAATTTTGGTTGGGTTTGGGGTTCGTATCTAATCAGGCGCTCATCAGAAGCGTACACGTGTCGGCACGATTCAGGGATACATTTGGGGACGCGGATTGGCTGGTGACCCCTCCACCACCCAACTAGCTGGTGGAAAATCTATGGGCCCACCATGATGTATTTGTTTTATCCACGCCGTCCATCTATTTTGCGAACTCATTTTAGAGCATGAGCCCAAAAATGAGTAAGATCCAAATCTCAGGTAAGCCACACCATACGATATCATGATGATTGAACGCCTACGGTTGAAAACTTCTTAGGGCCACAAAAGTGTTGGATCAAGCTGATATTTTTGTTTTCCCTTTATCCAGGTCTGTGTGACCTAATCAAAAGGTTGGATGGCTTATATACATTACAGTAGGCCCTAGGAACTTTTTAATGGTGAGCGTTCATTCACCAATGCATCCAGTGGTGTGGTCCACCCGAGATTTGGATCTACCAATGTTTTGGACAGATGCATAAAATGATCTCGCAAAATGGATGGACGGCGTGGATTAAACACATACATCATGGTGGGGTCCACAGAGGCTTCTACCACCTAGCCGGGAGTAGGAGTCACCGGCCAATCCGCGTCCTACATCTGGGATTCGGAGAATTCTGACTATTGAGGCTTGCGAAGGCGCTCTCAATCTAACCGCCCTTTCTGCCTCACTATGTTGTGATCCAGACCGTTCATCTAAATTCCTTCACCGCAGTTGGTAACATGTGAAAAAAAGATAAAATCTCACCCATCATAAATCTCATCATCAAAACAAAGTGATGCATGGACGGTGATGATGCAAGATTAGTGGGATTCTTTCTATGTTGACCAGATGCAATAGGGCCTCCTAGATGAACGGTATAGATCATCACATCGAGTAGGAAGAGCCTGGCTAACAAATCTCATTTGTACAAGATCCCAACCATCTGATTAATGAAGCATTATATTTCCTTCAAATGGGTCACACGCGTTGATGATCCAGATCGTTGACCTAATGTATCGCATTTTGGATGGACCATGCCTCAAAAACCTCCGTGATCTGGAGATCCTAACCATTCGATTTCAGTCCTTTCTTTTCAGTGGTCGGTGAATGCGTGTCTGTGGGGCCCACCTCGAAGTATATGTATTATATCCACGCCGTCCATCCGTTTTGCCTGCTCATTTTAGGATATGACACCAAAAATAAAGCAGATCCAAATCTCAAATGGCCCACCGTAATATGTATTTTCCATCCATCCTGATAAGGTCACACAGACCTAGATGATGGGCAAACACAAGTGTCAGCTGCGGCTAACTAGAATGTTTTAATGGTGGGCTTTCAATCGCCATTGTTTCCTGTGGTGTGGTCCACCTGAGGTTTGGATATGCTTCATTTTTATGCCAATGGCCTTAAAATGAGCTGATAAAACAGATGAACAGTGTGGATATAAAACAAATACCTCACAGTGACAGATCCTTTCGTCCCACTTCACCTATAGTGGGTCCCACCTATGGAATTCCAAAAGATGGTGTTTGTTCTTCACCATTTGTTAAACTAATGATCCTTGAAAATTAAAGATCCCAATCGACCATTTGGCACCCATCAATCAGATGATCCGGATCGTCCACTAATGATATTTTCTGCCTCATTTCTATCTACGCTGGGGGACCATGACTCAACGGGGATTTGTTGCCACTCATTAATGAAAAGGTGAGGAAACGCTGATACCCTGCACAAGTATAACTGTCCACAGACATGCATACAGCCTCTGTAGACGTGGCACACATGCATTCGAAAAATCCCGGATGGTGGGCCCCACTTCGGATGGAGGTTATCCACCGTTGATTCGATGGCCACCAATGCAAGAAACAGAACCATCTCTTCACGTAGATTTAAGATCACGCCTTATCCACAACTGGGCCCACCCTCTACACGCTTCAGATCGACACACAAGCATGACACGTGTACGATGCATGCTTTATGGATCTCATAAGCAGTGACAAACGCACACCAGATGTGCCTTGAAACTGGTCATCTTCAGGGCAGATTATATACCGAAAATACCCTTGGTTTGTCCTTTAGAAGGACAGGGACACGAGAAATATTCTCGGCAAGTTCTCGGGGGCATTGTCGTCTCGGGAGAAATTATATTTTGTCGATGAAACGAAGAAGTTGATACTCTGATACTCACGCAGTTAGAGAACTTTCACACGTGACAATAATGAATTCAAATAAACCGTTCAATATACGAGAATCAGTTTAGATTTAACATGAAGAAAGTAATAATATTTCAAAGATTAGTATTCTATTAGATTGGTGGACACCCATTGGACGGTTAGAATGAAAGGTATTGAATGGTGTCATTTCAAACAACAAGCGTCCACGAATCAGAGGTTTGGATGGTTCAACCAATCTAAAATTTTCACTGTAACTCAGAGACTGCGTATTTCACATTCTAGTCGGTTTAATTTCAATCCATGTTTGCCACGTTTACCATTTTTATGTGCCTGCGTATAAGCAGCACAAGTAGCCAGAGTATCAAATGATTCCCCAAAGGAAGAATAATGAATTTTAAAATGGGACACGGCGTACTTACCCACTTCTACACTCGGTATGCGGGAAATAGTTCCACCGAGCCAGCTTCCGTACATGTGGGGCCCACATCAAGACAAACCATCTCGGTGGGCCCCACCTTCATCAGGCTCACGGCAGAGATTATTATAATAGAATTAGTTCGAACTGGCCGATTCAGATTATTTGAATGGTCAGCTCAGCTAGAGAAAAAAAATAAAAATAAATCATTGGCCGGATGATGAAATCGTTCTGATTCTGATCAGATGGGGACCCCCGTCCCTCGCAATGAACGGACAGGGGCCGTGAGGGGCCACCGTGACGTATGAGGTTTATCCCCACCGTTCATCCATTTTGCCATGTCATTTCATGATGCAGGACCAAAAATAGGCAGTTCCAAGGCTCAAGCGGGCCATGCAGTGGGGATTAAACACGTACCGTTGAAAACTTTTTAAGGGCCACAGAAGTCTTGAATCATGTTTTCCCTTCATTTAAGTCATGTGACCTTATGAATGGCAATTAACTATCACAATGGCCCTAAAGAGGTTTCGATGGTAGCTGTTATTATCACCACTGCTTCCTATGGTGTGGTCCAGTTTAACCTTGAATCGGCCTCATTTTTGGGCTTGTGCCCTAAAATTATATAGAAAAATGGATGGACGGTGTGCACAAAATCCATACATCATGGTGACTCCTTAGGCCCCTTGTCCATTCCTCTATCAAGGCTAGGGTTGTACACGAGCAAATTAGCTCGGTAGCTCACTAGACTCGACTAAAAATAGCTTGATTCGACCCGCTTGAAATTGATTTCAAGCCAAGTTGAGTTGATTTTTTGAGCTTGAAAATTTTTTGAAGAACTCGACTCAGATCAAACCTAGCTCGAATCAAACTCGGATCGATTCAATTCGGTGACTCAATTACTTTGATACTACTGCTGCTCACCAGGTGTTTGATGAAATGACTCAATGAAGTTGGCTGGTGATGAAGATGGCACATATGTGAAACAAATACTTATTTTTTTTTCTTGATTTTGATGTTGCTTATAAAATATTTGGTAAAATACCTATAAAATAATTGTTATTGTTTTATACACCGTGAGAATTTGAAGGCATGTAACATGTGTTTTTGAAAATATTACACAAGCAAACTTGGCTCAATCTTAGCCCGAGACGCTGTTGGAATTGAGCTGAGCTAGCTAGTCAGGCTTGATGACCAAGCCGAGCCGAGTATGAGTTGGGGTCAGGAAGTAGCTGAGCCAAATGGAACTGTGACAAGCTCGACTCGATTTGACTTGGCTCAACTTCATAACCGAGCCAAGCCAAGTATGAGTCTGGCCCTGGGTCAAGTGGCTGAGCCGGATCAAGCTGTGATAAGCGCGACTCGGTTAGACTCGTGTACACCTCTGTCAAGACCGGGCCTTTTTGTTAATAAAACATGAGATTTTCACGATAAATAATGTGATAACATTGTTTAGTGCATTTTCCTGTGATATTTTGAAAATATCGGCAATGTTTGTCTCAATGGGCTAGACATGTGTATTCAATGCGGACTGTTGCTCGAATTCTATCCATGCACGTGTGGCCCACCAGATTATCAGATCGTCATAGTTCTTGCCAGCAGGTGGGCCCATCATAAGGAAGATTCAGATAGCCATCACATCCCTCCAAACAGACTCTATTGTCAAACAGACGGTTTTTTTGTCTTCTTGTTTTTGCCTCCACTTTCGGCATCCAGTGTGACAGTTGTAGCGAGCCTTGGGACCATGGATCGCACGGATGGACGGACCAACAACTTCTGGGAAACGGATGGGATACGTACAGGTTGAGTAGCGAGACTTGCTACTGAAGTGACGTCACCGAGTTTTGTGGGCCCAACCATGATGTATGTTTTGTATCCACACCGTCCATCCATATGGAGAGGTTATATTAGGGCATGATATAAAGAATGAGTATGATCAAAATCTCGAGTGGACCCACTATAGAAAACAGTGGGGAGAATGACGTCCACCATTAAAAAGTTCTAAGGGCCACAAAAGTTTCCTGATCAAGCTGATATTTGTGTTTTCCCTTCTTTCATGTCTGAGTTAACACATGAACAGGTTGGATCTAAAAAAAAAAAAAAAATCACGGTGGACCTTTGGAAGGTTTCAATGGTAGGCCTCACTCTCTCCACTGTTTTCTGTGGTGGGGTCCACTCCAGCCTTGGATCTGCATCATTCTTTGGTTCATACCCTAAAATGATCTCTAAAAATGTATGAACGGTGTGGATACAAACATACATCATGGTGGGGCCCACATAACTTGGTGACCCCACTTAAGTAGCAAGTCTCCCTACTCAACCTGTTAGTAATCTGCCAGAGATTCCCACGAGAAATCCACTCCGTCCATCAGTTTCTCAAGATCACGGTAGCATAGATCCAAAACTTAAATGAGACACAGGAGAGGAAACAGTGGCTATTCAACGCCCACCATTGGAAACTTTGTGGGAGCCACTGGAGTTTTTGGATCAGGATGATTTGTACGTACAGTTTATTCCAATGGTAATAACTTTATGAACGGTTTGGATGGAACATAAGCATCATGGATCTTCCTGATTTTTGGACTCCTTAAGCTCTTGCACACAATGAATCCACGTAGCTTACGACCATATGAACTTCCGAGGGATGTATGGAGACCTTTTGATGCACGTATTTGGGTACTTGGGAAATCCGTATCACCATCCGGACCGTCCATGTGTTCTGATCCACTCTCCATGCGCTCCCTTGAGAAAATCAACGTAGTCAGAGGTACTAATCTAGTTTTTGGCTAATGGGACAATTTTGACTCCAACCGCCGGGATATGCAAATGCAAGAATGCAACTCCGTGTTACCGACATCTAAGAAAATGGTCGCATATTCACCCACTTGTACAAATTTATCATAAGATGATCGGATTTTTGTCAAAGTTTTTTTTTTTTTCCAAAGATGAATTGCACTTTACCTTTTTTATGAAAGAATTTTTAGTATACCAACTAATTAGAAACAATCACACAAAAAAGTAAAACTTACACTTGACGACTGGATAAGATTGCAAGGACCCTTTCTAAATGAAGAATTGTTTTTATTGAAATAAAAATAGTCCAGCGTAAAAGTGTAGACTTGGATTACCGTTGAAGATTATTGTTACTCCTAAGATAAGGATAAAGTTATGATAAAGAAAGATAAATTGATTAGTTTGTTAGGTTGGTATGAGATGATCTATTCGATTGATTTTTCCTTTTATTTATAAGCTTCTATACTATGCAGATACTCTGCATCTATTTTTGTTCTTTAATCCAGTCGTCATGACAGTCGAATTGTTGCTACTTTAGTCTTTCGGATCCTTCTGCCTCTTTGTATTCTTCTAACTATTTCTCTTCTTTCGACTGTTTTCTGTCCCTTAAACTTATCGAATGCGCCATATCATTAGATGACGTGTATATCTAACTTAACGCTAATTGTGCTTCTATAAAAAGCGCTCCAAATATCTTCTAAGATTTATGCATGCTATATCCTCTTTGTGCAACAAAACATGTCATTTCCTTATTATTATTCTAGGAATAGCCATAAATATGATACAATATTTCCCCCCTTGCTTTGCCTTTGGGCAAAATGGTGAAAGCGATGTTGGCTCATCGTCCTATGCAATAAATGCACTTGGCCACTCATTTCACATGATAACTCCCCATTGTTTTGTCCGACCGAGACGAAAATTGAATTACAGTTTTGCCTCTTCCCTATGGTTATCAGCACAACACGTAGCAGACAATTGTATTGTACGATGAGTCATGATTATCTTCTCATTAATGTGCATGTTCCCGACTAATATATACGTCATTTCAAACCAATTTTTCTTTTTACATGACTCTTGCTCTCCTTCTTCCTAAGATCTTTCCGATTGAGATTGCATCTACGTGGCTACATCATCTTCATTTGGCCCTACAACCCTCCATCAAGAAGAAGTAATAAGAGAGTTGGAGGCTCTTGATTCTAATATTTTGGACGACATTATCTTCTTTATTCCCACTGATGTAGATAGAGCATTTTTCACGCTCGGTTCGGCATTTCATTTTAAAATCTCCCTTGATCGCCTACAATTATTGGATCAAATTTTTCCTTATTGTCGAAGAGAACAACTCCTTATCCAATCTTACTCTCTTCCATACACTGCAAATTCCTTCAAAACCTCGAGATCTCTTGACTGAAAATGTTGAAAAGATGAATAAAATGATTTTATTTGTATATCCCAACAACATGGCGATACACGGAGACAGATTGGCATATATGAATGTATCAACCTCTCTACACGAATATGCAGCAGCCACCTTTCTTCTTGCTGCAGCTTTGACCTTTTGGAGCCAATCGACCAACACCTTTCACTTTAGATATAATCTCATGAGTCCCACGATCATACACATCTATGCGTTCACCCACCTTTTTCCTTTCGACGATCTAGTTTACCCCAACTTCGCCCAAGGTAAGTAGCACTACTCCCTTCTAGACAAGAGAAGCATGATTTGCTCCAACTTTATGTTGCTCCATCGCAAAACACATGCCATCGTTAATAATCATGAACATATGACATTTCTGTTGATGTGAATCTGTCATTATCTACTATCCATGAGCACGTTGTCTTAGATAACACTCCTAAAAATAACACACTTGTTAGTAGAAAATTAGACTAAGTTCTATGCCACTTGAAGTATTCCGTCTTTTTTAATTCTCTGACTATTGGTATCTTATGATTGATGAAAATTTTAGTGAACTTCTCGACTAGTATTATATAAAAAAAAATTCATTCGCTTAAGAAATATCAAATATATGTCCTTTGAGCTTTTTGTTTGGTTGGCGTAATTGCTTATACTTTAACCAACACCAAACAGATAAATGGTTATTTCGCCACTACTTCAACTACTACCACATTGTAATTTATTTCATAATAGTATATCCCAACCGAAAAATTCTTCTACCTTGTTCCTTTTTGAAGAAGAGATTTATACCAAAATACTTTTCTAGTTAAATCATAAAGAGCGCCCAACTCCTTTTCGATAAACTTTTTATTGAGTTTAATTTATATTGACTTTTAGCTCTTTTAAATCAAACAATATATTTTTTAATTGATTCTCAACAATAGAAATTTTCATGTTCCTGTAAAAGAATTGGGCGTAAAACTTCTCTTCAATTTCTTACCAATTCTGAAAGAAATTTAGCAACAAATTAGAGTACCAAATAAAAGCTACTGTTATTAAAGAATGACCAAATAATTGTAAGTTGTGATAATCATTACTGACTACTTCTCCGCACTGCATTGTAAATCAACTTATATGTTCTATGGTTAATTAACCAGTATCACCTATAAATATTAAAAAATACAGTTAATAATATATCGGTAATAGATGTGTTGGTCGATCCATTTATGATATGATTTATGATAGACAAAAGTGGTAGTTCAGCTAAAAACTTGACTTGCCACCTCTTGGACCAGTTACAAAATTTGGTCACAGTCCACATGGAGAGATTTAGCCATCGAATGTAACTCACAACCTACTAGATATTGTTCTCTGTTGTATGGTATATTCCTGAGAAATTACTCCCCCCCAAGGTATTACCTGATTCTTGATCTCAATAATAGAATTCATATTCTCTTGTTTAAGTCGTCTGACCTCAATAAGTTTGAGGAATATTTCACACATTTTGTACCGAATTAGGATGCGTGTTTCGTTGTAAAAGAGGTGTTGTTAGTATTAGCTATGTTAACGCCAAGTTTCTAACAGAACTACTGTCAACAGTTGGTTGAGGCACAAGGCACAATTTGCCGAGGCACACAAGTGTTTTTTTAGCAAAAATAACCATAATTCGATTCAAGCTCTCAATCTGACTAGCCATTTTACCTGTTGAAAATTTCGACCGAAATTTATGATTGCTCGACTTGACTCATGACTGCTCTATAATATACTAAATCATCATCTGCATATCGCGTATCTCAACTGACATTATCTCAAGAGGATTTTTTTGAGATGACGATGCCTTGTCTTGGTTCGAAGGATTGGGTACCGAATTTGGAACACGTTAAGAATTGCTTGTACCTGCATTTCCTTTTCTTGTGTAGGAGGTTCAGTAGTATTAAAAGTTTTATGACCTTTTTGACTTATATTGCACCGATGCGCAATAAATATTTATGTCAACCAAATAGTTTTTTATCCCACCAGGCATTCAAAAAATTATTGGCTTTTTTGCATGATTGGTGCACAATAAATATTTATGACAACCTAGTAGTTTGAAGTCCAACTAGGCATGCCAATTTATTTTTTTTGCTCTCGACTTGTTTTTGGTCAAGTATGGTGTTTTTAAGCGTGCCAAAATCGATTGTGCAACTCAATTCAAACCGAACAACTTTAACCTCGAGCGCCAAGATGAGTAAATACGTCAAATGCCATCATATATGACCTATACCTGAAAAGATTAGGCGCCTATTTAACCACTCACACAAGATTGTTACAAGATGATCAGGTACTTATCGGAGGGTGGGATTCTTTCTCTGAAGATGAGTTATACATTGTCTTCTGTGCAAAAAGACTTGTAGTATACCAGGTAATCAGAAATAATCATAAAAAAAAAAAAAGAAGAAAAACTTATGCTCAACCTTATGATGAGATTGTAAGGAGCCTTTCTGAATAAAGAATTATTTGTATTAGAATGAAAATAATCTAACACAAGATCGTAGACTTGGATTACAACTAAAGATTATTGCTACTCTTAAGATAGATCTAAATATATAATAAGAAAAATAAATAAATTGATTTGTTTAATTGGTATGAGACAATTTGTTTTGTTGATTTCTACTTTTATTTATAAGCTTATATGGTAAGCGATGTAGATACTCCGCATATATTTTTATTCTTTACTCAAATATTATAGTAGCTGAACTGTTTTTATTTTTTTCATATCCTTCTACTTCTATGTGTTCTTTTAACTCTTCTTATACTCTCGACCAATTTCTCTCTTCAACTTTTCACCCTTTCACTATTATCAAATGACGTGTACTATTTTGTAAAAAATTATCCAAATATCTTGTAAGATTATGCTATATTTTTTGTGTGTAAGAAATGATTGGTTATTACATGAATGGCCAGAATAAGGTACAACACTATTTGTTTAGTTGCATGTAATAATAAATTACTCTCGAATGTTTAGGTCCAACTGATTTGCGTAATTTTCTCACAGTAAATGAAGGAGAGTAAAGGGAACCTAATGTACGGTCCAGATCGATGATTTGGATGCATGAAGTACAAATGCAAAGAGGTGCATGGAAAATATTTCCATACACTTAGTCCATAAGATCATTCTCTATTTATCACTTTAAACACACAAACTCCAATCACATGTTCAGACCCTCGTAGTATTGGATGGATGAAATTCCAGGTTAAGATTTATAGGATTGCTTAAACCCATGGTTGTGCCACCGAGTACCTTGGTATCCTCGCCCACGAACTGAAATATGAGGCCCCCTTAAATGATATTCCGTTTTAGTAACCATCAGTAACTAGTTCATAGCCCACCTGTGAATGGAGTGCAAATGGATGCATGACTATATCATCCACACCATCCATCCAAACGAGCCGCCATAGATAGAACGTCTGGATAATAACGTGAGGCCACGTTGACATTATTCTTGACTATGCTAAGCAATAACGTAGGCGTGGCCCACGTGATGAGTGGAGCAGACTGACTTTTGAATAGTGATATATTCTCATGGGCCTACATGATGAATGGTATAGATCTCGTATACGCCATGGTTGGCACATGTGTCGTCACTCCTATTCCTCTTCAAATGAGTCCTTGTCATATCATCTGTATGATATAATACTAGAACAGTGTATGTTTGCCGCCACCAATTAATAAATGGTTGGCATCATGTGCATCAATCTACATCATCCAAATTGTGGGCCTCTTCGAATGGAACACATTCCATTAATCAACTTCTGCAGACGACCCTAATTAATCTATCATGGTCAGATAGGCATTCGAAAAGAAAAAGATTAAACGGCCATGATCGACTTGCATTTGATTATATGCAATGTGTAAGGTGGGTGATTTACCCTCGCGTATTAATGGTGTCAAATTCACACAAAGCTATCTTAATTATGAGTTCTATAAGAAATGCTGGTGTGGCCCACATGTTGCTTCACTTCTGATCTGTGATATCTTGCTCATACGGGAGTCATTACTGATTTCTTCTCCGCACTGCATTGTAAATCGACATATATGTTCTTTGGTTGATTAACCAGTATCACTTGTAAATATTAAAAAATACGGTTGATAATATATCAGTAATGGATGTGTTGGTCGATCCATTTAAGATATGATTTATGATAGACGGGAGTGGTAGTTCAGCTAAGAACTTGACTTACCACCTCTTGAACCAGTCGCAAAATTTGGTCATAGTCCATATGGAGAGGTTCGGCCATCGAATGTGACTCAAGACCTAGCAGATATTGTTCCCTGTTGTGTAGTATATTCCTAAGAAAGCACTCCCCCCAAAGGTATTACCTGATTCTTGATCTCAAGAATAGAATTCCTATTCTCCCATTTAAGTCGTCTTACCTTAATAGATTTGAGGAATATTTTGCACATTTTGCATTGAAGCAGGATGCGTGTTTCGTTGTAAAAGAAGTGTTGTCAGTATTAGCTATGCTAGCGCCAAGTTTCCGATAGAACTATTGTCAATAATCGGTTGACGCGCAATTTGTTGAGGCACACAAGTACTTTTTCAACAAAAATAAACATAATTTGATTCAAGCTTGACTAGCCATTCCACCAATTGAAAGTTTCGACCTAAATTCGTGATTGCTCGGCTTGGCTCATAACTGCTCTGTAATATACTAAATCCTCATCTGCATATCGCGTATCTCAACTGACATTATCTCAAGAAGATCTTTTTAAAATGACGATGCATTGTCTTGGTTCGAAGGATTGGGTACCGGATTTAAAATACCTCAAGAATTGCCTGTACCTACATTTCCTCTTCTTGTGTGTTCACTACCCTAAGTATAGGGTCGCGATGTAGTAATAATCTCGGTAAGACCGAGGTTGAATCCACATGGATTGAACCTTGTATGAATTCTGAAAGTAACTAGAACTAGAACTAGAAGAAGATGTAATCTAACTCAAGAAATTTTAAGGGAATAATGGTGAAATCTTAACTAAAACTTGTAAAAATCAAGGATGGGAAAATAGGGTTTTCAAGGATCTACTTGTAGAGATCAGAGAGATATACACTTGATTTAAGAACACAACTGGATTTAGAGTCCTATCTTCATCCACTTGGAAGATAATCCATTAAAATATAAATATGAACTTCTTTTTGATCTAGTTTTCAAGAGATAAGAAGTATGAGAATTAGAATTGATTCCATCACAAAACCATGCCCATGAGACAAAGTAAACAACAAAATTTAGTCAATCTACATCCAATCTAAGGGAGTTATGAAGTTAGGAACAGTTCCATCATCCAACCATGCCCAGGAGACGATGGTGAACAACAGGGTCTCCTAAGTACACAATCTCATAATGAAAAGAACATACCCAAAGCTATTGCAGATCTACTGTAATTTGAGCCATAATAAACCATTAAAAACTGAAAGTATATCTTATAATCAAACTAAATTAACAGGAGTTCAACCAACAAGAATCGAAGCATAAAATACAACCATCTCGCTACAAGCTTCACCTCTTAGCCCTAGCTAAGAGGTTTAGCTTATCATAAACATGATGACGCTACGATCTCAGGAAAAATATTAAAAGGAAGAAGAAACTGAAAAAGAAACGGCGAGGAAAACTCCCTTTTTCGCAAGCTGTCCAACCTCTTTCTCTTCTTCTCTTGCTTTCGCTTGTGCTCCATGTCCCAAAGATGCCTCCCATGTTCTTCTCCCTCTCTTTTATAGGCCAAAGGGGGCGGTTTAGAGGGCTGAAAGTCGGTGGAATCTATTTTCATAGCTGGTAGTCGCAAAAACGCAAACATATTACATTTGGACCGAGTTCTCTGCCAATAGACGTCCAAGAAATCAATTTGGACTCCATGGTTGGGGTAAAGACCCCTCCTTCTGAAGGTTTTAAATAGTTTGGACCACCCATTCGACCACAAATAGTGGCCCACAACTCCCCGCAACATCCGAAAAAACCGGACGTGCATATGGTGCAAATTCTATTACGCTAACGTGTTCAGTAGGCCTCACAATGATGTTTTCTGGAAAATTCACCCCGCTCATTAGATTCCTGACGAATTTTCAGTCGGAAAGGAGTAGTTTTGGTCAAGTTTTGGTGTGGTCCACTGTATAAAATTAATTCACCGTACATCCTGTGTTTTATGGCAATCCATGTGTGTATGTTTGCATGGGGCCAAAAGGCCACCATGGCTAGGGTCATGCTCCCCCTCTGGAGCATATGGACGGTCTGAATCATCCATTTGGATGATGGGTGGGCCCCACTACTCAAAACTGTATCGGGTAAGTGCGTTCGTTGGACGTCTGGAGCAAGAAGGAGATTTGAGTCGATCAGCCCTTTGTTTGATTGGACTCTCTGTCCGGTGCACCTCTCGTGCATGTGTACCCTATATACATGCAATGTATATGTGGGATCCATTGTGATGTTCGTGAGAAATTAGCTCCGTCCATCCATTTTACCACATCATTTAAGGGGTTGAGACCAAAATTGAAGCATATCTAGATATCAGGTCGGCCCTAGATTGATGATTTATGGGCTGATCTATCCGTTGAGCCACTTCCACAAAGATCTAATGGCTGAAATTTGACGTGTACGGTTAATTTAAGGTCCTCAGGCCAGATATAAAATTTCGAGCCGAACGGATGGTGGGAACCCAATGATCTTACATTCTGGACGATTTTTAGGTCTCTTCATCATTGATCACATGATTTTCTTAGATCTTTGGTGTATAAATTCTTCGATCTTGGTCCCTTGGGGTTCGTACCTTACATTGGTGACTTCTGAGTATTAATTTCATACTTTTAGTACCCTTCTTCAGTCAAGGCTCCTAATTTCACCTTACACTACAAACACGATTAAAATAGGCCGTTAAACAGTATCATGTTCATAAATTCAGGTAATAACTGGGGTTTAATATGCAATATTTAACCCTCAACATTGTGCAGGAAGTTCAGTAGTACTAAAAGTGTTATGACCTTTTCAACTTATATTGGACCGGTGTACAATAGATATTTATGGCAACCAAGTAGTTTTTTGTCTCACTGGGCGTTCAAAAAATTATTGGTTTTTTTTTTTTTTTTTTTTGCATGATTGGTGTACAATAAATATTTATGACAACCTAGTGGTTTGAAGTCCCACCAGGCATGCCAATTTTTTTCGCTCTCAGCTTGTTTTTGGTCACGTGTGGTGTTTTCGGGGGTGTCAAAACCGATTGTGCAATTCAATTCAAACTAAATAACTTTGACCCTGAGCGCTAAGATGAGTAAATATATCAAATGCGATCGTATATGACCTATACCTGAAAAGATTGGTCACCTATTTAGCCACTCACACAAGATTGTTACAAGATGATTAGGCAATTATCGGAGGGTGGGGTTCTTTCTTTGAAGATGAGTTGGACATTGTCTTTCGTACGAAAGGACTTTCATATACCAGGTAATCAGAAACAATCACACAAAAAAGAAAAAATTACACTCGACCATAGGATGAGATTGTAAGGAGCCTTTCTGAATAAAGAATTGTCTGTATTAGAACGAAAATAATCTAACACGAGATTGTAAACTTGAATTACAACTAAAGATTATTGCTACTTTTAAGATAGATCTAAAATTATGATAAGAAAAATAAATAAATTGATTTGTTTGGTTGGTATGAGATAATTTGTTTTGTTGATTTCCCCTTCTATTTATAAGCTTATATGCTACGCTATGTAGATACTATACATCTATTTTTATTCTTTATTATAAATATTATAGTAGTTGAACTATTTTTATTTTTTCATATCCTTCAATTTCTATATATTCTTTTAACTCTTCTTATACTCCCCGACTAATTTCTCTCTTGAACTTTTCACCCTTTCACTATCATCAAATGACGTGTACTATTTTGTAAAAAGTAATCCAAATATCTTGTAAGATTATGCTATATTTTTTATGTGTAAGAAATGATTGGTTATTACATGGATGGCCATAATAAGGTACAACACCATTTGTTTAGTTGCATGTAATAATAAATTACTCTTGAATGTTTAGGTCTACCTGATTTGTGTAATTTTCTCACAGTAAAGGAAGGAGAGTAAAAGGAACTTAATGTACGGTCCAGATCGATGATTTGGATTCATGAAGTACAAATACAAAGAGGTGCATGGAAAATGTTTTCATACACTTAGTTCATAAGATCATTCTCTATTTAGTGCTTTAAACACACAAACTCCAACCACATGATGGGACCCACATGGTATTAGATGGATGAGATTCCATGTTTGGGTTTATAGGATTGTTTAAACCCATGGTTGTGCCACCGAGTACCTCGGTATCCTGGCCCACTAACTGAAAAATGAGGCCCACTTGGACATTGTTCCGTTGTAGTAACCCTCAGTATTTAGTTTATGGCCCACCTATGAATGGAGTGCAAATGGATGCATGACCATATCATCCACACCATCCATCCAAATGAGCCTTAGTAGATGGAACGTCTGGATGATAAGTTGAGTCCACGTTGACATTATCCATGACTATGTTAAGCGATAATGTAGGCGTGGCCCACGTGATGAGTGGAGTAGACTGACTTTTGGATAGTGATATATTCTCATGAGCCTACATGATGAATGGTATGGATCTCGTATACGCCATGGTTGGCACGTGTGTCATCACTCCTATTCATCTTCAAGCGAGTCCTTGTCATATCCTTTGTATGATATAATATCAGAATAGTGTATGTTTGCCGCCACCAATTAATAAATGGTTGGCATCACGTGCGTTAATCTACATCATCCAAATTGTGGGCCTCTTCGAATGGAACACATTCCATTAATCAACTTCTCCAGATTATCCTAATTAATCCACGATGGTCAGATAGGCATTCGTAAAGAAAAAGATCAGACGATTATTATCAACTTGTATTTGATCATATGCAACGTATAAGGTGGGTGATTCACCCTTGCGTATTAATGGTGCCGAACTCACACAAAGTTATCCTAACTATGAGTTCTACAAGAAATGCTGGTGTGGCCCACATGCTACCTGACTTTTGAAATGTCATATCTTGCTCATACGAGACTTCCTGATAAGCAGCTTAGAGCTGTTACACATGTTTCACGTCTCCACACGCGTGCGTACATAGGTAACTACTCGTAGGCTGTTTGAGAATTTGGAAATTCTCTCTCATAGAGTACAAGTAGCTTGGGTATTTGGATCGAAAACGGATTGGGTACTCCCCTGCCACTAGCCAATGGCTGGTGGTCGGTGCTTTGTGGGCCCCACCATGATGTATGTGTCTCATCCATTGTGTCCATATATTTTTCTAGATGATTTTATTGTATGAGACCAAAAATGAGATATATCCTAATCTTAAGTGGACCACATTACAGGAAACAATGTTGAATGAACGTAGACCATTAAAAACTTTTTGGGGGCCATAAAAGTTTTGGATCAAGCTGATCTTTGTTTTTTCCCTTCATCTGTGTCTGTATGACCTAATCAACATATTGAATGTCAAATAAACAGTACAATAGGCCTTAGGAGGATTTTAACGGTGGATATACAATCACTAATGTTTTCCCGTGGTGTGGTCCACCTGAGATTTATATCCCTCTCATTTATAGGATCAAGTTCTAAAATTATATGTAAAAATGGATGAAACACATACATCATGGTGGGGCCCAAAGAGCACCGACCACCAGCCACTAGGCTGGTGGCAAGGGGAGTAAGATCTCTCTCTCTCTCTCTCTCTCTCTCTCTCTCTCTCTCATTGTGTGGTCGTTGGAGGAGGACACGGTGGAGGTCCATCTGTATGGATCCGGTAAATTAAGAGGCAAAAATACACTGCCGTGTGCGCGAACAAAAGTTGCATGCTCTCTCTCTCTCTCTCTCTCTATCTCTCTCATTGTTTGACCAGTTAGATTGAGATATTCCCCATCCTCATTGTGCCCCACAATCTAGATGGCTTGATGCAGGTATATGAGTGCTACATATTAGTTGACTGTGATATAATCATCTAAACTTATGCTTGAAATTTGGACCACTCACTACTTTGCTTCTAACCATTCATTTGATGGCCGATAGTTTAGATGGTTAGAATTGCGTGACCGGTGAGATTGAGATATTTTCTGTCTGCATTGTACCCTACAATTTGTATGGACCCTGATAACAATGTATGAAGTACTATATGTGAGTTGAATTGAAAAGATATGAAAATCTTGTCCTTCGAATTTGGACCAATCATTGCTTCTAACAACCCATTTTATAGCCATGATATTGAATGGTTAGGTTTCTTGACGAGCGAGATTGACATAGAGATATTCTTGATTCCCATTGTGGCCCATGATTTGGATGGCATGGATACATGTATATGAGTACTTCGTGTGAGTTAAATTGAAAAGATATAACCATCAGATGTTGTCTTGGAATTTAGACTACTCACTATTTTACTTTTGACCATTCACTTGATCATAGCCTTCAGTTGGATTGTTTGGCTGACTTGATCAATAAGATTAAGATATTCTCCAATATTCTCATTGTGGATCAAAAATTGCATGCTCAAAAATTTCGAAAGATCTGCATATTGTACTAATTTCTAAACAAACTTAGCCTTGGATTAGACTACGATTGGAAGGAATAGAAACATCATTTAGGTAATTAGGTATGCAACCATAACCTGTTCGATCTCAAAAGAATGGAGAAGTATATCCAACCTAGTCCGATAATAAATTGGTATTGGGTGTCAAATCCCACTCCCGTCAAGGACTGGATGATCTACATCAGATCACCACAATAAATCAAGAGAGTCCTATAAGGAAGCATTTACGTGTAAGAGTGAAAATCTGAGATGCAGCCACTAGAGATCGTGTGTTCGAAAAGCTCGCACGAGGAATCCTAAAGGATCCAGAAGCCTAACGATGGGCTTTCACCGCTTTGAGAAAGATATAAAAGGAGCACTTGAAGAAGAGCTCAAGACCCCACACCTACATGTCTACAAATTTATATTAATATCTATATTACATTTCCTAGCCTAGTTCATTACTACCAAATGAATTCCGCTACAATATATTTATCTTATAGGATTATATTAAATATCTGCAACCTTAATTAAGTTGCCAGATTCCTATGTCCATTTAAGTTTCTAATCATTTATTCATATCTCGATCACATCTTATTGACCATTTGCCTCGATTATCTGTCCTAGTAGGTGTATCAGGTATTTATTTTATTTCTCGCTTCAATTAGATTGTAAAGCACAATGGTTGTAAGATGGCCAATACATTAATAAAGATCGATCAAGTTTATGCTAGTTTTTATTTTATTATGTGCAAATCTTCTATCTTGATTGAGGAATACTACCTTAAAGCACTAGTGACATAGAAAATTCTTAAACTAGCCGATCTCATAATCACTGTATAAGGTGAAAAGAACTCATTCGTGGGATCTAACCCCTTCCATTACTTAAATTGCATGATTAAAATGCATATCAAATCAACAAGTCAGTGATTTAGAGGACTGTAGGTTTTGATCCGGTATCTAATCCGTCCATCTCGATGCAGGTGTGCTAGCCAATTCAATCAAAATTCTTGAGTCGAGCAGACTCTAGCACAATTATGCAATCGTACACACGTACTTCCTATCCAAACCCTCGGTTATACAAGTGGCCTTGGTTGGCTAAATTGAGAGCAACAAGCCGTACATATGAATTGAAGATATAATTATCTGATTTTGTCCTTAAAATTTGGAAAACTTGTTATTTTGCTTCTTACCACTTATTTGATAGTCATTAATTGAAGGGTTAGGATTGCTTGACTAGTGAGTTAAGATATTCCCATCCCCATCATGCCCCACAATTTGAATGCCAATGTACCCATATATGAGCATAGTTATAAAACTAAGTAACTTAATCCAAACTCAGCCGAGTCAACTCGAATCAGTGAGATTTCAAACCAAGTCACTATTAAACTCAGCTGTAAACCTAACCAGAGTAACTCATCGAGTGAACTTGCTAACTTGGTTGACTTGACTTGTCTTGACTCAACATGACTCTGAGCGAATCACTTAGAAGCATCATCTCTGACTGAGAAGCCAGGCATCATGGGATTGGTTTCCTCTCCATTTTTTTTTTTTTTTTTTTTTCATTTGATCTGTTCTTAACTATTTAAAATATTTATAAGTAATATTAATTTAATTATTAAATATCAAGTCAAGTAGACTTATCCGAGTTTTCGAGTCAACCCAACTGACATCTTGCCTAGTTTTGGAGTTTTCAAACTGTGTATGAGTGCTACTTGTTAGTTAAACTAATATCCACCGTACATTGTTCTTGGAATTTAGAACACTCATTAATTATTTTTCTTCTAACCATTCATTCCACATCTATCAATTCAATGGCTAGGATTGCTTGTCCGGTGAGATTAAGATATTCCTCATTTTCATTATGCCCCACAATCAATTTTATGTCTACATGTGAGTTAGACTGAGAAGATATAATCATCTGATCATGTCATTGGAATTTGGATTTCAAACCATCCATTCGATAGCCATTAATTGGAGGATTAGGATTGCTTAACCAGTAATATTGAAATATTCCCATCCTCATTGTGGCCCACAATTTGGATCTGACATGAGTACTACGCGTGAGTTATCTTTTCCTTGGAATTCGAAGCACTAGCTGCTTCTCTACTAACCATTCATTTGATAGCCATCAATTGTATGGCTAGGATTACTTGATAAGTGAAATTGAGGTATTCCCAATCCCCATGGTGCCTCATAATTTGGATGGCCTGGATAGCCCCACATGAGTGCTATTTGTGAGTTAAACTAAGTATATATATATATATATATATATATATATATATATATATATATATATATATATATATATATATATATATATATATATATAAAACCATTTGAGATA
Organism: Magnolia changhungtana; assembly: GCA_030180095.1. Taxonomy (NCBI): domain Eukaryota; kingdom Viridiplantae; phylum Streptophyta; class Magnoliopsida; order Magnoliales; family Magnoliaceae; genus Magnolia; species Magnolia changhungtana. The sequence goes on along the minus strand of JASAUF010000430.1, from coordinate 180,422 downwards.
GTCCTAGGAAGTTGGACCATTCATTACTTCACTTCTAACTATTCATTCCATGGACATCAGTTAGATGGTTAGCATTGTTTGATCGTTGAGATTGAGATATGCTCCATCCCCATTGTGTCCCACAAAATGGATGGTCTAGATAGCCATGTATTAGTGCTAAATATGAGGTGGATAGGTCATGATGGTGACCTATCACAGGTGTGTAGGACCCTCTCTGTGTCTTTTGTATCAGAGGCCCAGGTCAGGAGCCAGGGACCTTTGTTTTGGCGCCAAGATGTGAAATGAATGCGCAGGGCTCCGTTTGCAAGGTGGGCCCCTAACCGTGCCAGACCCCCGTCACATGCTCACTTCCCATACACCCCTAACCATTCCAGCATGTACACTTCTCACCCTCTCTTAAATGGTGGTGACTCATCCACCACACATGTAGCTTATATATATGTCGATCCAAGCCGTTCAAATCACCAGCGATCATGAGTGGGCCTCGAATGAGAATTTGAAAGTAAAGTTGTAAGTGGTGCTAATTCGACCATTAGTATCTAATGGTTGTGCTTATTCAAATTGGATTAGTGAGTCCGTATCATGCTCCATTCAAGATGGGGCCCACAAATTGAGTGGTTTGGATTGATGGGAGTGGACCAGTCACCATCATCTAAGAAACGGTTGAAATGTTCACATCCCCCTAATATTTTATTTTTCCGAGATTGGATGCCTTTTTCCTAAGTCTTTGTCTCCAAATAAAAATTTCTTGACAACCAATCTGCGTTTTTTCAATGTGATGTACATTCTCTTTAGAAATTTCGGATACTACAGTCAGTACCATAACTCACCTTCTACACGCCTCTCATCCGGCCGTAGTGTCGCATGTGTAGTACATCTGAACCATGTAAAAGGTTGCCATCATCATTACTATCACCTGACGTATAATCAAGCCGTTCGGATTAAGTTGGCTTAGATTTCGTGCCATCCATTGTATATCTTTTCTGTGGCCCACATGATGATTGGATTATCCTAATTTTCACATCAGGTGATCTTCATGGTGGGATTGCTATTTCTCACGGTTCAGATGTTTTATTCGTAAGATACCATGGGAGGAAAACTGTGCAGCACGGTGAACTTATGTTACCAACGGCAGTATCTAATTGTCTCTCTTTTAATACTACAGAGCTTAAGGTGGCTTTGGCCATAGTCTTTGTTTAGGTGCGTTTTAAGTCTTTGTTTAGGTATGTTTTAAGCAAACCATTTAAGCATGTTAATGCTACCCCACGCGTCACATGTGAGTACGGTTAATGCGGAGGCATTTTTACACTGGGTTCGAGTGGGGTGGCCAGTGGAATGTAACGGCACATTCGGGGTGGGTGGCTTGCATAACTCATGAATTTAGGGCTCGTGTGAGGCGGGTGACTCGTGTGAGGCGGAGCCCATGATTTTAAAGCTTGGGCTATGAGATAAAGGGATTATTTCACTATGCTCTAACAGTTTGAGCTTTTAGAACAAGAAATTAATTGTCTTGCATCAACGGTGCATGCATGTGCAATCATGTGTGCTGATTTGCATCCACAAGTATCATGTTTACAAATTAATGACCTGCTGTTGCTTGTGTGCAAGCACACATGTGGATTTTTGAATATTTCATTACAAATCATGTCATATTTTATATTAATAATATTGAAGCTTCACATAATACATGTTCATGCCATCTACATTAGTACTAAAGAACTACATGATGTAGTAATCAACCCATCGCTATGTTGGTTAGTGCAATTTGCTTGCATCACATGTGTATGCACATGAATCATCAATAGTTTGATTTGAACTGACTTTCTTTTACTTATCTTAATGTATGATATTTAATGGTTTGATTTGAACCGACTTTCTTTCACGTATTTTAATTTATATAATTTATATTGACATTTTTTTTTTTCTCTTTCACACATAAATTGATCATCGAAGTGTTTAATTAAAGAGACTGCATTCACGACCTATCCCACTGCATTTATTTTCTTGAGAAAGGTGGTGACAAATAGTGACGATCAACCTCCCTCTATCTCTACATAGCATGCATCTGTCTGCAACACCCACCTCTATCTCTCCACTTCTATCATTTTTAACCTCTTCATAGACAACTGGTGAGAATGAGTTGCCTCCCCCCCCCCCTCTCTCTCTCTCTCTCTCTGTACAACATACACCTGTCCAGAGCACCCACCTTTCTCTTAGCCTCTATCCTTTTTTATCTGATCCCCTTAGAATCTCTCCCTTATCTCTATACCCTCGCACTGCCATATTCCTAATTATGTAATATATAAAAGATGATATTAACTAGTGCTTTGTTCTCCAAGAGAAAATTACGAAATTTACTATATGGACCCTTAAAGTGGAGAAGTGTAAAGAACCATGCATTCACCATGATACACGTGAAGGCCTCACATGAATGTACGATTTTTTAAAAACATGTCATTTACTACAATATAAAGAATATTAGAAATTTCACGAAAATAGAGAGTTTGGTGGGCCACTCAAGTGCTCCAACACCTAAACTTTATCCACATACGTCAACATACAGCCAACCATGATGGGTCGCATTCGAACACCATACCATTCCTCTGAAAACCCTAAAATCCATAACTATATGCCCCTTGCAGAGAGGAGGCTGATGGAAAAAGGTAGACACGTATTAATATCTACCCTTGTCAAATGGCAGGTGCCAGCTTGGAGCCATGTCCTTGAGTTGAAAAGAAGGGTCCAAAAATAAAAGGTTAGGAGGACCTTTGGATTCTCTGGAGTTTGGTTGATTGAAAAGAAAAATGTAAGACCTTTTATGTCCATGCATGGGAGATTTTGGTACGTATGAGTTGTTGGGTAACTAAAATTTACTGTTTGGGGAATTGGGATTCTTTTGATTGAAGGTTTATGTGGGGCTAACATTGGGTCGGGTTCAACTTGAGTGCTGGTCCACTTGTACCCTGATCTGTCTAAGGGGTCCCATCAAGCACGGATGCTAGTCAGCTTGTACCCGGATCTGCCTGATGGGATCCTATTGGGAACAGATTCTGAGTCCTTGGATTGGGTGGTGAGGAGCTTACCTTCCACCTTGGTGGTGAAGGACATGGGTTGGGTACCCCTGCCTGGTTGCACAAGATGGAGGGAAGGACATGGATTGAGTACTACCTCAGTCTGCTTCCACAATACAAGGTAATGTGGTAAGATTTGATTGGTCTGCAGGTCTCATTGAAATAAGACTGAACAACTTTCCAACATTCTTTACATTGGCTCATCGCTCGTAGAGGCTTGCAAGTCAATCAAATCCCACCACGTTATGTTATCTCATGCCGTGTCCGATGCCGACTAGTACTTAATTCGAGTCAAATCTTGGAAAGCCCTTACAACCCCACCAATCAAATCTGGCCACGTCATTTGGGAGGTGAACTATTCACGCAGGCAGATTGCATCTGGGCAGGGGCTCTATGGGTCCCACAGAGATGTAAGTGTTTTATTCACGCTGTTCATCACTTTTACCATACCATTTTAAGTTATGATCCTAAAAATGAGTCAGGTCCACAGCTCCAGTGGACCACACCAAAGGAAGCTGCAGTGATAATGACACCCACTGTTGAAACCTTTCTAAGGGCTACTGTGATGTTTTTTTACCATCCAACTTATTAATAAGTTCATGTTGACGTGGGTGAAGTGAAAACACAAATATAAGCTCGATCCAAAACCCAACGCGCTTGCCGCTTGCTGCTCGTTTTGGTAGAGGGGGTATATGACCGAGTGAAACTCTTTGGATTCTTTACCAGTGAAGCCCCTAGCACAGAAAAAATGGTTGAAGGGTCTACTATTTGAAAGAGAGTAAAATTCCTTTCTAAAGAGGCGATACGTACTAAGAGCGGTTATTCCGAAAACAGCTTAAAGTCAGCAATACTTCCAAATGCCACTTCTTCCCGTCGCATCCGTCTTCAGGACGATATAGTAACAGGTTTTCACTTCTCAGTGAGTGAAGAGAACGTTCAATCCCCACTTTGTGGTCCATTAGAGCTGTGGACCTGCCTCATTTTTGGGTTCGTTTCTTAAATTGATACTGATACGAGAAAATAGATGAACGGCGTGATAAAACACTTACATCACGGTGGGCCCCACAGAGCCCTGCCCGGACGGATTACCGTCGGGGCTGGGGTAGGACGCAATCCGCGTCCGCTATTCGCCGCCCACTCCACCTTCCCTGTCATTCTAAACACGTAGCACGTGATATGGATAGTTATAAAACCGTCCATTTTTGTGCATTCAATAGTGAATTTACTAGATTTCTGGGTAGCTACATAGTGGCATAGAAATGAACATGAAAAGACATGAAACAAGAACGGCTACTATTGAGGGAAGGCCCATTTACTAGATTTTTGAAATAGTAAATCAAAACGAGATTTGGCTAAGGGTCAATCAACGGCATGCGCAGAGGATGTCTGATTTGGATCATCATATATGTGCCACATGTGCGGTGCACAAAAGGGAGTAGAATGATTTCGTCCACAGGTCTTTCTCAGTCGGGCGCGTGCTTTTTGTTTTTGTGTGGAGCTGTATAGGGTTTATATGATAGAGGGCGTCCTGACTTTTTGTGGGCCCATCTGAATGCTGGTACATCTCCTTTCTATGTATGAATGAGATTTCCTTTCAAAAAAAAAAAAACTTACACAGTTTCTAATTCAGATGAGTGGCCATCGGATGAGAGAGGTCCAACATAGATTTAACATGACTTGAAAATATCCGTGATTGAATAATCACAACCATACAATTGGGGGTGGGCAAAATGGACTGTAAAAGTAATAATCGGGTAGAGTAAAAATGAGGTAGTCATTGGATCCAGACCCCATCGAGTAGAGCTTTCTCAGGTACCCCGATCTAGGTATCGGTTGACAATCCTGATATTTTGATAAATGGAGCTATGACTCGATGCGAATTCTTCATATTATTATGGCAAGAATTATTAGTTAAGGCTAAGTGGTCCACCTCTGATGATGAACAACCATTTGATAGGAGAAGTCCAACACAGATTGAACATGATGTGGAAGTATTCATGATTGGATAATCACAACCATTCAGTTAAAGAGTTGCCAAAATTGATAATAAAAAGTAAATAAAATGTGTCTTCTCATAAATTTCCAAAGGTCTTATTTGAATGGTTGTGAATTGTGATGAACCACGGAGATGATATTTGGGAACACGTCCTGCTCGTCTCTAGCCACGAAGGGGCAGTTCTGTGAGACCACCATGATGTAACTGTTTATCCATGCCGTCCATCCCTTCTCTAGGATCATTTTAAGGCATCTGCACAAAAATCAGGCAAATCCAATGCTCAAGTGGACCACACCAAATACTATGCTTGGGTTGCATTAAATGAACAAAACATTAAATGCAAGTTGCATTAAATTCAAGAGTCATCTTTGATGTGGTCCACTTGAGCATTGATTTTTTTTTTTTTCACATACCTTAAAATAATCTTAGAGAAGGGATGGATGGTGTGGATAAACAGATACATCACAGTGGACCCATAGACTGCCCGTTTGTGACTAAAGGTGGGCGGGGGAGGACCCGATCTGCAATACCCCGGTTTTCAAAATCCGAGAATACTACTCGCTTTCCAAAAACCCGAGCGATAGCCTTTAAAATTTCAATCTAAATTTAAATATTTCTATCATTAATCAGAGTTAGTAGCAAATATTGGCGGAGTAAGTCATGCATTGTATATAAACATTCCAATCACCACAAGAATCCAAAATGTAGCACCCATACAAGACTTATACAACCCAAATACCAAAAGTTCACTAAACAAAAACAAAAATCGATCAACTATCGATGGAGCTCAATTTGGGTCGCAACGACCCCATCTAGCTTCTCAACGACCTGATATGCTCAAGTAACCAAGTGAACAACATTGGATCGCCCTACACGTGCATCAACTGATATGTTTTGATAGTGTCAATAGCTGTCGCAGTGAGGAATCTCCTTAAAGATTACACACTTATTATTTATAATTCAGTATAAGTTACAACACATGAGAAGAGATTAAACAACGCAATTCAAAATCATGATCATATGCTCAGAAATAAAGCCAAACAGGATAATTTCACAATTAGGAAAATGTAATAGCAATTGTAATGCAAGTAAATATGTTCAGATAGTCAAATAATCAACGTACGACCTTATATTGCACCTGAAAATCACGTTGTACGTGAGCTCCACATAATGACTAGAAAATCAACAAATAGACTTCCGCTTCACCTAGAAATCATATAAAATTCTACACAGTAACTAGAAAATCAATAAATGAACTTCTGTTTCGCTCGGAAATCATATGAATTCCGCATGGTGATTAGAAGATTAACATGTGAACTTTAGCTTCACCTAGAAATTATAATACACGTGAACTTCCTAATGTAAATAGAAAATCAATATTCAAACCTCTGCTTCACCCAGAAATCATATCTACGTGAACTCCGCAAGGTGACCAGAAAATCGATAAACGAACTTTAGCTTCACCCAGAAATCACAATATGACCGAACTCCGCAAGATAAAGAGAGAATTAGTATATGAACTCTGGGGTCATTTGAAAATCGTATGAACTTCAAATATGGCTATAAAATCAACAAATGAATTTCAGTTCTACTTGAAAATTATATTGGACTTGGCATAATGACTCGAAAATCAACGAGTTTATATGAATATAACATCAAAGCCACAAAGGGCGTCAATATTCCATCAAAGCCATGAAGGCTAAATGCGTGATCTAAGCCATGTAGGGAAAACATGCGATCCAAACCATGTAAGGCTGATATGCGATCTAAGCCATGTAGGGCTAATGTGCGATCAAATTCGTGTAAGGCACAAATGGAATGCAGGATGGTAAGTCCCAAACAAGTTCCATTCAATCCATCAAATAATCGCAAGTAACAAACATCTAATTAATTAGCATATTGAATAACTAGAGATAGCATATGATCATCAAATCATTTATGCTTGCTGCCAACGAGATGGATAGTTTGGATCATCCAAATGGGTGGTTACGGTGGGCCACGACACCCCCAAACGGACATTGCCTGTTCGTCCGAGCATGGGCGGAAGAAAGCCCCCTCTCTCTTTCCATTTTCATCAGGCCAAACATGATTGACCAGGTTTATCGGTCCGGTGTGGCGCAGGTGCACACACTCCATTTATACATGCACTCTAAAGTGGGGCCCCACAATGTTGTTATGTGGAATCTAGCTCGTTCATCAGATCTCATGGGTCTATAGCTATGACCCCCGACCAAAGATCAGGCAGATCCAAAGCTCAGGTGGGCCATACCTAGTGATCTCACGTTTAACTATTGATTCCCACTAATTTGATAGTTAGATTTCTTTTAGATTTGATCATTGTAAGTGCTAAGTTATAAATCTAGCACCCTGTATTGTCAAATTTTGTTGTGCCAAACCACTTTGGAGTGATTGGCTTGTTTTGATAGGTGGAAAGTTCACCTTCATTCGAAGATGAGTTTCAAGTCATATACATCAACATCAAATGCTACGACTACTTCAAGTAAGTGTGCATGTTTAACTTCGAAATCAAGTTCAAGTTCACTAAGTCCAAGTGTTCAAGTCCAAGTACTCAAGTTTAAGTACATTTCAAGCTCAAACTTAAGTTAAAGTTCAAGCTCAAGCTCAAGTTCAAGTTCAAATATACTAGCTCAAGCTTAAGTCTCAAGAACACAAGTTCAAGACACAAGTTCAAGATGTAAGCTCAAGTATACGAGGTCAAGCTTCATGCACTTCAAAGTAACCTATCTACCGAAGCGACCAATGTTACAAGTTCAATACTCACATTTAAGGTATACATGACCCTATAAAGACCTTAGGTTTAGGTCATTAATATTACATATTTAAGTTGGGTCATAATACGTAATTTAGGCCCTGGTCATTGTTCGACTAGTCCAGGCACTAGCTTGACCAGTCCAGGATTTTTCTCGACCAGTTCAGAGTTTTATTAAAAAAATTGGATAAGGTTGTTAGGTCTTCGACCAGTCGAGTACTCTGCTCGACCGGTCGTGGAGATTGGCTCGACCAGTCGAGTAGGACTCAACTCGAACTCCAGCAATGCGATTTTTTTTCACTCGACCAGTCGAACTGGCCACTGGACCAGTTGAGGGTCTGTTTTATCTGATCGTGCCAGAAAATTTGAAAATTGGTTTTGCCAGGTCCAGTCGAGCCAAACCTTAGTCCAATCGAGGAAACCAAATTGCAGCTTATAAATAGAGGACATTTCTCAGATTTTATTCATTCATTCCAAGCCAATTAATTCAAGCCACCACTCTGAGAGATTAGTCCCCACTATTGTGAAGCTATTGTGAGGTATTTAAATTTTATTTATATAGCTTTTTGGTTTCTTAATTTCTTGATCTCTTGAGTCCTTTCTTTGATATAAAAGAGGATTTTTCTTTAACCTTTTTTGAGATCCAAGAAATTGAGTCCAAGTAGCCAAAGGTTGGATTTAATTTAAAATTCATTTAGACTTAGAACCTCTTCATTTGTGAGATTGAACATTGAACATCTTCATCTACAAAGAAGCAGTTCTACCGGCTACATCGAAGAACATTCTTTAGATAAGTATTGTTTCAATTTTCTGTATTTGGTTTGTGAGATTCAGCCAGAAAAATCTCTATTTGTGGTTTTGACTCAGATCAGCCAGGAAAATCTCAGCGTGGGTTTTTTTTTTTTTTTTTTAATTGTGTAAGCCCATTGAAAAACACATCTGTAAAGGTTTTAAGGTAAACCTTGGAAAACCTTCTTTCTTAGTGAAACAATATCTCGTGGGTGTGAATATTGGGAGTGGAGTAGTTGTGTGGCTGTTTGCGAACAGTTGGTGTACACACACGAACCACTATAATTCTTGGAGTTGTGGTGGATGTTATTTTTGTTATTTGTGTTTGAATGCTTATATTTCTTTTATGTGCTTGTGGTGAATGTTGTAATAGCTAGATTTGTTTCTTTTACCTTTGTATCAGTTCGAGTTTTTGATACTTACTGAAATTATAGAAATCAGGTTGTCCTACCATAAACCTTGGTTTTTAGTATAAGATTGTCTTTAGAACAACGTTTGTATCAACCTTTCAAGATTAGAGCATTTGAGGTTGCTATTTATTTATGTTATCTGCATTTATTTTTTATTTGGCATAGTCATATTCACCCCCCCCCCCCCCCCCCCCCCTCAGGACTGAGAGCTCGCCCTTTTCAAGTGGTATCAAAGCCTAATAGGTCATTCCATTGGATTTATTTCCTGAGCTAATCGATCTCGAGCTTTTGATATGTTAAATTTTGATAGCCTTTTTATCACTAAGCCACCATCATTTGATGGCTCTAATTATGCTTATTGGAAAGTCCGGATCAGGATCTTTTTAAGGTCCATTGATGAAAGTGTGTGGCAAGCCCCAGTGACTAGATGGAACCCACCTATGTCTGAAGTTCTAGGCACTGATGGAACCAAGTCCCTTAAAGAAAGATCATATTATATGTGGACTACTCTTCAGAAAAATGAGAGCAATATGAATGCCAAAGCTTTAAATGCAATCACTTGTGCACTATCACTAGATGAGTTCAAAAGAATTATATCTTGTGATACTGCAAAACAAACCTGGAATATCCTAGAAATGACACATGAGGGTATGACTATTGTCAAAAAGTCGAAACTTCAGATCCTCACCACTAGGTTTGAGAAAATACGCATAGAAGAAAATGAATCATTCATGGACTTCTATACAAAACTGAATGACATAGTCAACTCAATGTGGGGTCTTAGAGATAGCATCCCAGAAAATAAAGTTTGTACAAAAATACTACGATCACTTCCTAAGAGATTCAATTCCAAGGTGACTGTCATTCAGGAACTTAGAGACACTGATAATATGAGGGTGGAGGAACTTGTTGGTTCACTTCAAACCTACGAGTTGAATTTCAAAGCTCCAAAAGGTAAGTCTATAGCCCTTAAATCATCCAAATGTATTTATCAAGATAGTAATTCTGATTGTGAAAACTCAGAGGATGATATGACCTTATTAGTTAAAAAGTTTTATAAGATTTTTAGAAGTAAAAAGAGAATTGATTTTCAAAAATCCTCTGAGAAGAAAAAGGGTAAAACTAAAAATTGGAAATCATTAAAAAACAGTCAGTGCTTCAACTGCCATGAATATGGTCATCTAGCAAATAAATGTCTAAAAAGGGACAAATCAAAGAGAAAAGGCATGTTGGCCACATGCGATGTATCATCCTCTTCTGAAGCTTCTTCTAAGTTGGATGATTCAGAATCCGAATCTACAAGTGAGGTCAAGGCCTTAATGACTCTAAACAGAGTCACTTTCACAGATAATTGTGATACATCTGAATATGAAAATCTGAGGAGTGACCCTGAAAATGAAGACGATCTTCAGGATGCTTACAATGCCCTATACAGGGAGAGTTGTAAGATTGTTGTCAAGCTTAAACTTCAAAAAGAAAATTTTTTTAAATTAAAAGAGGATTTTGAAAACTTATTTTTAGAAAAGTCTCGTATTTCTGATTGTTTTGAAAAAGCTAAATGTGACTTGAATTTAAAAACATCTAAACTCAAAAAACTAAGATCAAAAAATGAGAAACTAAAACTTGAAGTTTCTTCCCTCTTGAGTTCAAAAGATACATGGAGGTATGCCTAGGGAGACCTTAAACTTGAAAAATTACTAACCGCATCTAGAAAATGTGGAGATAGATCGGGTCTGGGCTATGATAAAAACATGCCTCTGAAAAATAATAATATAACTCCTAAGTTTGTTAAAGGAGAGTCCTCCAACTCAAAAGGAACAAGCTTGAATCAAAACAGCTTTTAAAATCCTAAAACTTTTCAAGCTCCCAAAGTTAATGCCAACTATATCAATCTTAGAAATCAAAATTATAACCCTTTAGCTGAGAAGATTGTGGACTTACTTAAGGAGCTTCTGAAATCTAACTTAAATGTGAGAGTTAATAACCATTATAAGTGAAGGAAAACCAATGGTGCTCCAAAATCCAAAATGATAATGAAATGGGTTCCTAAGGTTACATGTCTGGTTGCTCACACCACCATCAAGGCTTTGAGTCAATCAAAGTGGTACCTAGACAGTGGTTGCTCTAGACACATGACAGGTGACAGAGATTTGTTCATCAACTATAAAGAAATGACTGTGGGTCAGTCACATTTGGTGATGGAAGCAACTGCAAAATAATTGGCCAAGGTATGGTTCAACTTTTCAACCTTCCTCATTTTGAAAATATTTTATTTGTAGGTCTTAAGCACAATCTTTTTAGTATTTTTCAAATATGCGATAATAAGCATAGTGTTAACTTCACTAATCAAGGATGCGAGATCTCAAGTGAAAAAGGTTGTGTGATATTGAATGGTCGAAGAACATATGAAAATTGTTATATTGTAAGTGATTCTAGATCGTCTAAATTATCTTGTTACATGGTCCAAACCAATGAGACTGAGTTATGGCACAAACGCCTTGGACGTGTAAACTACCGGAATTTATATTGACTGAGCAAGGCCGATCTAATAAGAGGTCTACGCAAATTGAAGAAAATGGATAAAATTTGTGGCGAATGTCAAATCAGGAAACAATCAAGGAGTAGTCATAAGAAAGTAAACTCCTTCAGTACATATAAACCTCTTGAACTCCTCCACATGGATCTTATTGGACTAACTAGAACAGAGAGTCGAGGTGGAAAGAAATACTTTCTGGTAATTGTGGATGATTTTATCAGATTTACATGAATAGCTTTCATGAGAGAAGAGTCTTGAACTCTCGATAAAGTGTAAATGATACTTAAGCATATCCAAACTGAAAAAGAAACGAATATCTCTAAAATCCGAAGTGACCATGGATCGGAGTTTGAAAATAGCAATTTTGAGAAGTTCTGTAGTGATCATGAAATTTCGCATGAGTTTTCTACACCTAAGACACCTCAACAAAATGGGGTTGTTGAAAGGAAAAACCAAGTACTTCAAGAAATGACTAATGTTATGTTGAATAGCATGAAGTTACCTAAAAATCTATGGGCTGAAGCTATTAACATTGCATGCTATATAATAAACCAAGTTTATATAAGAAAATCAAAAGATAAAACAGCTTATAAACTATAGTTTAACAAGAAGCCCACGGTTAAATACTTTTTGGAAGTAAGTGTTATATTTTGCTTGACCGTGAAAATTTAGGGAAGTTCGACACTAAAAGTGATGAAGGGATCTTCCAAGGGTATGCTCTAAATAGTCGAGTGTATCGAGTTCTCAACAAAACAACTGATGTCATTCAGGAGTCCATAAATGTGGTTATTGATGATCACCTAAATACAACGACTACTAGTTCAGAAGATGATGAAGTTAATATAATTGACAAACCTGACTCTTCATCTAGTCAAATCAAAACTGAACTACGATCAATTAAAGACCGTCCTATTGATCAAATTCTTGGTAACCCTCTCACTAGTGTGCGTAGTAGAAAACAATTAGAAAACATATGTAATTATGTGTGTTTTACTTCCCAAATTGAGCCGGCCAATGTAAAAAAGGCACTTACTGATGAAAACTGGATAGTTGTCATGCAAGATGAATTAAATCAATTCATTCGAAATGATGTATGGTATTTGATTCCAAGACCATCTGATAAACATATCATAGGAACCAAGTGGATCTTTAAAAATAAATCTTATAAGTTAGGGAATATAATAAGAAACAAGGCAAAGCTGGTTATACAAGGGTATACACACGGATAGAAGGAATCGATTATGATGAAACCTTTGCCCTAGTAGCTCGGTTTGAATCCATCCGATTATTTATATTCATTGCATGTTTCAAAAAGTTTAAAATTTATCAAATGGACGTCAAGAGTGCATTCTTGAACGGTGATTTACATGAAGAGATTTATGTTGAACAACCTAAGGGTTTTGAAGACCCTAAACACTCTGATCATGTGTATCGCTTGAAAAATGCACTTTATGATTTAAAACAAGCTCTCAGGGCATGGTACGAGAAACTGACTAAGTTTTTACTAAGTCATGACTTTGCTATGAGGAGTGTTGATAAAACTCTGTTTGTTAAGAAAAATAATGAACACATACTTATAGTACAGATATAGGTTGATGATATTATCTATGGCTCTACATGTTCTAACTTGTCTACTGAGTTAGTAGAGTTGATGAAATCTAAGTTCGAAATGAGAATGGTGGGAGAACTGAATTACTTCCTAGGTCTACAAGTGAAACAACTTAAAGACGGTGTTTTCATTTCTCAAACCAAGTATGCTCTAAACTTGGTTAAGAAGTTTGGATTTGAGAGTGGTAAGAACTTTGATACTCCTATGAGTACAACTCTTAAACTTTCTAAAGATGCAACAGGTAAGAGTGTAGATCCTCGGTTGTATCGCAGTATGATTGGTTGTTTGTTATACTTAACTGCGAGTTGACCTGATATAGCATTCAGCGTAGGTATCTGTGCTAGATATCAATCAGATCCTAATGAATCTCACTTGATTGTTGTTGTTCACTCCCCAAGTGCAGGGTTGTGATGTAGTAATAACTCGGTAAGACCGAGGTCGAATCCCAAGGGACTGATACTTGTACGCTTTCTAAAAATAACCAGATCTAGGACTAGGCTAAGATGAAATCTAAACCAATTATGATTTGAGGAATAATGGTGAAATAATTGAACTAAAATTTAAGAAAATTCAGAGAAGGGGAAACTAGGGATTCAGAGGATCCACTCGTAGAGATCAGGGAGATCTTATGCCTGTATTACAAATCAGGAAAATTAACTGAACTGCCATTGATATAGGTTTCAAGAGATGAAAGGTGTATGAATTAGAATGGATTCCATCACCAGACCATGCCCAGGAGACAAAGCAAACAACAGAATTAAACTAATTACCAACCAATCAAAGTATGAAGGTTAGGAAGGGTACCGACATCCAACCATGCCCAGGAGACGATGGTGAACAACAGGGCTTCCTGACGTCATAAACATAAAGCGGAAAAGAATATGCTCAAAGCCATTGCAGACCCATTGTAATTTCAGTCACAACAGACCATTAAAGACTGAAAACATTCCCTTAATAAAAAACCCAAATCAACATCAAATTCAGTCTAAATAAAGGCACAAGCAAAGAGTTCTCCCATCACGCTACAAGCTTCACCTCTTAGCCCTAGCTAAGAGGTTTAGCCCGACATGAATGGGCCCAATCCCTTAAACAAACAAACAAATAAATAAATAAATAAATAAATAAAAATAAAACAAAAACTCTAACACTGCTCTCTCCCTGGTGCTCCACGTAGAAGCCCAAACCTCCATACTCCCACGGCTACTCCCTTCTCCCGTTCTCCCTCTCTTTTATAACTGTTGGAGGTCGGCCCGAAGCGTGGAGAAGCGATGAAGACTCCTTTTCGCAGTCATCTTGCAACAGAACGCAACCAATCTGCGTTTGGCAATGAAGATCCGGCTACAAGGGCTCCGAGTGCAAGATCTGATCCGTTCAGCCCTCATAGCTATGGTCGGTTGGCCCAGGGGGAGATTTTGAACTGTTAAGATCGCTGGGCCGATCTTGATCATTCGTTCAAAGACGACCCGCAGCATCCGGATGCGAACAGAGCTCGCATCTTGCTTTGCGCTGAAAGTGGGGCTCATTTTCGGAAATTGATGAGAAATCCAATCCGTCCATTAGATGCGGAACGAAAAACCATTTAGATGTGGTTGGTTTTAGATTCCTGATACTGCGGCCCACTGAATCCGTGCTTCAGCCGTTCAACCTGCGTTTGACCTGATAGGGACTCATTCTCTCTGTTTCATCTCATTCCGTCACCTAGGCTAGGGTTATGGCCGCCCTACGGAACGAATGGATGGTCCAGATCATCAAAACGATCAAAGATAGTGGACCACAAAGCCCCGAAAATCCCGAATTTCCCGGACACGCGTCCCTGCGTAAACAGGGAACGCTGTGAAGATCGGTGGGCCCCACGATGATGTTTTTGATGAAATCCGCCCCGTCCATTGAACTCTTGACGAAAAACCAGTAGGGAAGGGGTGGTTTTTATAAATTCTGACATGACCTACTTAATCAACTCAAGCAGCCGTTCATTCTGCGTTTGGACGGCTGGATTTCTCTGCTCGAGATATTTTGGAATTCTTCCACCTAGGCAGTGTAGATAGATTCCATAAGAATCTGATGGATGGTCTGGATCGATGATCTGGACGATAGGTGGGGCCCACAATCAAAACCCAATCCAAACGGAGAAAAACGCTGTTGCGTTTGATAGGTTTGAGAAGACGAGTCGATCAGCAAACGCTGACCGACTTCCGGATTGTGGGTGCACGCCTGGAGCACTAGTACACCGTGCACATACATTGCATACTTGGGTCCCATAGAGATTTTTGTGAGAAATCCAATCCGTCCCTCCCTTTCCAGATCCAATTTAAAGCGTTAACACTGAAATTTAAATATATCCAGATATCAGGCGGGCCCCAAATCAAGATTTAAGGGGCTGATTTGCTCGTTAGGCTACTTCCACAACGATCCAATGGATAATTTTTGACGTGTACGGTTAATTTATGGTCCTCAGGCCACGTATGAAGTTTCGAGCCGAACGGATGGTGGGAACCTCATGATCTCACATTCTGGACGTCATTCAGGTCATTTGAGCTTCAGTTTCTCAATTTTCTCGGATCTCTGGCATGTAACTTCCTTGATCTTGGTCCCCTAGAGTCCGTCCCTTGCTCTAGTGATATCAGAGCGTTAAATCCACACTCTGAGCATTCTTTTCAGTCACATGCTCGTAAATTCACCCTACAACACAAACATAAATTAAACAGGTCTTTAAACATTTTCATGGTTGTAAATCCAGACAATAACCAGGGTCTGATATGCAATATTTGATCCTCAACACAACTCCCAACCAGCATTTTGCTAGTCCCGAGCAAAATATGCGAAAATTAAGTTGAGAACTACGAGACAATCTCTAAAAACTCAAGTAGTTTTTGAAAATTAAACCAGATGCTAGAATTTTAGGATTCACAAATATTAGCCATTACTCTCTCCTAGACTCAAGCAGACAGCAAACCTCATAATCAAGTGCACAGTATTAATCCATCAATTAGAAAAATTCTAAACATTGAGTTCCATAGATGTATAGTATAATCTCGGCTTTCAACATTAATATTCAATTCATTTTTTTCAAGATAAAGTTGGTAACCACAAGAGCATTCAGGACACCCAAAACTTAAACCAAAGCGTTCCTCATAGATCTTTCTTTTTCTTCCTTTTTAGTTTTTTTCTTTTTTTTTTCTAAAAGGTAACGCCAAGAAGGGGAGTCCAATCCTCACCAATAGGGAGCAAACCTATGGTGAAGACCGTACACCTAAACCTTTTTCACATATTATCCATGGGGAATGAAATCTACACCTATAGGGAGCAAACCTATGGTGTAGATCTTTCGCCTAACTTTTTTCAATGGTATCTTTTCCTTTCAATTGATCATGACGGGCAATTGTTCAAGTTGGTTCCTTCTATGCTTATTGATTACCAAGTTAATCCTTCAATATGGAACTGAAACCTTAATGTGTAAGCGAGATGTGACATGTGAAATCATGACTCAATCAATGTTTACAACTTCTAATCATGGATTAACAATTTAAACTTAACTGTGAAATCTAACAGATAACTGAATCCAAGAGTAGTAAATCACCAACATCACGTATCTTGAAATTCTAGTGCTCTACATGACCGTCAAGATCACTTCGAATGTACAAGAAAGTCCAGAAAAAATTTAAAATTTTCACAATTTTTGCTCAAGACTAAGAAAAACACTGATTAGGTTACTTAATCTCCCACCCCCAACCTAAAATCTACATTGTCCTCAATGTAAAAGATATGAATATGCAATGCACTTGGAACAACGAAAAGTAAATATGAAGTGATGGAAAAATAGTAACTGGATGATGAATCGTGAGAGACATTTCAAGAGATCGCAGCATGAAATCCAATCATCACGAGAGAGAGCAACACAAAACTAATAAAATAAAAATCCTATCTATACCACTTTCGCAGGTGCTCTCGATTGCATTTAGCGTATGCAACAAGCCTTTAAACCCCTAGGTTGCCCCTAGTGGACGAGTTGTAGTCTCGTGAGAGTTTGCAGTAATGTTACCCACAAACATTGAACTAACTAACTAGGAAAATGAAATGGAAAGAAAAACTGGGTTGCCTCCCAGGAGCACTAAGTTTACCATCTATCCTAAAACAACATAAAGGAAACTACCCTAGTCCTAAGAAAGCAGGGAAAAGCTACTCGATCATGTACAAGGTTCCTCTTCCGCCGATATCGTGATAAATTTCTCGAGAGTTTCTTAACAGGGATCATCCAAAAGCCCT
Organism: Magnolia changhungtana; assembly: GCA_030180095.1. Taxonomy (NCBI): domain Eukaryota; kingdom Viridiplantae; phylum Streptophyta; class Magnoliopsida; order Magnoliales; family Magnoliaceae; genus Magnolia; species Magnolia changhungtana. The sequence continues at coordinate 162,978 of JASAUF010000430.1, read as the reverse complement.
TTTGCAATAGGCTTGGATGCCACGGAGCATGACATTCCGAGAAACTTATGTACCTCATCAAAAATTTGTCGTTGATTCATCCGAGGTATCCAGTATATACGATTCACCTGCGACAAAAGAAGTTTCGAAGTTAGTATCCCATGGTGAATCAGAGACTACAAGTAGATCAAATTGAGAAAAATTTTCAAGAAGTAGTGTAGTCTCAACACATTCCGAAGTATCAGACTTCGGTTCAATTTTTAGCTCCTCCTCCCTTAATGGTAAACATTCAGGATCTGTGGAAGGAGGGGCTTCAGAGTAAGGGTTCTCTCGGTCAGTGATGACTACCGAGATATTGTTTTGCAAGGCATTCACTATGTCTCTTATCATGGGATCATTTGAGTCTGTAAAGTGTGCCAAGCAATCATCCAAAGAGTTGGGACATTCAGCTGAGAGTGACTTATTTTTCACATTGAAGTGTGTGCTGATCTGCCTAAGGAACCCATCGTCTTTAAAATTAACCATAGGTACGCTCTCTTGCTTCACCTAGCACATACATAGAGGGTCAGTAGATGAAGTATTGAAGTGCGGACTCTGTTCATTGATACTACTCAGAAGAGGCCTGGATTTGTCAAACTTCGATAGTTCAGATGGTGACCTCAACTGCGTGGTTTCAAATTCCAGAGTCGTATCGAGTAGCTCGTTCATCTCCCGAATCATATCATCATTCGATTCAGAGGAGTGGTCCAAACATGTTTCACAAGACTTAGAAGTGTCGGTTGTAAGGGGCTCGTCCTCCACCTTTAAATCAGACATGTCAGGTGAGGGGAGTGGCTCATTATGACCGATCACTTCGTGTTTGTCTTGATCATTGACCTGGACCAATCTTGAAATTGATTCAAGGGGAATTTGGGTTGCACATTCATAATCATCTTCCCAATACGCATCATTGTCTACTTCTGTGCAGTGCACACTTGGGATGGGGTCGCTTTCCTCACATTCTAAATTCGGTTGAGGTTCGAATAAACTAACCTCAACCTCATCATTGAGATCCTGTGTATCATGTAAGGAAAGTGTGTCATCATCACTGTATTTGAAAGACACCCAAGTATCTCCACCATTCTTTTGAACAGTCATTGAGATCGACTCATCGGTGAATTGAACCGTATGCTCATTAATGGAATCCAACTCCTCATTCCAAACTCCAGATTTCGTCAAAAGTGAGTGAGGATCACTTTCCTCGCATTGTATTTCTGGATTGGATTGTAGTTGGGATGCGTGAGCTTCCTCTAACCTATCAAGGCGTGACTCAAGCTCTTTTAGTAATTTCCTCATGTCAGCAGAAGAGTCTGTGTTACTTTGAAATGAATTCTCTTGGATCGATTTTGGTTGAATCTTAAAGGTAGGGGATCCAAAAGAATAATCATGATAATAGGTTGTTGGTTCATCTTTCCAACATTGATGTTTCCACTGATTATAGTCATACGGATCATAGGTGGGAGAATCTGATGGTTGGTAATACTTATTATCACTCATAATATAATCACGCATTGTTTTCTTTTTCTCAGATGGGTGATAGTAATTCTTACTCCCATAGTTATGATAACTCCAACATTCACGTACTGTCCTTGGGGTGGAATTGTTCTCCCGTATATGATCGCGTAAGGACTTCTTAACTGGTGGATCTTTATATTCCGGTCGATTCTCGATAATAGTTTCAGAAAGGTTTTGAGACATTGGTGGATTTCTATCATAATCATCATCCCAATATAGATTATTCTTCTCAGCATACTGACGTTCCCACTCGTGCATATACATGGTGAAACCCTAACTCTGAGTCTAATCTTAGAATAAAATAAAATTCCTACAGCAATATGGAAGGTAAGCTGAAGAGAATTGAGAAGGATGTTACCAATTTAGAAGTTCCTATGTTAATACCCTACAAAACAAAACAAAACCAAGTTAGTATCTAGGGGATAAGACCTAATCTTAAAAAAAAATACAGAAAGTAAAGAAATTAGGACGAAGTTACCAAGTTAGACAATCTATCAAAGACCCTACAAAATAGGAAAGTTAGTTCTAAAAAAAGAAAAATCTAAAATTAAAGTTAGTACAATCCTAATCTTAATCTAATTCTAAAACCAATTAATTTCAGAAAATCGTAGCCGTCGATCCCAAGAACGGCGCCAAAACTTGTTCACTCCCAAGTGCGGGGTTGTGATGTAGTAATAACTCGGTAAAGACCGAGGTCGAATCCCAAAGGACCGATACTTGTACGCTTTCTAAAAATAACCAGATCTAGGACTAGGCTAAGATGAAATCTAAACCAATTATGATTTGAGGAATAATGGTGAAATAATTGAACTAAAATTTAAGAAAATTCGGAGAAGGAAACTAGGGATTCAGAGGATCCACTTGTAGAGATCGAGAGATCTTATGCCTCGTATTACAAATCGGAAAATTAACTCGAATCGCCATTGATATAGGTTTCAAGAGATGAAAGGTGTATGAATTAGAATGGATTCCATCACCAAACCATGCCCGGAGACAAAGCAAACAACATGAATTAAACTAATTACCAACCAATCAAAGTATGAAGGTTAGGAAGGGTACCGACATCCAACCATGCCCGGGAGACGATGGTGAACAACGGGGCTTCGACGTCATAAACATAAAGCGGAAAGAATATGCTCAAAGCCATTGCGGACCCATTGTAATTTCGGTCTGTGAGACCATTAAAGACCGAAAACATTCCCTTAATAAAAAACCCAAATCAACATCAAATTCAGTAAATAAAGGCACAAGCAAAGAGTTCTCCCATCACGCTACAAGCTTCACCTCTTAGCCCTAGCTAAGAGGTTTAGCCCGACATGAATGGGCCCAATCCCTTAAACAAACAAATAAATAAATAAATAAATAAAAATAAAACAAAAACTCTAACACTGCTCTCTCCCTGGTGCTCCACGTAGAAGCCCAAACCTCCATACTCCCACGGCTACTCCCTTCTCCCGTTCTCCCTCTCTTTTATAACTGTTGGAGGTCGGCCCGAAGCGTGGAGAAGCGATGAAGACTCCTTTTCGCAGTCATCTTGCAACAGAACGCAACCAATCTGCGTTTGGCAATGAAGATCCGGCTACAAGGGCTCCGAGTGCAAGATCTGATCCGTTCAGCCCTCATAGCTATGGTCGGTTGGCCCAGTGGGGAGATTTTGAACCGTTAAGATCGGCTGGGCCGATCTTGATCATTCGTTCAAAGACGACCAAGCGAAATCCTGGATGCGAACGAGCTCGCATCTTGCTTTCATACCGAAAGTGGGGCTCATTTTCGGAAATTGATGAGAAATCCAATCCGTCCATTAGATGCGGAACGAAAAACCATATAGATGTGGTTGGTTTTAGATTCCTGATACTGCGGCCCACTGAATCCGTGCTTCAGCCGTTCAACCTGTGTTTGACCTGATAGGGACTCATTCTCTTTGTTTCATCTCATTCCGTCACCTAGGCTAGGGTTATGGCCGCCCTACGGAACGAATGGACGGTCCAGATCATCAAAACGATCAAAGATAGTGGACCACAAAGCCCCGAAAATCCCAGATTTCCCGGACACGCGTCCCTGCGTAAACAGGGAACGCTGTGAAGATTGGTGGGCCCCACGATGATGTTTTTGATGAAATCCGCCCCGTCCATTGAACTCCTGACGAAAAACCAATAGGGAAGGGGTGGTTTTTATAAATTCTGACGTGACCTACTTAATCAACTCAAGCAGCCGTTCATTCTGCGTTTGGACGGCTGGATTTCTCTGCTCGAGATATTTTGGAATTCTTCCACCTAGGCAGTGTAGATAGACTCCATAAGAATCTGATGGACGATCTGGATGATAGGTGGGGCCCACAATCAAAACCCAATCCAGACGGAGAAAAACGCCGTTGCGTTTGATAGGTTTGAGAAGACGAGTCGGTCAGCAAACGCTGACCGACTTCCGGATTGTGGGTGCACGCCCGGAGCACTAGTACACCGTGCACATACACTGCATACTTGGGTCCCATAGAGATTTTTGTGAGAAATCCGATCCGTCCCTCCCTTTCCAGATCCAATTTAAAGCGTTGACACTGAAATTTAAATATATCCAGATATCAGGCGGGCCCCAAATCGAGATTTAAGGGGCTGATTTGCTCGTTAGGCTACTTCCACAACGATCCAATGGATGATTTTTGACGTGTACGGTTAATTTATGGTCCTCAGGCCACGTATGAAGTTTCGAGCCGAACGGATGGTGGGAACCCCATGATCTCGCATTCTGGACGTCATTCAGGTCATTTGAGCTTCAGTTTCTCAATTTTCTCGGATCTCTGGCATGTAACTTCCTTGATCTTGGTCCCCTAGAGTCCGTCCCTTGCTTTGGTGATATCAGAGCGTTAAATCCACACTCTGAGCATTCTTTTCAGTCACATGCTCGTAAATTCACCCTGCAACACAAACATAAATTAAACAGGTCTTTAAACATTTTCATGGTCGTAAATCCAGACAATAACCAGGGTCTGATATGCAATATTTGATCCTCAACAGTTGTCAAGAGGATTATTAGGTATGTCGCAAGTTCGGTTAATTTAGGCCTATGGTATCCACATGATATTAATGTTCAATTAGTTGGTTGTTCAGATGCTGACTGGGCTGAGAATATAGATGATAGAAAATCCACTAGCGGTGGTTGTTTTTATATTGAGAACTGTTTAGTTTCCTAGCAAAGCAAGAAACAAAGTTCTGTATCCTTATCCATAACTGAGGCTGAATATATAGCAACCAAAAATGCCTGTACTCAGCTTATGTGGATGAAAAGAATGTTAAATGATTACAGTATTGTGCAAGACACAATGATACTATATTGCGATAACTTCAGCGCAATCAATATTTCTAAGAATCCTATCCGGCATTCCCGTACCAAACATATTGACATTCGATATCATTATATTTGGGAATTAGTAGAAGAAAAAGTTATTTCATTGGACTATGTATAGACAGAAAATCAACTTGCGGACATATTTACTAAACCACTTGACAGAAATAGGTTTTTTAAATTAAAAATGGATATTGGTATGTGTAATTCTAATTGAGATTATCATAATCACATGCTTGTATTTTTGTATATTTTTCTATAATTTATTTTTGAATTAAAATTGTCAAAATATGCAATTTTATGCTTACACGACCGGTTGAGCACATACACGACCAGTCGTGGCACGACCGGTTGAGTATGTACTCGACTAGTGGTATTCAGGCGGAAACCACTTTTTAGTGAGAAAAACTCATTTTTCTCCAAATATCTCATCTTCCTCACTCACCCCTTCTCTGACCCGTCGAACTCATCTTCGATTCATGTAAGTGCTCCATTTTCAATTTCCTTTTTAATTTAGGATACTTGAGTCTCAGTTTGCTTGAATCTTGCTTTTATTTCATCTTTCCTTATGGTTTATTGGGTCTCTTAGAGTAAAATCTGTTGGATTTGAAACCCCTTACTTTCCTTGTTAGATTTTCATGATTATTCTTACTATGGAAGGCCGTTCGAAGAAAACTAGAGCATCGTTTTCTGGGACCACTCCTATTAGGGTGAGAACCCTACGACCTTCCGGTGATGATCCCAAATATATGCAGGATTTCCGTCAAAGAGATGTCATTGTTGAGCAACCTGTAAATGCAAATCATCTTTTCAATTTCAAATTATTCCTCTCCTTGTTGCTGTAGGATGGGAAAACATTCTGAATTGGGGTGGACCTGCATACCGCTCCATTACGTAGGCCATGTTTCCTTGTATAAGCGATGTCTCGATTGAAGAACTAACTTTCACAATTACATTTAGAGAAGTTTTATATAAAGTTGATCGATTTATTATTACCGACCTACTAGATGTCCATGTAAATGACAACGATATACCTATACCGGTTTTAGCCGAGAATATAACTGAATCGGAAAAACGACTCTTGACTCGCAAATTGCGTAACATGGACTCGGAATGGAATTCAATGCACTCCTGGCCAACCAAATGTTGCCCAAATACAAAGTGTTGCATTGTATCTTTATTTCCAATGTTTATCCCCGATCCAGAAACAAAGCTGAGTTGACATCTTTTATGGTTCGTATTCTTCATTCGGTCATATCTGGTAATGTTGTGTGTCTTCCTTCCTTAATTTATTATATCATCATCCAATTTTGACTTCATCCGGGTCATAGCCATATCCCATTTGCTTATTTGATGACCACACTTGCTTTACACTGCAATGTGGTCATGCCACTTGATGAAGCCCCTATTGCGCTCCTCCCATTCAACAACTCAAACATTAATAAGATGAATTTGAAGCTAGCACCTGGTCAAAATGATGGAAAAATTGAGGAAGTTGGAGAGGAAGATGATTGCCCACAGACACTATAATGAATGACATTTTTGATGAGTTAGAAGAGGATGATACTGAGGTTGATCATGACCGTCAGCCTTCTGACTTTGATGAGTGCCTTCGCTCCCTAGAGGAGAAGGTGGATGGATTGCAAATATCTCAACATAATCAAATGAAGTATATGCGTAAGTATTTTAGACTCATAACTAAGGGATTACATCAGATTGATCCATCCATTCCACCTCCTTCATCTGGTTCTGATTAGATTTCTTTGTTTTCAATGTTGGACTTGTTTTAATGCTTAACTTTTCTCTTACTTGGTGACTTTTTTATTTGGACATGTATAAGTGTGTGATGTTAATACTCTTTCTTATATGTTTTAACTGCTAACTTTCACATTCTTTCTTATACTCTTCACATATTTGATAACCACATTCACATATTTTCATTTCTTTCGTTGTCATTTTGTGACAAAAAAGGGGAGAAATTGTGTGTATGATGCTTTAATTTGTTTATTATGATCTGGTTCTGTATGAATGGTGGATGTAGAGAAATGGAAATGCATATCATGTGGCATGTAGCATATAGGCATGTATGTGGAATTTTATTTTTTTTGTTTGGATATGTATATCTTAATACAAGTCTCTACAAGTCACTCAGCTTAATTTGAGGGAGAGTAGATTGAGGGGGAGTTGTGATTATTAGATTCAACATGTAGGAGTTTTTGAACTGTGTGAATCTGTGTATTATAATAGGTTAATTTTCTATAAGTTGGTTTCGTCACAAATTTGATAAAGAAGGAGATTGTAAGTGCTAAGTTGTAAATCTAGCAGCCTATATTGTCAAATTTTGTTGTGCCAAACCACTTTGGAGCAATTGACTTGTTTTGATAGATGAAAAGTTCACCTTCATTCGAAGATGAGTTTCAAGTCATCTACATCAACATCAAATGCTACGACTACTTCAAGTAAGTGTGCATGTTCAACTTCAAGATCAAGTTCAAGTTCATCAAGTCCAAGTGTTCAAGTCCAAGTACTTGAGTTCAAGTGCATCTCAAGCTTAAACCTAAGTTAAAGTTCAAGCTCAAGCTCAAGCTCAAGTTCAAATACACTAGCTCAAGTGTAAGTCTCAAGAACACAAGTTCAAGACATAAGTTCAAGATGCAAGCTCAAGTATACGAGGTCAAGCTTCATGTACTTCAAAGTAACCTATCTACCGAAGCGACCAATGTTACAAGTTCAATACTCACATTTAAGGTATACATGACCCTAGAAAGACCTTAGGTTTAGGTCATTAATATTACATATTTAATTTGGGTCATAATACTTAATTTAGTCTTTACTTCGACTAGTCCAAGTTATTGTTCGACTAGTCCAGGCACTAGCTCGACCAGTCCAGGATTTTAATCAGAAAATCGGATAAGGTTGTTAGGTTTTCGACCGGTCAAGTACCCTCCTTGACCAGTCACGGAGACTGGCTCAACCAGTCGAGTAGGACTCGACTCGAACTCCAACAATGTGAATTTTTCCCACTCGACCAGTCGAGTGCTGTGCTCGACCAGTCGAGGATCTGTTTTATCTGATCGCGCCAGAAAATTTGAAAATTGGTTCTGTAAGGATGAGTCGAGTCGAACCTTAGACCAGTCAAGGAAACTGAATTGCAGCCTATAAATAGAGGACATTTCTCAAATTTTATTCATTCATTCCAAGCCAATTCAAGCCACAACTCCGAGAGATTAGTCCCCACTATTGTGAAGCTATTGTAAGGTATTTAAAATTTATTTATATAACTTTTTGGTTTCTTAATTTCTTGATCTCTTGATTCTATTTTACTTGATATAAAAGGGAATTTTGCTTTAACCATTTTTGAGATCCAAGAAATTGAGTCCAAGTAGCCAAAGGTTGGATTTAATTTAAAATTCATCTAGACCTAGAACCCCTTCATTTGTGAGATTGAACATTGAACATCTTCATCTACAAAGAAACAGTTCTACCAGCTACATCGAAGAACATTCTTCAGATAAGTATTGTTTTCGGTTTTTCTGTATTTGGTTTGTGAGATTGGGCTAGAAAAATCTCTATTTGTGGTTTTGACTGAGGTCAGCTAGGAAAATCTCAGCGTAGAGTTTTTGATTGTGTAAGCCCATTGAAAAACACATTTGTAAAGGTTTTAAGGTGAACCTTGGAAAACCTTCTTTCTTAGTGAAAGCCAATATCTCGTGGGTGTCGATATTGGGAGCGGAGTAGTTGTGTGACTGTTTGCGAACAGTTGGTGTACACACACGAACCACAATAATTCTTGGAGTTGTAGTGGATGTTATATTTGTTATTTGTGTGTGAATGCTTGTATCTCTTTTATGTGCTTATGCTGAATGTTATAATAGCTAGATTTGTTTCTTTTATCTCTGTATCAGTTTGAGTCTTTTATACTTACCGAAGTTGTAGAAATCAGGTTGTCCTACCATAAACCTTGGTTTTTGGTGTAAGGTTGTCCTTATAACAACGTTTGTATCAACTTCTCAAGACAAGAGCATTTGAGGTTGCTATTTATTTCTGCTATCTGCATTTATTTTCTGTATTTATATTTATTTGGCATAGTCCTATTCAAACCCCCCCCCCCCCCCCCAGGACTGAAAGCTCGGCGTTTTCAATCATCACTGATCCAAAGTGTTATAAGGGCCCAAGGACTATCCACCTAGTGATTTACGGTGGGATTTAGGGCCCCATTCTTACAATATAGTTATGTACCACTCGCAACCCATTTTGAAGGCTGACGATTGATGGCTTTTGTTGATGCAAAAATCCGGTTTGATCCCTTCGACCTTTGTGTGCCTGCACAAAGAGAACAACAAAGGACACCCTGGTTTGAGCAGGGGACCCTCCGATGCCAAAGTCAGGCTTAGATTCCGAGTCTAAATGTAGCGAGGGGTTTTGAGAAAGAATTTTTGCGTACCTCACAAGATGATGGAGGTTCTCCTTTTATAGCTGTTGGGGAGTTTAATCGTGGGAGAATTTTCCTCCTAGTATTGCGCAATCGTAAGAGGATTCTTCTCCTCGTATCACGGAGATAGACTTGTGTCCGTCTCTAGTCCTCATCTGATCCCGTGAGCTTCGGGATCAGGGATCCTATCCTGAGATATTTGAGATGAGGCCTTGTTTCGCGCTGTCCCTCCTTTATCGGCCGGTCCGGTAAGAAGCTCGGCCTAATGCATGCTTGGACTGCTGGTTCGTCATCCGGACCGACTTATCCTTCGTCTCGGTTTATAGAGTTTATGACTTCGCCTCGGATCTGACGTATCCCTCGGCGACTTGAGGCGGCAACCCGAGGCGCTAAGTCCGAGTCTCGGGACTTGGTATTTTTTGTCCCCAACAGTAAGCCCCCCTACTCCGTGTGTCTCCCATGACACTTAGGAGTAGCGAGTTTTGAGTCGGTTCATGACTTGGTCCAAGACAATAAATAGGCATTTAATGCACTCTGCGTCGCCTTTTATGGGAGACGGTTCGGGCGACATCGCATGCGCCAAGAATCACAAATCGCTCACCCCGCCAATGAGGTTCGGACACGTAGCAAGGGCATTATTGTCGTGAATCGACGTGCGCCACGTGTCGAGTGGGGGAGTCGATGCAGGCGTCGAATCATTTCCCCATTAATTGCCTCCGCCACATGGCAATCTTATAAGAGGGTGGGGGTCCCGCATTTCGAACTCCTACTGTCATTCCTGCTTTGTATTTCCTGTGGAGCTTTTTGGTCTTTCCTCTTCTTCCTTTCCTCTTTCTTGATTGTCAGCGGCTCTTTTTCGCCATTTCTCGCCCTTCCTTCCTTCCTCCGGTGAGTCTCTCCTTCCTCTTTATTTAGTGATAATGGCGGTAGAGGTTCTCAAAGTCCCCGGGAGGGAGTTTCGGAGATGAAGGCGGCGCAACGTTTTGGAACGTTGCGAATCGCCTTCCTTACTAACGGAGATAGCGGTGGATGCGAACGTTGCTTTCTTTCCGAGAGGGTTACCGAAGCTCTGCGCGAGCGCCCGCTTCCGTTGATCCTTCTCGGGTGGGTCGTCCTTAATAACCCGCCCGGAAGGCCTAATCTTCCAAGGGATATGGAAGAAGAAGAAGAGGAGGAGGAAGAGGAAATATTGATTGCTGAGGGAACCTCTGGGTCGGTTCCTGTTGATAAGTCGGCACAGGCCGAGTCTGAAAGAGAAGGATCGGGGGATGACCTAAGCGGCCCGGTTCCTTCGGTCTTAACTGAGGCGGATTTGGACAGAATCCGAACGGGTACCACATCCCCGAATCGGTTATCACTTATCTCCCTCGTCCGAAAGACTTGTCGGATCATCCTCCTGCTGGGGCGGTCGTGATCTACCAAGTCTCTACGCAATGCGGCTTGCGTCTACCCCTTCAGCCCATTGTCCGTGGAGTTTTGTCTCGTATTCGGATTGCACCGGGGCAAATAGTTTCGAATGAGTAGAGGAACTTACTCGGGTGTGTGGTATTGTGGGCTGAGATGGAACAGCCGCCGCTAACAGTCGATGAATTTCTTCACTTATACTAAGTGCGCGTGAATCCGAACTACTCCGGCTTTTATGTCTTCGCTGCTTGGAGGGGCGGAGGCGGCTCCCTAATAACTGACCCTCCCACATCCAACAAACATTGGAGAGAACGTTGGTTTTGGGCCTGTGGTCGTTGGGAGAAGGCTGAGTCCGGGTCCTACGAGGCTCGTGTTCCTCGGGCGTTTCAAAGAGCAGGTGAATTGGCTCTTCTCTCTTGCCCTTCTTTGTTTTTGTAATATTCTGAGTCTGACAAGCTTGTGTCTGGCAGATATCCCAAAGAAGTGGCAAAACCTCGGCTCCAGTGCTTCAGCTCGGATCAAAGAGTTGAGGACGTTGGATCCGGCAGATAGGTCTTGGAAGGTGCTCTTACAACCGGAGCGTCTTCATCTCGCAGGTCTAGACTCGGCCATCACAGGTAATTGGAATTGTATTTTCACGTGCCTTTTGAACCTTTCCTGATTTACTTCGTCTCCTTTTTTTTATAGATCTGCCCGAAGCTCGTCCCCATCTAAGGACTGTTCCCGAATCAGCCCCCTCGGAGATGACTGGAACTCATCCTCCTCTTAGGGCGGTTTTGAAGCTAAAGGCTCCTCCGCGATCAGTCCTTTTGTCGGAGCCTCGGCCGCCGAAGAGACAAAGAGTAGCGCAGAAGGAGAAGGAGCCTGCGAGTTCTTCTGCCCCTTCTGTCGTCGTAATTCCGGATCCTGATCCGGAAGAAAGGGTGGAAGTGACAGTGGCCACTGCCTCGGAACCTCAGGCGGCACCTGACTCGGGACATGTTGCGACGGATGTCCGAGACAGGAAGAAGAGACAAGGGCTGCGTCTTCCAAAGGGGAAGAAGAGATGAGGACTGCATCCTCCAGAGGAGAGAAAACGAACCAGGAGGGGCCGTCCATCTTGCAGAAGATGGTGTCGGGGATGGTTCCCTGGGCCTTAGCCCATGGGAGCGAAAAGGAGTTCATCAGTCTCTACAATGCTCCTTCGTCGCAAACCGTCGGCCATGCAGCAAGGGTGCTTTTTGAACTTGCTCCCTACTTGGTTAAGGCCTGTAAAGAGTTATCCTCGGCTCATCGGTTGGCTGGTTGCACCCTTCTGTCGGGCAAGGGCGACGTGAGAATGCCGAGATACGGCCCATTACGATGGGCGAGGCGGCCCTTGCCCTAAAGTCCGCCGAAGACGCAAAAGCAGAGGCGACTTTTTCCAAGAGAGCCCTTGATGAAGCGCGAGCCGAGGTTACTCGAGTGTCAGCTCTCCTCTCCAGAGCTGAAGAAGAGAACCGGCGAATCCTTGCAACCCATGCTTCCTGTGCATACGACTTGGCTCGGGCTAAGCTTGAGGCGGCGGGGCTTATTCAGCAGGCCAACGATAAGACTCGGGAGGCAGAGAAGGCTAGGGACCAAGCCGTCCAAGCATTCCTTGAGTCAGCGGAGTTCGAGGATGAGAGGGATCGCTTATTCCAAAGCGAATTTCTGGAATGTGTCAAAGACATCAAGAAATCTTTTCCTGACCTTGATCTCTCAGAAATCGAAGGTGGAAGAGCCTCGGAATCCGAGAATCCGGACGCCGCTGCTGAAGTCACTGTTGGGGATGAGGCCGGTACATGCGAGAATGCTTTAAGTACTGTTCCTTCCGGAAGGCAGTAACCAGGGGCCCTTATATATATATATATATATTTTTGTAAGAACAGTTTGAAGATAAATGAAAGATAGCACTTTTATTCATAGAATTTGGCTTTAAATCTTTCTCAATTCGGATTCCTTGAATCTTAAGTGCCAAGCTAAGGATAGTAAATTTTTAAGTGTTCGGCGTTCCAAGGATGGGGCAGCGATTGTCCGTTTAGATCTTCTAATTGGTATGTTCCTGGCCGGATGGTACCCGAGACAATGTAAGGTCCTTCCCAGTTTGGTCCTAATGTGCCCGATCCAATCTCTTTAGTATTGAGAAATACTTTTCGGAGAACCATATTTCCCATCCGGAACCGTCTGATCTTAATTCGCATTATGTAACCGAGCCACTTGTCGTTGCCGGATTACGTACGTAGTCGTGCCACTTCCCTTTGCTCGTCCAGAGGTCGAGTCCGAGTGTGAGGAGTTCTTCATTTTCATCCGCGTTGAATGATGTGACTCGGCCGAAGGTGCCGATTTCAACGGGAGTGACGGCTTCTCCGAGCCGTAAGCGAGTGAAAAGGGGTTTCTCCCGTGGCTGCTCGAGCCATGGTTCTAGTAAGCCCAAAGAATTTTCGAGTTCTTCGGCCCATGCTCCTTTGGCTCTGGTCAAGCTTGGTCCGAGATGTTGCTTGATAATCTTGTTAACCGCCTCAACTTGCCCATTAGTTTGAGGATGATGGGGTGAAGAATAAACGTTTCGATTCGAGGTTGTCGTACATCTCGCGAAAGTTTCAAGTATCGAATTGCCTTCCATTGTCCGTAATAATGATACTGGGTATTCCGAATCGGCAGATAATGCTTTTCCATACGAAATCGGTGATCTTCTTCGTTCTCCATATCTTAGTTAATGGCTCGCCTCGGCCCATTTCGTGAAATAATTCACTGCTACCACAACAAACTTGGTCCGACCTTTTCCCATAGGGGAGTGGACCGATAATATCGACACCCCACGCGCGAAGGGCCAAGGACCTCATTATCAAGGCCAATGCCTCAGAGCTTGTCTCGGAATCGCCGCGAACCTTTGACATTTGTCGCATTTTTGGACGAGCTTACGAGCGTCGTTTTGGATAGTGAGCCGAATATCCTCGTCGTAGACCTCAGTGGGCGAGAGACCGCCTCCGCAGTGGTTTCCACAGATTCCTTCATGGATTTCACGTAATACATAGTTTGCCTCACTGGATTTGAGGCACCGCAACAACGGAGCGTAGTAACCTTTCTTATAGAGAGTATCATTGAGTATGGTGTAACGGGAGGCTCGGAACCGCACTCGTCGAGCCTCGGCACGATCTTCAGGCAATTTCCCCTTGTCAAGGTATTGGCGAATTGGATCGATCCAGGATGGTTCCGAGTCGATTGCATTGACGGCCTTGCTAGCTAGTTCATTTATGCTCGGTTTATCGACGTATTCGACAGGGACGGACCGGGTATATCATCTTCATCGGCGAAGGCTAGCTTTGCTAACAAGTCGGCTTTGCCGTTTTCTGTTCGAGGGATCCGAGTGACATGACAGAGTTGAAATCCATTGATAAGTTCTTTCGCTTTCTCCATGTATGCTCTTAATTGGTCTTTCCGTGTCTGGTATACACCGGTGACTTGATTTACAACCAATTGAGAATCGCTGAAAACACTTAGGTGTGTGACTCCCATGTCCAAGGCGCGAGTCGGAGGCCGAGTAACAATGCTTCATATTCCGCCATGTTGTTCGACGCTTGGAATCCAAGTCATAAGGCATACTGCATATAGGTATGATCGGGGTTTCTGAAGACAATCCCAAATTTCCACTTGCCTTCGAGTTAAAAGAACCGTCACAAACAGTTTCAGAAATGGAGCAGGGTAGGCCTGTAGTAGCGCCGTTGTTGGAACTGCAACATCCTTTGGCATATCGTTGACCGGGAGATCGGTTGGTGGGGTTCCTTCGGCAATAAAATCGACAACGGCTTGCCCTTTGATTGCCGCCTTCGGTTTGTATTGAATATCAAACTCACTGAGTTCGATAGCCCATTTCGTGAGTCGGTCGGAAGCTTCTGGTTTCTGTAAAACTTGGCGAAGCGGAAGATCGGTCATCACGATAATGATATGGGCATGAAAATACGGCCTGAGTCGGCGAGAAGAAGTTATTAGTGCCAAGGCTACTTTTTCCAAGCTTGGGTATCTCGTTTTGTCGGCAATAATGCTTTCTTCGACGTAATATACCTAAGAATGCTTTCTCGGATTCGATTCTCGTGATCAAAGCCGAGCTAACCGTCGCCTCTGATCATCGCTAGATACAAGAAGTTAGGATTCGCCTGATTCGGGCTTTGATAAGAGAGGTGGAGAACCGAGATATAATTTTAATTGTTGGAATGTCGCTTCGCATTCTTCCGTCCAACCCATTGTTTGTCGTCCTTTCAACTGTTTGAAGAAAGGGAGACATTTATCCGTGGCTCTGGACAAGAACCGGTTAAGTGTAGCGACTCGTCCAGTCAACCTTTGGATGTCCTTAATGGTTTTAGGGGATTCCATTTCAATCAAAGCCTTTATCTTCTCAGGGTTCACCTCTATTCCTCGTTGACTAACCAGGAAACCGAGGAATTTTCCAGAGCCCACTCCAAAAGCACATTTACTCGGATTTAGCTTCATCCGAAACTTTCGTAGGATGAG
The DNA here is from genome assembly GCA_030180095.1 of Magnolia changhungtana. NCBI lineage: Eukaryota > Viridiplantae > Streptophyta > Magnoliopsida > Magnoliales > Magnoliaceae > Magnolia > Magnolia changhungtana. The sequence goes on along the minus strand of JASAUF010000430.1, from coordinate 147,761 downwards.
GAACATTTCTTCCAAATCATTCACATGATCTGCCGCGTGTATGCTTTTGACGAGCATGTCATCAATGTATACTTCCATGGTTCGGCCTATAAGCCGAGCTAAGATTTTGTTAACTAATCTTTGGTAAGTTGCGCTGGCATTCTTTAAACCAAATGGCATCACTCGGTAACAATAAAGGCCTTTGTCGGTGACAAAGGTAGTTTTTGATTTATCTTTCTGATGCATTACAATTTGATTATACCCTGAATATGCATCCATGAAGCTAAGGAGCTCATGTCCGGCGGTACTATCTACTAGTTGGTCTATTCTCTAAGCGGAAAGCTATCCTTCTATGTGCTTTTATTTAAATCGGTGTAGTCAATACAGACTCGCCACTTCCCGTTGGATTTCTTTACGAGCACGACATTTGCGACCCATTCTGGATAGTGTATTTCTTCTATGAAATTAGCTTGAAGAAGTTTGCTGACTTCTTCTTCAATGATGGCGTATCGTTCAGGGCCGAGCGGTCGTCGCTTCTGTCGGATCGGTCGGCATGACGGATCGATGTTAAGTCGGTGAGTCATCACAGATGGGTCGATCCCGGACATATCGTCGTGGCACCAGGCAAATACGTCAGCGTACCTTCAGAGTAAGGCTATCAAGTTTTCTCTCAAGGGGGACTGTAAAGACGAGCCAATTCGTACCGTCTTGGATCCATCTGTTTCGACCAGGGGGACTGAGATAAGATCTTCAACCGGCTGCCCTCGTTCATGACTCTCGCCCTGAGGGTCCAATGATTCGATCGTTGATATGTTGATCGGACTTTTGTTGGCGGTCCCTTTTATAGCTATCATGTAACAGCGCCTCGCATCTTGCTGGTCTCCTTTGACAATTCCCACTCCCGTCTCAGTCGGGAATTTCAATGAAAGATGGCATGTGGATACCACGGCCTGGAGGAGACTTAAAGAAGGTCGGCCGAGTATTGCGTTATATACTGAGGGTTGATCGACGACCAAGAATTCCACCATCATCGTTGTCTGATGTGGGGCATTGCCGGCAGTGAGCGGCAACGAGACAATTCCTTCTGGGCAGTACTTGTCCCCCGGAAAATCCGATTAACGGGGTCCGAATCGGACGTAGCATGGATCGTTCGATTCCCATTTTATCGAACGCCCGAGTAAATAATACGTCTGCAGATGATCCCGTATCGACAAGTATCCTAACGCTTTCCTTAGCGATAGTCCGGTGACAATCAATGCGTCATCGTGGGGTGATAGATACCTCGTGCGTCTTCCTCGAAGGAACGAAATGTAATATCTTTCTCTTTTCTTCTCCTTTGGTGGCCGATCTATAACCATAAGCTCTGACTCAGTCGACTAAGTTTTCTCGCATGATTCCTTCGAGCATTGTTTGAGTCGCCCCACCTCGCGGACCGCCGATAATTGTCCTGGATTTCTTCCATCTACCGACTCTCGGTTTGGACGTCTCTCGCCATTTCCACTTTGACGACTTGATATATGTTCTTTGAGTCGGCCGTCCTTTATGAGCCGTTCAATCTCTTCCTTTAGGTGACGGCAATCACTTGTGTTATGCCCGTGATCACGGTGATAATAGCAGTATTTATCCTTGTCCTGCCGATTAGGATTACTTTTGAGCTTATTGGGCCAGTTGACAAAGCCTTCACTCTTGATTTCCATCAATACCTGTTCTCCGAGTTTTGTTCTGGGGGTATACGTGGAAAATCGTCGATCCGGGCGTTTGCCTGACCTTCGTTCATCGTGCGCCTGATCATCCTTGCGTTTCCTTCCTCCGGTCGAGTCGGCTTCCTTTTTGGCCGATTCTTTGACCAAAGTTTTAGTTTCACGTAGAATTCGCGTTTCTTCGGCGTTCGCATACTTATCCGACCGTGCCATAAACTCTGTCAGAGTATCGGGCGAAGTTTTGTCTAGAGATGCCAGGAATGGCTTATCTCTAACTCCTTGCATGAGCGCATTGAGAGCCGTTTCTTCTGAGTGTTTTCGAACTTGAAGGGATTCGAAATTAAAACGCTTGATATAATCTTTTAATAGCTCTCCCTGCTTCTAAACTATGTTGTTCAGATGTGCAGGGGGCTTCAATTTCTTTTTTCCACCGATGAAGTTGGTGAGGAAGGCGTCGCTCAGCTCAACGAATGAACTGATGGACTTTGGTTTCAACTGCTTTGAACCACAAATGAGCTACATCGGCCAATGTAAGAGAAAAGGCCCGACACATTATCAAGCGTCCGAGGCATCGTAGCTCCATATATGTTTTGAAGCATTCGATATGCTCCGTCGGGTCTGGTCTTACCATGAAAGAGGTGATCCGAGGTGTTTAAACCTCTCGGCAACCGAGCCTCCATTACCGAGTCCACAAAGGGGGACGCCTTTGCTTCGCACTGGTTGGGTGCATATTTCGGCTATGTCTCATGTCCGCCATTTCTTTCGCCATTTCCTCCCGTACTTCTCTTTTAAAATTTTGAATATCGACTTTCCAAGGTTCACTACTCTCTTGTCAGTGCCTTCTATGGAAGGTCGGATGCGCCTCCTTCGCTCTATCTCGTGTCGAAGATCGGTTGGGGGCAAAGATGCGTTGGCCGACCGAGGCCCGGGAGATGGTTGAGGCGCTGGGGTTTGCTCGGCCGGAAAGACCGCGCGAAGGTTGAGGATCAACCGCCGTAGTCGGACATGCGCCGTCTCCCTTGGGGAGGCAGGAGTGGTCGCATTTGCCGATACATATCTGCCCAAAGATCATCGCTTCATCACATTCATATCAGATCGGATTTCTTGAACCTCCTGATCTAACCGCCCATCGTTCCGACCCCGCTGATTATTGCTTGTTCTGGTCGCTCCTCGTTGGCGGTTGTTAGGCGGGTTCTAGACTGCGGGGACCGCGACCGGACCTGCTGGCCCTGTAACCGCGATCTCATTCAGATATTTTTCTGGGACCGTTCTTCTAGTCATCACCATGGAATTCAATAGAAACAAGGGATGACTTTTTGTACGTTCCCACAGACGGCGCCAAACTGTTGATGCAAAAATCCGGTTTGATCCCTTCGACCTTCGTGTGCCTGCACAAAGAGAACAACAAAGGACACCCTGGTTTGAGCAGGGGACCCTCCGATGCCAAAGTCAGGCTTAGATTCCGGGTCTAAATGTAGCGAGGGGTTTTAAGAAAGAATTTTTGCGTACCTCACAAGATGATGGAGGTTCTCCTTTTATAGCTGTTGGAGAGTTTAATCGTGGGAGGATTTTCCTCCTCCTAGTATTGCGCAATCGTAAGAGGATTCTTCTCCTCGTATCACGGAGATAGACTTGTGTCCGTCTCTAGTCCTCATCCGATCCCGTGAGCTTCGGATCGTGGATCCTATCCCGAGATATTTGGGATGAGGCCTTGTTTCACATTGTCCCTCCTCTTTATCGGCCTGGCCCTAGAAGAAGCTCGGCCGATGCATGCTTGACTGCTGGTTCGTCGTCCGGACCGACTTATCCTTCGTCTCGGTTTATAGAGTTTATGACTTCGCCTCGGATCTGACGTATCCCTCGGCGACTTGAGGCGGCAACCCGAGGCGCTAAGTCCGAGTCTCGGGACTTGGTATTTTTTGTCCCCAACAGCTTCAATGATCCAACACTATAGAATACAAGTGAATGGTTAGATTTACTTATCAAAGAGGTCAAGTCTTAAAAATATGTCCTTCACATAACATGATGGTCCTTCTTTTTTTTTATTTTGGAAATCGATGGATGGCTGGCTATAGATCCTTCTAATGGTCAAGTCTTAAAAATAGGTCTTTCACATAACGTGATGGTCCTTCCCTTTTTTGGAAATCGATGGATGACTGGCTGTAGATCCTTCTAATGGTCAGATCTAAGCAAGAATGAAAGTGAATGTCCAGATAAGTCGGGTTTGTATTTATATTAAGTTAAGTCGTCGTGGTAACACTCGAGTACTGAAAAGTACGGGGTGTTACACAATTCATGTCCGATATTTGGGCCTCTTGTAATCCATGTTGATCACTTATAAATATGGAAGCCTGTTTAGACCCAACTTATGAAATCCGTTGTTGAGCTTTTGAGAAATTGCATGATACATGGCTCACATCTTTACACGCAAAGCATCAGTTTTTTTGTTCTTACAAGTCAAACCCATGGTTTAGTGATCTAAACCATTAGTACATTATTGTGTTCCACCATGTACAACTTCTATTAAGTGGGTCTAAATGATAAATGACTTAGATTCCTCATATCTATTAAACATTGAATATTTGGACTGACTTCATAGAAGTTGTGATTGATTCAAATATGTAAGTGGTGCACTTTGACTCTATTATATATTTAAATTGCTTTAATTAGACATGGGATATAAAGTATTTTGGTGAAACATACCTTCGTACCTCTTCTTACAATATCCAAACTCCTTTGGAGGAAGAATAATTATGATGAGTTAAACTATTTCAACTTTATATATATATATATATATATATATATATATATATATATATATATATATATATATATATATATATATATATATAAAAGTTTTGATACCCTCGTCTATACGTGTAAAAAAATAATCTAAGTTCCATTATACAATTTCTAAAGCAATAAAAGATTCGGCAGATTAAGTTTCATTTTCATAGTCACCCTCACACATTGCTTTTTCCATTCAAGTATGTGATCTAAATGAAGTGTTAAATCTAAAATTATAGCAAGAATCCTTGACCCAATATATTGAATTACATTTTTGAAAGACCAAGTTTGTACTACGTACGGAGTTTCTACCTAGAAATCTAATATACCATTGGTAAAAAAACGCCATAAAACTCTAGGCGTGGAAGATCCTGATAACTAATATAAGGATCTTTTCCAATTGAATATAGACCATTGTTGTATTTTTCTGCTTACTCATCTATTAATAGGCCGCCTATCAAAAGGTTAAAATGTCCATCAAGGAGGGTTTTGAGGGAGAGAATAGTATAAAGGTCTGGATTACCAAACAGGTGGTCAACATACAGACGGTTAACAGAGAAAATACACCAATGGTTCACATTCAAACAACAAAAAAAGAGTAATACTATAAATCTATGGTCAGTCTGCAGACCACATGGATCGTAGAAATCAAGGACCTATCCGTCTGATTTTGGGGACCTTTCACTATTTAATGTTTGTTGGGTAGGTGTGAGATGGATAAGACCATCCAACTAGTGAAATTTCTTACTATCCCGATGGATGGTGGCCCACACAGTGTAAGGCCTAAGGGCCTGTTTGGCTTGGCGAATCCCATGGGATTAGGAGAGATGGGATGGATTAGGTAATGATGGTGGTGTCAGTGGATTGGTTTAAGATCCATGGGATTGCTTATATCCCAGGACAAGTTCACAGTCTGTTTGGCACGCCCAGCATATCCCGGGATTTTACCTTCCAATCAGCCCAACCAAGGGATGAGATTAATTTTAAGGTAATGATGGTGATATCAGGGAATTGTTTTAAGATCCATGGGATTGCTTATTTCCCGGGACAAGTTCACGGGTCTGCTTGGCTCGTCATGCATATCCTGAGATTTCGCGATCCCATCCCTAAGGTCCACATCCTGGACCACCTGTGGTACGTCCGTTTTTGGTGATGTGGGACTCCCTCAATAAATGACAGGAGAAGTGCAAAACAAATTTTCAGAGTTTTGCCAGCCATTCTCACCCCTATTTCATGATGGGTAAAGAAACCGCTTGTCTAGACCGTTGCTTCTAGGTGACTTTGAATGGATGATTTGATCTCTGACAATTGATATACTTTGATTATGAAACATCTAAGGTTGAGACTTCTAGATGAACGGTCTGTATTTTCACTAGGTGTTCCTCTAGGCATTAGATTATTGCGGAGAGCTTTGATTGAAGCAGCTCTAACATTTTCCGTACATGGTATTCTATTTCTTCTATCCGGACGCGGATTAACTACGGATAGCGTGAGTAGCGAGATTCTGTACTGAAGTGACGCCGTAAGGCCCCACCATGATGTATTTGTTGTATCCACACCGTCAATCCATTTGAAAAGATAATTTTAAGGGCATCAGATAAAGAATGAGGTTGATCCAAAGCTCAAGTGGACACCACCATAGAAAACAATGGGAATTGAACGCCTACCATTAAAAACTTTTTGGTGGCCACGGAAATTTTGGACCAACCGGATGTTTTTGTTTCCCTTATTACATATATGTATTAACTTATGAACAGGTTGGATCTGAAAAAACCATCATGGTGGTCCAACTGTAGATGTCACTGTCCTAACCGCTTTATTTATGCGTTAGTGTTAACTTAAGCTTTGGATCTACCTCTTTGTATATGCCTTCATTTCGACCAATGGATGTACAATGTTGATATAACACATATATCATGGTGGGACCACTGAACGTCACTTCAGTAGCAAACCTCACTACTCACAGGTAAACTAGCTAATCGGCGTCCATGCTATCGCTACCCAGTGTTGCATGGAGTGCATGTGTGAGAAAATATTTTCACTTTTGCACCCAAAAGACATGTCTATGCATAGGCTTAGATGCATAAATGTGCATGCGTGAACTTATATGGTTTTGGAATCTGGCCACTTGACTCGAAACTCGTATGGGTCAACTCAAATAGACAGGATTTCAAGTTGAGTCACTAGAAAACATAGATAGTGAACATGACTTGGCCACGACCTGGTACAATTTCATGAAGTCGACTAAATAACTTGACTCATACCGACTCACTGGTCCACTGTGGAATATTGGTGGAGTTATATTTCTGGATTTTTGTCAACTATTTACATGTTTTAATTATATTAACTATTTCAAATATTTATGACTAGTTATTAAACATTGAACCTATGTATGTAGAGTTAGGTCCTAGTCTTCAAATTAACCCGATTGTCTAAATATTGAGTTAAATGGACATGAATTGTGCTGTATGGCACTCACCACCCTTTATCAAGATCTCGGTACTGGTTGATGTTGGAAAAGCTTTGTGGATCCCACCATGATTTATGTGTTTTATTCATGCCATCCATACATTTTCCAGCTCATTTTAAGACATGAGCCCAAAAATAAGGCAGGTCCAAATCTCAAGTGGACCACCATAATGGTAATAGAAAGCCCACTATAATGTTTATTTGCCATCCAACGCATAGACCTAAAAATGAAGGGGGGAAAATGCAAATATCATTTTGATCCAAACTTTCATGGCCCCGGTAAGTTTTATGTGAGTGTTCAATTACCAGTCTCCTATGGTGTGGTCCACGTGAAATTTGGATCTGCTTCTTTTTTGGGATAGTCCCATCAAATGAGCTGGAATGAAAGGACAACATGGATAAAACATATACATTATTATGTGGCCCATGGTGCGGACCCTTGTACTGGAGGGCCTACTTTAGCATGGTGTAAAGGCCTCCTTTAGCATGGTGTAAAGGCCCAGTGGGGCTCGCCATAACGTATGTATTTTTTATTTTTCATTATCTACAGCGTTCATCCATGGGCCCAAAATTAAAGTATATCCAAAGCACAAGTGGACCATACCACGAGAAAACAGTACAGATAATAGTCCATGGTAATTGAATAAATTAACCAAGATCTTACCATGACTGCAATCTTAGAGAGACGAAAGAGTAAACCCATGGGGTCACTGTCAACCACTGTTAAAACCTTCCTTAGGCCTACAGCAATGCTTATTTGTCACTGAACCTAATATAAACCTGGATAAACGTAAAACACAAATATTAGCTTGATCCAAAACTTCTATACCCCATCCACTTCAGCTTTGGATGCCTTTAATTTTGGTCTGCCCTAAAACGAGATGGAAAAATGGATGGACATCATGGACAAAACACATACAACATGGTGGCCCCACAAGGGTGGTGAACGCCTCACTACAAATCAGCGTTGGAGATGAACAACTTTTGGAGTTTTTGAGATAGTATCTGACTGCATGTCTAAATTCCTGTGATACTTCACTATCATTTTTTAAAATGAGCTGACTCATAATCATCACATGAACTAGTCATGCGTGCTTATCTAACCCATCCAAATTGCAGGGTACATCATGGGCGGATCATATGTCAAAATCACATTTATCAAGCAACACTAACATCCAATAATCGCTATCAAAACAATGATTAAAAATAAAGTAGCAGTTAGTCCACATTTCAAAGGCAAAGTCAGATAGCTGCCATAAGCTTCTCAGTGTGACTTTTGGGTCATGATTCATTAACAGCTGGGTCAACGATTTGGATGGCCTTGATTGATGAACAACTACTTCATGTGTTTATTTTAAAAGTCACCACCATTTTTTAAATGGTAACAGGAGGCTAGCCCTATGATGAGCATTATGACAAATATCCCCTAAAGTTTAAAAATCCCGCTATATTTTATGGACAATTAATCAAATGTTATTATCGATTTGAGATTGCAAGATTTTCAAAATGTTCTACAGTTTTTTATTTTTCACCATTGTAAGGAAAAAAAAAAAACTCTTAAAAGTCAAAATAATCTGTTTGCTACTTCTATATTTAAACATTTTAAACTATTCATTAGCTTATAATAAATATTTATTATTTATTATTTTCAGCGAGGTCTTTCCATTATTATTATAAGAGAAACCACGACAATCTGAAAATCTCCCAAGAAATTGCCGAGCTTAGAAATTGCGGAGGACAATGTCGTTATGCTGATGAGCTCATGCATAATGCATGCATGTCAATGTGAATAGATTTCAAATGTTATGACTCAATACATCATGCTGCATGCATGCATGTAACTAAAACTAAAGCTGGAGGCACATGGTCTACTTTACATGATCATTTCACTCCATTGCAAGCTTTTTTTCGTTGGATTTGAACATATCATGTTGAGCCCATGCCTGGTACTATACAGTCCAGATATGAAAAACAAGATAAATGCCCAGTATTTTCTCTCTTTTCTTTTTCTAACTTTTTTCATTTGCTACTTCATTTTTAAGTAGTTCAATAAATAAACCATTTGTTGAAAATCAGAAGAAAATGTGAAAATTACTTTAAATAGTTCAATAATTGTAATAATTAAAACCCAACTTAATCATAGATAGATTATTTTCCTTTATCACTAAAGGAAAGAGTCATGAATTGAAAATAATATATAAAGAAATGTTCAAATAAATCATTGTGAGTGGATCAACAATACGTTCAAGAGATTGTTCCAATACACCCCAACATACTGCAATAAGATATGTCAGGACTTTAGCCTCTGAATCAAGGTTATCTTCCAAAGATTATAAGATAAGTCACTTTTTATAGTAGAAAGACAACAAATAAAACCCTTTTGATGACTTCACTCTTTTACTTTGAACATAAATGGTCTTCATAAATTTTGTACAATTAATGGGTTGAAATATCTTACTAGAGAGTATTTTTAGTGTTCCCCATCAAAAAAGAGCCCTATCAAATAAACTATCTGTATCGTTGAAAAAGATCCCAAATCCAATTACAAGAGTCCAAATGTTTCTTGTTGTTATACATGGAGATGTATTTGAGCAAACCTCTACATTCAATACAATCATATTTTCAGTGGAATGCATAAATGATACATGCCCAATAAAAGGAATTGAGCTTGGGTCTTGTAGGATACATGAGGTATCGGATCCTATTTTCAATTAAATTCTTGAGTTTTTCACCACTTCCTGTCATACAAATTTCAAGTTAGGATTTGTAACAAGGTTTAGTTCTTGAGTTGGCTTCTTTTCTGTTTTTTGAATAATCAATGTAGAGAAATGCGCGCTCGCACTCAACTAATTGGTGTGTGAGACCTAACTGTAGTGTTTGCATGCCATCTGGCCCACCCTTCCACCATGGTCACTATAATGAAAATAGAATACTCTAAAAGTAAGGTTGATCCAACCATTAGATGAGACTCATGTGAATGTAGAGGTCTTTAGATGCTTGTTCCATGTTCTCTATAACATGGTCCACTTACTAGTTTGATCGACCTAATTTTTGGGGGCATCTCATTTTCATCATGGGACTACCTTACGTATGTTGGAAATAATATATTGAAAATGGTAGATAATATTTGAAAAAAAAATGGAAAATATTAATAACAAAAATCAAGTAAGAAAGATGACTTGTTTGAGTCAAGGCGTGACAGAGTCACTTAGCTTGAAACCAAATTCTTTTTCCTTGGTCCGCATCCCAAGTGTAATAGGAGTCTTGGACAATTAGCCTTTAGGATACAACAACTATTATCCGGTCCCCAACAGTGCACTTGTTGTACACAGGCTCAAACTAGCGTGCAGAGCTTAACCGAAGTGAGTTGACTCAACAACGAACTCAATTGATAAAACAATAATGAACCAGAGACAAAATTTGAAGATATAAGTAAATGAATTGTTGATTTAAATGAATTAATTTGAAAAAAAAAAAAGAGTCGGTTTATTTGTAGACTACGATTAGGTGCTTAAAACACCGTTTCAAATGGGTTAGGTCCGTTAGATTTGAACCTAACTTGTGTGACTACCCGAGCAGACACATCCCTGGTTTGAAATTCGAGCAAAACTGATGGGTGCGGATATGCTCGCAGAGTACAGAATAAAAACAATTAGCGCAAGTGTACTCTCGATCCACACATAAACCTAGACGCGAACTCAGACCTGGACCCGGACCTGACTCAGCTTAGCTTAGTGCATGAGCATGCGCATGCACACTACACGTTACACGTCACACGACCTTGACTCAGCTTGGTACGCGCGCATTGTAAAGAGATGGTCTAACCCAAATGGTTATTCCTCATTGGTGACTCAAGCCTTATACAAACCACATATCTTATATACATGAGATTTCTTCAGTTCTTTTCGACGTGGGACAAGAGAGGTATACTAAAAAAAACACTTTAAAAAAGAAATATAAAATGAAAACTTTGATTTTTGAAATAAATTTATTTTAAAATAAGAATAAAGGACAATAACTCACGCAACTTTTCACTTTGGCCAAAATGGGCTATATATTCTTATTTCGATTGGGCTCGGTGTCTGCACATTATAAAGAGATGGTCCAACCCAAATGGTTATTCTTCATTTGTGGCTTAAACTTTATACAAATTACATTTCTTATATGCATGTGATTTCTTTCGTTCTTTTCATTGTGGGACAAGAGATTTACAGTAAAAATAAAAACACTTTACATTAGAAATATAGAAGAAAAAATTTAAATTTTAAAATTAAATTATTTTAAAATACAACACCTTACTAGACCGGTTGAATGTTCTACAAAACACCATGGAGACACTAGTCAACTAAGTTGGAAACATAACCAGTTGTTTGAACATTTCTCACAAGTATAATTAAATAAAGAATAAATCTAAAAAAGAATATATATATATATATATATATATATATATATATATATATATATATATATATATATATATATATATATACACACACACACACACACACACCTGCAATCCAATCCAGTTATTAATCGGTCCGGAATATAAATCAAGATCAAATTCAATCAGGTAGGATACTTCTTAGGGAGACCCATTTAGGGCACTCTTTACAAATAGAACAATCATGAATCCTTGCACATGTGTGTAGAACATGAGAGATGTAAGTTATATGTCTTTATCTAGGTGGCGATTATCATGGGTGCCCCACTAATTGTGTGGATTCTAATTTTATTGTAATAAGGGCAGACACAAAAATCAGGAACGTTCTATAATTTTTTTTTTTTTTTAAAAAGGCCCATCTTCTTTTGTCCCTTAATCACCTCCAAATCTTCGTCCCTTTACATTACCTAAGCCAATATGACCCCAAAAGCCAAACATCATTTTGTTAGTCATATGGCAAATTGCTATGGCTGTGTTTCACGTGAAACAAATAAGACACATTCCTAAAATGCCCTTACCCTTTTATTAAAATTACCAATCGAACCATAACTTATATATGTTGAAAAATACTTAAATGTGCCACCACTGTAAAAAAGAAAAGAAAAAAAAAAAGAAGCTGATATTTTGAAAATCTAGTGAAATTTTGATTTAATGATATTATCATGATAATATAGCGGAATTTAGATTTTAATAGAAAATTTATTTAGAAGTTAAAATAATTCAGCTTATACTTTTATATTTGTTTTTGAAATTTATTTGTAATTTTATATTAATTATTTTAGATAATTTATTTTCAGGTAATATTTTTTCTTGCCATCCATTTTGTTCTGTATGTTGTGGCCCACCTAATGTGTGAAATTGCCCGGATTTTAGGCTGGAAGATCTAAACAGTGTAGCTAACCTGATGGAAAGCTCAGATCTCACACGCATGTTATATGTTAGCATGTGGATGAGAAAAGCTTTCCACACGTATGGAATTAGCAAACGTAGAAGAACAATAAAAAAAATACATGCTCGGAGGACAGCCCCTCGTAAAACATGTGCTATACAGCCACCGACGGACGTACCAAACGGTCTGCCACTACCGTATTTGATACGGCCATGGTTCCGTACGAATTCTTCCTATCTTCCTACGGTGTAAATTCGTAAGTGGGCCCATTGTATCAAGTTAGGCCATTGGATAGGAAGGGCCCACCATGGATTGAACATGGCCCCAAAATAACGTAGATCAGATGATCAGATCTACCAGATTAAGAGCCTTTAATATGGACAGTGAGACTAGATTTACTCTAACCATCCATTCTGCATGCTGTTAATTGAATGGCTCTGATCATCTGGTCATGGTTGTTTTTAGAACAGAAGCTCTATAGTTGAAATGTTTTCCCTAACCGTCCGTAGCGATCAAAGATAGGGCCCTGGTGGGGCCCACAAACGAGATTGCACCACATGAATGAGTTATGGGAAGCAATCTCGTTTTAAACACCGAAAAGTAGGTTAGTTGTCAAGCATTGGATTTTATCATGGACGTGGCACTCGTATACGAATTCGGGACTTTTTGTTGGCACTATCAGATGGGTGGGCCATGGTCCGAAAATCACACCTTTTTAGATGATCGTAGCTGCTGCCAATTGGCGGCTTTTACCTATTGACTGTTGACTGTTGGATGGACCTTTTTTCTGCCACCAGTCCCACGCGGATTGCGTGGTGACCCTCTCTAAGGGCCACCGTGATGTATTTATTTTATCTATACCGTCCATCAGTTTTTCTATCACATTTTAGGGAATCAGGATAAAATTGAAGTATATTCAGGGCTCAAGTGAACCACACTACAGGAAACAATAAGGATTGAATGCCTACGGTTGAAAGCTTATGAGGGTCACAAAAAATTTAATAGATGAAGCTGATATTTGTGTATGGCTTTCATCTAGGTTTATATGACCTTATAAACTAGTTGGTTGATAAATAAGAAATAACTCAGTATGCTCTTGTCATACTGAGCAAACTCAATTGAGCCTACCTCGATTGTATGTGGTATATCTGCATTGTAAATCCGATTTTCTATCTAATTTTAGGAGCTAAACCCAAAATAAAAGTATATCCAAAGATCAAGAGGATCATACCACTCGAAAGTGTGGGGATAACGATTTTCACCTTATAAACCTTTCTAGGCCCTGTATTGATGTTTATTTGTCATCCAATCAATTAATAAGATAAAACAAACATGGATGAAGGGAAAACATAAATATAATTTTGATCGAAAACTTCTTTGGCCCAACAATTTTTCAACACTATATGTTCAGTTCAATTGTTTCCTGTCACGTGATCCACTCAAACATTGGATATGGTTAATTTTCTGTTATCCAGTAAAATGTATGGAAGGAGCAGATAAAATACATAAATCATGATGGACATCACAGAGTTTACACAGTATGCTAAGCGTAGCGAGTTACTACTCAATCCGCTTCCAACAAATAGGCATCATTGTGTGGGCCAACAAAATTTAGGGCTTCAATTCAAGGCTCACTACCTAAAATGATCGGGAGATGGACCACCTGATGAAACACATACATCGTACGGGACCCCACAGAGTCCTGGCACCAGGTAGCCACCTCGTGTCGAGGTCATCAGGCAATTCATATACTGAGTGAATCTGATTGGGCCATCCATGCCGTCCATCTATTTGACAGGCTCATTTTAGGTCATGAGCAGAAAATTGAAGCATATACAAAGCTCAAGTGGACCGCACCACATCAAAGTATTGGGATAATGACATCCACCGTTGAAACCTTTATAGGCCTGACGGTGATGTTTATTTGTCATCCAACTTGTTCATGCATAAGTTAAAACACAAATATCAGCTTGATACAAAACTTCTATATTATCCAGGAAGTTTTCAATGGTCTGTATTTAATTTTCACTGCTTCTTGTGGTGTGGTCCACATGAACTTGGGATATGGTTCAATTTTGGAGGCATGCCCTAAATTGAGTTTAAAATGATAAGGGATGGCTTGGATAAGACATATATCACTGTAGGTCAAACAGAGTTTGCTCAGTATCCAGTAGAATCACCCTATCAGTGTGTATCTTTAGGGCAGACAGATGAACGGCCCATATCTCTTACAAGTGTTATATATGTAGAGGGAGAAAGCAAACACGCAATGTGTGGGATCAGCATGATGTGTGCATGACATCCATCATCTGCTTGCTCTCACGTAATTTCGGTACAGAAATAGGCCCCTACAAAACTCAAGTGGGTCAACCCCATCATTAAAAAGAAAAAACTTTCAGATGATGTGTGGGGTCCACATTATTTTGGATGTGCCATCTATTCCACTTGGGAGATGCACCCCACAAGCATGGAATGAATGAGCAACACCGCTTTGATTTTAGAGGTTTTATGAGTATTTTTACACAGTGTTGTCCACCAAAGTTTTGAATTGACCTGATTTTTTGGCAGTAAGGAGAACATGATGGAATGCACAAGATGGATGGATTGGATTTCATGCAGACATCACTTTGGCCCCACATTACATTGCAGATTAAACCTAAGGTTCAAAGCATTTCAGTGGGTGCAGGCTCTCTCAATATGCACACGTGGCTCATGCAGTGATTGGATACTCTTGTTTTTTCACCCAGACAACGTTCACAGTATCCCCCACTTGATGAATGGCTCGGATCCTGCACATGTCAGCCACGTTGGCACATTCCTCAGATAGCCTCAAAATCTGTCATGTTGGCCAGCCAAACATCTTTTGAGAAAACCTGCCAGAGTGTGATGGATGAATTGCATACACTTGGAAATTACTTAGATCTTGCATATTCATCATACAAGTAATTCAAATTAAACGGTCCAGGTTATGGTTCCAAACTCAAATGTGTCATGAACCAAAAGATTACACTCATTCGAGTATCTGGATGTCAGGATTGGGGTCCATTTAATGGACGGTTGAAAATGAAAAAATCCAACAGTAATGAAGTGCCCACGAATAAGAGGTTAGGCTTGTTCAAACAATATGATTTTCGGAATGTAAATCAGCAACAGTGGGTCCCATAATTTAGTCTGTTTAACTTGAGTTTACGTATGCCACAGGCACAATTTCTGAGTGCCTGTGTATCAAGCTTCCTCTGCAACCTGAGTATCATATAACTCCATGTACCATTTGGTCCTTTTCTTTTTTTTTTTAGTAATTTTATGTCCCTTTGATCATGGAATCATGGATTGGTTCTCTGTGGTGCATTGATGCAAGAGAAAGCTTAAAGCTAATACTCTCATTGTCTTAAAGGTCCACCGTATAAAATCCATTTCCACTCATTGGGAGATGAATAATAGCCTTTTACTTTTATTTTTTTCATTCTCTCTTTATTTTCTTTGTAGAATTCAAGTGCACTCCTCCCCACACGTGTCAAACGTGGGAGCCGGAGTGGACCCACAATGTAAATTCTCCATCTCCACACTTCTCATCTGGCAGGCCACTCAAGCATGTCATTATGTCTGATCCATCCATTTCATTTGCAAATGACAGCCCAGAGAATGAATGGACGGCCCAACTTTTTCCAAATAGAATCTGTAAGTAGAGAATTAGCTAATCAACGGATCGGATCTTGCAACACGTGTGGGATGAAGTTAACATTTGTTAAGCGCACTCGCGCGTGTGAGATTAGAAGAGCTCTCTCCTCTTTTTCGGAGTTTATATATATACTTTTCAAGCATGGGTTTTTTCAGATGCTTCTCGCAGTAATTCCTGCAGAAATGCTCCCACTTTTACCCTCCAAAAATCAGAAGGGAAATCGCACGCTTGGATTGATATGACTATTCTCATTATGGTGCTTGCGCGTGTATGTTAGTTTAGAGAGGGGGGTTGCATGAGTGCATGGAAATGCATGCTGCACGCCTTACTCCCCATGCAGATAACAACATCATTTCTACACTATCAAGTGGACCATTATACTATATGGGACCAAAAGAAATCTTACCGTAATTTGTAATGATGATTTGGGACCATTGAAGACACGTGTGAGTAGTGGGAGGAGTGGCTTTTATGAGTAGGACTTATATGGTGTTGACCGTTGACCCTCATCACATCTATAGTTGGCTAAGGTGGATGACTTCACATGTATAATTAGCAGATCCTAACCGTTCAATAGTGAAAAGATGGTTGAATTAGTTAGAAAGGAGTCCACATAAGGTTTCAATGGTGGGGGGGGCAATCACCACTTTTTCAAATGGTGTGGCCCACTTGAGTTTGGATCTGTATCAATTTTTGGATTACACTCTAACATGAATTAACGGATGAACGGAGGGGATTTCAAACGGACATCACTGTGGCCCACAGAGTTTAATTTACAGGTCCTTAGAACTTGTGGGGCAGGCCTATTCAAATATTTTATTAGGCTTAGCATGGATTTGGTCCATTCAAAGGCCCAATCAAGGCCGGTTGCTGTTATGCCAAGAAACCAAGACGTAGCGGCCCCTTCTAACACACGTTCAGGCCCACGAGCAAACTAGCCTAGTGGGCTTCATGGGCAGGCTTGGGCTAGAGAATCAGACTCGAGGTCCGGGTTCAGGCCTAAACTTCCAATTAGGGCTGAAAATCGGGCGGGTCGGCTCGGGTTGGTGCTCAACCCTAGCCCAACCCAAGGTTCATATACCTTAACCCTAATCCAACCCAACCCAACCCAACTTCGGGTTGGGAATTCTCAACCCAAGCCCAACCCAAGTGGGCTCAGTCGGGTTGGTCGGGTAGATATATGCTAATATTTTCATTATTACATTAGTCTATTATATTTTCAATATATGTCTTATTTTTTGTACCTATAATTTTATTAATTATATATGTAGTTATTTATTGTAAAGACCCTCATTTTTTTCTAGACAAACAAGCTAAAATATAAGACAGCTACTTATTTAAAAGTCGTATTGTGTATCAAGCAATCTATTTGGGAGAGAGAAATCCAGCGCATCTTGTTAGCTTGAGTCATTGGAAATTACGTGGACCAATGAAAGTTGACGGTATTGGAATTTCATGTGCCTTCAACACATATAATCCGCACTCAATTATAATTAGTTTATATATTGATCAAGTTCGGGTTGGATTGGGCATCCTGAGACCTCAACTCAAGCCCAACCCAAGTTTTAATAGCGTGGTGTTTGTATGGCTCAAGCCCGAGACCAAACCCTATACATCCTGCCAAAGCCCAACCCGATGTCAAGTCGGTCGAACCCGTTCAACTTTCAGCCCTATTTCCAACCCTTATTTAAGTGGGACAGGCTTGGATCAGCTGTCTTAAGGCTGAGTAGCCCAGCCCAGCCGGATACTTCTTCAAAACATAAAATCCCTCCCTTTGAAAACTATCTCCTTCTTGATAATTTAAAAATCAACTTTCTTCTAATCGTCTTATTGACAATCAATTTTCTTCTGCCTATGACAAAAAGCCTAACTCAAAAGTAGAGCTATAACCTAACTGTTGTTTATGATGGATTGGTGTTGCAAGGTTTTGTGGGTTCCACCATTATGTATTTATGATATCCACACTGCCCATTTTCTAAGATCAATGTAGGGCATGAGCCCAAAAACTAAGGTAGATCCAAAGCTCAAGTGGACGATATGACAAAAAACGGTAGGATGAATTCATACCATTGAAATTTCTTGGGCCATAAAAGTTTTGTATCAAGCTGAGCAGGTCCGTGTGATTTTATGGATAGGTGGCAAATAAACATCATGGTAGGACTTCGGAAGGTTTCAACGGAGGGCGTCATTGTTCCAATTACTCTATAATATAGTCCACTTGAGCTTTGAATCTGCCTCAATTTTTGAATCATGCCCTAAAATGATCTCTTCAAATAAATGAACGGTGTGGATATTATACATACATCATGGTGGGTCCCACCTAACTTTGCCATGTCAAACACCACAACTTTGACAGCCCTACACACTTCCGTAAGCTTTCGATCTACCTCATTTTTTAAATCATGGCCTAAATTGATCTCTCTAAATTAATGAACGGTGTGGATGTTATGCGTACATCATGGTAGGGACACAAAAGTTTGCCACGTCAAACACGAAATCCGCCATATAACTTTGACAGCCCTACGCACTTCTCTAATTCCAAACCTACTACTTACAAATCTTAAATCACGGACCTGATTGCCTTTCCTACGATGGTATGCTAGGTGGGGCCCACCACGATTTTGTAAAAGAAATCTACCCCATTCATCCTTTTTTTTCCAGATCGTCTCAACACATGGTCTAAAAATGAAGCAGATCCAAACTCAAGTGGGCAAATGAATGGACGACTTGGACATACAACACGTGCATCGAGGTGGACCTATGGTCAGGGCCTCAACCAGAAAACTGTTACCCTTGCATCATCTAATCTGGCACCTATTCCCGTCCAATCACTTCGACTTTCAATGCATAATTTATGTTGATAATTGGAAAAGAGATAAATGAATAAAAGGTTTTCCGGCCTGGCCGGGTGGACCTCGCCATGGCGTGTCACCTAATGTTAGGCCCGCATACTAAAACTCAGCCTCATAGGTGTTTCAAGTGGACCACATCATTGGAAAAGTGTACAGGGCAACACTCACTCCCCAAATCATTTTCCTTCATATGGCCCACCTGAATAACGGATGGGAATGATGTTTGGGACCCAAGCATAAGTTTTCTTATGGTATCTAATGATGAGAAGGGGTTCTTTTATAATCATCACGATGGACCTATAAATATCAAGGGTCGACGTCACTCTCCCAAATGTTTCACTTGGTGTGACCCACCTGGATCACGGGTCAGCTTAGTTTTTTGCGTATGGGTCTAACTTACGATTACACGTCTAATGGTCGGATTGAATCTCACGTACAAATCAAGGTGGGCTTTTCAAAAATAAAGGGGAGTGCTGAGGAGAGTTACTCCTGGTACATATCTGCTTACACATCTCACACATCACAAGTGAGAGTATGCTTTTTTTAGAAAATAGAGTTGGGAGCTTGGGTGGGCCCCCACCTTGGTGTTGATTTGCAATCCACCCTGTCCATTAAGTGTGTCACACGATGCTAGGTCCATGGCAAAAAAATCAACCTCATTCACAATTCAAGTGGCCCACATGATTGGTAAGAGTATATTGGGCAAGGCTTATACTCGGAACTCTTTCCCTTGGTGTGGTGGATGGAACTGCAGATTAGACTGAATGTCATGATCCAAACATAAATATTATTGTGGCATCTAATGGTTGGGGTGGATGTTATTAATCAGCACGATGGGCCCTCTAATAATCAAGGGCCGACATCTCTCTTGCAACTCTTTCCTTTGGTGTGGCCCACTTGAATCACAGGTAAGGGTAATCTTTTCTCTCTTGGCTTAGGATGGGATCACACATCTAATGGTCGGAGTAGATCTCATACGCACATCATGATGGGTCCCTTAAAATGTCAATGGTGTTTGTCCATTTACAAAATTTAATGGGCGTGTTCAAGCCGGGTCGAGCTTGGACCGGGCCTCTATAAAAATTCCAAGTTGGGTTTGAGTTGTACATATTTGGCCCGTCATGGGCCATGCTGAATTCGGGCTTAGGTTCTACTAATAATTTAGATTGTACTAACGAGGGTAGCCCATCCTTTAGGTTCTACAAACAATTTTGATTGTGTTGTTGGATATAGGCCCAACGGGTTTACTTGTAAGCAATCACTTATAGGTGGTCCCATACAAGATTCCCTCGTAGGCTCACTTGACTTATAGGTGGTCCTACACGAGATTTCCTTTAAATCATTTTTTTAAAAAATGTTTTCTCTTTGGAGTTCAAAATTGAATTTTAAATTAAAAAATGAATAAAATAAATGACACGATTAGAAAGAGGTATAGATGGGATGAGATGGGTTAACCCTTGCCCCATTCAAATTTTCTCGATCCCTCACGTATAAAAAGGAAAAGGAAATGCATCATTCATTCACGATGTCTTAAAAATCCTAAGAAATGAAAGTATCCTAGGGAAAAAAAAAAAAAAAAAAAAAAAATATATATATATATATATATATATATATATATATATATATATATATATATATATATATACATTTTTGTCCACTTAGCTTGTCTCTCGGCGTACTAAGTCATTGATTGTAATTCAGAGGCCATCTTAACCATAGAATTAGATGGGTGATTAGATCATCTTCACTCCTATAGTGGTTGGGTGAGTCCATGCCATTTTCGATTTTATGTGAAAGGTCCCTAGATTATGTAGACCATTAGATCCTGCAGGCCCACCCATCCAAACTAGTCTTTTAGTGACATAAGAGAAACTATGACAACGATCAATTGTCTGTTTATAATCTAGGAAAGTATTATTTTCTTTTTAATATACAATTTTATTATTTTCAATGCCTTTTTTTTTTTTTTGTTTTGCATATTGGTTATCATATTTTATTTTTCTAATTGTAACCCGATTACTATATGAGCTAGAATAAGGAATAGAAATTGGAGTAGGAAGATTAACCCAAAGATTTGAAAAGAAAAAGGGAATTGAGGGAATAAAAAAAGGGGATTAAAGAGATTGAGGAGCTAGCCCCAACCTCCGATCAGCCGAGGCAGTGGTAGCCACTACTAGCCATCATAGTAGTGGCAGAGGCCCTAGCCACCGTCGACCATCTCTCACGTCTTTGTCTTTTTATATCATTCTAATCTCCTTCTTCCCTTTATTCTTCTCTGATCGGCTAGCCCAAGCTAGCGACAACGGCAACTACAGCGGCCACTATTGGCACCGATAGCCGCTGGGCCCGCTCTTGCCAGCACCTATAGTTGTCGACGCCTTCCTTCTCCACCCAATATATTTCCTCTCTTTCTCGTCTCTCATGCAGTGGCAGCAACCATTTGATGGGGATTTTCTCTTCATCGAACCAATTTTGATATCATCGATAATTGTCAAGATTTTTCATCGCTAGTCGCTGGACAGTTTTTGGTCTTGTAAGACTCGTATCCTAAATCGAACCGTTCCGTAGGCTTCCGCGGTCCTCTCGGTCGAATTCCGGTGACTCGCGATCTGTCATCAGCGTTTGCGCGCAACCTTGGGTCGTATCCCATATTTCAGAGTCGGCTCGACCCGAGACTTTTATCCTTGCGACCGTGCCGTCGCCGCGGTTTCGATGTTGCGTCTCATGCGTCAAGGCAATACCCGAGCCAGGAGATGTGGGCTCGCGTTCAGCTCTAAAAAAAATGTCGCATGTTACAATCCCTAGAGAATCCATCACATCAATCACTTCACTTGTCAAAGTACACCCATTACTCTATCACATCCCCAAGTACAAAAGCAATCCTTGAAAGTCAACTCTCTCCCTTACACAAGTACACCATCCATCCCTCTCTCCCATCACCCCTCTCTCTCATTCTCTCTCTCTCTCTATTTTTCAAACAACACCCATGTGTGTCCAACGTCCATGGCTTCTATGGGGGAGAAGTTAGTGTGACCCACCTTCCTCCATCTCAACTGTTAAAGTTAGTCCATTGGAGCTTTAGGATGCTTTGGCGGAAGGAGAAGAAGATCATAGGTGGGTGTTCTTCTAAAGTTTGATTTGTTGATTTTGATGATTTAAGGGCCCACATGTGGTGGGACCCATCTCAATGTATATGCATTGTATAGGGAGGGCCCATAGTGGCAGGGTCCCTTCCATTCTCATGCCTCTATCTCTCTTTTTATATCTCTTTCTCTCACTTTTCTTCCTTGTGCATGGCCCACTTGATCGACGATCTAAACTGTCCAAAATAAATCTGACGTCCAGCAAATGGGGCCCGCCTTACTGCCCCTTGTTGGGCCAGTTAGGATGGAGGGAAAACTGAATATCAGCTTGGTCCTTGTGGACCCCACCGTGATCTCATCATTCTATCCACACTGTCCGGATTGATGATTTGGACGGTGCTGAAGTGTTAGGCGGTGCAATGGTGTTGCCCTCCATGATGCAAGTGTTTTATCAACATCGTCCGTCCGTAAGGACGGTGGGGCCCTAATATGGTGGCCGTTGACGTGGGACATGACCCACCTTGATGATGTATTTTATTTGCACCATCCAGTGCAAAGGCCTGGACGGTGAGATCCACCTTGATGTGTGTCTTCCACACACCATTCATCCACTTAAATCATGGGCCCACCCCACACGTGTGGGTTGGTGGGACCCACGTTGATGTATTTGTTGTATATCTTCATCGTCCCTCTGGACGGTGCTTGAGAACCCACTTGACGTATAAATCTTATCCAGCCGTCCATCACTAGACGTTGGACATTGCACATCTGCAATACACAAAATAAATAAATAAATAATAAGTAAATAAATAAATAAATAAATATAAAACGATATCATATATATTATATTATATATAATATATAAGATGCATGGGACCCACCTGCTGATTAGAAGTAGATTGGTTGGTGTACCTCACACCAGCAGGCAGTTGGTGTGATTGATGTCAGCAAGTTTTAGTGGACCACACCTTAATGTACGTGGTGTATTTGCATTGTCCAGCAGATCTAGACGGTGGGCCACACCTTAATGTATTTATTAAATCCACATCATTCATCCCTGGACGTGGGTCCCACCTTGATTGCATGTATTTTATATTCACACCGTCCATCACAAATGGACACACCCTAATGTACGAGGCCTGCCTTGATGAGTGTGTTATATTCACATCGTCTGTCCATTTTGATGGACGTATGGCCCACCTTCCTGCATGTATTTTAGCCACGCCGTCCATCTGTTTCATCTACACTATACCCAGCCTCATGCATGGGACACCATGATATATGTGTTGTGCATCCATGCTGTTCATTTGGTGGGCACATTTGGAAGGTGCAGCCCCACCTCCTGGCCGTGCAGGGCCCACCCAATAGGATGTAATTAGGCCCATTGATGAGGCTCGTATTTGAGGCTCATTGTGATATATTTTCGGCCCATGGGTCATGACCCATTGAGATGTATGGCCCATGTGCGGGGCCCACCTATTATGCATATTAGGCCCGAGTGAGCGGCCCATTGTGATTTATATTAGGCCCGAGTGAGCGGCCCATCGTGATGTGCATTAGGCCCATGATTTGTGGCCCATGTGATGTATTTGAGGTCCATGTGCAGGGCCCACCTGTTGCGTATTTATGACCCATTTAGCGAGGTCCATTGTAAAGTAATTTCAATCCATATGACGAGGCCCATTATGTTGTATTTGTGGCCTAGTTGATAAGGCTCGTTGTGATGTGTTTGTAGCCCAGTTGATAAGGCCCATTATGATGTATTTGTGGCCCGCATGGCTAGGCTCGATGTGGTGTATATGTGGCCCTTAAGTGAGGCCCAATGCGATGAATGTGCACCGATATAATGTATGATTTCACTATAATGTATGTAATGATTTTATGTGGACCACTTCTTAGGAGCAATGTTGGTTAAATGACCACATTAATGGGCAATGATGGTTTAATGTCCACATTGTGACCTTCCCTTAGGCCTTGTTCGGTTGATTCCGATTGTCGAGGCCAATTGTCGAGGCCGATTATGATTGTCGAGGCCGATTCTGATTGTCGAAGCCAATTATATAGACCGATTATCGATGCCGATTATCAATGCCGGTTGCCAATACTTATTATGAGTATGTGATATTAAAGCGATAGTTGAGGTCGATTCTGATTATCGAGGTCGATTCCGATTGTCAAGGCTGATTGTATAAGCCGATTATTGAGGTTGATTCCGATTGTCGAGGCCTAATGTGATGTATATGCGGTCCGTATTTAAGGCCCACTGTGATGTATATTCAGCCCGTGTTTATGGCTCAATGTAATGAATATGAGGTTTATGTGATAACGTCCATTGTGATGCATTTGAGGGCCAGGTGATAGAGCCCATTGTGATGTATATTAGGCCCATATAAGAAGTCCATCGTGATGTAGCTCTTGAGTGAGGCCCATGATGTTATATATATTAGGCCCTTGTATGAGGCCATGGGTCCACTATATGTTAGGCTCTATGTGGGTCATTCCTTTGGTGCAATGTTAGTTAAATGACCACATTATCGAGGTCAATTGTTGATGCCGATTATTGATACCGATTATGAGCATGTGACTGCATAACATTATAATACATGCCCATATGCATCATCTGCATGTTTGTTATGAAATGTGGTTGACCATTGCATATGTCATTGGGCAGGTTGTTACGAGACTCCCCGATAGGCAGAGGTTATCTCATATGAGTGCACATTATGTGGATGATTAATGATTAGATTGTATGACTCATGCATCTTGCATTGTGATTATTGTACGCCCTAGCGACGTCAGGGTCGTAGCCTCCACAAGTACATCATGGATGGCTTGATGGGACACTAGAAATCTGTTATTAGCATCGGGCTGTCATAGATGGCCCTGGGTGAAAATCCCTAAACCTCCAAGGCCAGGAGATGCCCCAACGTCGAGACCGAGTGGATATATGAGCGCCCAAATGCCGAATACTAGGAGGCCGTGTCTTCCACTGTGTCATGGTCGGTTAGGACGGGCTGTGGCCTTACCCACCCGAGGGTAGGGAGTATAGCTAGGCTAAGTTTAACCAGCTCGTGAATGGGTCCGCTATTGACGTGTCGGGTAGATATTGGCTGACTACTGGCCAGGTGGATAGTGAGGTCTCTTCCACTTGCATGGTCGAGCGTCAGTGGGCAACGATTTACATGTAGAGTATACTAGATCCCGGTGATGATTCCAAAGATGAACTGCACTGATATGTGGACTTATTGAGTAGGAGTTGCATACTCATTCATTCATTCATTCGCTATCCACTCGGGCTGGTGGTGCATAACTAATTTTTATGTGTACTTTCGTAATGACCAGAATTTCAGTCGGGGCAAGCGACTAACCTGAGATCAAGAGCTTACTACATTGAGTCTATCTATCCGAATTTAGGTATGGGATTGGTTTGGATAGAAGTTCCTTGTGGTGGACCACATAGCTTGCGATACTACGTACCATCATCCCGACTTCACACTCTTGCATGGTCATTCGCGCCGTATATTGCATTGTATCTTCAGTATCTGATTCTTGGCTCTTTATGACTACTCATTTATATAGCTGATCTATAATTGCGTACTCTGATATTGTATGACTCATGGACTTGTTAGTATTTCCGCTTACTCTGATATCGTATGATTAATGATTTTGTCAGTATTTTTGCTTATTCCGACATTGTATGGTTTATGGCATTATAATACATACTTGGTACTTACCTTATGCACACACTTTCACCACCCTCTGAGCTTTTTATAAGCTTATACACAATAGATGCGTGCAGGTGGCGTTAAGTCCCAGCAGTGTTGAGCTTGGAGTGTGAAGTGGACTTTTGGAGCTTTGATTTTTGACATATGTATTTCCCTTTTAGCATTGTATTCAAATATTTATATTAGTAGATATATGATGATGATGCCTTTGTGACTTGAGTATACTAGTGGTTATGCTTATTACGAGTTAAATGTACATTGGAAAATCCTTCTTGTAGATCCTAGGATCAGAATCTGGCATATGAACGATGGGAGCCGAGAATGGGATATTACGAAGGCTGTCGGCACCGGATTCGGTGATTGGGATTCCTGTGAATCCGATTTCTGGATTTGGGGCATGACAAGTCCTGTTTCGATATCATCAAAGGACCTTAGATGATATCGAAAGCTGTCATCGAAGGTTGTTTGATGACATCGATAATTGTCAGAATTTTTCACCCCTGGTCGCTGAAAAATTTTGGTCCTGTTTTGATATCATCGAAGGACCCTAGATGATATCGAAGGTTGTCATTGAGATACCTTCGATATCATCGAAGAGTTACGCAAATGCGATTGCTGAATGCAGATTCTGCGGAAATTGTTTCTTATTTTGATTATACCTCTTTTTATTCTTATGTAAAGAGGTGTATGCGGGATTGGGGTGTATTCCAAGGTTTTCTAAGATTTTCTAGGAGGGCTTAAGGCTATCAAAGGTGTGTGTAAGAGAGAGAGAGAGAGAGAGAGAGCTTGTGGAATGGAGATTCTGCTCGTAGAGGTGATCTACTTCGCAGTCCATGTCTTAGCGTTTCTATATCCTCGTGATAGGTGAGATCTCTCCGTTTTTCTCTACTCTTATTGTTCATCCACTCCTGTGCGAGTGAAGAAGGTTTGATCCAAGAGGTGTATGCTTGTGATCGGTTGTAACATCTGATTTATAGTAGATTGTTGACCTGGACGAGGTCCCGTGATTTTTACCTCTTTAAGGGTTTTCCACATAAAATTCTCTAGTGTCGTATGGTTTATGTTTTGATTTATTTCATTGCTTTATTATCCCATAATTCTAGTGTTTTTTGGGTGGCTAGATCCTAAGGTTTTGTGCAAGGCCCCCAACACTATGACCGTCATATCTCTCTCTCTCTCTCTCTCTCTCTCTCTCTCTCTCCCCTTACACTATCGCTGCTGACAACAGTCGAGGCTCGAAGAAGTAACGATAGTATAAATTACCCTATTGTGAAGAAGAGATTGAAGGGGGGGGGGAGATTTTAGAGAGGTTTCTCTATAAAACCTAGTGAAGAAGAAGAAAAGAGGGAGATGAGACTCGATTTAGGGCTTGGTTTGCTTGACACAATTTTGGGCCTGAAGTAGTGAGTAATAAGTCCATTCTTTGGGGAAAAAAATGTTGTAAATCATGGGCCCCACCCAATGAAATTTATAGACATTGTTGCTCATTATTTAAATGTTGTCCATAGTCCCTTTAATCATGTAGGCCCAAATTTAGACTCAAGCACATTAAACAATTAATGATATTTTTTAATACTTTTATTGATATCGTTAATATCTATCTTTGTATCATAATATATGTCCATCATATGTTATCTATTGGCATATGGACAATAGATGTGGACCCATATTTGTGCATATAACGAGGTTAGCCTGAATCTAAGCCTATAGTCTTTCTAATAGTTAAAATTAAGTGAATCATATCGAGGGCCTTAATCTGCTTGAAATACCATTGACCCTTGAATCATTATAAGTGGCATTTTCTACCATTTGAAAGGGGTTTCTGGGGAGGAGAAGCATCCAGAGAGAGAGAGAAAGAGAGAGAGAGAGAGAGAGAGAGAGAGAGAGAGAGAGAGAGAGAGTTGGGGATGCCAGGAGAGTTTAAGAGAAGCAAGGTATATGAAGGCCAGTTTGAGGTTCCGAGATGTTTGGAAAATGTCTAGTAGTGCTAATATGAGTGTTTATGTTAATGTACTTATTTGTTCATCTATTTTGTCAATCACGTGAGTTCATGTGTCATGTAGTCGGTTGAATCCTTGAAAGCTGAAGACCAAAAACACAAGAGGACACAGAGCATCAATTGCTGAAAAATAGGTAAATGAGGTACCTTGGCGACCATAACTTTAGACCTAAAATATCATAAACCTCTAGATTATTCTAACCTTAATAGGTAAACCTTCATTTGATCATCCTCTAGAGGACATGGAGCATCATAGAAACATACCTGTCACAAGTATCAAAAGTAAACTAGGACAAAAATGAAGTAATGGGGAAAAAAAACAAAAGGAAAAAGAATACCTCTAGTAGCAGACGAAAACTTATAACGGAGTGGCTCTTCCCTCGACTAGTTGTATCAAGGCCAATGTACAAATGTGCTGGTAGGCCCCTCCCCTAGTTGAATTCAATCATAAAATCAAGATTGGAAAAAAAAAAAAAAAAAAAAAAAAGAAATTGCAAGATTGGCCTGCCATTTCTCCAAAAGTGTAATCAACAAGTTATTACTGGTGGAAGTCATCCTAATTGTTAGCAAGCAACTAAAAGGAGAGTAGACCAATACCGCCTAGAGTGGCATGTATGAAGGTTTAACTCAATCATTCAATTGTGCCCACAAGTTGCGTAAACACAATTAAGGAGCAATAACGCACAGTGATAGTGGCATGGTGAGATAAGTGTGCCCCCATGTGTTGGGAGATAAAAGTCGGATCATCATCCCTAGAAAGTGTAGCAGGGCAAGGAACCTCGAGACTCATATAACTTAGTATAATCCACCATTCATCAAATCAATCATTGGGAAAACTCTATATTAGTATATTGAGCTATATCATATTCACTTTCTTTTGGACCACTCCATCATCATAAGATAGTCACAAATCCATCTAAACAACATTTACCCTTATCTATCCATGATTCTAAACCATTCATCCTACTCCTAATCTACTAAAGAATATTTTTCATTGTTAAATTCAAATTCTAATGACTATAAATATACCTATTAATCATATATAGATTTCCATGGTATACACTTCCCTACCTTTACACCACTCTAAAAAATGTCGTTGTATATGTCCAATTGAAATGGAAATTTAACAATATGTTAATTATAATAATTGAACTACACATTCTTAGTCTCTCCACTTAGATCACAATATATAACTGTCCATCAAAATTTTCATCATATCTGCTAGATAGCCCACCCAAATATCATATAAAACCTATCGCTACGGTCCTATTTTTTCAAGCGAATCTGCCAAATTGATTTTAGCATTGAGCCATATTTAGGCTCATTTTCAAAGCTCACAAGATTTACGAAGAATCTTTTGGTTGTATAAGTTTCCAAAACTAAAAATTATTTTAGATACACACCCGTATCCTCCTCCATACACCTGTCGCCCCACATATCAATGCAGGATGATCGATCTATAAAATTGTTTATTAACACCGACATGCACCAGTAGACTTAGTGAACCATTCTTTTCACATTCTAAAAGTATTTGATCATTCATTTCAGAATCAATCTCTTTCAACTATTCGATAAAAATAGCCAATTAGAATTGTTTCATTAACAATTCAAGTCATTCATTAAATCGACCACTAAAGATAATAATTTGTTATTAACATATAGTCCTCAATTCTAATCATCCACATATGTGCAACCTGAACCAAAGCAAGCAACAAGAAGCATGTTGCATGCGCTATCATAAACACTAGTCACCTTCGAACTCGACCCAACTTCTTCTTCTTCAACATCGGATATGTGTAGCGCCAACCCTTGAATCAATACCATTTGATCCTTACCATTCATACCATACTTAACACATGTAAGGGGAAAAAAATGCATCAGTGTGTGAAATCCATCGAATCATCTCCGCCATTTTTGTAAAACTTAAAGCGCACATCTTTTTCGATCGTGACAATGTTGTTCTTGCACTAAGCTTTTGAAATCCTTAATCTAGACCATCCAAGTTGTGGAATCCCCTTTCTCGATCTGCCTTCACATTTTGATCAACTTATGAGAGAATCAGTTGTGTTGGAATCTCTGGCTTTCTCTCCTCTAGTAGCATGAGGCAGTAAAAGAAAACAACTCTAGCACCCATCAAACTGAACTCATCTAGACACTGAGAAATCATTGATCCTAGGCATCATCATACCAATCCAAACTATCCAATGAAATCATTATACAAAGATTTGTCCAGTGTAAAGATGTGTCATCAAAATTGATCATTTTTTAAATCGAAAAATCCAATCCATAAATTTTTAAACAACCATCTATCTAAAGATCTAAACCACCCATTGCATGGACCCTTAGAAAGTATGTATATGTGATGAACGGTTACCTAAGATCGTATCATGCCTCATGTGTCCAACCCATTCAAACAAATCTAAATAGTAAAAAAAATTGAGGAATTTTAAACTCCAAATAATGAAAATCCGGGAGGTTACACACTTATACTGCACAAATTATTTTTTTCTGGAAATAATTATCCAACTATGAATCTGTTTCTTCCGTCTCTTTGACAGATTAAGGATGCCCTACAAAAAAATATCAGCTTGGTTCCAAATTTTATATGGCATATGACAATTGGTATGCAAATGAAAGTTGAAAAGTACTCGGACAAATGTCATTTATTGATGGGCTTAACAGTTGTTCTTGATTCACATTGCAATATACACTTGGTTAAGTTTTATTTTTATGAAGATTTATTTTGTTGAAAAGGCGGTAACGAAAACCTCCAAGGCTTATCACACACTGGAAGAATTGTATAATTCGTATATTACAAGTTTACCCATAGTAGGCGTTAAAGAAGTTAGGACCACGAGTGTTTTTATAAGAGATGATGATGTGCTCAATAAATACACGTCTTACTTAATATAAAAATAAAATAAAAAGTTCAGAAAAAAAAAAATCAAAGCTAGAAGTGTATTTGAAAGAGACAATCGTAAATTGTTCGGACTTTGATATTTTAGAATGGTAGAAGATGGAAGTTAGTGAATCAAAATACCATACATTATCCGTATTGACATGGGACATTATCGATACCAATTTTAGCAGTGATATCAAAATCCGGTTTTAGCACGAGGAGTAGGGTTGTGAACAAGTATCAAAGCTTACTTCATAAAAAACGGTTGAAACATTAATTCGTACAGAAGATTAGTTGCGTCCGACATAAAGAGTTAATATTTATGATGACAAAGAGGAAGAGATTAAGAGTCAAAATGAGACTACACATGCAATGACAGCTATATGAAGGCGGTTATATATTATTTTTATTCTTTTGAAACACGAATGTGATGTAATGTTACTTGAGTTAAAAGTTGTATAATTTGACTTTTATTCATTATTGTTTATTTACTTTCGTTCATTATATTACTTTTATTTATCTCTTATATCAAGTTATTCGTTTCTAGTTTCTAATATTTATTTTTATAAATTCTTAACATAGTATTTTTAAAAAATTAAGTGTAGATATGTCATCATCCTACCCATCGACCAACATTTGGGACTACAGTTCCCTAATTGAATTGTCAAGGTCTAGAAGAATGAAAATTGTGTGGGGTAAAATTTGTTCATAAAACTAATCGACTTCTATTATACCTGGCTTATTGGGGGTGGTGATGTAAAACCATATCCTAAAGCCTCAAAGGAGGTTTAAATTCTTTTTTAGGCCATTCTAGATTCAAATATAAGAAACCTTCTACTCCATCCAAATTTTCTGGTATATAGAGAACTATTAAGGAAGAGGCAAAGGAAGAAGCCAGATTAAGAGCTTTAGAATAGGAGCAACTCCAACTCTCCTTAAAATGATGTCCTCCGTGACAAAATGATTCTGAAGCATGATCAAGCACGAGCAATAAAAAGAACAGGAATAACAAATTCACATTTCTTGCCCCATCTTGGCGAATTTTATAAAGCGTTAGGTAATAGCTATAAATCTTCATGCAAATAAAGTTTAAAAAATCTAGTTCAAACTATAATAGAGTACAAAGGAAACTTCTCTTCACCTTCTGATTTAGGAGAGGTGAACCAATATATATATATATATATATATATATATATATGTGTGTGTGTGTGTGTGTGTGTGTGTGTGTGTGTGTGTGTGTGTGTGTGTGTGTGTGTGTGAAAATTTAAATGACAACTCTAATAGATTGAATGACAATGCAGGAGTCTATAACTATATGCCAAGAAGGCATTCCTATGAAAGGTATTAGATAATATTGTGAACAATGTAATTATAATAGACTATAATTATATTTTATACATTTTAGTTTTATGTTTAAATTCAAAATCAAATTTGAAATCGAATTCAAACTTAACTCAAACGCAATAAACCGAACTTGAACTCATCTCGAAAGCACGAACTCAGATCAAAATGACAAACTTGAACTCAGCTCGAAAGCTTGAGCTTGATCTCGATCTATGCTCGAACTCGAATCGAATTGGTCCAAGATGCTGACCAAACTGGGCTGAGTTGGACAAACAAGTTCGATGACCAAGCCAAGTGGAGTCCAAGGTTGGGTTGGCTGCTAATCGAGCTGAGCCGAGCTTGGCCCAGCTCGACTCGATTTGATTCATGTACGTCTCTAATCAGGACCTTATTGTGTGGGGCCCACTTTGATAATTGTTCTTTTATATCCACAACGTCCATTCATTTTTCTGGCTCATTTTAAGATGTGATCCC
Source organism: Magnolia changhungtana (assembly GCA_030180095.1). Taxonomy (NCBI): domain Eukaryota; kingdom Viridiplantae; phylum Streptophyta; class Magnoliopsida; order Magnoliales; family Magnoliaceae; genus Magnolia; species Magnolia changhungtana. The sequence goes on along the minus strand of JASAUF010000430.1, from coordinate 115,441 downwards.
AAAACTTAAGCATAACTAAATATCTGGTGGACCACAACATTGGAAATAATGGCGAATGACCATTAAAAACTTATTGTGGGCAACAAGTTTTGGATCAAGCTTATATTGATATTTTCCTATCATCTAGGTCGGTTGGCCATCAATGGGTTGGATGGAAAGGAAACATTATGCTAGGCATTAGTGTGGGCCCTAGGAAGTTTTTAATGGTGGGCATTCAATTACCATTATTTTTGGTGGTGTGGTCCACTTGAGATTTGGATTTGTTTTAAGACCACGTTCTAACATGGGCTAGAAAAATGGGTGGACGACATGGATATACAATACGTCATTAAATTGTTCGCCCACACTAAGGGGTCGTTTGGCACCATGGATTTGGGGGGATTTTAGGAGATTTTAAATCTCTTGGTTGTTTGGCACCATAAAATAATTGGGGTTTCAGATCCAGGTGGTTTCAAATCTCCTCAAATAGGGAGTTTGAAATCCATGGTGAGAGCTTGGATTACATCTAAAATCCTTTCAAGAGTTGCATGTGTAAGATGTGTGTCACCAGACTATTGTTCTATTAGGCATATGGCCCACTAATGATATCCAGAAATAATTAGATTATTAATTGCATCACTATAATTACTTTAATATGATGATCAAAACCATCCAAACATTGTCCATGTAAATCAACGGTTAACAATCGTTGGTTAGTCACTCGGACATGATTTTGTGCTTATGGCTCATCTGAGACTTGGAATTTCATCATTTTCAGGCAAAGCATATATTTTAACGAGCTTATTGCAACCATGGTGTCAAACATTACACACGTCACTTATTAGATATATTATAGTTGATTTAGTAATTAAATTCAAACCCTGGTAAATATGTCATGCATGGTTACTTTTGGATTAAAGTTGATTCCCAATCCAGGGTGTCAAACATAATTGGCGGATTTCAAATACAGGGGGTCCAAAATCCAAGCTCCGAAACAGGCTCTAAGGTGTTACTCGGGTTACACCTAATCTGCTCTCCTAGCTAGAGATAGAGGGTCCTATCAGGGGCTTTGTGGAGCCCACCGTGATGTATATGTTTTATCCATACGTTCATCTCATTTTGACAGATCGTTTTACCCATGAGCTCTGAAAGGAGGCAGATCAAAGGTTCAAGTGGACCACACCACAGGAAACAATGTGGATTAATGAAAGCTTATCGTTGAAAATTTTCTAGGGCCGCTGATGTTTTGGATCAAGCAGATATTTATGTTTTCCCTCCATCCAGGTTTATGTGAGTTTGTGACCTTATGGACACGTTGATGGCAAATAAACATAACCATGGCCCCAGGCAGTTATAAAATGTAGGAGTTCAATTCCCAATGCTTCACGTGGTGTGGTTCAATGGTCTTGATGTGCACCTTTTTGAGATCATGCCCTCAAACGATCTTGCAAAAATAAAATAAAATGGATTGCGCGGATAAATCATATATGTCACTGCGCGGCCACAAAGCCCCTGAATGGACTGTACATCTCTAGCTAGGTCCTGATTGGGGTGTACCCAATCTGCCCCCATGGTCCACTGTGATGTGTGCTTGACATTCAATCCATTCATAATAATGCACGCCCTTTCATCTTCTCCTCGCCACCCAAAAATCAGGCCATTCAACTTAGGTGGGCAAGACCATGTAAAACCATTTATCCAGTGTGGCCCACCTAAGTTTTGGAACGTCCTAAATTTTTAGGTGTCCATTAATCCTCAAGAGTAGCACCGTGGGAATGGATTAGATGGCATATGCAAAAGACGGTAGATCCCCACACAATCTGGAAGGATTTTGATGGTAGGGTCGCCATCCCAGCTCCATGTGGTGTGGCCCACCAGAGTTATTTAGATCCATCTGAATTTGAAGCACCAAGGAGAACATGCAGTGAAGCATGCGATGATCGGATGTCATGTACACCACGATGGCCCCACTCATTGCATTATAGGTTAACTGACAAAGCATTCTAATGGATAAGTGGCATCAAAACGGACAACCCAAGTCTTTGTTATTTTTAAATTAAGAAGTGGCCCATTTATAGGCCACTAAATTGAAGGGTGAGGATCGTGTGATCAGTACACATTTGCATTGTGGCCTAGTGAGCGTAGATTGTGGGGGGAACTATTTGGGGTGTTCATTCAGGGAGCAGATCTCTATGCCCAGAGCTGCGTGGGGCCACAGAAATGTCCATGACAAATCCCCTCTGCCCATCTGTTTTGAAAGACCATAATAGGATTCTAAAACTAAGGTAGATCCAAAACTCATGCGGGCCATACCACATGAAAGAGTGGGGATCGAACTGGCCATGAAAGACGTTTTGTATCAGGATAGTAGTGGTAATAATTCTATGAATGGTTTGGATGACTATAAACATCATGGTCAGCGCCAGGGGTTTCCATGGTGGACGTTGTTGTTTTCACTGTTTTGTTAGGATGGCCCACTTGAGATTTGTATCTTCCTATTTTTTAGAATCATATCCCATTGTGGTCTTTCTGTTAGCACAAATTGTAGATTTTACATTTTCTGTAAAAATAATTAAAGAAACTAAAAATATAATGATAGGCTGAAGCACATGTGATCATGCTATCCTTAAAACGTTATTCGTCACTTCTCAAAATTATTGAAAATGCTGATAGATTTCAGACAAACAACTTCTAGGATACAACGAGCCTGAGTGTGGTTCAACGTTTAGCAAATACGAATAACCACGAATGGAACACTTTATACATAAATTTTCTGACAGATAAATAAAAGAAAAAAATCTCAACTTTAGAAAGCAAATTAGAAAATTCTAGACCGCAGAATTGGTCTGTTTCTTGAGGTCTTTTGGCCAAAGGTTCGAAAGAACCTTGCTAACTGATTAGAGTATACAATTGCTCTTCTGGTTGGATTGTAAGTGAGAATGGTTTGAGTGTTGGTGATTGCTTGTTGAACCATTCAGGCACAGTTTATATAAACTAGGGTGGCTAACCATTTTGGTCCAGGGTCATAACTTAATATGATCCTTATTTGACTATTGATGAGAAACTAGCCATTATTGGTAGTTTTTGACCATGTGGGATTATTGTTGCTGCATGCTGGCCGTTAAGACTCTCTAATTATCTATTTTATGACCGTTATATGATCGTTGTGTGATCATTGTATGACCATTGTGCATGCTGAATTAATGTTGCATGAGGAGTTACACCTCACTCTAATGGCTATTTTTCAGCCTTTATAAAAGCCATACCGGTCTCATTCAGATTACTTCTTCATTCCAGCTACCTTACCCATATTTTCTGTCGCAAGTACAAAGTGCACCACTAACACCTCTATAACTACCCAAGAAAATAAGGTACTCCACACCTTACATATAAACACTGTTTTTTCTTATCTCATTTTCTATATGGGACTATCCCCAAAAATGTCAAAATGCAAGTTTTTCAAACAAAAAAAATAATAATAATAACTTATATATATTTATATATTTTATTTATTAAAATATTTTTAATCAATATTTTTATAACACTTTCAACACAGATAGGCAGATTGGATTTGTCAAGGATATCTCTATTGACCCACACTACTCTATGAACAGATTTCTCACTGTGCCTCCTGTCAAAGGCAATAAATACGCTCTCTTCCATTCACGTACCTCACCTCATATGGGAATTAGCCACTGTGGCTTTATTAGCTATTGAAGTGACATCACTAAGTTCGTGGACCCTTATCCACACTATCTATCCATTTGGTGAGATCATTTCAAGACATGAGCCTCAAAATGAGGAGATCCAAATTAAGCTCAAGTGGACCCATTGGAAGAAAAAAACACGCGCGGATGCTGACCATTGATTAAACCTCACTAGGGCACACCATGTTGTTTATTTGAGATTCAATTTATTCATAAGTTCACACAGACGTAGACACAGGGAAAACACAAATATCAGCTTGATCGGTAACTTATGTGACCATGGAGAAGTTTTTGATGATAGGCATTCAATCTCCACTTTTCTACGTTCACTTGAGCTTTGGATCTGCCTCATTCTGTGGTCCACGTCATGAATGGAAGATGTGATACAATATATGCATCAAACACATACATTATGTTGAGCCCACATAACTCGGTGACGTCACTTTATATAACTAATGAAGCCGTCAGTAGCTAATCCGCTTCCCGTTACCTCATTCCATATATACGGTCAATCCCCCCCTCTCTCTCTCACATGCAACGGTTGCGAAATGGGCCCCGGTTCTTGATGAGGCCCACGTAAAACTAAAATCAGAGGATTAAAAGATGCACTGCTTGTTAAGGCCCACCTACCCCATCAAACCCAAATCAATCCCATATTTCCCGGCTAAATCCATACACATTCCACGCCTAAACCCCACTTCTCTCTCTTCTTCTCTGCAAGATCACATCAATTCAAATTCCCCTTCAAACGGGCAAAAGATCCACTCTCAAATCCTAAAAATTGGATTCAAACCCAACACCAACATCTCCATCAAACTCCTTATTCTACATATTAAATCAGGTTGCCTATCCTATGCACGCCGCGTGTTCGATGAGATGCCCAAACCAAGCACCTCTGCTTATAACTATATGTTAGCTGGCTACTCCAAGCACGGCCAAGAGCAAGAATCGCTTGATCTAATCCGAAAAATGGCTGCTTCGAATGAAAAACCAGATGGGTTCACGTTTTCGATGATGCTAAAGCTCTCTACATCGTTACTCTTGCTGGATCTTGGGAAATCAGTTCATACCCAAATAACGAAACTGGATTTCGAGTCGGATGATGTTCTCTTCACTGCTCTTGTCGATTCTTATGCGAAGAATGGGAAGATTGATTATGCAAGAAGGGTGTATGATAAAATGTCTGAGAGAAACGTGATCTGTTCTACTGCAATGATTTCCGGATACATGAAACATGGATCTGTTACAATTGCTGAAGAGATTTTTGAGAAAACGATCGGGAAAGATACAGTGGTCTTTAATGCAATGATAGAAGGTTATAGCAAAACGATCGAAACTGCCAATAGAGCTCTTGAAGTCTATATAGATATGCAGCGGTTATATTTTCGGCCAACGATCTCAACGTTCTCAAGCATCATTGGTGCTTGCTCTATCTTGTCAGCATTTGAAATCGGTCAACAAGTTCACAGTCAACTCATGAAGACTGATAGTTTCAGCGACGTAAGGCTGGGAAGTGCGCTTGTAGACATGTATTCAAAATGTGGGAGAATTGAGGATGCGCGGAGGATCTTTGACCACATGCCAGAAAGGAATGTTGTCTCGTGGACTTCCATGATTGATGGGTACGGCAAGAATGGGAGTCCAAGTGATGCACTCCAACTCTTTGACAAGATGCGTAGGGAGAACAAAACCAAACCCAATTATGTTACTTTTCTTAGTGCTCTATCAGCTTGCGGACACGCTGGATTGATATCGACCGGATGGGAGATTTTCAATAGCATGGAGAGGGACTACTCACTCAAACCGAGGATGGAGCACTACGCTTGCATGGTCGATCTTCTGGGACGGGCGGGGAGCTTGCATCAAGCACTGGATTTCATTATGAAAATGCCAGAGAGGCCGGACTCTGACGTATGGGGGGCGTTGCTCGGCGCTTGTAGGTTGCATGGGGATGTGGAGATGGCAGGATTGGCAGCGAATGAGCTTTTTAAGCTGAGTAGAGATGGGAGGCCAGGGGCTTATGTTGCTCTGTCTAATACATTTGCAGCTGCTGGGAGATGGGAAGGTGTTAGTCAAGTGAGAGAATTAATGAAAGAGAGGGGAGTTTCTAAAGATGCTGGGTGCAGCTGGGTTGGGACTGATAGTGGTTTGTGTGGTTTTCATGTTGGCAAAGGAACGTGAAAACGATTTGGTGTATGCATGGTTTTTTGACTCGGTGACTTGGACTGATTTGTTCAGTCTTGACACGAATCATGACTTGGATGAGTTGGGGGATGAGTTGGACAAGTTGGCCTGAGTCATCCTCTATTCTCAATACTGACTCACGGTGCTGAACCGAATTGGAATTGACCAAGTCTGAGTCGACTTGGCATGAGTTGCATCCAACTTGGCTGAGTAGTCAATCCATGTACAAGAAGAGTGAGATGTGAGTCAGTCCTTCTATTGCTTGTGTGCATCGTAAATATTTCTTTTCTGATTTATAACGAAAATTTGTTAAAAGAGAGCTCACAGGGCTAAAGAGAACGAAGAGTGATCAAGGCAACAATAAGAGTGTCCTGTCAAAGAGAATATCTATTGAGTACATGGGCAAGAGAATCAGTGTTACAATTAGCCTCTCCAGGAATATGATGGAAGCTATTGCCCAGAGGGTGAGCACACATCCTTAGATTGTTATAGCTAAAAGCTAATATGCGAAGAGCGAGCATACGTTCTTGTGTGTATCATGAATTTTTGTTTGAATGTGTATCTGATATTGAAAGTAAGTTATGGGTTTACTTGGGTAGCATTTGGGTGTCCCAAAATGGTGGTTGGCTGAACTTCCTAAGGCTGCATTTGGGTGCACAGGTGAATTTAATTGCAAAGAATTGGTTTGATCAAGAGGGAATGACCAGCATCAATGATATTTTCCGGTAAGTAGCCCTCAAATCGAAGTTATGATCCTTTCATTGCCTACTTGATTGTATTGTATTGCGATTTGAAGCCCAAACTTCAACATGGAAAACTCAGATTTTATTATGTCTCCACTTTTCTTAGACTAATAATTGCAATTCAACTTGATAGTGCATCGAAATGCACCTCAAGAGCCATTAGAGGAAGTTGCTGTTTGGCGTGGCAAGGGACATACAACCTGCATCAAGTGGGCTAGTATTCTCCAGCTTTTTTTCTGCCTCAAAGCTCGGTTGTGATAGCAGGAAGGTATTGATCTTTTCTCACTCACAATGTGACACTCCCGCATCCTGCTCTGGCTGGGAACCACTAATGTCCAAATGCACGTTTGGTTGCTAAAAAACGCATGAATGAATATTTGACCTCGGTCTCACTGAGTTATTACTATATTGCAAACCTGCTCTTAGGTTATCAACCTTTGGATTTGATCACCAACTGGTCATAACCTTGAGTAACCACTAAGTAAGAACTTAAGGATTTGGTATCCAATAACGAAGTCGTGGACGAAGAGCTAAATTCATTTTGACTTGCTACAACGATGTGCTCAACAAAAGTGGATGAAAGTAAACTAAAGCTATGCTAATTGAAACTAAAGCTATGCTAATTGATTTGTACTTGTTGTAACATTGCGCTAGACAGGAGCAGAGATGTTAAACTAGGCTAAGCTAAGATAGGTGTCGATATGAGACGAAACGATTGGACAAGCAATGTTAAACTGAATAAGATATTTGTGTTTTTAGATTGACAAGGGCCTGGTGCTCTTCATTCTTTGGTACCATTCTAGACTTCGATAGGTGGTGGTCTTACGTATGGCCTCCTTGGCTTACTAGATTGATCGATTGATAGGTTACTGGTCTTGTCTTATTATGATTCTAATTTAGGATGAGGCCAACTATTAAGCATGTTGCCGTATTTGTTTGTATTTCTATTTCATGATGAGTCCCTTTCTTATCGCCTCACTGACATGCTTTCATATACATATGGATAACCATATATGGCCATGTGTCAGTGTGCATCACTGCCTTAATGTTACGCTAGATTACACGTGCTCTTTAGAAGCTCTGCATATACATGGCTTGTATCCTTCAGCTACATGTCGTTGGAAGAATGACCGCAGCTAGGGTTTTGGTCATGTGTACTTCTCTAGGTGTTATAGGACTCTTGGTGTAGCATATGCCTCTGATGAAGATGTCCTTTGGGTCCTTATGATACCTCCCTGCCATTTTATGAGTACATTTTTCTAATATCCTATATAAGGGTGCCAACATATAGCAAAATTCCATTTATTATGATTGTGTTTTATCCACACTATCTGTCCATTTTGAAAAATCATTTCAGGAAATGAGCCTAAAACTGAGGTAGATGGAATGCTCAAGTAGAGCACACCAAAGGAAACAATAAGGATTGAATGCCTACAGCAGAAAACCTCCCCGGGGCACAAAAGTTTTGGATCAAGCTGATATTTATGTTTTCCTTTTATCCAAGATGGCAAATAAACATCACGGTGGCCCCTGGGAAGGCTCCAACGGTGGGGATCATTGTCACCATTGCTTACTATCGTGTGGTACACTTGAGCCTTTCATCTGCCTCCTTGTTGGGCTCATGCCTTTAAAATACTCTTTCAAAATGGAAGGACGGCTTGGATAAAAACAATATATCACAATGGGCTCCACAGAGCCCTTAACAGGACCATCCGTATCGTGGTGTGTAGGGCTGAAAGTCGGGTGGGTTCAACCCGACCGACCCAACATTGGGTTGGGCTTGGGCAGGATGTATCAGGTTCGGTCTTGGGCTTGGGCTATACGAACACTAACCTGATAAAACTTGGGTCGGGCTTGGGTTGAAGTCTCGGGTTGCCCGACCCAACCCGAACCCGATCAATATATAAGTTCGATCCTCATAAATTATAATTGAGTGTGGATAGTCTATATTGAAGGCACAGGAAATTCTAATGCCGTCAACTTTCATTGGTCTACGATGGAAGATACGTTGGATTTCTCTCTCCTAAATAGATTGCGTGCTACACAACACGACTTTTAAAGGAATAGTTGTCCTACATTTTAGCTTGTTTGTTTTAACAAAATGAACTTCTTTCCTATAAATCACTACATATATAATTAATAAAATTAGAGATACAAAAAATAAGATGTGGATTGAAAATGTAATAGACTAATGTAATAATGAAAATATTAGCATATATCCACCTGACTAACCTGACCAACCCGACCGAGCCTCGCTTGGGTTGAGAATTCCCAACCTGAGGTTGGGTTGGATTGGATTAGGGTTGAGGTATAGGAACCTTGGGTTAGGCTAGGGTTGAGCACCAACCCAACCCAACCCAACCCACCCGACTTTCAACCCTATGGTGTGGTGGGGGTAGTACCCAATCCGCCCCCCATTTTTCAGGCTCGTTTCCTGCTTGAGGAAGCAAAACTGATGGACGGCCTGGACGTCAGGCACACAGCCCAGCGCGGATGGAAACGGATTGGCTGCTGCTACTGCCACCAGCCCGGTAGCTGGTGATCGGTGCTCTGTGGGCCCTACCACGATGTATATGTTTCATCCATTCCGTTCATCCATTTTTAAAGATAATTTGGGTTCAACTTCAAAAATTAGAGTGATATAAATCTCAGTTGGACCACACCACAGGAAAACAATAATGGTCGGATATCCACCATTAAAATCCTCCTAAGACCCACTGTACTGTTTATTTGACATCCAATCTGTTGATTAGGTCAAACAGACCCAGATGAAGGGAAAAAAAACAAAGATCATCTTGATCCCATATGGCCCTCAAAAATTTTTTAATGGTCAACGTTCATTCAACACTGTTTCCTATAATGTGGTCCACTTGAGATTGGGATATACTCATTTTTGGTCTCATGCCATAAAATGATCTAGAAATATAGATGGACGGCATGGATGAAACACATACATCATGTGGGGCCTCTAGAGCATTGACTATCAGCCATTGGCTGGTGGCAGGGGAGTCGCCAATCCGATTCCAGCGGGGATTAGGTGCGACCGACCAGACATGTGTGTGCGCCCTAACCATGGGGCCCACCTTGATGTATGTTTTGTATATCCATGCCTTCCATCAGTTTTGTCAGCTCATTTTAAGCATGGTGCCAAAAATGAAACAGATACAAATCTCAGGTGGACCACACAGTAGGGATTAAATTCTCACTATTAAAAACTTCTAAGTTTTGGATCAAGCAGCTGCTACCTGCGTTTTCTCTCCATCAAGGTCAGTGTTACCTCATCAACGGGTTGGATGGAAAATAAACATTACGGTCAGCCCTATGAAATTTTTAATGGTGGGCGTTCAATGACCACTGTTTCCAGTGGTATGGTCCACCGGAGATTTTTATCTACTTCGTTTTTGGAACCACTCACCAAAGTGAGCTGCCAAAACGGATGGACGGCCTGGATATACAACAGATACATCGAAGTGGGCCCACGGTCAGAGCTACACCGACCTCGCAGGATCCGTGGTCGCAGCTAATCCGCGTTGGTATACACTTGTTTCCAATCCTCACAGGTGGGCCCAATGGTTCGGTATTCCAAACCATTTATCAGAATTGATGGATTATGGTCCAAAAACCTCCTAGATCGGGAGATTCCAGTCACCAACTTCATGATCTTCTTCATTTGAATATGAACCGTTGCGATATTTCTACTCTCAACCGTCCATTTGTAACCCAAAAGTCAAAAGCTCTGATTATCCTACCATTGGCATAATCCATCCATGGAAAAACATAACATATGAATGGTCGAGATTCCTCAATCATGGGACTCATTTCTCATAACCAAAAACACGTGTTCACTCTGCAAAGGTGCCGGATACGCATAGCATTTCACCAGAAAAAAGAGTCATAAATATAATCCCGGGCGGCGCGGCTTCGTGGATCCCCGGATCCCTGAGGGCCCGTTTGGCCGGGTGGATTGGAAGGGAGTGACTGGTATTAGGATGGATGGCGTGCATTTCTAGGTAAAGATGTTGTTGTCAGCGGATTGTCTTGAGATCCATGGGATTGCTATATCGCTGGATTGATACATCGATAACCAATCCGGAGATTAAAGCTTCGGATCCCTCCAAACCAACCAAACACGTCGCATAATTTCATTATGGATTGGATATTTAAAGGTAATGATGGTGTTGTCATATTGTCTGAAGATCCATCGGATTTGGATCAGATCACCTACACTGTTTGGCAAATTTACCATCCAATCCCTTCCACTACATCTAATCGTTTCCAACCGGCCAAACGGGCCCTTTCCCATGATATATATTACTTAAATCTACTCCGTACATCACGTTTAAAAATGAAGAAGATCCAAACCTCAGGTGGACCATACCATAGGAATCAGTGGTGATTGAGTGCCTAACCATTAACAATTCCAAAGGGCCCATCTCAAGGTTTTCTTAATTTTTATTTTCCATCCAACATGTTAATAATGTCAAGAAGATCTATATAAATTTAAAATAAAAATATCATATTGATTCAAAATTTTTGTGGCCCACAAAAAGATTTTAATAGTCATTAATCACTATTTATAGTGGTGTGCTCTACTTGATATTTATATCTTCTTAAATTTTATTATTAAAATCTAAACTAAAATTTAAAAACAGATGGACGGCGTGGATTTGAAATAATTACATCAATGTAGGCCCCACACTGTTAGGGTAACTCCCACGAAGATGTTACCCGGGTAACAGCTGATCCGCTCCCATAATCCCCAACATGTGGCTGTACGTATCCAATCATCCTCCATCAAACACTACTACCCTTATCTCCTCCACTCAAATCCCATATCTCATCTTCTCCTCTTCTTTCTTCATGCCTCTTCATCAAAAAGACTGAAAAACAGAGCCCATCTTTTGAAAATTCGACCCCATTTCTCTGCTTCACGAGCATGGCGACCACCACTCTCTCCACTGCAACCCCTTCTCATGTACTAATCTCACCACCCACCTTGTGTATTTTCTCAATGGAATTGATATCTGCACCCTCCCTTGCCAATGACCCACCTCTTCTTTCTACTCTTTGCTAATAAAATGGTACAATATTTGTACCATTGTGTTTCAAAAAAGTAGAAAGAAAGGGTGCTTCTGTCGATAAGGGAATTGATATCCATACCCATTCTTATTGATAGAAAGACCCATTCTTTCAACTTTCTGTAATACAATACTACAAAGTTGCACAATTGGATTACCCAAAAGTAGAAAGAAAGGGCGTTTCTACCAAATTAGGGAATTGATATCTACACCCCACTCTTAATGATAGAAGCACCCATCTTTCTACTTCTGGTGGTATAAAACTACAAACATGGCACACTTGTATTGCATATCGGTAGAAAGAAACGGTTCTGCTATCAATAAGGGAATTGATATCTACACTCCACTCTTAATGATAGAAGCACCCATCTTTCTACATCTGGCAATTCAATACTACAAAATTGCACAATTATATTGCTAAACAGCAGAAAGAAATGTTGCTTCTATCAATAAATATTACAAAATTGCACAATTGTATTGCCAAACAGTAGAAAGAAAGGTTGCTTCTATCAATAAGGGGATTGATATCTACACCCCACTCTTATTGATAGAATCAACCATTCTTTCTACTTCTGGTAATACAAAAGTACAAAGTTGGGTGCTTCTATCAGTAAGAATGGGTGCATATAGTTGAAAGATGCAATTTTTTATTTTTATTTTTAATTTATAACCATTTTGTATCCATTTCTGATTGCTATTGCTTTGAATTCTATTTTGGGTCAGCTCTGTTCTAGCAAGAATGGGATTTTCTCTCCATCCCAATCTCTTCTCTTCAAGCCAAAGAGCTACAACAGCTCTGGGAAGGAGAAAGAGAGGCGTCTGAGGATTTCATGCCAGGCAACAAGCATTCCGGCAGATCGCGTGCCAGATATGGGAAAGAGGCAGCTGATGAATCTGCTTCTGTTGGGTGCTCTCTCTTTGCCTACTGCGGGGATGTTGGTCCCATATGCCAGTTTCTTTGTTCCTCCTGGGTGAGTTTTCTTTTTTAAAATAGAAATTTGGGCTCCTCATTTCTGGGTTTCTTTGTCAATTTATTTTGTTAATCGGTCACTATGATTTTGGGGAAATTTTTTTTATAATTTTTTTTATTTCTTGTTTTTCTTTTTTGGTTAATTTGTAGTATGGAAATTTTTTAAGAATTTTGCAATGGAATTGGATGGAATGTATTGTTTGGAAAATTGGTTATGTTTGCTTGCTTATTTCTGTCGCTCATTTGTTTTTCTCATACTTTATGTGCGTACATAAGTCTGTCTGTACATCATACATATATGTATTTGTGTGTAGGCATTTTCTGGTACCTTTTTCTGTGTAATTGTATGGCTGCATTTTTGGGTACTCAACAATTACTGATTGCAAAGCAGGGGTTAAAAGTATCACTTGAATAATGTAATGTGATTATTCAAATTGTATGAATTTATATATGGAGGAGAACCCTAGCTGTATATTTACATAGTCATAAATTTGTATGTCCGTGGGTGCGTATGCAAGTAGGTAATTAATATCAATTTACCAACAAACGAGAACAGAAATAGTATGTTAAACACCGATATATTGGTTGAGTCAGAAACAGAGACAAGGTCATCTTGGAACACTCGACACTTCGAAATGTCAATGCCCGATAACTTTTTGAGGATATATTTGTATATTAGTCATAAAAAATAAAAATTAAAAAAAATTAAAAAAAATTTAAAAAAAAAAAAAACAACAACATGAGCTTCTATAGAAGTGTGTATCAACTCAATAAAAAATAATTAGGGCCCTCTTCAGTTACAATTAAAAATTAGTTCACTCATTTAATTAATAGTAATTATGTATTAGAGATCATAATTTATATAAATTATTGGTAATCAGGATTATTTTAGTCCATACTACAAATATATGATCTCTAATACATAATTATTGTTATCTATAAATTTGTTTTCAAGTGGCACTAATATAAGGACATTTTCACACTGGGTTCGAGCGGGGTCGCTTGTGGGATGCAGGGACACACTTGGGGTGGGCTGCCCGTGTGAGGTGGTACCTATGTGATTTGGGGCCCACGAGGGGGGTTCAGCCGAGGTCCTAACCCATGAGATGTGAGGCTTGGGCTATGAGATAAAAGGATTAATTCGCCATGCTCTAATGGTTCGAGCTTTTAGAGCAAGTGGTTAATTGTCCTGTGACAAATTGGTATCCGAATGGGAGGTCTCGTGTTTGAGACTCCTCACTGGGGGTGATTAATGCAGGGGCATTTTCACATCGGGCTCGAGTGGGGTCGCATGTGGGATGCAGGGGCACACTTGGGGTGGGCGGGGCCCATAGAGGAGGTTTCGTGTTCGAGACTCCTCACCGGGGGTGATTAATGCGCATTTCACACCGGGCTCGAGTGGGGTAGCCTGTGTATTTTAATACACAATTGCTTACTTAAACTAATATACCAATTAAACTAAGCAAGGCAATTAGCTCTAAGGCTTCCAAGCCAATAGAGGGTCCAATCACATAGATTACAATAGATATGTTAATAAAATAACTAGTCTCTAAATGATAGTATACATGTGTGTGTGAGATGCACTAACTATCAACTCCAGGTTTACTTCTAACCTTTACATCCTTATACAATGATTGCGGTCCTACACAAGAACCTATCTAGCGTACGCTCCCGTAAGATATTTTAGTTGGTTTTCTATTGGTTAACTAACAACCTTGGTCTTAATCATATGAACTATGTTTATTCCTATTGGAGGCTTCCATGGAGAGTAACATGTATACACCCCATGTCGGGTAAATTCGACCCTCCACAAGAGCCTAAGTCCTACATAAGAACTTATTAAGTTTAGGTCACAAATTCTTATCCTTAATCCTCACAAACTATTACTATCAATTCTGCACAAGAAAAGAGAGTGAACTTATACATGACACTTATCGAATTGAACCCCTTTTACGCGCCTTCTCGGGTTGGTTGATTGTTGCTCTCCCGTATTTCAGTCAGCTCCCCTTTTGTTTCCGAATTCATTGATGTCGATGCTTTGCCAATGCTTCAGCTCCAAGATCAAACACCTTGCATGTGATGCTCTATTGATATGACTAAGGTGATGGGATGTTGGGTGAATCTCCTACAACACATGGGAATGTTGTAATTCCTAGGGGATTCACATGGGTGTTCTAGACGATTTAGACAATGATTTTACTATGGGTTCAAGTCTAATCTCTAGAACAAGGTGAAGATTAAGTTTATCTTCTTCATTGAGCTTGAAATCCTCTTTTCAAGTAATGAATCACAAGGAAGATGACTTAGATCTCATGGATTTACAGGCTTGGAATGAGGGATATGGGTAGGGAATCTCCTAAGCTTATATTGCACCAAAAACTCATCAAAGAACCCAATGCATGAATGCCCTTTATATGTTAACTGAGTTCTAACGGTAAAAAATGGGTAGATTCGGCAATAATCGATTGATTGATTGAGTTGTCGATCAATTGAATTTGGCCAGATATGTCGCTGGACATTTTTGGCCCTGTTCGATCACTCGAGCCTGATCGATCGATCGAAGATTGCTTGATGGCTTCGATTTTTGGCTAGATATGTCGTTGGATTGTTTTGGCCATGTTCGATCGCTCGAGCCCGATTGATCGAGATCAATTGAGGGTCGCTCGGTTGATTGAACGATTGATCGATGGCTGTTATTTGGGTAGTTTGTTTCACATCAGTTTTGCAGCTCTTTCAGCCTTACTTATCATGTTCTAATTGGGTTTTTGAGGCTAAAGGATGATCACCAAGGGTTTACCTATTAAGTTTATGATCATCTAGTGATATATGTTATTTTGGGTCAAGGGTTAAGGTCACCAAGACACCTCATATACCTGTTCTTTGCTCTTTAATGCTCTACGTCCTCTTGTGTCTTCGGTCTTCAGCTTCCATGGGCTTAACCAACTACATGACACATTGACTTACGTGATTGACCAACAAGGTGCACAAATCAATGCACCAACACTAGGTTGAGTTCAGGTTGAGCAAATTTGGGTTAGGTTGGGAATAATCACACGTATTTGGGTTGGGTTGAATCAAATATATAGGGCTTCATCTTAGGTTCATGTTGTTGGATTTTAAATTATTTTAAAAATAAATTGGTGTTTCAAAATTTCCAACCAAGCTGTGGTCGTGGCCATGTGTGCATGCTTGGGCACGCCTAGATGTGTCTTTTCACACAAGTCCTAAGGGTTGCACCCCTTCACTCTTTGATTTGAAAGGTTGTGTTTTTCCAGGCTCAAGGGTCAATTAGGTTTAAACCCAATAGTCACAACTCTTTATGGAAGGTTGCCTCTACACCCTTAAGGGTGTTCACTCAAAGTTTATAAATAGACTTCCTCCCATCTAGTTTTAAAATATGAAAAAATTATATATATATATATATATATATATATATATATATATATATATATATATTGTTTTTCTTTCAAGGTTTGGGTTAAGACTAAAAATGGTTCGAGCCCGTGTACAGTGAGTGCACCGTTGGGAGTGGGCGATAATTGTTGTATCCTAGAGGTCAATTTCGCGGAGAATCCTGTTGCACTTGGGACACGGTCTAAGGAGGGCAAAATCGACTTCAAGCCCAGTGATTCCAAAGCATGCCTCAACTTCTACAAACCGATAAGTTTTCTTTTTCCGCTTATTTTTAATTTTATTTAGCCCAAATAGTTTTCCAAACTCTAAATTCCAACACGGGTTCGGCACCTCGGATGGAAATCGGGTCGGGTCAGGTCAGATTGCAAGTTGGGTCCTCTTGAGATTGGGTTGGGCTTGGGTTCATCCTTAACCCAACCCAACCCAACCTGCCAAAGTTGAACCCCTAAAGGGCATTTGGTCATCAAACCTATGGCAATCAAATCATGAAAAAGGTTGGCTCCAAATGGTCAAGAGAGGGCTATGGCCATGATGATGATGGCAACAACAACGGTGATGTCATAAACAATGACACATAACAGGATTATAGAAAAATAAAAGTTTTCCTAGTAGCATTGTTAATGCTCGTCGAATATGCATGTCTAAGATTTGGATTATTTATTTATTTATTGGTGATAAAACTGTCCCATTTTGCATATTTATAACTGAATGAATTTAATTATTTGATGATTTGAACATGTGTCAGACCCTTGGGAAAGGGCATTTCTCGTAAAGGGCATAAAAAATCTTGTGGCTCCCATCCTAATCTCCCTTAGGCAGATGCCCAGAGAGGTGGATTCCCTCATTGATGCCTTAGCTAAGGAATTCTCAAACCCATGCTTTGTACAGTATCTAGCTATTCATTGCCTTAATGGATAGGATAGTTGTTCCTTCTGTTTTTAATAGAATTTTGCTATCTATCAAAAATATAAATTAAGTTTTGATTTGAACTGAATAGATTAGAACAACCTATATTTTCTCAAGTGGAAATGCAGATATATGGTCTTTGCATAAGATATTGAAGCATCTCAGTAAAAAAAAAAAAAAAAGAGGGTGAAATTAGGATGTTGGGTATAGTTCGAATATGGTCTTACAATACACGTGTGGCTGTGTTTTTGTAAGTGAGAAATTGTTGGTTGTCTGATGGGCCATCATGGATGAACCATGCCCCAGCAATCTCCCCTGCTAGACAATCCTTGCATTTTCATTAGGCCAGCGGATAGAAGGTTTAGACCAAAAAAAAAAAAAAAAAAAACAGAGAGAAAGCAGTCCACATTCAACAAAAAGATGGCTGAAGATAGGATGGTCAGGATCTTTGAATCTAACAGAGTTTTGGGTCATAGTCTGCATCCCTGATGGGGCTTATCACATCAATGTTTGGATCACCCAACCATGTACCTGCTTATGCAAACTCAAAACTTTAGGACATTGGAAAATGTGAAATTCCTGTCCAGAAGTAAACTGATTCTCATACATTTCCATGAAAATGGACTAACCCAATTGAAGGAAATGGGGTGTTTGTCATCCTTGCATCCATCATTTCATAGTAGTTATGAGAAGACCAACACCACCCAGATTTTGTAATTTCTATTTTTCTCATGTAGGCAGAGTTTATCTACAGATTAAGATCTCATGAGATCTTCTTTATGCACTCTTTGATTAGCATATGATATTCACTACATTCTTTCATCTCTTATTCAAATTTTCATTGTTTTGATTCTATTGGAGGCTGATCGGTTTCTTGGCTATTCATTGATTTTTTATTTTTTATTTTCCTTTTCCAGATCAGGTAATGATGGTGGTGGAACTATAGCAAAGGATGCCCTCGGAAATGACGTCATTGCATCTGAATGGCTTAAGATTCATGGCCCTGGTGATAGAACTCTGACACAAGGGTTGAAGGTGAGGCTCTACTAGACTAATAAGCTATTTTGGCTATTATGGAGAATGAAAGGCATCTTGGATCTTGTTTGAAAACCTGAATAAACACGACTTGGCCAAGTTGACTCTGCATAATCAGATTCATAAAGACTTGAAAAGAAAGGAACTCAATTTGGTTAAGATTCATACATGATTCGGTCTATTCGATTTTTTTTTATTTTTTTATTTTTCAGTTTATTCGATTTGACTTGACTGACAAAACTCAGAAAGAATCGGCTTAACTCAAAAAATAAATAAATAAAATAAAAATAAAAATAAAAAATAGGAAGTTGAGAATGCCAAGTTCTTGGTAATCAAGACAGAAAAACTCAACCAAGTCAATTGACTCAACTTAAAAGGCTCAAGTCAAGTTGGATTTTCAAAATTTTAAACTATGGCCAGGATTAATTGAGCTTGTGATTCTGCGTTCAATTTCCTTACTCCATATTATTCTTTGATTAGGACCTTTTGCATAATCCAAATCAGTATATAAACTTTTAAAACTAGTTTGGAAGACACCTGGTTATATGAGCTTCCTAACCTGGATAAGTCGAAGCACTTCCTAACCTGGCACACGTGTGGAACATCTGAAGTGTGCATAAGTTGCAACCTATCTTGTATATGAGTCAACTTACAGTCAGGTTAATTGGCTTATTGGGTGGGCCCATGTCTATGTTTAATGTGGAGATTTAGCATTTTATTGTGTAAACCATCCATTCTTTTCATATTTTGTGGGCTGCCTGATGAGTGATCTGGCCTAAGTTTTGGGTTGGGTCATCCATGCCTTAGCACCCACCTGATGCATGGCTTTGATGTATCCCACCTGATGCATGGCTTTGATGTATCCCACCTATGCAAGGTTGTGCTGGACTGAAGCTCTTCAAAGCTTGTGATGTGGAATTTGATACTATCTGTTGGAAATGTCAATGTTAGTGTGAAAATTGATCGCGTTAACATCTTGCAGGGTGACCCCACTTATCTTGTTGTGGAGAGCGACAAGACACTTGCAACCTACGGCATCAATGCAGTCTGCACTCACCTTGGGTGCGTTGTTCCATGGAACGCTGCTGAAAATAAGTTTATCTGCCCCTGCCATGGGTCACAGTACAACAACCAAGGCAAGGTTGTGAGAGGACCTGCACCTCTGGTAAGGAAAACCTTCAATTACCATCTCTTTATCAAGCCATTCAATTTCTTTGATTCTACTCTTGTTTGCTTTCATCCTAGTAACTTCTACTAGTTCTCCATATATCCTTGTTGAAAATTTATGGACCATTCAGAAGTCTTTTGGAAATTGGGATTTGTTTCAGTATTTCAGTGGAATCAATCCACCTTGCATTTGGGATTTCTCAATAAACCAGAACTTCATTAAGCTAAGTCTCCTGTTTTCCCTTGTGTGCATGCCAAATTGTAAGCAAGAGAAGAATGGTCTACTGTAATTTGGGTGCCATGTACCCATCAGACAGATGATGATGCTTCCAAATCGGCACTAGGTTTTGGAAAAGATTTAGAAAAATAAAAAATAAAAACCTTAGTTCTTTGAGATAATAAAACATAGCTTTTTAGGCTAAGTATAATGTTGCATGAAAGATGTACATGTCATCCTTTATAAAATATTTGGTCCAGTTTGGTTGTCACTCAAAAACAAGTTTTTCTCATTCTAGTTATCAGTAATTATGTATTAGAGATTTTGGTATGGTTAACTAACATTCTTGCCAACCCAAAATTTATATAACTGGAACCCCATTTTCTTTCGGAAAATGTAATGCTTGAGTTATCTATAATCAGAAAAGTTGGATTGAATTACAAATCACCCATTTCTTTCAACTTGCAAAAAATAAATAAATAAATCTGTGATTAAGTTGAACTGTAGTTCCCTTCAGGTACTGTTTGGATGTGTCCCAAATCGCAAGGGAAACAGTTTCAAGGCAAAACACTCCAGAATCCACTTCCTAATATGATTTTTGGCACCTTGATTTTCGCCTGAAATCACAAATGAGATAAAAACAGGTCCAACCCTTTTATTTTTCTCACTTGAGATTTATGTCGAAACTAAATGCTTACAGAAAAATCTCTTGTTTTCATCCAGACGAAATTTAAGTGTCCAGTTTTCTTTTGAAATCTCAATGCATCTTCCCCTTTAAAAAGATGGTCATTTTGGATGTTTTCATAACTTGAAACACGTTACATTGGTGCTTGGAATGGGCTCTTCTTTTTTAAGTTTATCTAGCAATTATCTGTTCATCAACATCGTTTCTTTTTTTCTTTCCTTCATTCTTTCTTCTCCGCAATAATCAATTGATGACCATTTGCACGATAACTGACTTGGGTTTTTCTTGGGACAGTCCTTGGCATTGGCACATGCAGACATCGACGATGGGAAGGTGGTGTTTGTTCCATGGGTCGAAACTGATTTCAGAACAGGTGAAAACCCATGGTGGGCTTGAACTCCCCTCGAAACCATTCTCCACATTCAAGTTGAGTGAGTCTTTCGCTTCTCAGTATGATGTGACCTTGAAAGACCAAACTCTTCTTTTTTCTCCCAATGCATATAGCTTTGTATCAAAGAGTAATCTGGACATTGGATTTATAAGCTGTATTGATAACCCAAATTGGAGTTGGCATTGCATTTAGCTTTTGTCCTGATAATTTCATTGTGTATTTTCGATGTGTATTCAAATCGGACCGTCAACTGCATCAGTCCATTACCTTCGACTTGTTCACTCTCAAATGCCATTTTTGCTTGAAATTAGATGTTCATCTCCATGCCTAATATAACTACTAATGATATGAATAAAGATGAGCACAACCACATGACTCTTTTTATCGGACCGAGTTGTATTGCTGGTACCGATGTGACTCGTCTGATTCCATGCAAGTTGCCTACTCACAAACACCACCGGTGAGTGAATTATTTGTAAGTCACTCCCCACTTATAGAGCTTACAGGCATCCAAACGACCACTTGTGTTTCTTGGTGGTTGGACAGGTGAAGACCATTAGTTGAAGCAAGTGTAAAATGGTTCAAACTGAATTGAACCAGTCTGAATGATGCAGGGACATGTGATGACACAGATTGTAAACATTTCAGACGTTTGTTACCAAACGGGTTGTTTCAAATTCAATACTTAATTTTCAGACTTCAACAATAGTTATCAAACAAGTTTTTCCACTTCAGATTTAGGCCCCGTTTGTTAAATCTGAAATATGAAGCCTAAATCTGAAATCTGAAGCCTGAATCTGAAATCCGAAGTCAAAAAACTTATTTAATAATTATGGCTGAAGTCTGAAAATTAAGTACTGAATTTGAAACAACCTGTTTGTTAACAAACATCTAAAATATGTTAATTTGACACATTTGCCCCTATTTCCTGTTTGGAAATGTTTTAAATTATAAAGAAATTATTTTTTATTAAATGAAAATAAAATCATTATATTTAATTTAAATAAACTAAAATATCATTATTCACAAGTCCTTCAATTCCTTTTGGCAGGAAGATTGTCACTATGTGTTGTGTAGGCTTGAGCACCAGTAGCAACAAAACCTTCAAATTAGGCCCATGGAACTGGTGAGACAATGGTGACCACCTCGGGTGCATTCTTGCGAAAGCTCCTCCATTGGGAACCTATGTGGGGCCCACCATGATGTTTTTGATAAATCCACTGTGTCCATCTGTTTCGTGAGTTCATTTTAGGTGAAGAGGCAAAAAATGAGCCTGATCCAATTCTCAGCTTGGCCAAATATGTGAGAATTGAACGTCCCACATAAGTTTTGAATCAGGTTAGTATATTTGCTTTCAGTTCATCCCATTATGAATGGTATGAATGACATGTAAGCATCAATGTCGACCCTAGGGAGTTTTCAATGGTAGGAATTTCCCTACCCACCTTTTCCTTCACTGTGGCCCACTTAAGTTTTGGATCAGGCTTATTTTTGGACTTTTATCCTAAAATAAGCTCGAAAAACAGATGAACGTTGTGGATTTATCAAAAACATCATGGTGGGCCCCACAATGGTTCCCAGCTCAGGAACTTACTGCTAAGGCGTGAAATCCGCGTCCGATTGGGTATTACGGACGCTGATTTCCTTCCAAAGCCTTCCACAAGAAGTTTCTGCCGAAGGATGTTGGGTGGGGTCCACTGGAATGTATACGAGAAATCCATTCCGTCCATCCGTTTTTTGAGCTCATTTTAGGATGTTCAACAGAAAATGAGATGGATACAAAACTCAAATGGATCACACGAGGGAAAATTAAGAAAAAAAATTCATACAGTTGCAACTTTCTTAGGCTCCACCTTGATGTTTATATGCTATCCAAACCCTTTATAAGGTCATTACCAATTGGATGAAGTGAAAACACCTAAAATATAGCTTGATATAAAACTTTTATGGTCATAAAATGCTTCAACGGTGCTTACTGAATGCCCATTGTTTCCTCTTATATGGCACACTTAAGTATTTGATAAACTTCAATTTTAGTCACACGTCCTTAAATGACCTCACAAAATGGATAGACGGGGTGGATTTCTCAAAAACATCTCGATGGACCCCACCCAAGATCATTGCGAAGGAAGTTGGTGCGAAAGGCTTTCGCAGGAAATCCGCGTCCGGGTCGCGGATTAGCAACTGACCGTCCCGTTGCTGAAGTGACGTCACCAAGTTCCGTAGGCCCTACCATGACGTATGTTTTGTATCCACACCTTCCATCCATTTGGAGAGATCATTTTAGGGAAATATCCAAAGAATGAGTTAAATCCAGAGCTCCAGTGGACCCCAGCACAGAAAACAGTGGGGACTGTGATGCCTACCATTAAAAACTTATAAAGGCCACAAAAGTTTTAGATCAAGCTGATATTTGTGTTTTCTTTTATTTCATGTCTTTTTAAACTTTTGAACAGGTTGGATTTTAAATAAACATTATGGTGGGCCTTAGGATAGTTTCAACGGTGGGAATCACTCTCCCACTGTTTTCTATGGTGGGGTCCATTACAGATTTTTGATGTTACTTCAGTAGCCGACTCGCTACTCAACTTGTCAGTAGGGGTGTACATCGAGTCGAACCAAGTCGAGCTGGCCTCAGCTTGAACACCGGCTGACCTCAACTCAAACTCGACTCGGCTCGGTCCTCGAGCCTGACTGGCTAGCTCGGCTCGGTTCGGTTAGCAGATCAGGCCAGCTTAGGCCGAGTTCGAGCTAAGATCGAGCCGAGTTCGCCATTGAGACATTTACACAAACACCTGAACTGCAACTTCAAAAACCCACTGTTTTACAAACAAAGGCAATGGTTTTACAGGTATTTTATCATACGCCTTCTAAGTAACATAAAAACAAAACAAAACAAAACAAATTAAAAAAAAAAAAAGAAAATAAAGAAAAAAGAAAAAAGATATTTGTTTAATGTACATACCTTGCTTGCCACCGGCCAAACCTTGCCACCAGCCAAATCTTCCTTGCCACCAGCCACATCTCATTGATTCATTTTATCAAATAGTTGGTGAGCAACATCAATGGCAAAGTAACGAGTCACCAAACTGGTTCGATTAGAGCTAGATTCGATCCGAGTCGAGTCAAGCTGGCCTGCTTAAACTCGGCTCGAACTCATTATCGAGCTAAAAAAATTAGCTCGACTCGGCTCAAACTCAGCTTCAAACCAAGTCGAATTGAGCTTTTTCGAGTCGAGTCGAGCGAGCTAACCGAGCTAGCTCGGTTAGTGTACACCCCTACTTGTCAGTATCCAATCCGCGTCCGCAACTGACAGGGTAGTGAGATTCTACCGAAGTGACGTCACCAAGTTCTATGGGCACACTATGATGTATGTGGGCCCCACTATAATGTATGTGCTTTATCTACACCATTCATCTATTTGGAGATATAATCTTAGGGCATGAGTTGAAGAATGATGCAGATCCAAATATGTAGTTGACCCACTACAGAAAAAACAGTGGGGAGATTGATGCCTACCGTTGAAACCTTCCTAAGGCTCACCATGATTTTTATTTGAAATCCAACCTGTTCACAAGTTAACACCAACACGAAAGAAGGGAAAAAACAAATATCAGATTGATCAAATACTTTTGTGCCCTATGTAGGTTTTTAATGGTAGGCGTCACTCTCTCCACTGTTTTCTGTGGTGAGGTCCACTAGAACTTTGGATTATTTAAAATTATCTTTCCAAATGGATGGACGACGTGGATACAAAACATACATTATGATGGGGCCCACAAAACTGGGTGAGGTCACTTCAGTAACGAGTCTCGCTACTCAACCTGTCACCACTCAACCTTCAGTATCTCGGACGATTGGCTACTCCCCGTCAGTGCTATGTGGGCCCAACATGATGTATGTGTTTAATCCATGCCGTCCATTTATGTTTCTAGATCATTTTATGGTATGAGACCAAAAATGAGGTATATCTCAATCTCAAATGGACCACATTACAGGAAAACAATGTTGAATGAACGTTAACCATTAAAAACTTTTTGGGAGCCATAAAAGTTTTGGATCAAGCTGATCTTTGTTTTTTCCATTCATCTGGGTCTATATGGCCTAATCAACAGATTGGATGTCAAATAAACAGTACATTGGGCCTTAGGAGAATTTTAATGGTGGATATCCACTCACTATTGTTTTCCTGTGGTGTGGTCCACCTAAGATTTATATTCCTCTTATTTTTGTTATCAAGCCCTAAAATGATTTTTAAAAATGGATGAATGGATGAAACACATACATCATGGTGGGTTCAGAGAAGTGCCCCATGTTAAAAGTTGGGATGTGTTTTACGCAAGGGAGAAAATCTCTCTCACCAAGGATAATTTTGGATTAAAAAAATAATAACAGAGCATTCTTCGTTCCTTCTTCATGAAAAATTTCAACATAAAATGGTAGATTCCCATCATGGAAAATTTTCAACATAAAATGATGGAGCGCTTTCCTTCTTCTGCGTCAACAAACACCATTAAACATGGAACATTTTCCAAATTCCGCATTAAGTACAAAAATTCAGCGTTAACAAACAAGCCCATAGATTTCGTGTTCAGATTTTAGATTCAGGCTTTAGAATTTAGATTTAACAAATGGGGCCTTCTTGTTTAGATTTTAGATTCAGGCTTCAGATTTCAAATTTAGGCTTTAGATTTCAGATTTAACAGACATGGCCTTCGTGTTCAAATTTTATGTCATGCCTCGAAATTCGGATACAGAGTGTGTACACTCAAACCCGAGTTTTAATTCGTAACTCATACACAAAGTGTACTAATTTAATTCCTTAATTAGTTTAATCAGAGATGATAATTACATTTAGTCTAAGTTCCACCATAATCTCAATCACACATACATAACACTTAGCACTAATCAACCAGGCATATATAAATCTTGACAACCCTTAAAATAAAATAAACCTTAAAAATCATTCATTTATTATATCACCGTACTATAAATATGTTCATTCCATACTAACATTGTTTCAATGAAATAAATATAAATAATTTCTTAAAATCTCAAAATCAATATCGATATGCATTATACGTTAATCAAACTATGCTAGCAAATAAATCAAGTAATCAGAAATGGTCTAAGGCACCACTTCATCTTCAGATAAGTATAGCCACGTTTCACATGGATCGTGTTCAGGTACGGTGGATCCTTCCGGTTCTTGCACCACATCGTCTGCTAATGACTCCTCTGTACAGTTTTTTCATAAATAAAAAAGGTAATTTAGCCAGGCTTAGTGAAATAACTTAGCATAGTTCATAATCATAGCAGTTAAAATAATATAAAAATGTATGTACAATGATATGGGTGCAAATGGTGTATGAATGCATCAGATGAGATGATCGTCCATCTGCTTAGGTTGGAGGTCGTCAACTCTCATCCACCTCTTGGGTAGGCTTCCACCTTTCGGTAGGCTTGGGCATAGCCCGCATCTAGTAACACTCTACCAAAATTGATATTTCTTCTAGTGAGGGCCCTTAGGATCGACCATGCATTATGTAAATATAATGAATGATGGATGATATGTAAATGCATATTTTTCATATTTGGCATAGTGATCTTGATCAGAATATTCACATATGAATTTAACGTACAGTTACTATAACAAAATATTCAAATCGGTATATCAATCAATTAAACAATCACAAACGATTTATTTTAATTTCAATGGATCATGAAACAAGTTGGGTTACTCACCTGTACTTGGTAGAGGTAAATCCATCGAAAATCGTACATGTTATCTGGGATCCCTAATGAATAATGTAAGCAAAATCATGAATTGATCTAATCCAGAGTCTATTTATATGGTATAGATCGAATCTGATGCATCTAAAAATTTATTGATTAGTAAATATAATAACCGCGATTTAATTTGATCGGTGTAGCCCACCCAGTGGTCAAATCACTCCAAAATTTTGAGGCCTTGATATATCTTAGCCTTAGGAATCATATGGTCAACATGGAACTAATCTAATTAAACCAGGCGATCCCACACCAATCTCTACAACAAGAGATTTCGCTTAAGATTTATTATTTTCATCATATGCATCAATAGGCCAATGCGATGAACGTGTGGTCAATCCAACTCGTTCATTGCATAGATCTTAAAGAATAATTCTAAATTATGAGAAAATATCCATTACTAACTTATATCAAAGGCGACTTAAGGTTTCTTCATTTCTCTCTTGTCTTTCCGCTAAGAAGCATTTTGAAAAAGGGAGGTTTTTTTTTTAAACTTCGGATCCAATTCTAGAAGTTTCATTAACAATCAAAGATATGGCTTGGATTTGATGATATCGAGCGGTTAGGATTCAACTCTTTCAAGTACGATTCCAAGTTATAGCTCGAAACAACCCACCAACTAGAAAATATACATAAAGACTACCTCTAAGGATGTATTTCGATTTAATTAGAGTCCAGAGACGATGGAGAACATCTCATATGGATGGTTGAGATTTGATGAATGAGTTTAATCAAATAGACAGTTATGATTAATTAATGAATGACTCAGATTAAACAACAGGAGTATCTCCCAAAGATAAAGGAGAGTCGATCTTGAATGAGGAGGGAAAATAGGTAGTTTCCATTTCAAACTTTGCTTGTGTTAGAGAAAACTATTTTCTAGGAAATTGTCTCAAAGGAATTCTTTCATGCATACATGTGTCTTTCAATTGATAACATTCACTAACATGTTATGAGAAATCCACTCCGCCCATTTACTTTGCCTTGTTATGTTAGTATATGGGTCCAAAAATGAAGTAGAACTAGTACTCGAGTGGCCCGTTTCATGGACGGTTTGAATGATAAGATAGAATGTTTTTAAGAATCAATGGCTGATAGTGTTAGTGAGGAAGATGAGTTGGTTTTAATGGAAGATTTTGTTCAGGGACATTTATTTGAGTTGTTTCTTGTGGACGTCTTGGATAGGTCCCACCGTGCTTGTGGCGTCTACAAATCAAAGGTTGGTGATGGTTGGCTTGGTGGGTTCACGGAAGATTCGTTTCGGGTGGTTTTTGTGCTATGCCGCAATAGGTCGAGAAAATAGGATATTAATATTGATATAATCGGTTCGATAATGTGCTTCGGGATTTGCTAATTATCTGGAGGTTATAGGAAGGATTTGTATTGATGATTAATGATATTTAGTATCAAATTTCAGTTTGTACATGAAAAGCGGAAGGAGAAAATGTTACACGTTGTCATTCTCCCCACGTGAATCTTGATCCCTAGCTGAGATCAGCGTGGATAGTTGGGATCATATAAGAAATCTTCTCTATGATTCAATGAATAATCCCAATGGAGTACTAGGAATGAATATTTCCATTTTGGTGAGGGAATATGGAACTTTGTTTAGAATACAATTGGTGCGGCTAGTTGCCTCAAGTTGTTTGATCATGTGGGGTCCACCGTAGTGATTTTTGGTGAAATCATATATGTCCATGTGATTTGTTGAGTCTTGTTAGGATAGAGTTTAAGAAATGGAGCATATCAATTATCCGTATGGTCTGCATGATAAGATAGGAAATCATGAAAATTAAATATGGATTTTTGACGGTTTCTTGGCTAGCAGGTGAATGGCTCAGATCATGTATGTGTTGGCTTCATAGACGGTGGACGGTGATGGATAGGTTGACGTAATCTAGGGGGTGAAAATTACTTTTTATGATTTAGATTCAAATTGAACTACAAATAGATTGTTAAAATTAATGGAACTACAAGTGTAGAGTTGAACGAGTGTAACAGTTTATTCTTACATAAGGGTAAACTCACATACAAAAGTCTGGGTTGTTACATTTTAGATTCAGGCTTCAAATTTCATATTAGTCTTTAGACTTTAGATTTAACAAACGGTACCTTTCTCTGAGTTTCAGGAGTTCCGAAGGGAAGAGGAGAATGGTTTTTGCTGCAAAGGATGTTTTATAAGGAAAGAGAGTGAAAAGCACGCCCTTATTTTGGCACGTGACTTTGCCATATGGCTGTGGCATGTGTGACAGCATGGCGCTCGTGTATGAGCCATCTCGTTTTAGGACGTGAGCCCGAGAGTGGAGGGGATCCAGGACTCGAGTGAGCCACGCATCACAGGAAACGGTACAAATGGGGTTTCGCAAGAAGTTCATGCGTTGGGAAGCTAGGTGGGGCCCACTGCGATGTTTGTGATTAATCCACTCCGTTCATCTTCTTTGCCTGCTCATCTTAAGGGATAAGTGGGAAGGGAAATTCCTACAGTTGAAATTTCCCTGAGGTCCACCTTAATATTTATATGCCATCTATACCATTTTCAAGGTCATTTCTACAACTGCAATGAGCTGAGAAAGAAAAAAAGAAAAGAAAAGACTGATACTAAACTTTCATGGGCATACAACAGTAGTCGCTCAATCTCCATTATTTTCTTGTATGACCCTCTCGACCCTTAATCTGTTTCAATTTTTTGTCTTGATTTCTAAAATTAGCAGGCAAAACAGATGGATAGAGTAGATTGATCACAAAAATCATGGTAGCCCCACCTAGCTTCCGATAGAGTAACCTCCTTGGAAAGCGAACTTGCCTCCGATACTAAATTTGATTTCACAGTTCCAGCCAGATGCATGTGTTTTATCAATGCCCACCATCAAGGCTGTAAATGGTCGTGTTCGGGGTGGGTTTAGCCAAAACCAGACCCGCCCATTTACTAAATGGGTCTGGGTCCAAATTTTAGACCCAGACCCTTTTACTAAATGGGCGGGTCCGGGTCGGGTCCGAGTCTACCCATTAGACCTATTTATAAATGGGTTCGGGTCTGGTAGAGGGAGATCCACCCAGACCCATTTATAAATGGGTCGGGTCTAACGGGTTTGGTTAAGGGAGATCCAGACCCTGAGCCAAACCCGTTTAGAAACGGGTCCAACGGGTCTAACGGGTCCAACAGGTTGTTGATGCATGAGAAGTGTAGTTCTGTTTTAGCCTTAAATAAATAAACTTTTTCCAAAAACTTGAAATTATTTTAAATATCATTTAAATGGAATGTTTGTAGATGTAAAAGTTATAGAAACAAAATTAAAAATTTGAGAAATTAAACAAGATATACCTTAGGATTCAATTCTAGACCAATCCTTCAACTTATTAGAATCGTCATCCACTTCTACTATATGCAACTCCTCCTTCAAATCTATAAATTTTACACATGACATACAACCTAGTTAATAGAGATTTAGGAAAGACTTTTTCATATTAAGTTTATAAAATAAATATAAAACAATAAGAACTAAATTTACCTTCAGGAATTGCATGCATAGTGGCTTGATCTTGCAAACAAGTTAAAGCCTCTACAGTGTCTAGGGCTAAAGAACTACGAAAATCATCAATAATTCTCCCACTATCACTAAATGCCGACTCTGATGAAACAGTCGATATAAGAATTGACAATATGTCACAAGCCATCCTAGATAATGTAGGATATTTGGAAGCATTCATCTTCCAAAAGCTTAAAATGTCCAAGTCGTCACTTCGAGGATGTAACTGTTCATCCATTAAAAAATTATTATAAAGAGAAGAATAAAATCTTTTTACTCATATAATTTATAAAGAGAGAGAGAAAGAGAATACCATCTCTTCTAAATAACTATCCAATTTAGACTTGATTTGATAACTTGTAGCAGCATCACTAACAAATGAATCAAAATCATAAGTATATTTTGCAGAGTCATATCGAGAACTTCTGCTCTGTGATGAAACTATACTGCTAAATGAACTAACATTCCTCTCTTCCATATCACTGGAGATGTTATATGCATCAAATAATCTTTTAAGACCGCTGTGAATTCTCTCACAGTATATGGTTCAAATGAACCACTAAATCCATAAAGCTTCTCGAAAACGATGGTTACCCAATGCATTTTATATCGTGGATCAAAGATTACTGCAATCGCCAACACCAAAGAATACTCACTCCAATATTTTTCAAACTTTGTGACCATTTTCTGGGCCATGCATTTGATAAAGTCATCATGACTTTTAACCTCGCCCATCAATTACATTTGGATCATCCAAACACCCTCGAAGTATACATTCGCAGTTGGGTATTTAGAACTAGAGAAAGAATTGGTGACCTCATAATATACTTTTAAAGATTCACAAACAACTTTTACTAATTCTCATTCACTTTTGCTTGGTGCTCCTTTAAAATTTGAATCACGCTCCTCCAAATGAAAGAACACATCCTTGTACACTAAGGCAGATTCTAACATCAGATATGTAGAATTCCACCTAGTAGGTACATCAAAACGTAATCCTTTCTTGCTTGAGATCTTTAATTGCTTAATAATTTCTTTAAAGCTCTCCAAACGAGCCTATAATCCCTTCACATACTTAATGGCTTCACGAATTTTACATAGTGGACCATTTATAACTTCCAGCCCCTCTTCACAATCAAATTGAGAATATGTGCGCAACATCTTACATGAAAAAACTCGCCCTCAAGTGGAAGAGTCATCTTGAATTGTTTAAGTAGTTTACTAACAACAACATTGTTAGCACTACAATTATCCAAAGTTATTGAAAACAACTTGCTGCCGATTCCCCATTCGCTCAAATAAGACAAAATAGCATCGCTAAGAACAATGCCAGAATGAGGAGGTGGAACCATCTTGAAACTAATAAGCCTTTTTTGCACCTTCCAGTCCATATCTATATAATGGGTAGTAAGACTCATATATCCCAGTGTTTGGTTCGAGGTCCACATATCCGTTGTCAGGCTCACGCGCCCGTGCATCTCAGCAAAAGATTTCATCAACTTCATCTTTTCTTCTTGATATACTATAATGCAATCATTTTTAACTGTATTCCTTGACATAGGTTTGAATTTGGGTTGCAACTCAGCCAAAAATGACCTAAAATAATAATTCTCGATATCCCTAAATGAATATCCAAGCACAGTATATACTTTTGCAAGAGTTTTGCGACTGCGTTCTTGATCAAACTTGTGTGTACTAAGCTCAGGACCACCTTGATTACTTATAGCCGATCCTATAAGTTGTTGTTTTCTATCATGATACACCTTTTTTGAACATTTCGTAAGGTGCTTCTTAAGGTGGCTTGTTCCACTACTACTACAAGCAGAGAGTATTTGGTTGCAATGGTTGCATCTAGCTGTAACCACTCCATCCTTGCATAATCGCGTGAAGTCGTTCCAAACTGCCGATGTCAACTTTCTATGTTTCGAATTCGAACTAGTAGCTGTTACTGTATGTGAAGAAAGTGTAGAGTCCCTACACTCCATGGGATCAAGTTGTTCGTGTTCCTCTACATTAGACATGTTATATTGCTGCATTAAATAAAATGCTTTAAGATTATTACTGATTAGAAATGAAAATGTAAAAATGAAAAGTGAATATGAAAATAATGTACACACAAGGCATGCATATAACATTCAATTTGTTCAATTAGCGCACCCCATCATAAGACAAATACATTCCGTCCATCCATTTTTTCAGATCCTTTTATGGTATGAGCCAAAAAATGAGTTAGATCCAAAACCCAAGTGACCACACAGTGTTGATTGAACTTCCACTGTTAAAATCTTCTTGGTGGCCACAAAAGTTTTGAATCAAGCTAATATTTGTTTTTTCCTTTCATCCATGTCTTTATGACCTAATCAACAAGTTGAATGTGAAACAATATTTGCTCCACTTTAGATTTAGACGGTTGGGATTGTTCAATAAGTGATGATCGTATACATGATGGAAAACATCATTTCAAAGTGGTCAGGATCACGTAAACAATGAACTTGATCAATGATTTTCAAAAATTAAAATGAGTGATGATCATATATACAACCAAGTGTAGGTTAGCATTAAGTCTGATCCATGTACCAACGTCTTAAGTGTGCAACGCATCTCAGCCATGAGAGATGTGGGCCTCATCATGAAAAAGGTCATCCAATCTTCAGGCAAACCACCGTGTACAAAAACAAAGGATGGTTTAGATCAGACCGACCAACTCTTTTATCCAGTGTACAAATGTGGCCCCACCTCATAATCGTATTGGCCTCTGGTGCACCCGACATCTTGCATGACATAGATACGTATTCTTTTACTTACCAAAAATCCCTCTTTCCTTTACTTGCCAAAATCCTTGTGAGATACATATCTCACCCACGGTTAGGAATTTGTGCGTATGTAGTGTATACAAGTCGTGGGTGTAGCAAAATTTTTCTCTGGGCTATATATATAATATAAAAAAAATGAACAATTTCTAAAAGAAAGGCTTAACTGTGTACCTGATGGCCCAACAATTGCAACAACAAATAGGTAGAGATGAAGAAGAACACAAAGTCAATAATGTTGCAGCAAAAAACACATCCAGATCCTACAAAAAAAAAAAATTATTTATACACTTTGCAATATAAAGATTGAAGAAGAAAGAGATAAATAAAATAAAACAGTATAAAAAATGAAAAACCTTGTTGAGATTGTATCTGTATGGATTAGAGTAGTAACAAACTTCTTATCTTTCTTAAATAGATAAGATACATTAGGAGAGGGATATAGAAAATAAAGAGGAGATGAAGAATCACTGCCACTGGTTCGTCACTTTGGTACTAATTTATGAGAAGGAAAATGGTTCACTACTTGTGCGGGCCCCATCATGATTATGTAAAATCCACACCAATCACAAGGTGAGGCACCACATGCTAGAATGAGGGCCCTAAAATCAGCTTCATTCGTGATTAAAATGGGTCACACCATCAAAAGAACGATATAGGACAAAGCTCACCTTCTAGACTCTTTCCATTAATTTAGCCCACCTAAATCACATATGGGCCTGATTTTTTTAGAAAGGGCTTAAGATGTTGCGTGACATCTAATGAATGGAGTGGATTTCATATAATGATCATAGTGGGCCGATTAAAAATAAAGGGTGGACCTTTCTTTCCCAATTATTTCCTTTAAGGTGGCCCACCTAAATCTCAAGTCAGCCTAATGTTTTTGCCCTGGGATTAACTAATGATTATACCTCTATTGTCTGGAGTGGATCTCAAATAAACAACATGATGGGCCAGATAAAAAATCAAGGAAGTGTATCTTATTTACAAACTAGTTTGTATTTTATTTTGAAGTGGGAACGTCGTTAGTTGCTTAATATATAGGGAAGTGGGAACACCAGTAGAATATATAGGGAAGTGGGAAGGATATGGGTCTAGGCGGGTCCAGGTCTGGGCGGGTCTCATGTAAGGTAGACCAGACCCGCCCATTTACTAACAGGGTTCGGGTTGGGTCGGGTCGGGTCTAAATGAAAGGAACCCAGACCGAGACCCGTTTGACAAATGGGTCTATCCTTGGACCCGGACCTGTACCATTTAACAAACGGGTCGGGTTTGGGTCGGGTCTTAATGGGTCGGGTTCGGGTACCCCATCGGGTCCGCTGACCCATTTACAGTCCTACCCACTATCCATTTTGTCAGTTCATTTTGGGCATGAGCCCAAAAAATGAAGGACAACCAGACCCAAGTGCAGTTCATGTAGACCACCGAATGCAATGTTGGTGCTTTGAAATTTTTTTGGGGCCACAAAAGTTTTGAATTAAGCGATATTTGTGTTTTTCCTTCATCTAGATATGCTTCGTCCACGTATGTGTTGCTTTATCAATAAGCTCCATGATACACAAACACAAATATTTGTGTTTTACCTTCATTCATGTATGTGTAACTTTATCAACAAGCTGGGTTCTTCCTCTTACTCCGGTGGTAGACTCTCAGGAGTTTCAACACCTGGTCAAGGATCTCCACTTATACCGACTTTAGGACACCTAAAACTAGTGAGGAGTAAGCTCGAGACACTTGCGTTGTTGGATCGCTAGATCCAACCGTGGGGGTGCCAATAATGGGCACATAGAACCTTATTAAAGATTAATCAAGCCATCCATCCATTGATTTCCAAATCAATTATGAGTAATATCGGACCCCTAGATTCACCATCCATTCAATCTACAACTAACATGGAGTGGTCTGACACTTGAACACAATAATTGAATAATCTCATCTATATGGATGATATGGAGGTTCATCTAAGTTGGACTAGGAACCCTTATAGCCGTTAAGATCGAACTAAGAAGCTATCTGACTGTCGGATGGATAGAAATCATAGTTTGAACCCAAAAACAAACGTTGTGTGACCCATCTGGT
Source organism: Magnolia changhungtana (assembly GCA_030180095.1). NCBI lineage: Eukaryota > Viridiplantae > Streptophyta > Magnoliopsida > Magnoliales > Magnoliaceae > Magnolia > Magnolia changhungtana. The sequence continues at coordinate 80,759 of JASAUF010000430.1, read as the reverse complement.
AAAAATAACATCATTTTAAAATAAATAGTAGTCCTGGGTGGCTCATTAGTTAGATGAACAGTTCTTATCATGGGAGTGGACCACATACCACCTCAAATCGATGATCATTAGCACTTAATGGCCATAATTCAGATGATATGGCCCACCTAAGTCATGGATTTGCCTCATATCCTTTAGGCTGGGTCTTAAATCGAGCTAACACGGAAAATGAATGGAGTGGATCTGTTAGGACCACCTCTGTGGGCCCCACCTTGATGTATGTGCACGTGGAGTGTGTGCACTCACTATGCACTGGACCAGGAAACCTGGTCAATTGGGTTTGACCCAATGAAAATGGCAAAAACGCCATGGGCTTTTCCCGCCCGCGTCCGACCGAATGGACAACGTCTGTTTGGGAGGATCGTGGCCCATCATCATGGCCCATATTCATGATTCAACCGTCCATTTCACTAGGAAGCTATGGATGACCATAACGATGGTCGATCCACCGGTTGGATCGCGCAGGTGTGCATGCAAACTCAAGCGCAATAGCGTTGTGCATGGATAGATCTTCCGAAAATGGAAAAATATGTTCTTCTTGCCTTTCCACGATGGCAATCCGCATGAAACCTCCTCCTGAGATCCCAACTATCCATTCGAGCAAATCTCAGTCCTCCATGCTAGGGCTTCTTAGGGCATGTTTGATTTTTCATGCAACAAGTAATCACTTGGTAAATGAGTAATAATTACTTACCCATGTAATTACCACATTAGAAACGATGTAGATGTGACTGCTTAACTTTTGGGCACTAGAACAGAGGATGGCTTCTTAGGGCACTAGAACATTTCGTAAGGTGCTTCTTAAGGTGGCTTGTTCCACTACTACTACAAGCAGAGAGTATTTGGTTGCAATGGTTGCATCTAGCTGTAACCACTCCATCCTTGCATAATCGCGTGAAGTCGTTCCAAACTGCCAATGTCAACTTTCTATGTTTCGAATTCGAACTAATAGTTGTTACTATATGTGAAGAAAGTATAGTCCCTACACTCTATGGGATCAAGTTGTTCGTGTTCCTCTACATTAGACATGTTATATTTCTGCATTAAATAAAATGCTTTAAGATTATTACTGATTAGAAATGAAAATGTAAAAATGAAAAGTGAATATGAAAATAATATACACACAAGTGGACCAAACCACTGGAAACTGCGATGTACGTGGCTTATCCACACCTTAAAAATGAGGCGGATCCAAAGCTTAAGTGGACCACACCACTGGAAACTGTGATAAATCATTCATGCACCGTTAAATACTTCTTGAGACTCCTAGATACTTTAGATGAAGTTGATATTTGTGTTTTCCTCTTATCCATGCCTGTATGACCTTATGAAGGGTTTAGATGACAAACAAACTCTCCAATGTGGGACTGGTGAAAGAAATAGCTTTCAATGGTGGACGTTTCATCGACACTATTTCCTTTGGTGTGGGCGTTGGATCTGCCTCTGTTTTCAGATAATGCCCCAAAATGTTCATCTAAAATGGATGGATGGCATGGATATGTCAAATATATCATAGTGCAGCCCACAAATTTAAGTCAACTTTTTTGTACGATTTTACAAAGCAGAAATACAGCCTGGTTATCAAACACGCTCAATAGTAATAATTAATCATTTACCGTGTATTTACAATTACAATGGAAAATCAAACAGGCCTTAATAGCCAAACCAAGTTACACTCGCTGCCGTTGTTGAAACCAAACAATTAAGAGATGTTAATGGTCGTTCATTTGAAGGGTTCCACAAGTCCCTAGGGACCAATCCGGGCCTTTCAAACATTCTAGGTTAGGCGATGAATTGTCCGATGAGAAACTGCCATTGATGGGTCCATCGTCTTCCTCATTTGAACGAGAAACCCATCAGCGCGTTGTGAGGCCCATTTGCTAATTTGGGTTATTTGAACGATGGCCAAGATTACCAGAAACCAGCCCATGTGATGGGATTACGATCATGCAAGTTTAGGTGGCCGAAATCAACCGATTTTGGCAACAAAAATCTCAAAGCTAAGCCCAGAATTAACTCCCGATCTCGTAGCTAATATCTAATTAGTTTGATTCAAAACTACTTACAATAGGGGTGATAGAGCCTATAAGAAGGCCTGTTAGGGCAACCCATTCCAAAAAAAAAAAAGGGGAAAGAAAGAAAAAAAAAAGGGAATGAGAAGTAGAGCCGCGAGTGCCGTTCTTCTCGTTGTCGCACCAGGGTGACTCGGACCGAGTTCGGTCTAAATGCACAACCTGTTTGGTTGTTAGAGAAGCAGTAAGAAGGAAGGAAGAATAGGCAGTGAGAGAGAAGAAGAAACACAAACCACAGAGAGGTAGAGGGATGCTGCTATTGCTGTTGCACCAGCTCGACTTGAGCTGAGTCTTGTGTCGGGTCCAGTCATTGTTGGAAACAGCAGAGGAAAAGGAGAAAAGCAAGCAAGGAAGGAAGCAGAGAAGAGATGGGAAAAAGGGGTGTTGGTTTGGCTTGGGTTGCTGCCCGAGTTGCAACCCATTGACTCGTTGGGCCTGGGTCGCCGGCTAGGTGCCAGTTGAGTAGAGAAGTAGAGGGAAAGTGAGACAAAGAGAGATGAGAGGAAGAGAGAAGAGAGAAAGTGAAAGGAGGGAAAGAAGAAGGAAGAGAATCGGGGAGGAAAATAAGAGGAGAAGTGTCACGCCCCAAATTTGGGAACCGGGCTCACAAAATTCCCGACCGTCGAATCCGGTGCCGACAGCTTCTGTAGTACCCCATTCTTGGCTCTCAACTCCCCTGCACCAGGTTCCGATCCTGGGATCCTACAAGGAGGATTTTCAAGGTTTTTTTTTTCAAAAAAATTATAAAGGAGCATAATCACAAGTACTGTACCTAAGTCACCAAAACATCATCTCTATATTCACTAATATAATATTTGAGCACATTGTTGAAAGGAAAATACATAATATAACAAAACTCCAAAAGATCGGGCACATGCTCATGCCTCAATGCTGCTACGGTCTAACATAACCTGCACGTAACGAACGTGCATAAGCTTACTACGATGCTTAGAGAATGTGTGCGTGTGTGCGCAATGCATGTGTCAAGCATATAAATGTCAGAGTAAGCGGAATGATATAGGCTAAATTGGTAAGTTCATAAATACCATCAGCCCTATCTAGGCTATGCGATACAAAGATATACTGGGTCAAATGTCATATACTAAAGATGCGATGCAATATGTAAATCCTAACAAGTCCATCAATACCATCAGCCCTATCCAGGCTATGTGATGTAATCGCAACTAGATCACATCACATGAAACAATGTTGATTGAACATGTACCATTAAAAACTACCTAAGGCCCACTGGAATGTTTATTAGCCATCCAACCTGTTGATTAGGTCACACATCCCTTGATAAAGGAAAAACACAAATATCAACTTCATCCAAAAATTTTGTGGCCCCACAAGTTTTTAATGAAGGCGATGAGTCACCACGACTTCCTGTGTCCAATTGAAATTTGGATCTCCCTTGTCTTTTGGCTCTACCTAAAATAATAGGAGAAAATGAAGCACGGACAAACACATACATTATAGTGGGCCCATCGCGGCCATCCAATTACTGACGGCCTTAATAGGCAATCCACATCCCTCATAGAGCATGTCAGACACTGGCCTCACCCAAGATGGTGTGGCCCTTACCGTTGGGTTACCGTGGGCCCCACCTTGATGTATGTATTTTTTAGATTATTTTAGAGCATTATCAGAAAAATAAAGCATATCAAATTATCAGGTTGATCATACCATTAGAAACAATGGTGATTGACTGGTAATGGGCCACAAAAGTTTTGGATGAAGCAGATTTTTTTTTGTCCCTTCATCCAAGCTTACCTGACCATATCAACAGATTGGATGGTAAATAAACAGTACTAAAACATTAAGGTGTGCCCTAAGAAGTTTTTAATGGTAGGATGGTCAATCACAACTGTTTCTTATGGTAAGGTCCACCTAATAATTTGATCTGCTTCATTTTTGGGAAAATGCCCTAAAATGATAACTGTTGAACTGCGTGGATACATAATACATACATCAAGGTGAGCCCCGTAGTAGCCTTTGAGAGTGGATCAAGCGAGACCCTGGCCTCACTCAAGACAGTGCGGTGCATACCGTGGGGCCCACCTTGGTGTATGTATTCTATATCAGCACTGGTCATCCGCTTTTTAGGATCTTTTTAGAATACTATCTCAAAACTGAAGCAGATCCAATTATCAGGTGAACCATTTCATTGAAAAACAATGGCGATTGACCATTAATGGACCACAAAATTTCTGGATCAAATTGATATTTTATTTTTTCCTTCATCCAAGCTTACGTGATCTTACCAACAAATTAGATGCAAAATAAACACAACTAAAACATTAAGGTGTGCCCTAAGATATTTATAATGATAAGGTGTTCAATCACCACCATTTCATATGGTACGGTTCAACTGAGAATTGGATCTGCTTCATTTTTGGGATAATGATGTAAAATTCAATAGAGAAACAGATGGGCAGTGTGAATACAAAATAAATACATCAACGTGAGTCGCACGGTAAGCCTGCACTGTCTTGAGTGAGGCCGGAGTCTCGCACCACCGCCCATGCGAGCGGATTAGGTACTACCCCCCGCCTGTTTGGAGCTCCGTCCGTGGAGGCTCCAAGGGCCACTGAGGGGCCACCGTGATGTATGAACTTTATCCGCACCGTCCATCTAGTTTTTTCATGTTATTTTAGATTATTATAACAAAAATAGATAAGATTCAAGTCTCAAATGGGACACACGGTTGGGATTAAATTCCTACCGTTGAAAAATTCTTAGGACCACTGAAGTTTGGATCAAGACTATATTTATTTTTTCTACCATATCAATGGGTTGGATAGAAAATAAACAACATAGGGGCCTAAGAAGGTTTCAATGGTGGAAGTCCTTAGCAACTATGCTTCTTATGATGTGGTCCATTTGAGCCATGGATCTATCTTATTTTTGGTCTAGTACTCTATAATGATATTGAAAAAGGGACGGACAGCGTGGATAAAAGTAATACATCATCGTGGCTCCTCAGTGGCCGTCGGAGCTCCTCCTGTCCCGAGCTCCAACAGGCGGGTTAGTAACTAATCCACGCCACGAGTTTTAGGCGCAGATTAAGTACTACCACCGTGATGAAGTGGAAAAACAAATGTCATCTTGATCCAAAACTTCTATAGTCCTAAAGAGTTTTTCAACACTAGGAATTTAATCCCCACTATGTGGTCCACTTGAGTCTTTTATTTTCATTATTTTTTGAATTATAATTTAAAATGATATGAAAAAAATGAATGGACGGTGTGGATGAAATCCATGCATCACGGTGGCCCCTAGGAGCCTCTCTCCCGAGCTCGGAACATGCAAGGGATGGTACCTAATCCGCGCCCTGTGCCAAACAGAGGATCCGGATTCCCTTGCTTTGAGTTAATAAATGACACGTGTATAATTTGTGACTGTCTGCTTAGAGAATCAAATAACTTCCCTCGTTAAAAACAGTCGCTTCGAGTTCTGCAGCTTCTCTTCCCAAACAGCTGCCTACATACGACCCTGGTTAATTGCAACGCTTCCCTGTAAACATGGCTGTACCATCAGTGAATCCGGACCATTCAATATAAGGAATGAATTGATTGGATGATTTTAGACTTCAAATATGGATTTTCCATTTAACTGAGGAGCAATAAACATTTCTATTCTTGCAATGGATAGATCCGATACCTAGCACTGCCCGATTGGCAAGTTTTCCTATCATAGGCCATCCATGGCTATAACCGTCAATTTATAATGGCCCCATCCATGATAGGGACTCACCTTGATGGACAAGCTGGTTCGTTGATTGCACAGCCACTTGTACGGTGACCGAAGGAACCAGGGAGTACGGCTGAAAGTTGGGCGGGTTCAACCCGTGACCGACCCGACATTGGTTTGGGCTCGGGCAGAATATATCGATCCGATTTCAAGCTTGGGCTATACAAACACCAACTCGATAAAACTTGGGTTGGGCTCGGGTTGAGGTCTCGGGTTGCCCAACCCAACCCGAACCGATTAATATATAAGTTACTTGCAAATTATAATTAAGTGTGGATCGTTTGTGTCGAAGGCATACTAGTAATGTCGGATCTCATTTGTCCACGTCATTTCCAATGACTCACGTTAACAAGATATGCCAGATTTCTCTCTCTCAAATAGATTGCGTGCTATGCTATATGACTTTTAAAGGAGTAGTTGTCCTGTATTTGAGCTTGTTTTTTTAAAGAAAAAATAAAATTCTTTATAACGAATAATCACATATATAATTAATAAAATTATAAATATAAAAAATTAAGTCTTTTATTGAAATATAATAACAAAAGTATTAGCACTTATGCCCGGCCAACCTGATCGAGCCCGCTTGAGTTGGACTTGGGTTAAGAATTCCCAATCCAAGGTTGGATTGAGTTGGGTTAGGGTTGAGGCATAGGAACCTTGGGTTGGGTTGGGTTGGGTTGGGTTGGGTTGGGATTGAGCACCAACCCGACCCGCCGGACTTTCAACCCTACCAGGGAGCGTTCATCTCAACGAATCAATGACACTTGCATGGTTGGTACATTAAAAATATAATGAGTTACTTTTTTTTTTTTCCTACATTGGACTCCGGTCGTCCACCATATGTCGCCTCTGTGGGGCCCACGTGGTAAGATCGTCTGATGATCCCGCTGTCCATCATCTTGATGCTCGGCTATGATTTATAAAAGTTACACTTACCTTTTGACTCCTACCATTGCCATCAGTAGATAATGCGGAATGATGAAAAATAAATTTTCAATGGTTCATATTTAAAAATTCAGAAACCAATGTTTACAATTACAATTGTTATATCCAACAAGATGGACGGTTCCGAATATCGTATTATATCTGCATGTGCGCCTCATGTGATAATACATGTTGCTGATTCTGTGGGCCCCATCATGATGTGTTTCATCCGTGCGGTCCATCCGTTTTTCCAAGTCAGTTTATGATATGAACCTAAAAATGAGGTAGATTGAAATCTCAAGTGGAACACATCACAAGAAACCGTGTTGATTGAATGCTTACCATTAAAAGGTTCTTTGGGCAAAGAAGTTTTGGATCAAGCTGATATATATATATATATATATATATATATATATATATATATATATATATATATATATATATATATTCCCACCTAATCAACAGGTTGGATGTCAAATAAACATTACAGTGGGCCCTAGGAGGATTTTAATGGTGGACATTCAGTCACTACTGTTTTCCTACAGTGTGGTTCACCTGAGATTTGGATCTGTGTCATTTTTTGGACTAAGCCTTAAAATGATATTTAAAAATGGATGGACGGCGTGGATATAACAATACATCATTGTGGGATCCACAGAGCACCGACCACTCCCTAGCCACCTGGTTAGCTGCAGCGTCACTGGTCAAACCGCTTGCTTGGTTTGGAGTCGCGACGTGCAGAAACGGCGAAACGAATTCAAGTATAAAAAAAAAGACTGGTTGTTTCTTTCTTTCGTTTGCTTTGGTAATCAGAAGAATCTTCACCACTCTTCCAAGTAAGCTTTTTCGCTCTCATTTCTCTGCAATCTTCAAACCCCATCTGAATTATGTAATGATTCTTTCCATATGAAAATTCAAGTTTCTTCTGTTTGGGGAAGAGATTTCTCATTTTCTTAATTCAGGTTTCTTCTGTTTGGGGAAGAGATTTCTCATTTTCTTCTCTTTTTAATTTAATTTAATTTAATTTATTTTTTTTTTTTTAATTTTGTTTCTGTGAAAATGGTTTCTCTGTTGTTGGGTGTTTTCTGTGGAAGTTTTTTGTCATTCTTACATCGACTCAACTCAGTCTGTCCGTTGGAACATAGTATATTCAGTTCACTTTTTTTTTTTTTGGGTTAGCTGGTTAATACACCCCACTGTCAGTTCACACTCACTGTTAGCCACTCCCACTAGGGATCCATACCAAGACCTCAGTGTTGAAACGAGGTATCTTTCACTCAGTCTGCCACTTGAGCTATGGATCGATATTCAGTTCACTTTAAAGCACAAGTGAATTGAATTGCAATTGCATTTCTTTGACATTCAACTTGACTGTAATGTATTTGCAATTTCGAGCACGGAGTGTCGATACAAATGCGGAGGAAATTACAAGCTGTCTGTTTCCACTTTATTGGATTGTTAATTGCAATTCAATTTGTTAGTGTATCCAAATGCACCATTGTAGTTTGTCTTGGAAATTGGAAAGATAGGTATTGATGACAAATTAGGTATATATAATTCCTAGAATTTTTTGTCATTCTTACATCGACAGAAGATGAGTACCATGGCATTGCTTGAATGGCAAAGTTTTATAGAAATAGGACTAGAAGTTTATCAGTATGTTTTGTTTTGATCTTTTCCTTGTTGGAATTATTCGGGTTTTGTGCTTTGTCGAAATGGCCAATGGGGATTAAGATGCTTTTGATTGACTTATCTTTTATTTGGAATCCGACTTTTGCCATGGAAACATGAATTATAAAGCATTGTAGTACATCCAAACGCACCCTTGTAGTTTGTGTCTTGGAAATTGGAAAGATGGGTATTGATGACAGATTAGGTATATATAATTCCTAGAATTTTTTGTCATTCTTACATTGACAGAACATGAGTACCATGGCAGTGCTTGAATGACAAAGTTTTATAGAAATAGGATTAGAAGTTTGTAGATATGTTTTGTTTTGATCTTTTCCTTGTTGGAATTATTTGGGTTTTGTGTTTTGTCCAAATGGCCAATGGGGATTGTGATGCTTTTAATTGACTTATAATTTATTTGGAAATCCGTCTTTTTCCATGGAAACATGAATTATAAAGCAGCCTATAAAACAGGTTGTATGGTTAATAGAATCTATTTAACATGATAAAGACATTATGTTGTGATTTGATAACAGGATGTATGGTTAATAGAATTGTGATTTGATAACAGGATGTTTGGTTAATAGAATCTATTATGTTGTGATTTGATAAAAGGATGTATGGTTAATAGAATCTATGTAACATAATAAAGACATTATGTTGTGTTTTGATGCCGTTGAATGTGTTGGCAATTTACATATATCAGACTTCATTTAGAATATGATTTTATGTCTTGGGGCTACTGAACTGAATCATTAATATGATATCGAAATCATGTTATAGACTTAACAGTATCTCTATCGGTTTGGATTTGTTGCAGAACTCATGGCTTTTTGAGCGTTTTTCATCCATTCCCCTATGTTTACAAAGCCTGTTGAGATTTCAATAATGTTTGGATGTTGAATTGAAATGAATTGTGGTAATTCAATACACAAAAGTCAAGATGACCAAATTGAGGCTAGCCCCAAAATAAGAATTCCAACGATTTCAGTCCGACATGAAATGCTTGGAATTGAAATTAAGGGTTACTCAGTCATTATGAATTAAAATGATCCCAACTTTATTTTGATTGTTTCTTCATACTAATTGAACTATTACAATCCAATTCAACTGAGCATCCAAACACACTCTTGCAATGCTTTGTAGTTTCTAATTCTGTTTTATTTGCATTGGTGGGGAGCAGCCATGACATTGGATGTTGAAAACACGGCGACCATCAAACTTAAGGTTTGCAATCTGAATGTCATAGTTACGTTATATAGAAGGAAATGAAATGAACTCAGTTTTGCTGACATTCGAATGTGTTCTTAAGAAAATTTGATATTTGTATGATGTGATTAGCAGGGAAATTATACCGCAATGTTCGTATGTTGGATTTTGGGAAATGGGAATCTCTTTGCATGGAGTAGCATGCTGACGAGCCAAGATTACTATATTAAATTGTTTCCAGTATGTTGCCTTTTTCATGGTTTTGATTTTGAGATTAATTACACTGTTTTTATAATTCGCATTCCCTAGAAGTTCTATCAAGTGTGGTCCTTGCAATGTAGAGGGAAAATATAACAGGTTATCAAGACTGTTTATCAAGTGGACTATAGTTGATTGGGTTTCCTAACCCACCCATCATTCTAGGGTTTTCTCATTGAATATCAATCTTTCCTTGTTCTGGTCAATATTTGGATGCCAGCCAAAATCCAATAACCTTGGATTGTTCACCACGGCCAGTCTATATGATTGCCCACCAAATCAACAGTCATTAGAACCATACACAAGGACCATGTATACTATTGGTAAGTATGATGATCAGTAAATATAGGGCTCGATGGAGCATTTGCACAGCCTAATAAATTGTACATGTGAGGCCTAAGTTTTGGTGACACGAGTTGTTCATATGGTAGGCGCCATGGAGGATATGATGCACCCAAAATTTCTAGCTTGTCGACTGATTCTAAGAATCCCATAAGGATAGATGGACATTTTAATTTAGGATAGACTATTGAAGGATATGTACAATGAATTTACGACCAGGCTTTCTGTTTCCTTTTGCAGAAATATCACCCGACAAGAGTACTTACTCTTGCATACCAACCTTTTGCGCTTGGAACTCTCGCAATACTAATATACAATGAGGCCAAGATCAACACAAGACGACGAAATTTAGCAGGATTTACTATTTTCTTCATATGCTCACTGCTAGTTCTCATTGTAAGTACTATTTTCATTGAAGCTCTCTGCAATTGTTTATTTCAGCGTCTCACGATTTTGTATATGCATGTATGTGACATTTGAGACATGCATCGGGTAGGTTCCACTATGCAGATGACCAGGCCCAAAGTTCAGGTGGGGTCACATGCTTATGAAAGCAATGGATAGTTTAAAAACAAAACTTGTGCAAGGTCCACATTAAATGTAGTAGTGTTCCTCTTTGATGATTGGGCAGTCAGAGTTTTGAGCTAGACATCAATATAGTGACATGCCTGGTGCTTGGATTGGAGGTTGCAAACGTGTTGTCTTTGCATTTGTGCACATGTGTACACCATTTGCATTTAAGGACATTATTGGTTTAGGCATCATTGAGGAAAATTAAATTGATTCAACGTTTCTTTATCTCCTATAGTTGGATTTGGCAACATCCGGCAAGGGAGGGATTGGAACATATATTGGCATGTGTGCCATTAGTGGAGCTTTTGGACTTGCCGATGCTCATGTGCATGGGGGAATGGTTGGTGATTTGTCTTTCATGAGCCCTGAACTTATGCAAGTAAGGTCTTTAATTTTATAATTTCTTCATATCCTCTTAGGAAGAATTAGAAAGTACTCCAAGTTGACATTTTTTTAGTATGATGGTGGTGGTGAAAGAGAAAATGCTTAAAAGTATGTCAATTTTTTTTTATATAAAAAATTAGGAATGAAATTACCTTGAATGATTGTCTTATTTTAGTACATAGAAACTGACAGAGATTGAACTATTTGGAATTCTGCTTGATGACCAGATTTGAGAGGTATATTGCATATATATGCACTTAGGATATTGTAGGTTACAAGAGAATTGAATTTACAAACAAAGAGGGAAATAACAACATAATAATAACCCTAACAAACATTTGATTTAAAATTTAAAATACAAACCCTAACAAACATTTGATTTGAAATTTAAAATGCAAAAGAGAGACTGTTTATCAAGTTTGTTAAGGTTGTTGGAGAAGATCAAGGGATTTGACTGTCTTTATCAGTGATCTCAGTCAAAGTTACAGATATTTTCTGCTTAACATCCCCCTGCAAGCTGGAGGGGGGGAGACACACCTGCAGCTTGTCTCTAAGAAGACAAAACTGAGCTGAACTTAACCCCTTAGTGAACACATCAGCAAACTGGTCTTGTGTGGAAAGGAACTGAAGGGAAATGTCCTTGTTAGTAACTTTCTTCCGAATGAAATGAAAATCTACCTCAATGTGCTTAGTCCTGGCGTGAAAAACAGGATTGGAAGCCAAGGCTAAAGCACCAATGTTATCACACCAGAGAATATGAGGAGCAACAAGTGGAATACAAAGAGCCTGCAGGAGCATCCGTATCCAATAAACTCAGCAGTGGCAAAGGCAAGAGCTCGGTACTTAGCTTCAGTACTGGACCGAGCCACCCCAGGTTGTTTCTTAGCTGACCAAGACAAGCATGAGCCAAGAAAAATACCATAGCCTGTGGTCGATCGACGATCATCAGGATTCCCCGCCCAGTCAGAATCACAAAAGGCCTGAAGAGACGAAGGACCTTTTGTGTACCATAAACAATGATGAATAATCCCCTTAAGATATCTTAGTACTCTTTTGGCTGCAGACCAATGAGATGAAGTGGGACAGTGCATAAATTGGCAGAGTTGGTTGACAAAGAATGAGATGTCTGGACGGGTGAGGGTGTAGTATTGAAATGCCCAAACTGTTTGCCTATATTCTGTCACTTGATCAGCAGTAAGTGGCTCACCACTAGTAAGGGACAGCCGAAGTCTTGATGAACATGGTGAGGAAAAAGGTTTAGCTCATGCCATTTTAGTGCAATGGTGAAGATTATTAATATATTTAGTCTGCCTCAAGTGTAAACCAGAAGAGTCCCTATGAGCTTGAATGCTAAGAAAGAAATGTAAGTCACCATAGTTCTTCATCTTAAATTGAAGCTGAAGCTAACTAATGAGGGAAGAAAGCATGGCTTGATGTGTCCCGGTCACTAAGATGTTATCAATATAAATAAGAAAGAACAAATGAACATCATCGTTGTGATAAACAAACAAAGAGGAATCCACAGTGGATGAGGTAAAACCAAACTCCAAGAGTGACTGGGACAACTTCATAAACCAGGCCCGAGGAGACTATTTCAGGCCATAAAGCGATTTCTCAAGTCTGCAGGCATAATCATGAAATTCTGAGTTAACAAAACCTCTAAGCTGCTCCATATATACTTCCTCCTGTAACACTCCATGTAAGAAAGCATTAGAAACATCCAGCTGAGTGATAGTCCAGTCAAATTGAATGACAAGAGTAAGAACAATCCGAATAGTTGCAGGCTTGATGACTGGACTAAAAGTCTCAGTATAATCTATGCCACTTTCTTGTTGATAGCCAATAACTACCAGTCTTTCCTTAAATCGATCAACCTCACCCGTTGAGGTTTGTTTCACCTTATAAACCCACTTGTTATCAATAACAGTATGGTCAATAGGTCCAGGACAGAGAACCCAGGTTTTATTAACCATCAAAGCATCATACTCATCTTGTATGGCATGACACCAAGCCGGATCAAGAGATGCTTGTTTGTAAGAACTAGGTTCAAGAGGTACCATAGTACTGGTTAGAGCAATAGGTGGGTGTTTAGTGGAGTGGAAGGATGTGAAATTAGAGAACTCATGGGTTCTGAGGGTGCCTGTTTGGGATCTAGTGGTCATAGGATGCCATTTTGGAGGTTGAGTATTTATAGTAGGCGAGGAAGGTATGCTAGGTGCAGGGGTAGCTGAAATGGACAAAGGAATAGATTAAGATGAAGGGTCAGAAGTGGATATATTGGTAGGAGGAGAATCTGATTCGGTAGAGGAAGGTGTTTCAGTGACTGTAAGAGAAGGATTAAGATGAGAAAAAATAGGAGGAGAATGAGATAAATCAAAATTTGAAATAAAAGGAATGGGAGGATATGTACCTATCGAGGAAGACATGCTATTAGAGGTAGAGATGGACAGCACTTCTTCAACTGCAGGAAGCTTAGATTCATTAAACACAACATGCCGAGACACATATATCCTGTGAGAAGAGGGATCAAGACACCCGTACCCTTTTTTATTGGAGCTGTAACCTAGGAAAATACACCTCTTAGTTCTAAACATCAGTTTGTTAGAGGAGATAGGCCGTAGGAGAGGATAACATGCACAACCAAAAGATCGCAAGGCTGAATAATCAGGAAACAACTTAGAATAAGGAGTTTGATTATCAAGAATAGTTGTAGGTAGCTGATTAATGAGAAAAATGACTGTAAGAAAAGCATCAACCCAATAAGTAGTAGATAAGTGAGATTGAGCGAGCAAAGATAACCCCATTTTTGTGACATGCCTATGTTTTCTCTTAGCCACTCCATTCTATTAAGGTGTGTGTGGACAGGTGACTCTATGATGGATCCCATTGTTTTGAAGGAACAATTGAAAGTGTTTGGACACGTATTCCTCACCTCCATCAGTTTGAAGTTGCTTAATTTTGCAGGACAATTGATTCTTAATTAGGAGTTTAAATTTACCAAAGCAAGAGTACACATCAGATTTGTTATGAATAGGATAAAACCAAGAATAACGAGAAAAATTATCAATAAATATAACATAATAACGACAACCACCAAGAGATTTGGTGGAACAAGACCACACATCAGAATGAATAAGCTCAAGAGGAGAGCTAGAAGTTCGCATAAAATTAGAGAAAGGAAGTTGTTTACTTTTGCCAGATTGACAAGGTTCACAAACAACAGAATTATTTAAAGAACCAGTAAAAGGAAGAGAGTGTTTGTTCAACAAACACGATACAACTGAATTAGAAGCATGCCCTAATCTAGAATACCAAACTGAAACATGTGCTTCAACTCCTACAATGGCTGCCATAGCAACGGCTTATTGAGATCTAAATTCTGCAACTTGAGAGGATAAAGTCCACCACTACTCCTGCCTTCCAGCAATGTCTGCCCCGTGTGATTGTCCTTAACAAAATAGTGAGTTCCAGTGAGTATAAAGAAGCAATGGTTATCTAGACAGAATTGATTGATGGAAAGTAAATTTGCATAAGCTTGAGGACAATGAAGAACACGATCTAGTTTAAGTTTGGAAGTAGGAGTACGAAAAATGGTAGAATCAGTGTTATGGATACTCAAACCTTGTCCATTACCAACAGCAACATTCTCGTGACCAGTGTAAGGTTGATGGAGTGTTATCTGCTCAAGATTAACTGTGATGTGCTGATTAGCTCCATTGTCAGCAAACTAGGTCTCTTCAACTTCTTGTATGGCATTAGAGTGTGCAACCATTACAGCCAGTTGAGCTGGCGGATGTCGGCCTTGGTAAGCATAGTCCATACGGTGGAAGCAGTCAAGAGCTCTATGGTTAGACTTGCCACAGATCTGACAGGGTGATCTGGGGGTGTTGAATGGCTGCAGTTGTTGCTGATTGGGTTTTGGAAACTGATAAGGCCGCTAGTTGGACTGTTTAGGAGGAGCTGAAGAGTGGTAAGGTGTTCACAATGAGGGCTGGTTTGATTTTCCAGGATATTTGGGCTTGCGGTTAGATGTTTGAGTGAAGTTTTGGTTGGAGCGTGGAGGAAAGTTGTTCTATTGGAAATTTTGATGCTGAGGTTTTCGGGCAAAGAAGGCAAAGTTATTGGTGTCAGGTGAAATGGTTTTGAGTTGGTGCTCAAGTAAGAATTCATTGGATAGTAGTGATAAAAGGAAGGAAAGAAGGATTCAAACTAGAGACAATATAATTAATCAGATCATTATCATCAATGTGTTTCCTGGCTGCACTAAGTTTTGCCGCAATCTAGATAGGTGGAGCAGTTTCTAGAGCCTTAAGATAGGGACTGAAGTCTTCTCTTCAGATGGCCAATCCGAGATTTGGACTGAGAGGTAAACTTGTTGGATAAAGTAGTCCAAGCAACCTTTGCAGAAGTGATGCCATAAACTGAGGGTGCCACCTTATGAGAAAGAGTGGCATTAATCCAACTAAGAACAAACTGATCCTTTTTGTGCCATAAAAGAAAAGCTAGATTGAGATTAGAGGTCTGTCTTCCCTGATCATCTGAGAGGAACTTATCTAGGCACGGTTCTGAACCATCCACGATTCCCATCAAATCATTACTTTTGAGTACAGGAACAATTTGTGATAACCACATGAGATAATTCTCCCCATCAAGCTTAGTCGAAATAAGTTGACTAATCTTAGGAGCAACAAAAGCAACAGCATGAGAGTTCGAAGAAGAGGAAGCCATAAGGATAGGATAGGAGAAAATATGTGGATCAGACGTGAGTCAAGGGCTTTGATACCATGACAGAGATTGAACTGTTCGGAATTCTGGATTGATGACCAAATCCAAGAGGTATATTGCATATATATACACTTAGGATATTGTAGATTATAAGAGATTTGAATTTACAAATAAAGAGGGAAATAACAACATAATAACAACCCTAACAAATATTTGATTTGAAATTTAAAATACAAACCCTAACAAACATTTGATTTGAAATTTAAAATATAAAAGAGAGGCTGTTTATCAGGTTTGTTAAGGTTGTTGGAGAAGATCAAGGGATTTGACTGTCTTTATCAGTGATCTCAATCAAAGTTACAGATATTTTCTACTTAACAGAAACAAGCATGGAGATGAAGGAAAACCCACCAAAGTTTTTGATTCTCAACCATGGGAGGAAAGATAATACTATACATACTATGAGATCTCTAGATTTGGCGAACTAGGGTATACTAGAAGGACGGGGTCACATTAGGGTTAAGATTTGAGAGGAGAGAAAAATGTCTCCAACTAAATCCTTATACGAGTATTTATAGGCCTCAATTGTGGAGAAATCATAATTAGAGACAAAACTCTAATATCTCTTTTGTTATGGTGTCAATGAGGTGTATCGAATTACCGCGCTACTTCCTAAAATGAAAACCCAATATACACCCTCCAATCAGGTAAATCCATTTGAGACCTCTAAAACTATATCCTCCCCAGAGGATGACATTGCATCAAATCCACAAGTGAATAGAAATGATTCATCCCAATCTTCAATTATTTATCATAGACTATGTTGTGTAGGATGCCTTGCATTTTGCATGCAGGGGCAGTTCAGTCGACTGAGGAATCCTTCGATCGACTAAACCTTGCTGTGAGTTTCCCAGTCAACTGAGGTATGGTTCGGTTGACCGAGAATCTTTATTGAAAGTTCGGTTGACCCTCAGTCGATCGAGGTTCGACTGTTGGTTTTGTATGGATTAACACAAGTAAGAGTATTTAAGTTCGTTTTAAGGTAAGGGCTAAGATAATACGAGTTTTTTTCTCTAATTAAGGGGCAAGGGTTTTGCTAAGGGATATGATTTTTATACTTGTAAGGGCTTGGGAAATTGATTTTCTCAAGGGATCTAGGGTTTCCTAGAGGTGTGCATCACAAGGGGAGATCTGTCGATTCCTTAATAGAATAAGGTTAGTCTGTACAACTCTAAGGTTTTGATTATATTGGATCTCTGTTGCTTTGTGTTGTGATTTTTTCCCATAAGGGTTTTTCCATGAAAAATATCATGTGTTTGTAGTTGTTTATTTTTTGTTTGGTTATCTACTATATTATATTGTTCTATTTTCTTTTATCATTCTTCCGAAAAGTGCATCGATTAGCGGTGGTGTTAGATCTGAATTTATAACACCCAGGGTTTGATCTGGGTTTATTATTGGATTAGGATTAGAGCTGGTTCACTCATAACAAAGTGGTATCATAGTGTCAGGTTATACATTCGAGATTCGGCGAAGATGTCATGATTAAAATTCGATATACAAAAAATTGATGGGAAGAACAATTTTAGTTTGTGCCAGTGGAAGGTCAAGGATATTCCAGTTTTACAAGGGTTGAGCAAGGTGTTGTTGGAAACAAAACTGGAGAAGATGTCAAATGATGACTGGAGCTTTCTCGGGGAGAAAGTAATGAGCACCATCCGTTTGTGCCTATCGGATAACATTATGTATAACTTCCTGGATGAGGAATCTCCCTTAGAGATGTGGAAAAAGCTAGAAGATCTGTACATGTCGAAGTCCCTCACAAATAAGTTGTATGTAAAAAATAACTTTTCGGGGTGAAATTGAAGGATTGGATCTCCTAAAGCACATGAACTTGTTTACAAAGCTTTGTAGCGAGTTGGTAAGGGTCGGAGATACAGTCAAGGTAGAAGACAAAGCAGTGCTACTTTTAGCATCGCTTCCCTCATCATACAACCATCTTGTCACTACTTTGTTGTATGAGAAGAATACTGTGAAGCTTGAAGAAATCATTGCAGCACTTGTTTCCAACGAGATGGGAAAGAAGTCGAGTGATGAGGACTCCTAGGCGGAAGGACTACTCGCGAAAGAGGGTTAAGGACGTGGGTGATCCATGGAACGATCTTGGTCCGACAAGAAGAAAAAATCCAGATTGAAATAGAAGGAAAATGACGAATGTTTCTATTACGACATAAAATGGTACTTTAAGAGACCGCTAGAAAAAGAAGGATGACATGGAAAGCAAAAGCAAAAGAAAATGGAAGACATGTGAATCAACGAGTATACCAGAAAAGAACTCAGGAGACCTCTTCTTCGTCTCTTCAGGTACTTGTCGTCTCTTAGACACTTAAATTCTAGACTCAGGATGTTTGTATCACATGTGCCCTGATAGGACTTGGTTCGATTCATACAAGTCCTATGATGATAGAAGTGTTCTAATGGGGAATGATGCAATATGCAAGGCCATCAGAATATGAACCATTTGGACTCTAGGTGATGCCATGCATGTCCCATATCTAAAGAAAAACTTAATATCCTTGGGGTTTTAGATACGAATGGTTTCACGTTCACCACATCTGATTATGTATTAAAGGTCACAAGAGGTGTAATGGTGTTGATGAATGGACAGAAGGTTGGAAATCTGTACAAGTTGGTCAGAAGCACAAATATGGGTGATGTTGTTGCCACCTCACATACATAATCTGGAACATATAATAAAAATATATGACATATGTAATTAGGGCATATGAGCAAGAGGGGCATGATGAAACTCCACCAACGAAAACTGTTAATGAGAGTTATTTTATGAGCATTACATCCTAGGCAAGTAGTGCATGGTAAGGTTCAAGATTATTACATACACTAGTAGGGTGCTAGATTATATACATTCTGATGTTTGGGGGCCATTGATAGTTAGGGCTGAAAGTAGGGCGGGTTGGGTCGGGTTGATGCTCAACCCTAGCCTAACCCAAGATTCCTATACCTTAACCCTAACCCAACCTCGGGTTAGGAATTCTCAACCCAAGCCCAACCCAAGTGGGCTCGGTTGGGTTGGTCGGGTTGTGTTCACTCCCCAAGTGCAGGGTTGTGATGTAGTAATAAACTCGGTAAGACCGAGGTCAAATCCACAGGGACTGAAACCTGTACGTTATCTGAAACTAACCAGATCTAGAACTAGAATGAGATGAAATCTAAACCAATTGTGAATTGAGGAATAATGGTGAAATAATTATCTAAAAACTTAAGAAAATTCAGAGAAGGGAAACTAGGGATTCAGAGGATCCACTTGTAGAGATCAGGAAGATCTACGCCTGCTTCATGAATCATGAAAAATTGAACTTACTTGATATAGTTTTCAAGAGATGAAAGGCATAAGAATTAGGTATGATTCCATCACAAATCCATGCCTAAAAGACAAGGTAAACAACAGAACTTAGACCAATCCATAACCAATCAAAAGATGTATGAGTGTTAGGAAGGATTCGGTCATCCAACCATGTCCATGAGACGATGGCAAACAACAGGGTTTCCAAACATCAAAATAAAAAGAAAGGAATTATTCAAGCCATCACAGATCTACTGTAATTTAAATCACAATAAACCATTAATGACTAAAAGAATTTCTTAAATCAAACTAGAATCAATCAGTTCAGTTTAAATCAAACCCGTAGAAGCTCCCATCACGCCACAAGCTTCACCTCTTAGCCCTAGCTAAGAGGTTTAGCCAACCATGATTGGCTAGATCTCTCAACAATAAAGGAAGAAAACAGCAACAACATAAATAAAAAATTCTCTCTGTGTCTTTCTCCCTGTCTCTCTCTCTGTCTCTCTCTCTCTAGCCGTGAGTATCTCCAAACCTCCTTCTCTCTCCTCCTTCTTATAGGCCAGGATGCCCTGGAGAAGGAGTTTCGCACTCCTCTTTACGCAGCCCTTTACGCAGCACAGCCACATACGCAGGAACTTCTTGCATTCTGGCTGAGGTTCGGGACGGTTGACAGCCTGTCCACGGAGTCTGACTACATGGTTCAAGTCGTGGCCCACTTCCAGATCTTCTGATCGGTCTGGATCGTTCATCCGGTCAAGGTCAAGCTCACGCAATGGCCCACAAGAATCGACTGTAACTCGGGTTGTGAAACAGAGTACGCACTGCCTTGCGCTGTGAAACTCAGTGGGCCTACAATCAACATCAGTGGTGAAATCCAGTCCATCCATTGAATTCACCTCGAAAAACCAATCAGATATGGTTCGTTTTGAATTTGATTCGGTGTGGCCCACCAGAGCTTCTATTCCGCCGTCCGTTCTGCATTTAACGGACAAGATTTTCCGAGAGCTTGTATTGGGCAAATAATGCACCTAGGTGAGCTTGCTACCCCCCCTATGTACATAATTAACGGTCTAGATTGACGAGTTGGATTTGAGATGGGCCTCACTTCTCAAACCGACGATCGGACGTGAGGACGCTGTGAGATTTGGTGGTCCACTGATCGATGTCAAATGGAAGATCCATGCCGTCCATTGAAGTCAAGAAGAAAAACCGTCCAGGAAGGAGAATTTGGGTTTGATTTCAGTGTGGCCCACAAGCTGCTTTAGTCCACCGTCCATCTTGCATTTGATAATGATCTACGCATGTCCCCCGTGCATGGACCAAAATTCCACCATGGATAGGGTATTTTGGCCCTCCTGAGGCATTTGAATGGTTCAGATCATTGATTCGGAAGCTAAATGGGCCCCACTACTCAAAACCGGCGGACGTCAGTCCGTCCGCTGGTGTGATTACGCAGAGGAGAGAGAGAGAGTTCGGGTGTGAGTTGGTCAGCGCATGCTGACCGACTAAATATCGTGTGGTGCACGTCCAGTGCGTGTACGCTGTGCACGCACATGTTGTGAAGTGGGTCCTATCTTGATGTATATGATGAATCCGCTCCGTCCATTCCTTTTCTCATCTTATTTTAGATGTTGAGCCCAAAATTTAAGCGTATCCAGATACCATGTGGGCCCCAAATCGCTGATATGTGGGCTGATCGGTCAGTTTAACCACTTCCACAGGGATTTAAGAGCTGAAATTCGACGGGTACGGTTCGTTTATGGTCCTCAGGCCATGTGTGAAGTTTTGAGCCGAACGGATGGTGGAAACCCTGTGATCTTGCATTCTAGACCAATTTCGGGCCACTTGAGCTTCAGTTTCACGGTTTTCACAGATCTCTAGCATATAAATTCCTTGATCTTGGTCCCATAGAGTCCATCCCTTGCTCTGGTGACTTCAGAACGTTAAATCCATGCTTTAAGCTCCATTTTTCAGTCCATGCTTGCAAATACACTCTACATCACAACAGGATTAAAGCGGGCCATTAATCGGCATCATATTCGTAAAATCAGGTAATTACTAGGGTTTGATATGTAATATTTGACCCTCAACAGATTGATACATGCTAATATTTCCATTATTACATTAGTCTATTATATTTTCAATGCACGTCTTATTTTTTGTACCAATGATTTTATTAATTATATATATAATTATTTATTGTTAAGAACTTCATTTTTTCTAAACAAACAAGCTAAAATATACAACAACTACTCCTTTAAAAGTTACATTGTGTAGTACACAATCTATTTGGGAGAGAGAAATCTGGCATATCTTGTTAGCTTGAGTCATTGGAAATAGCGTGGACCAATGAAACCCAACAACACTGGAATTTCTTATGCCTTCAACACAGACGATCCACACTCAATTATAATTTATAAGTAACTTATATATCGATCGAGTTCGGGTTTGGGTTGGGTCGGGCAGCTTAAGACCTCAACTCGAGCCCAACCCAAGTTTTATCAGGTTGGTGTTTGTATAGCCTAAGCCCAACCCAATGTCTAGTCAGTCGGGTTGAACTCGCCCGACTTTCAACCCTAGTGATAGTACCTTCTAAGGGAGGGGCACGATACTTTGTGACCATCATAGACGACTACTCAAGGAAGGTTTGGATCTACTTCATGAAGCACAAGTCTGAAGTGTTCGTCAAGTTCAAGCAATGGAAGGAGAAAGTAGCGAAGCAAACCGGGAGACAAGTTAAGTGTCTCAAGTTAGACAATCGTATGGAGTGTAAAGAAGTAAAATTCATGGAATTCCATAAAAATCAAGGCAACATAAGGTACTTCTCAACTCCAAGAAACCCACTGCAGAATGGAGTGCTAGAGAGGATGAACAAAACTCTATTAGAGAGAGCGAGAAGTATGCGGTTGCATGCGAGCTTGCTTAAAATCTTCTGGGTTGAAGCAGTGAATATGGCATGCGGAGTGGACAAAGGCCAAAATTGGATCCAAGGTCTAGGAAGTTCATCTTTGACAGGTATAAAACAGGTGTTAAGGGCTACAAGCTTTGGGATCCAGTTCACAGAAGGTGGTTATTGGCAGAAATGTCATCTTCGATAAGGCATCAATGCTGAAGACCAACAAAGATGTTGCAGTAGGGCAGTCAGATACACATGGTGAGACTAAGAGATTGTCGGTGTTGGTGGAGCTAGTTGAGCCAGCTATTAAATGGGATATTAAGCAGGTGTAAGAAACTGAGCAAAATAATCAGCATTATACCCAGGAAAGTACAATTAGGAACAAGGAGAAAACAACCATTAAACCCCCAGTTCAGTAAGGGTTCGAAGACATGGTCTCTTTTACATTGTTCATAAGAATTGAAGATCCTTCCTCCTTTCAAGAAGCGATTCAGTTGCATTATGATAATCAGAGTACAATCCATCTGTCAATGAATCAGGTGTACCATGCGAGAACTAAGCATATTGACGTGAGGTTACACAAGATAATATGGGACCTTATTGCTTTAGGGGAAATTCAGTTTTAAAAGATTCATACGGAAGAGAATGCCACAGCTCTGTTGACAAAGTCGGTGACTATAGACAAGTTCAAGCACTACTAGGGCTTGATCAATCTCACTAGCCATTAATGAGAATGGGCACTCTTGCACAAGGGTGCAGATGGAGCTATGTTCAAGGGTGGAGGGATGTAGGGAGTGGTCAATGCTCAAGGTGGAGGTTGCATGAGAGATATTCAAGGTGACTTGGCATAATACAAGTCAAGGTAAAGATTGTTGTGCAGGATGCCTTGCATTCTGCTCATAGGGGCAGCTCAGTCAGCCGAGGAATCCTTCAATCAACTGAACCTTGTTGTGAATTTTTCAATCGATGCAGACTCTCTGTTGAAAGCTCGATTGACCCTCGGTCGACCAAGGTGCGATCGTCGATTTTGCGCAGATTAGCAAAAGGGTATTTAAATCTGTTTTAAGCTTAGGTTTAAGATGATACAAGTATTTTCTCATAAGGGGAAAGGATTTTGCTAAAGGAGATGGTTTCTACACTTGTAAGGGCTTAGGAAAATGATTTTCTCAAGGGATCTATTGCTTCCTAGAGTTGTGCATCGTAAGGAGAGATTGGGTGATTTTGTAATCAAAGAAGGTGAGTCTATACAACTCTAAGGTTTTGATTATTGTGGATCTCTATCGTTTAATGCCGCGGTTTTTTCCTGTAAGGATTTTTCCACGTAAAATATCATGTGTTTATGGTTTTTTATTTTTATTTTGGTTATCTTCTTTATTATATTGTTCTATTTTCATTTATTGTGCTTTCGCAAAGCACACAGATTTACAATGGTGTTAGATCCAAATTTCCAACACCTAAGATTTAATATGGGTTTGTTGTTGGCTTGGGATTAGAGCTGGTTCACTCATAACAGACTATTGCTTTAATTATGCTCAATCGGGCATCTCTGATTCCATATGTGTATGCGTACAAATCCCAATGCTCAAATCATAACACAAACTTATCTACTTTTCGAATCGAACATATTTTTTCTTCTAAATATGATTAATTAAAATTCGTTGAAAATATAAATATATAAATATATAAATATGTGTCTAAAATAATTCACAATAATATTCGACTGTCCATTTAATTCGACTGCTTAGATAAGTCTCTTGCTGCTCATCACTACTAAGCGATCATTTATGATCTTCTTGTAACCCATTTGTGTGGTTAGATGTTGATTCATCTACTTTCCCAATGCACTTCTAACTCAGTTGAATATGTGCAGATGGCCTTGAGAATGCACATCAAAGTCACATATGTCATGCCCCAAACTCAAAAAACAGGCTCACAGAATTCCCGATCGCCGAATTCGGTGCCGACAGCCTCTGTAGTACCCCATTCTCGGTTTCCAGCACCCATACACTAGGTTCCAATCCTGGGATCCTATAAGGAGGATTTTCTAACGTACATTTATCTCGTAAGAAGCATAACCCCAAGTTTACCCAAATCACAAAGGCAACATCATCATCTCATATCCACTAATATAAATATTTGAATACAGTATTGGAAGGGAAATACATATATGGAAAATTAAGGCTTTAAAAGACAGTTGCACGCTCCAAGCTCAACGCTGCTGCGACCTAACGTCATCTGCACGCATCTATCGTACATAAGCTTATAGAAAGCTTAGAGGGTGGTGTAAGTGTGTGCGCAAGGTAAGTGCTAGGTATCCAATATCAGAGCAATGCAGAAACATGCTGGTAAGTTCGTAAATACCATCAGCCTTATCTAGGCTATGCGATACAAGAATATAATAAGCCTATATCATATACTGAGGAAGCAATGTAGATCAGCTATGCAATGCGGAGACATAGTAAGCCAAATATCATATACTGATGATGCAATGCAATATGCGGTGCAGAGGAAATGACCAAACTGGAGTGTGAAGTCGGGATGATAGTACGTAATATCGCAAGTTGTGGGGTCCACACAAGGGAATTCTATCTAAACCAGTCTCATACCTAAATTTGGATAGCTAGACTCAATGTGGTAAACTCCTGATCTCAGGTTGGTCGCGCGCCTCAACCGAAATCCTGGCCATTGCGAAGGTACACATAATAATAAGTTACGCACCATCAACCCGAGTGAATAGTGAATGAATGAATGAAAGAGTAAGATGCTGAGTATGTAACTCCTGCTCAATAAGTCCACATATCAGTACCGTACATCTCCGGGATCATCACCGGGGTCTTGTACACTCTACATTGGCTGTCGCCTCCCTAGCCGTATAGCCATGTAAGTGGAAAAGACCTCATTACTCGCCTGCCAGCAGTATACCAATGCCTATTCGGCTCATCGATAGCGGATCCATTTGAGAGCTGGTCAAACTCAGCCTAGCTTACAACTCCCTCACTCGGGTGGATAAGGCCACACCCCCTTCCAACTGACCACGACATAGTGGAAGACGCGGCCTACTGGTATTCGGTACTCGGGCGCTCATGTATATCCACTCGATCTAGATATTGGAGCGTCTCTTGACCACGGAGGTTTAAGGACTTTCACCCACGGACATCCAATGTGTCAGTTGCTCGAATCAAACATTTCTGGTGTCCCATCTAGTTATCCACGATATGCTTGTGGAGGCCACAACCCTAATGTCACTAGGGCGTATGGTAGTCATATCACAAAATGCGAGATGCATGAGTCATACCATCCAGTCATGCATCAAACTTGCGCGTACCGCGTGCTCATATGGGGCAACTCCGTCTATCAGGGAGTCCTATAACAACTTGCCCAATGCTATATGCAATGATAAATACATCTCATATCAAGAATACAGGTGATGTGTATGGGCATGTATCATGATGTTATGCTATCACATACTCATAATCGACATCGATAATTGGCCTAACGAGGCCTAAGGGAAGGTCACAATGTGGGCATTTAACCATCATTGCTCATCAATGTGGATATTTAACCAACATTGCTCCCAAGGAGTGGCCCTCATAGGGCCAAACATATAGTGGGTCCATGGCCACACACAAGGGCCTAACATATATCACAATGGGCCTCATTCAAGGGCCACATATACATCACATCGGGCCTCACCATATGGGCCTCATATACATTACATTGGGCCTGATATCTGGGCTTCAAATACATCATAATGGCCCACATCACATGGGCCTTACACATCGCAATGGGCCGCATCTCATGGGCTTAATACACATCACAATAGGCCGTATTACATGGGCCTCGTATACATTGTAATGAGCCTCTCACACGGGCCTAATATACATTACAATGAGCCTCACTCAAGGGCCTAATACACATCACCATGGGCCTCACTCAAGGGCCTAATACACATCACGATAGGCCTCACTCATGGGCCATATATGCATCACATTGGGCCTCACTCACGAGCCTCATATGCATCACAATGGGCCACAACAATGGGCCTCTTATACGACAAGTGGGCCGCATTACATGGGCCTCATATACATCAAGTGGGCCGCATCACATGGGCTACACATACATCACATCGGGCCTCATGAAACCCATATGGCCCAGAAAAATAGTTGGGCCGAGTGCTTACAATACATACATCAAAGTGGGCCTGTTGCACCACAAAATGGGCCTAATGGGGCAGCCAACAACCCAGGAAAAATGGATGGGCAGCCTGGATATACAACGCATTCACCAAGGTGAGCCGCTGCCTTGGGCGGTGTGAATACACAACACATATATCGCGGTGGCCCCACATCCCATGGACGGTGCGGATACACATCATGGCGGGGACCACGTCCGGGGATGGACGACCTAGATAAAATACGCTCAGCATGGTGGGGCCACGTCCAACAAATGGACGACGTGGTTGCAACCATGAGCATCAGGTGGAGTTCCACCTTCCAGTAAGCTGGACGTTGTGGAAATAACACATGCATCAAGGCAGGCCTCACGTTCCAGCGGTGGACGGATGGCTTGGATATAGAATACATACATTTAAGTGGGTCCCATGGACGGTGTGTATACAACACATACAATAGGGTAGGCCCACCGCTGCTCGATGATGTGGCAGGTGGATCTCACAGGATGGATGACGCAAATAAAACATTCACATCATGTGGGTCCCACACCCATCAAATGGACGGACAACGAGGATAGAACCCATACATCGAGGTGGGTCCACGTCCAGGAAGGGATGGACGGCTGGGATATAAAACACGTGTGTTGTATGGGATATGGATGGTGGACTGCATGGATGAACACATGCATCAAGATAGGGCCCACCATCCAGATCTGGTGGGTTACGTCAGAATGGATGGACGGTTGAATATAAAACATACCTATGATCAGAGGCCCACAGACCTTGCTGACGTCATCACAGCGGCTGTGTTGCTCGTGGGGTCCATATAGATGGACGGTATGGATGCAACATATATAGCAGTGTAGACGGTGTGGAATAAAACACATATATATATATATATATATATATCATGGCTGGACCATGATCTGGACGGCCAGGATGGGACGGGCCTGGATGTACAACACATCATCAGGTAGTCTCACTTAGATGATAAGGATGTATGGTTGCGATATAACACGTACCTCATGATGGAGGCCCACATACCTTGCTGATGTCAGTCAGTAGCTAAATAGCTAGGTGAGATACACCAGTTGATCCGCTTCTACTGCAGGTGGGTCCCACGTGGGGCCCACCATAATATGATATATATAAATATATGATGCATTGAGGTGGGTCACACCGTCCAGGAGGCTAGACGGTGTGGATCAATCACATGCATCATGGTGCTGCTGATCTGCACCGCTGCAGATGAACGGCTGGAAGAACACATACATCATGGGTCCCACGTGGACGGTAGTGACAAAACCCATACATTGCAATATGGTGGAGTCCCACTATCCAGCACCTGGACGATAAGGATGAGACCCATTCATCAAGGTGGGTCCACACGTGTGGCCGACCATAGCTTTAAATAAAGCTGATATTTATGTTTTCCTTCAATTAGGTTCGTCTAAATGAACTACCAGGTGGGCCCACTCAGTGGATGGCATGGATAAAAATACATGTATCATCAGGTGGGCCACATCAAGAGAGAGAGAGAGAGAGAGAGAGAGAGAGAGAGAGAGAGAGAGAGACGGCGTATAGCGGAGGAGCTCCGCCACTATGAGCTCCTCTAGCAATCACAATGCATACATCAAGATGGGCCCCAAAAAAATAAAATAGACCCAAAATTAAAAATCAAAATCTAGCGCTATGAACACCCACCGATTCCGCTTCTTCTAGCCTCCTTAGACTCCTTAGCTCTTAAACTTCGATTTTGATGGAGGATGATGAAGATTGAAGGGCTAGGATGAAAGATAAGGGGGTAGGAAGGTGGGCCACACTCTTAGCTCTCTCTTGGGAAGCTTGAACGTCCACACTCCCTTTAGTTGTTTGGAAAATGGAGTGAGAAGTGAGAGAGAGAGGAGTGGTGTGAATGACATGGGAGGCATGGGTCTCATTGACTTATTGGTAAGAAAGGAATGGCTAGGTATGGGTGTTGTTGACTTTTGGGCGAGAGAGGGATGGGTAGGGTATGGGTTGTATTTGACTTGATTGATTGATGGATTTATGTGATGTTTGGTAGAGATGTTTTCAGAATTCGCAACGCACGGCGTTTTCCTCGAGATAAACGCGGGCCCACAACTCTTGGCCTGGTTATCGCATCGGCGCGTGAGACGCGGCGTTGGAACCGCGGCGACGGCGCAGTCACAAGGGTACAAGTATCGGGTCGAGCCGACTTAGATCTATAGGATATGACTCAGGGTCACGCGCAAATGCTATCTACGCATCGCAGGTTGCCGGAATTTGATCAGGAGGATCACGGGAGTCTAAGGAACGATACGATCTAGAATACGGGCCTGATAACATCCCTCATTGCAACTTTGCCACATTATGTACACTAATAAGGACACTAGACATACCTATGGGACTAGCATACTCATACAACAAATGGGCTAGAATCAATCCATCACTTGTAGGTATTTGGTTACGCAACATGTGTAGCTCAATTCACACATCTTTAATGACCAAGTGTTTGTCGTCTATGCGATTATCATGTTCCATCTGACCAAAAAAAATGATTCATCCTCGTTGCAATATGTAAGCTTACAAAATCTGAGTACAGAGCCAATCATGCCAATCTTTGTGAGATATTAACCTGATCACCTCATACATCATGGTAGAGTTACATATTGTATGTTCATGCATCTCAATATGTATTACTCCTGTCGTGCATACCTTCACAATGGCCAATGTTGTGCAAGAAGTGGACCGAACCTTTAATTGACAAATATTGGCCACATCTCATTATGATGGCCATTATGAGTATTTGTGTGCATAAATTATCATGAAACGATCACACACAAACGTTGGAAAATCTCAATATAACCAAATGAATAAATATGTCAAAAGCTGTTTGATGGGACAAATGAAGTCTAAGAGGTGGGACCTAGTTTTGAACCTAATCTGTGTTTGGGGTGGAATGGAGAGTCAAACCTGAATGCAGGAACTAGTCAGTTTTCTACTCACTTACGAAATGACAACTCTGTTTTGTTTCCATTTTTCTACTCTTTTCTATTTAATCTTAATATTAGAACTAGTCATTCACTAGTAAATGCAATTCAAATTGATAGTGCAACCAAATGCACCCTAGTACTTCTTTCCCTTATTATTTTCCTTATTTTGCAACATTTGAATTTGCTAGTTCTTGTTAAACTGCAGTCCTTTTTGGCTGGTATGGCTGCTTCTGGGACTGTAACATCTTCTCTAAGGTTTATCACGAAGGTCGCATTTGAAAATACCAAAGATGGTCTTCGCAAAGGAGCTAGTAATATCCTTTGTTTTACCTTGTATTTTTAGCCATACAATCTTCCTCAGTCTCCCTATTGATGGGTCCATTTAATTGCATATTGCAGTGCTGTTCGTAGCACTAGCGGCATCTTTTGAGCTACTATGTGTACTTCTATATGCATACGTCTTCCCCAGACTGCCGGTCGTGAAGTATTATCGTTCAAAGGCAGCTTCTGAAGGATCTGCAACAGTTTTAGCTGACCTTGCTGCTGGTGGCATCCAAATACAACTTAACCAAAGAGTATATCCATTTCAATGAATGTTATTTTCAATCACCCCTCTGCAAACTCTATTCACAAGCAAGCAACACCAAGCATGCAATATGCGGGCTGTTCATCAGATGAATCAGATGGCCCACAAGTTAGGTTGATCCACTCATTGGTTGGCCAAGACGTGCATGAAAAATGGATGGTTAAGAAAATAGCAACTGGTTCACATTGAAACGCATGTTTGGTCCACCTGATGAGTGCACCAGCCCTTTTTGGGCTCTATCCCATTCTTCATGATACCTTCCTGATGAAAGGTGTGGATCTGTCACTTGTGTGCTGCACTGCCATGTGTATGGGGCGCTTGTGTTCAGCTTTTGCAGATGTGTACTTGGTAGTTTCATCCACTACCTTTTTATAGTAGTGTTTGAAGGCCTATATGAATCCATTGTAGGTTGAAGTTGAGCGTCTTACCATCAAGCAGTTGTTACTACAAAACATGGATTATGCAGCTGATGTGTTTCTGATATATGTGCTGACATTATCGATTTTTCCCGGGTTTTTAGCGGAGGATACAGGATCACACAGCTTGGGTTCATGGTAAGGTGGTATTCAAGTGTCTATCCGAGATTTCCATTTTCATCTGAACATAGATCTTCCTTTCCTTTGATGGTTTTTTGACCACGTGCTCAGGCCATGTTTGGCTGCATTATTGAATTGAATTGCATTGTAAACTTTTTATTATTGAATTTTACTATTCATTCAGTCCAGTCCACTCTTCAAGGGCCACCACGCTGAAATCACTCGGATGATCCTATCGATTTGACTGTTAGCCTCATTTTTATTACCTAATAATTTTGAGACACAAATGGGATGACTAGGATCATCTCATTGCAGTGATTCTTTATACTCCTTAATGATTCAGATTGATGATTGGACTCATTTTATTAAAAATGACCCTGATTGGATGGATACTGTCCAATCAGTGTAATGTAATTTTTTCATGTTTGCCCAAGAATATTGGGCCGAAGTGATTGGATGGTCCAGATCAATTGGTTGTCATGGTATCCAAATGTAAGTATGTTTACTCTATACGGGGAGCCTTCCTATCACTCTCGTACAGAAAACCAATCCTCAGATTTTCCAGTTCATCTGCAAATACAAATATTCAACTATCTGCTACTAACAGGCATTTTGTGTGTCCCACCATCCTATTTCTGATTTGTTGCTTGTATTTCAGGTATGTGCTTGTTTTGATTGCATCATTTAATGTCTGGGAACTGATCTCAAGGTACATTCCCCTTGTAGAGAGCCTGCGAATTGTGTCCAGAAGCGGCCTCATGTTAGCCACTCTTTCTCGTTTCTTATTCATTCCTGCATTCTACTTTACGGCCCAGCGTGGAGATCAGGGCTGGATGATTGTCTTGACATCATTCCTTGGACTATCCAACGGTTATCTTACAGTTTGTGTTCTTATGGCAGCACCCAAAGGTTACAAGGTTAGTTAATTACATACTGATCATTAGTGTTTAATCATTCATTATGGTGGATTATAACATTCTCTGCCAGAGTATGGATCCGTTATGTGTATGCACTCGCAGTGAACATGTGACATGGATTTAGATCAATCCAAAAGCATCCAATTTATTGGCCCCACATTGGATGGGGCCTAATACAATGCTCATACTGAATAGATAATCCTAACCATCAGATTATTGAACACTTGCATTCTGAACTGAACTGCTGGCAATTTTCTGAAGGAGTTAGGATTTTTGGGTCAGGTCTCATTAACAGTGAGGCCCACTAATTGAAGAGATTGAATTGAGTTACACTTCTGCGACATGCCATCAAACACCAGTGTGTGCATGCTTATATATCGTATTCTGTAGTAGTTTGCAAGGTCCTCTTTAACAAGAACTTTGCTAGGCCCACATGCTTATATAGTACTGACTAGGACTTCCAAACCATTCATCAGGCGGGACCCACTTTGTAAATGAACTGGAACAAAAATTAGCCAGGTCTACTCCTCAGGTGCGAGTGGGGCACACATGTACACAAATACAGATGGTTGAATTTTTTTTTCCAAAGGTAAACATTGAACACTAACTTGTGCCCTGATGAGTGGGTTGGCTGATTTGATTTTTGTTCCTGGTCATCAACACAGTGACGCCCATGCGATGCATGGCCAGGATATCCTGTACATCATTAAGGTTGGGCCAGAGTTAAAAATTGGGGTAGGTTGATGATGGGGGATGAGTGGTGGGATTTTGTTTTGCAGGGACCTGAGCAAAATGCCTTGGGAAACTTGCTTGTATTGTTCCTCTTGGGGGGTCTCTTTTTGGGGGTTTCACTTGATTGGCTGTGGCTCATAGGCAGAGGCTGGTGAGAATTCATTTTCTACATGTAGAAAAACATGCACGCTCATTGTTACCTTCATATAGGGAATGCCCTTCATGGTTTTGATTATCATAATCATTTTCATAATCGAAGTTCAAAATTTTCTAGCATAATCATTATGGAATATGGGCTGTCCATTTTCATAGCCACTGGCTAGTTGGTTATGATTGTCTAATGAAAGGTGGGCCCACAAATAGGTCCAGATCAATGATTGCAACTTCTCTAGTATAATCAATGTGGACCATCCATTTTCGGCAATTGATCAGATGTTTAAAGTCATCCCATCGAAATGATTTTTTTGAGAGTTGGGAATCAGTGGTGGGACCTGTAATGGATGGTCTGTTTCAATATTATTGATCAAGGCCGACAACTTCTTTGGCTATTTATTGATGGTTTTGCTTGTATGGCTCAAAATTCAGGTTCGTCCATGCATCATGTGCCACAGTTGATGAATGGCTTGTATCTCTCACACATCTTTGCCACTCATATAAATGACATCTTAGGGATGCCTGGGAACTAGGAAAAGAACAGTTGTACTTGTGAAAATGGAAATGTGCTTTTCCTGGACGTGTAGAAGGAAAGATGTTATTTTCTGCTTGTTTTTCTAACAATGTTTTCGATAGAAATTTATATGTTTCTTCCCTCCCAAAAAACTTATTCTGATCGGATGATCTAACCATAAGATCAGTAGCTAAGAAAATTGATGATGCATATTTGTTATAATATGGATATTTTGATTATATGCGGTCCACCTTTGGATGTTGATACCTCCCGAAACAAAAATAAAGAAATAAATCAATTTGATCATATGATTCTAACCATTCGATCAATGACTTGTAAAATCCGGTCCATATTTGTTATAATAATGGTCCAATTAGTTATCGGAATGTCCATCATCTGGATCCCACCGTTGATGGCATGCCATCCTGAAATTTCAATTTGATCTGATTATCTTAACCATCGCATCCTTAAATGTTCTCTAAAGATCACTTCAATAGGACGAGTATAACCATTCGATCAATGACTATAGATGGTCCATATTTCTGTTAATATAGAAAGCCTTATTAATGATCTTGATCGTCCATTGCGTGGGTCCCACTTTTGGTTGTGAAACCCTCCTAAAGTTCGTTTTGGTTAGATGATATGAACTATCTGATCAATGGCTACAAAACAGACAATTTATGTTTATTATATGAGAGAAACTTCGGCCAGTTACCTGAATCGTCCACCATGTGGGTCCCACATTGTTTGTCTGTCACTCATAGAAAGTAAGTTTGATCAGATGATCTTAGACATCCCACAGTAAGGAAATTGACGATCCATATTGATTATGACAGAGGCCCAATCATTGATCTGGACTGCAAACAATTACTAGCAAGGATAATCTATGTTCCATATTGTATATAATAGTGAAGATCCAGTTACTTATTTGACCACCCATGTTGTGGGGCCCACCTTTGGTTTCCTCTTCCTCCCCGAACATCACTTTGATTGGATAATCTCTCTCTCTCTCTCTCTCTCTCTCTCTCTCTCTCTCTCTCTCTCTCTCTCTCTCTCTCTCTCTCTCTCTCTCTCTCTCTCTCTCTCTCTCAACACCAAAGGTAGGCCCCATATGATGGATGATCCAGATAAATGGTTAGACCTCTTCTGGTTTAATTAATGGGGACCTCTATTTTCCAAGCGAATGTTGGGATGTCTAGGATTTTCTAACCATATTGATTCTAAATATGAACTGTCCATTTTCCTAGCAATAATCATATGGTCAGGGCGACAGAGATGGGATCAAATGTGTACCATATCAATGCTTGGACCTTTTCTAATATTTACTATATGGACCATCAAGTTCCATAGCTATTCATTGGATTGTTACAATGTTGGGAAGATGAAGGTGACCCTCACACGATAGAAGTTTCGTATCTATTGTTGGATCCTTTATAGTAAAGTCAATATATCCATTTTTCTAGCAATTAATTGAATAATTACAATCATCCAAATAAAGTGAGTTTATGGAGTGTTGGGCGTTCAAAAGGGGCCCTGAATGATGGACGGTGTAGATCACGGACCAAACCTAATTTTCTAGAATAATCAAATATGGATTGTCCATTTTCCATGTTGCTGATAGGATGGCTAAATCATCTACTCAAAAGCAATTTTCAGAGATTAACAACGCAAGGTGGATTGTACATGACACCCGAAGTGTTAAATGAGCTGGTGAAGACAGTGCAGTGTGAGTGATCCAGGGTTCAATCCCTAGTAGGTTTCCTTATCAATGAAAAAAAGAGAGTAGATTGTACATGACTGCCTTTTTCTCGCACATTAATTAATTGAATTATCTTGTCATCTGACCAAATTGTTTTTGATGGACCTTATAGACTGTTGGTTAAACCTTTTATGGTACAATCATCATGAATTATCCATTTTCCAAGCAAGATGGCTAGATCAACTGTTAAAAGGAAATTTTGATTATACAATGGATGGTCCACATCAATGTTCGGAGCTTTTTTAGATTAATATCAATACGAGAAATCCAGTTTTCCTAAACATTGATTGAATTCTTGTATCAGCCAACCAAGTTAACTTTTGAGATGAATTGGGAATCAAAGGTGATCCCCACATGCACATGCAGACCATATCAACGTACGGACCTTTCTAGAATGCTCAATATATATGGATCATTGAGTTTGTTAGCTATCAATTGCATATGATTCTTTTCATCAAAATGTTTTTATAAAAATGATTTTTCAGCATTGCCATATAATTGCATTTTAACGAAATAAAAACATACTCTCTTATTTAAACATCATTTCCAAGAAAAATAATTTCAAAGACTAATTAATTTCCCAAAACTACGTTTTTAAATTGGGACTTTTATCTGAAAATTCCTCATAGCATGTGATCTTCCAATAAATGGCAAGTCAGTGGGGAATGGACTTGCCATTTATGAAAAACTATAAACTTTATGAGCTCTAATTTATTGTGTAAGAAATCAAATTTGATCATAAGTCGAGTGACCTAATTTTGAATATAGGTATCGAAATCCAACCCCATCTGTTATTCAGGTGGATCATAAGATTGAATATATATTGTACATGGCGATGCCCGCCCTTCAAATATTTTCCCTTGGTGAGATCCAGTTGAATCAAAGACTTTTCTGATTTTTATGACCTAACCCTAAATGTTTTTTTTTTTGGAATCTAATGGTTGGGGTGGATTTCTTATAATAATTATGGTGGTCCCTATAAAAATCAAGGGTGGACTTCTCTCATAACTCTTTCTTTGGTTGTCGCCCTTGTAATTCGGACATCAGCTTACTTTTTTGGCCTTGGGCCTAAAGTGGGATTATGCATCGAATGGTTGGAGTGGATTTCACATACACATCATGGGTTCGAGTATCCATTGTCGTGTTTGTTGGTGTCAGGGTTTGTGCGTGGAAAAAAAATAAGGAAAAGCTGAAGTCCCTTAAAACTAGAGATGCACAGAAGTCAAACCAAGTTGAGCTTAGCACAGCTTGGTCCGGCTCGGCCAGCAGCTAACCCTAGCCCGAACTCGGCTCGGCTCGGTTCAATCAGCATCTCGGGCCAGTTCGAGCCAAGTTCAAGCCTGTGAGACATTTTCTCAAATATATAATGCATCTTTAATCTCTCACAGAATGCAAAACAGTAACAACACTTTATAGGTATTTCATCAAACACTCAACGAGCAGAATAAAAGACAAGATACGAGAGCAGTTCTATAGTGAAAGGTTTCTTTTTCATAGTAATTTATTTCATATCCATTCCTTCCATACCACAAGCCGATTCTATGGAGAATATACGCATCTGAAACAATACTTCGTTGAGTCATTTAATCAAACACTTGACGAGTAGCATCAAGATAAAATAACCGAGCCATCGAACTGATTTGATCCGAGTCAATTTGAGTTGAGGTATGTGCCAAGTCGAGTAGAGCTCAGGTAAGCTTGAACTCGGCTTGAAATTTTTTCGAGCTTTAAAACTAGCTCAACTCGGTCCGAATCCAATTTCGAGCCGAGGTGGGTCGAGTCGAGCGAGATGATCGAGCTAACTCGACTCGTGTACAACTCTACTTAAAGCTGAAACGGATTATGTGAGATCTCATAGTAGCCACGATGGTGTGACCCTTGCTGTGGAGCCCAACTTGATGTATGTATTTTGTATCCATGCCGTTCACCCATCTTTCCAGATCATTTTAGGGAATTATCTAAAAAAATGAAATATAACCAATTATTCGATTGACCATACCATAGGAAGCTGTAGTGATTAGCCATTAACGAACAATAAAAGTTTTGGATCAAGATGACATTTGTTTTTTTCCATTCATCCAGGCGTATGTGATCTTATCAACATATTGGACAGCAAATAAACAATATGAAAACATTAAGGTGTGTCCTAAGAAGTTTTTAATGGTAGGGCATTCAATCACCAATTTTTCCTAAGATATTGTCCATCTGATAAATGGATCTACTTCATTTTTGAGACAATAGCTTAAAATGATCTGAAAAATGGATGGAGGCATGGATATAGAATACATACATCAAGACAGGCCACATGGTAAGGGTTGAATAGTCTTGGGTGAGGCAGGGTCTTACCTAATTCCCTATATGAGAAAATTAATTAAAATAACCCTTAATTATGATGTAATAAAAACATTGGCCTTAGCATCCGAAGTCATTATTTATTAGACCCTTGGGCATTTTTTACATTTTCGAATGATAAAAATGCTCATCTACAAGCCTTTTTCTTGTACGGTGGTGGTATGTCACAAAAGTCGAGGTCTTTTGAGAATAGGTTGTAGGCTCCATTAAATCAACGATTAGGCTCACCATTCGACTAATTTGATCTGTTCACTTGAATCTCACAACCGTGAACACATACTAGGGTCATTTCAAAAAAAAAAATTTAAGTTGTTTATGACACACAACTGCATGAGCGATGTGCGTTAATTCCGAACTTCTTCCACTGCTGTGGTCCACTCATGATGAATTTTGCCCTCAAACTTCGTTCGATGGCCTGAAATTTAAAGTCATTTCATGTGGATAGCTTAGATTTGATACATGACTATCCGATGGGCCCTCTGTAGGGTCTTATGTGGGGTTCAATATGTTGGTCCATGCCGGGAAGGCCATTTCGCGTTGTTTTCTCTCTTTCTTCCTTGTTTTCAGAGAGGACCACGCCAAGAGAAGGGGACCACACCAAGAATCTTCGATGATTAGTAGTTGTACGATCAAACATTCGACTCCCCAGTGACAATAACAATCTTCGGCAAGCTCCGAGAAGTTTTGAACTAAAAGAATATGGGTTTTTTCATATTTCCAACTGAAATATGAGACATTACTCTGGTCAAGTTCCGGCGAAGTTCTAGCCGAAAAAGAGAGGTTTTTAATTTTTTATTTTTATTTTTATTTTTTAAATTATCTAGTGATGATGGAGCCTAAAGATAAGTTTTGTTGAATGTTGTTTTATTTTTATTTTTTGAAAAATAAGAACCTTTTTAATTGTTTTTATTTCTTTTTGTTTTGTTGTCTGAATGATTGGAGTCTATGAAAGGGAGGATATAACACATACATCATGGTGGGGCCCACAGAACTTGGTGACATTAACACACTACTGAGGTCCGTGCATGGTGTGTGGCACACCACGCAATCTGCTTACGCAATTTATACATAACGGTGGGCCCCACACCCCTGCTAAACAAACTCCTTAAATCGGTGTATTTTTACCCTTTAACCATCTTCTTTGAAATAACCCAATCATCACCACCCAAGAATTGGGCCTCTATGGGGAAGTGTTAAGAACCCACTCTCTTAACTGGATAGTCGGATGCTTCTACCAACAACCAATGCACTTCATCTATGATCAACTTCTATATTCATACGTAAATAAATAAATAGCTATCATTACTTCATTATTCTTATTATTTTAATAATTAAATATGCAATTGAACAGAGTTGACCTAACAAGTTGGAAACCAACCGGAGTTCACCTTTTAGGTTTTTGAACTATGTTTGTTATATATGATTTTGGGTAGGAGAACCTACTTAAGCCAACCAACCCTGCCAGCTGGGTTGCACACACTGAATTTGCGAGATTCCATCAAATCAACGGTCAAAAGTCTTGTTTAATTTTGTTTTTAGTATAGTTAAGTTTTAGTTCAAGTATAACTTTTGATCTTTTGAGTTGTAGAAGTCTTGGCTTAGAAAAGTTAGGAAAATAATATTTTTGGACCAAAACCACAAAGTCTAAGTAGAAATAGAAGCGGTCTATAAATAGTAAGTCATGTTTTTAGGGTGTTTGAGTTGGAGTCAATTCTAAAACTCTGTCTTAAGGTTGAGCTCATTATTTAAAGAGTTGTAATTTCATTTAACAAAAAAAAAAAAAAGAATCATTAATCAATAAAGCTATTTCGAATTTATTAAGATTTATTCCTGCTTTTATCTCTCGTGGATTTGAGGAAGCTTTGTGAGGAGTCTAAAGAGTTCCATGGATTCGGCGTAGTTATTCTCGAGGAAGACGATGAATGACCTCATCACATCCCTCCCTGCGCCACATCACTTGATGTTATAATAAATTAATCAAAATTACGTAAAATATCAGAAAAATAAAGTCTACTTGCTCTGATCAAAGTCCTAGGGGTGGCAATGAGCTGAGGATGGGCGGGACTTGCCAGGCCTGGGCCCAATGCAGAACTTAAGCTCTGAGTTCTGAGCCCAGCATGGGCCCAAGCCCAGGTCAAAAAATGAATGGGCCCTAAACTGACCTGGCCCAGCCCCAAAAATTGGTTAAATCCCTGCTTCCCATTCGAATGTTCCTAATCTATTGATCAAATGGGGGTACACATGCGCAAAAGAATATATATTTTAGTGAAATGACATATTTGAGATATATAACATATGGACATATATATATAAAGTTCGGGCTAAAATAACTTATGCCCAAGCCTGATCCAAAAATTTATTGGGCCATACATATAGGTCTATATACGCCCTGCTTGTGGGCCAAGCTATTAGATGTAAGCCCGGCCAAAAGCTGGGTCAGGTTGGCTACCCAACCCCTATGCTTTGATTATGTTACCACCGGGCCACGATTTATGCAAGCTCGGCCTGCACTATTCAACCGGAAGCGGATTAGGTATTGAGGCCCTAACCGCCCCCAGCGGTGGTGTGGTCACATGGTGAGATTTGATTGGTGGGCAGTGTGCTGTCAGAGATAGGCCAAGTCCATATTAAGCCGAAAAACCTAAAAAAAGGGCCCAAGCCCATCTCCAACAGAGTGCAGCCCCACCAATAAAATCTGGCCATGTCATTACACCACCGCTGAGGGTGGTTAGCTCCTCGCCACCTCCTATTCACATAGGTCCGAGCCCTACATGGGCCCATGACAAGACAATACTCCAGCCTGAGCCATGCCCTAAATGTTTATCTTGGGCCTGAGTGTTTCTTATGTAGATCACAGGTTACAAAACAAATATGAGTTGCGGAGTAGAGTAAATTAGGATCTTTATATGTTGTGTATAATACATTATTGCCATTGCAAACCCTAATGGCCGGACACGGGCTGCTGTACACAGTCCAATCCCGGCCAACTGACAAACAGACCTGAATTTTAAGCCCGGGCCTCGCCCTTGAGCCTGATACTACAGCCCGAGCCCCGCCCAGGCAGGTCAGGCCCGAAGCCTGAGGGGCCGGCTAGACCCATTGATTAGCCTAGCTTTATAACTCTTGGTGGCAGAAATGGAACTGACCCGGGCGGTTCAGATCCTGAAACAGTACTTCTAGAGACCCAGACCATATATGCCACTGATTGAGCCGAAATCAGTCTGGTCTGGGTTTTAAAAAAACAGTCCATCTTTGTTTGACTTTTGACCAAGGTAGTTAGTTACCTTTCTGCGGATAAGGTAGTTACTTGCACGTTTAGAAAATTACGGTTATTTTATCCTTACAAATTCATTCATAGAGACCCCATTTATGCCAACTTCTTCCACTCTTCCGCATGGATTAGAATAGAACTCCTAAATTCTATCTCAATTCAGTTCATCTTTTCTACATTTCTATAGTGTTTTTGTTTTATTTTTATTTTCATTTTTTAGTAATTTCTATTTATTGGGTAATGAATTTTCAATTCCATTTCATTTGAGTTTTATACGTCTAGTGCAAGCAAGGTTGCATGTTTCTCTTGCCTTCTTCTTCATATAAAGGTTGGGAGAGAGAGAGAGATCCTTAAACAAACCAATTCAAAATGGTTTTTAATATTTCATCGATTTTAGGGGGTCAAGGTGTTCTTCGGGCCCCAGTTGTGTTGATGTTAAGGAGGTTGCACCGCAATGTCATTCCAGTGATGTGGCCAAGACCCGATTTGGGCTACCTTAAGTTGAACTATGATGGATCTTCCAAAGGTAAAAATGGAAATGCAAGCATCGGCGGGCTTGTCCGAAATCACAAGGCCGAGTTCTTACTAGGCTATGCAGAACCCATCGGCAGAACAACAGGATTGATTGCGGAGTTCACTTCTCTCAAGCGTGGTCTCGAATTCGTATTAGACAACGGTTGGGGGAATGTTTGGCTCGAAGGAGACGCAATGACATTGGTTCAAATTCTTTCGAGTAGGAAGCGAGTCAAATCGAAAGAAATATTAAGATTAGTGGAGGATATAAACATGATGATACCAGAATTGAAAGGATGCATGATGACACATATCTACAGAGAAGGCAATAGACCTGCTGATAAGCTTGCTAATATGGGACATGAACTGGATAAGCTCCACGTTTGGCGGGACAATCCTCCACCTGAAGTTTCACGATTTGTCCATGAAGATGCCGAGGGTAAAATCATTCTTCGGAAAATGTAGGAAAATTCTTGGGATTTTGATGATTGTGTATATATATATGTAATTATGTATATTAATATCCTACATTGATTTAATGGATCCGAATATTTCATGTCTCGTGTTCTTTCCTTGTGTTATGTTTTTGTACAGGAGATATGAAGATAGCTAGACAAATCATTTTTTACATCGGGATGTACCTGAACTTTCACGTACAGCAATTTCTTTCCTTCCAACATCTCATATATTTAGAATATCCAGTGGATGCAAAAGGTGGGCCATGACCATGATCATTACTTGGTATGAAAATCAATCTGATCCATGCATTGGGTGGGACAAACCAATGCAATGAGTCATACCATTGGCTGTCCAATTATTTTGACATCTTGCTGTGTTCAATGCCTGTGTCAGATTGATTTCATGATCAAGTGGCATCATGGGATGGGTCACCATTTTAACAAGTCAGGTATTCTGTACATGTGACAAGTTGGAGGGGAAGAAATGACTTACGTGGAAGTTCACATACACCAGAGTATGTGATTTTTTCTCTCAAAATAATGTTGTATCAGTTGCATGGGAAAAGATCCGCAGCTAAACGCTTACGTATTTGAGTTTGTCCAGTATTCGGTTCATACGCATTTTACACTTATGTAAAAGTAACAAATGCGGACTGTTCATGTTGGGGCAGAGCTGGGGAGAATCTGACCAATCGGACGAATCCAACTCGATCCGAACCGAAGGTCATGATCGGGTCGGATCGAGTAGGCCCACAAGCCTTTTTGTGATCTAGTTTTAGGACACAGGCCAAAAAATGATCTCGATCCAATACTCAGGTGGCCAAAAACGTGAGGATTGAACGTCTACAGTTGAAATATTCGTGTCGCCACAGAAGCTTTGAATCATGCTAGTATTTGTGTTTTCGTATTTGTGTTTTCATTTCAACCCAATAGGACCGACGTTATAAACGGTAAAGATGGCATGCAAACATCACCATAGGGGCCAGGAACGTTTCAACGGCAGGAATTTCCCTACACATTTTCCTTTTTTGCGGCCCACTTGAATCCTGGATCCTGTTCAGTTTGGGTCTCAAGGTCTAAAATGATCTCACAGAACTGATGGAAGGTATGGATTTCTCGCAAACATCACGGTGTGCTCCACCTAACTTTAAGTGCGGTAACTTCATGCGGAAGGCTTTTGCAGGAAATCCGCGTCCGTATTCACGTGGCGAGACGTCCTGAAGTTGACAGGTGTACCGTTCACCAGCGCTGTATATTTGCATTGACGTTAGGAAATCATGCGGTCCGAGGAATGTGTTATATACCAACCGTCCATCCATTTGGCAGGCTCGTCTTAAGGCTTGAGCCGAAAAATAAGACAGATTTAAATAGACTACACTTCAAAAAGCAGTGGGGGTTGAACATCTACGCTTGAAACTCTTTTAAGGGTCACGGAAGTTTCGGATCAATATGAAATTTGTTTTGCCTCTTCATCCATGTAGTTGTTCCGTTATTGATGGATTGGATGGAAAAATAAATATTTGGTGGGCCCTATAAACTTTTTAATGGTAATTAAAAAAAAAAAAAAAAAAAAACTCACGGTAGCCAGTATGATCAGACTCAGTTTTCTTGACCGAGTCGAACTCAGTTCGGGTCAGTCTAACACTACAACGGATCCGATCGAGTCAGATGACCCAGGATCAGTCCCGGATCAGATAAAATTCAAGTCAAGTCATGAAAATTTCCGACTGAGTCGAGTTAGACACAATCCAGTCCGACTCGACTTGATCCCCACCTCTAATGTGGGGGTGCCCTACCATGGATGGTCGTCTTCCAAAAATGCATCGGTAGGATAATCCTAGTCTCTGATTATTCAAGGACTTTTTTTCCTACTTCTTTTAAATCAAAATATCAATTTCTAATCAGCAAAAACATCCTTCACACAACCGATTTGACTTTTGTGGTAAGTTCCATCCAAGGTAGGCCCATCTAATGAATGATCAGGACCTCATGCTTGTGCGCTATAGAGACATTAGTAACACGGCAGTATACTTTCGTTAGGGATGCACGGCATGAAAGATTCAATGCCTTGCCTTGGCTTCAAGTCTAGGGAAAAGATCGTATGCGTTTTCAACCGAGGGCTGCAGCGAATATTCTACTGAGTGAAATGATGCTTTTAGCCTTTTGCATATGAGAGACGTGTACGGTGTTCATTAGGCCACATCATGGTTACTAGGAAATTCCTGCATCCCTAGTTTGCAAGCAACGTGTGTTCAAGTTAGCGTACATTTGTTGGATTTTAAATTTGAAAACCTATTTAGAATACAAGACGATTAGGTAGAGAGAGAGAGAGAGAAACTTGTTGAAATCACTGAATATGTGATTTGGAACTACTCTGGTTAAAATTGAATTTGTGTTCCTTAGACGATGTCCCTGGTATAAATTGATTCTCGGATTGTCAACCTCCAGAATACAACGATTGCTGCCTGGTCACAAGGTGCACCTATTGTACACTGGCTAGAACCACTACGCAGCCTTAGCACAAAACTTGAAAAAGAGAGAAACACCTCGAAGAAAACCAGTAAAAATTTAAATGAGAATGAATGTAACTATGTCATGTGTTGAAAGGAATTAGGCTCATTGGGCCCAAGCCCATATAATATGGTGCATAAGGCCTACTTACTATTTTAATAATATAAATACAAAGAGAGGGTGCTAGAGCTTAAACACCCTGGCATTCCAGTTTTGCTTCCTCTCTTCTTATATCTCTTTCTCACCTTCCTAGATTCGCCATTGCTGCACCTCATAGACCTTTAAGATCGATACAATGTAACCATTTAACTTGGTATCTGAGTGGGACTGATTGATGAAGCCATATATCTGATCCTTTTCGTTGTGGCCTGTTATGGATAGTGCGGAAATTAAGAAATCCAAATTCAATCAAACATGCAAAAGACAAACACAACAAAGTAAGCACAAGTACAAACGAATTTTACATGAAAAACCCTCACGGGAAAAAATCACGACATAAAGCGACAACAAAATCCATTATTAAAATGATATACAAATAATAGATGCTC
This sequence comes from Magnolia changhungtana, assembly GCA_030180095.1. Classification (NCBI taxonomy): domain Eukaryota; kingdom Viridiplantae; phylum Streptophyta; class Magnoliopsida; order Magnoliales; family Magnoliaceae; genus Magnolia; species Magnolia changhungtana. Next base: position 36,532 of record JASAUF010000430.1, on the reverse strand, counting down.
TTACACCGATGAAAACCCCTTTGAATTTCCCGAAAACCAAAGCTTTTCCTCTTTATAGAACCCTTAATAATACCCTCCTATGCCATGATCCCGATTACACTCGATATATATAGTGTTAAAATCAAAATAGAAAACATATTGCACAATTATGCAAAAATTGTGCTCTCTGTCGATTGGACCATCGATCTATCAGCATTGATTGATTCGTCATCGATCGATCAAGCCAGTGTGTTCGATCAATCGAACATGCGCAAAATTGTCCAAAGAGTTGATTGAGATTTTTCAAATTCTGTCATCAATTGACTGGATGGTTTGATCGATCGAGGTTGTCCAAAATTGTCTAGAGACCAATCTGTATAATTTGGAGTTCAATCGATTGATCCACCATGGTGGTCAATCGATCAAAACCTTATTCCATGTACAAATTTAAGACATCTTATAACAATCTCCACCATCGCTTTAATTATCATGAGATGCATCTACACACTGCCATCACCATCTCTAATCGCCTCCATCACAGATTCACAATCACTGTCGTTTTTTGTACACATTTTATCTTCATCAACCTTTTGCCATACTTAGATAACTCAAACAAAATCTGAACTTCGCAGTGGAAACCACATTCATAAGCATGTCGACCGCGTTCACACTCGTATGGATCTTGTCTAAAGTATCACTACCTTCCTCAAGTTGTTATCGAATAAATTGATGATGAACATCAATATGTTTAGTATGAGAGTAGTAAAATAAGTTCTTTACCATATTAATCGCATTTTCGTTGTCACAATTTACAGGCACAAACTCCTTCTAAAGCCAAGGTTGATTTATCATTCTTCTCAACTAGATACCTTTCTTAAAAGCATATATCACTGCCATATACTCAACTTCCATTATAGAAAGATCGAACAACCACAGACTAAAGCTTCGACATCCAACTGATCGCTCCATCCACTAATACAAATGAGTAACCGAAAGCAGACTTTCTATTATCCACATTCCCTGCATAGTTTGAATTCTCATATCCTACCAATTTCCCTTTTGATTTCTTAAATGTCAAAATGTACGTAGTCTATTATACTTCGTAGATAATGAAGTAGCCATTTTATTACTTCATAATGTTACTCGCTAAGGTTTAACATGTATCTGCTCATAACACCAATTGCATGTAAAATTTCCAATCTTATAGAGACCATATCATACATTAAACTTCCAACTGTGCTTGAATAGGGCACATGAGACATAACTTGCTTTTCTTCAAATGTAATAAGATATTGCTATAAGAAAAGCTTAAAGTGAGCCGCATGTGGTGTGCTAATTGGCTTAGCTTTGTCCATCCCAAACTTCACCAATACCTTCTCAAGATACTTTGCCTTAGATAATTGTAGCCAACTCCTCTCCCTATATATGTGTATATCAATGCTGAGAATCCTCTTTACAACTCTAGATCTTTTATTCCAAATGTCCCTGATAACTGAGTCTTCAATGTAACGATCTCAGATATGCTATGATTGGCAATAAGCATGTCATCAACATATAATACCAGGACAATGAATTGTCTATCAATCAGTATCTTCAAATAGACACAATGATCATATTCACTTCTGGTAAATTGTTAACCCATCATGAAAGTATCAAACCTATTATACTATTGCCTAGGCGACGATTTTGAAATGTACAATGACCTCCTCAACTTACAAACCTTATTATGTCACGCCCCAAACTCAGAAATCGAATTCACAGGAATCCCGATCGCCGAATCTGGTGCCGACAGCGTCCGTAGTACCCCACTCTCAGCTCCTAGCGTCCATACGCCAAATTCCGATCTTGAGATCCTACAAGGAGGATTTTTTTTATTTTTTTTTACGTTTAACTCGTAATAAGCATAACTAAAAGATTACCCAATTCACAAAGACAACATCATCATCACATATCCACTAATATAATCATTTGAGTACAATGCTGAAAGGGAAATACATAAATCAAAAATCAAGCTCCAGAATACCGCTGCATGCTTCAAGCTCAACATTACTGCAACCTACAATCACCTGCACGTATCTATCATGCATAAACTTATAGAAAGCTTAAAGGGTGGTGTAAGTGTGTGCACAAGGTAAGTACCAAGTATTCAACGCAATCTCATAATCATACAATGTCGAAATAGGCGCAAGGTCATGAATCATATATTATTAGAGTAAGCGAAAATACTGACAAGTTCATGAGTCGAGCAATATCAGAATGTGCAATATAAATCAAATACAAATGAGGAACAATATCAGATGCCGTATCTAGACCATATAAATGCAGAAACACAGGTAATCCAAAATATCATATGCCGCGAATGTAATGCAATATGCGGTGCGAATGGAATGACCATGCTGGAGTGTGAAGTCGGGATGATAGTACATAGTATCATAGGCTATGGGGTCTATCACAAGGGACTTCTATCCAAACCAGTCCCATACCTAAATTTTGATGTCAGACTCAATGTGGTAAACTCCTGATCTCAGGTTAGTTGCGCACCCCAACCGAAATCCTGACCATTGTGAAGGTACACGAAACAAATAGTTGTGCACCACCCGCCTGAGTGGATAGTGAATGAATGAATGAATGAGTATGCAACTCCTACTCAATAAGTCCACATATCAGTATTGTTCATCTCTGAGATCATCACCGGGGTTTAGTACACTCTAAATGGCACTGCCACTCTCCCGGCTGCACAGTCTAAGTGAGCGTAAGAAACCTCACTATCCGCCTGGCCAATAGTCTACCAATACCTATTCGGTATGTCGATAGCGGACCCATTCACGAGCTGGTCAAACTCAGCTTAGCAATGCCTCCTACGCTCTGGCGGATAAGGCCACACTCCCTCCCAACCGACCACGACACAGAGAGAGACGCGACCTCCTGGTATTCGGCACTCAGGCGCTCATGTATCCACTCGGTCTCGATGTTGGGGCGTCCTCTGGTACTAAGAGGGTTTAAGAATTTTCACCTAGGGCCATCTATGGCAGCCCGATGCTAGAACAAATTTTCGGTGCCCCATCTGACCATCCACGATATGCCTGTGGAGGCTACGGCCCTAATGTCGCTAGGGCGTACAGTAATCATAATGCAGGATGCATGAGTCATACAATCCAGTCATGCATCAATCCTGCGCATACCGTGCGTTCATGTAAGATAACTTCCGCCTATCAGGGAGTCTCATAACAACATGCTCAATGACATATGTAATGATCAACCACATCTCATAACAAACATGCAGATGATGCGTATGGGCATGTATCATGGTGCTATGCTATCACTTACTCATGATCAGTATCAATAACCGGCATCAACAATTGACCTTGACAATGTGGACATTTAACCAACATTGCTCCCAAGGAATGGCCCACATAGAGCCAAACATATAATGGGCCCACGGCCTCACCCAAAGGCCTGATATACAACACAATGGGCTTTACTCAAGGGTCACATATACACAACAGGTGGGCCCTACTGATGGGCCTCAAATACATGACATGTGGGCCCTACACATGGGTCTTGATTACATCAAATGGGTCATGCATCATGGTCCTAATACATATCACAATGGGCCTTGCCCATAGGCCACGAATACATCACAATGGGCTTTGCCCATGGGCCATGAATACATCACAATTGGCCTCTCACATGGGCCTAACATACATCATAATGGGCTCCATCGCCTGGCCCTCAAATGCATCCCAATGGGCCTCATCACATAGGCCTCATATACATCACATTGGGCCTTAAATACGGCCTGAATGCATATCACAACTGGCCTTAAATATAGGTTGCATATACATCGCATTGGGCCTCAAACACGGGCCGAATGCACACCATAACGGGCCTCAAATACAAGTCGCATATACATCACATTGGGCCTCGACAATCGGCCTCGATATCTGGCCTCGACAATTGAAATTGGAATCGGCCTCAACAATCGGCCTTGACAATTGGAATCGGCCCCGACAATCGGAATCGATCGATAATCGGCCTCAATAATCGGAATTGGCAATTGGTCATGACAATCGAAATTGATCGATAATCAGAATCGGCAATCGGTTACGATAATCGGCTTTGATCTCTAATCGGTCAATCGGCCACGACAATTAGAGTCGACAATCAGTCATGATAATCAGAATCGGTCAATAATCGGCCTTTGATCGCTGATCGGTCAATCGGTCACAATAATTAGAATCGGCAATCGACCACGACCATCAGAATCGATCTTGATAATCGGAATCGGCAATCGGCCACGATAATCGGCCTCGATCGCTAATCGGCAATCGGTCACGACAATCAGAGTCGGCAATCAGTTACGATAATCGGAATCGATCGATAATCAGCCTTGACGCTAATCGGTCAATCGGTCACAATAATTAGAATCGACAATCGGCCACGACCATCGGAATCGATCTCAACAATTGGCCTCGACCTTGATACTCGGAATTGGCCTTACAAAGGGCATGAGGGGAGGTCACAATGTGGACATCTAACCATCATTGCCCATTAATGTGGACTTTTAACCAACATTGCTCCCAATAAGTGGTTCACATAGAGCCTACCATAAAGTGAGCCCATGGCCACACACAAGGGCCAAACATATATCATGATGGGCCTCACTCATGGGCCATATATACATCACATCGGACCTCACTCATGGGCCTCAAATATATCATATCGGGCCTCATCAAATAGGTTCCAAATACATCACATTGGGCCTCAACAAATGGGCCGCACATACATCAAATGGGCTGCATCATATGGGCTGCTGCGCCAATGGGCCAACATACATCAATGGGCCGCATCACATGGGCCCAACACACATTACTATGGGCTGCAACCCATGGGCCTCAAATACAACAAGTGGGCCCATAAAACTGATGGACAGCCTGGAGATCAAACACTTACAACATGTGGGATCCATGTCCTGTGGATGGTGTGGACAGAAACATACATCGAGGTAGACCCTATATGATTTAGATGGTCCAGATGAAACACATGAGGTGGGTCTCATCAGTGGGCCGGTCCTACGGGGACGTGGACCGAGCCTTGGTGGACCATCCAATGGTTGAACGGCATAGATAAACATGTACGTCGTGGTAGGTCCAGTAGGTTGCTGGACCGGTGGCCACTTGGGCATTTCTAACAAATGAACGGTCTGGATAAAGCATCTACAAGGTGGGTCCCACAAGAGCGTGGACCACCTAGGAAGATGGGTCAGCCGCTGACCTTCCACAAACATCACAGTGGACCCCAGAAAATTCTAAGATTGGGCGCCAGTCCCTACTGCTGTTGCAGTGAGGAACGGTGGAGATTTGGATCTGCCCACTCCAAGTTCATGGCTTTTTAAAAAATGTAACACATCATGGTGGAGCAGGACAGCACCGTCCAAGTAGTCCAGCACCGTCCAGATGGTCTGGACGGTGTGGATGAAACAATATATCACGGTGTGGCCCACAACACTGTCCCAACACATCCAGCAAATGGACGGACAATGTGGAATAACACATCCGAAGAGGTGGGTCCCACCGTCCAGTGTGCTGGACGGTGTGGATAAGACCCATACATCACGTTGGCCCCACATGACAAGTCCAGATGGACGGTTGGTTATAAAATAAATTCATCAAGGTGGGAACCACAGAACCTGTTGATGCTAACAGCAGCTATAGCTGCTGGGGTCTCCACGTGGCTGGAGGCGTACAACCAGGATAAAACACATATGCCAAGGTGGGCCACGTCGCTACTGGATGTCCGTTTGATGGACGTACAGTCAGGATACAAAACGCATGATATGCTAGGGTCCACGTCCAGCACTACCTGGAAATGGTGGACGGTCTGGATTTCAGACATATGCAGCATGATGGGCCCACGACACTTGCAGACATGGCAAAGCAGCTATGCTGCACGTGCATCACACAGCAAAGGTGGGTCTCACGGTTAATGGGCGATGTGGATCAAACCACACGTGCGCTTCTATGCAGCGCATATATCATGTGTGGCCCACCGTCCAGCCATCTGGACGGTGGGGATTGCAAAACAGATGGACGGCATGGGTTAAAACCCATATATCATGGTGGCCTCACACCAGATGAAACGCGCACCCTGGCGGGCGCCTCAGCTTGGTGACGTCATGCACAGAGTGCTACTGGGTTGCTGCCAGCATTTCAACAGACGGACGGCGTGGATCATACCACGTAGGGTTCATGCGATGGACGGCGGGGACATAAGATACGTGCATTAGGTGGGTCAATCCCACACGTGCAGCACGTGTAGGATGGGCCCACGCCTCCATATGATGGTTGGTGGAGGACGCATACATCTCTGGTGGGGTCCATGTCCCCAGTGCGTTGGGGACGACAGAACTCGCTGATGTAAATGGGCAGCAGCCCCACCGTCCAGAAGACGGACAGATTCATCGTGGTACTGGCCCCGTACGTGCTGCACTCGCACGTTATCAATGTGGACCCCACGTCCCAAGCATGGGCGGGGTGGATATCATATAAACATCAAGGTGCGTCCCACTTAGATGGGGTCCACCATAAGATGCATGTCCAAATGGACAGCTGGATGACATGGATACATCACAGTGGGCCACACAACCATCACACAAAAGAGATAGAGAGAGAGAGGAGTGAGAGATCGGCTGGTGGAGGGACCCCGCCAATATGGGCCCCTCAATACAATACATTTGTCCAATGGGTCCCACTATATGTGGGCCCTAAAATCATAAAAATCCAAACAAAATTACCCACCGATGGCGCTCCTTCTTGGCTCCTTGGGATCCATGTCTTCTTGGCTTCAACTTTAATGGTGGAAGATGGAAGGTTTTTGGGTGGTAGGAAGTGGGCCACACCATAGCTTCTTTCTCTCATTGGAGGCCATGGACGGTTGCTCCTCTCTTGGTGCTTGGGGAATGGATTAGAGAATGAGAGAAAGGGAGAGTGATGTAAGGAGATGGATGGGTGTGATGGGTGAGAGTGATGTGTGTACTTGACTAGGTATGGTTTGTGTTGACTTGGGTGGTTGTGTTGACTTGGGTGAGATTAGGGTATGGGTTGTGATGGAAGGTGTACTTTTATTGATTGATGAGATTGATTTGACATTTGGTAGAGATTCTCTTGGGATTGCAAATGCGCGGCATTTTCTCAAACTGATCGCGGGCCCACATCTCCTAGCTTGGGTATTGCATCGACGCGCGAGACGCGGCGTCGAAACCGCGGCGACGGCGCGGTCGTGAGGGTACAAGTGTCGGGTCGAGCCGACTCTGGAATACGGGATACGACTCGGAGTCGCGCGCAACTGCCGATAAAAGATCGCGGGTTGCCAAAATTCGACGGGGAGGACTGTGGGAGTCTACGGAACGGTACGAACTAGGATACGGGTCTTACATATTATTTAACACATTTTCTTCGAATTCTTCTGGTTGCTTCATGTAAATATGCTCTTTCAACTCCCCATGTAGAAAACTAATCTTCATATCCATTGGTTCTAATTCAAGGTGTATTGGACAACCAACATCAACACAAACCTGATAGATAGTTGCTTGACAACCGGTGCAAATATCTCATTGAAGTCGACACATTTTTCTAACCATATCCCTTTGCAACTAATCTTGCCTTGTACCTATCATGTTTTTCCCTATAAATTCACTTAAATCCAATTGCTTAACACCTAATGAGAAGCTCTGCCAACTCTCAAGTCTCATTTTAATATAAAAATTTTATCTCGTCATGCATAACCGACCATCCACTTCTCAGCATATAACACCCCGTATTTTTTGTACTCGAGTGTTACTATAGAAATCTAAATTACTTTACACACGTACAAGGACACATGTAATTTAGACCACATACCTCCATCTAAGTATTCTCAATCTATCCATCTTGACCATTAGATTCAGACTAAACAATCCATAATATATCTGCAAGGTACTTTTAATTGACCTTTGACTTTTCAACATAAGACTACACCAACAATAGTGATCAAACCTATAATTGATACAGTTACAACCATAAACCAATCTCTTAACTTGGTCCTAAATCGACTTGATCAATTCACATCATAATCATAGGATGGGTCTAACTAAGCAATCAATGTCGAGATTTGCATGTAACTCAATCGTGCATAAATTAATTAACTAATCATTTTAATATTAAGATTCGTCATCAAGTACATAGTTCATCAAGCCAACAACATCTTATAAAGCGATCCACCGCCTAATCATCACCATTGAATCATCTAATCATTAAAATTACCATTGAGTTCCACATGGGTAGACCTGAGATCTCTTAACTAGAAACAGATTAAGATTATAATGAAACCACAACATGATTAAAAATACATTTAAAGAAATGGCATAGTTTATAATAGAATAAATCAGAAATAAATAATATTATTCAAATAACAACCTATCATGACAATCTTGAATATACATATAACTAAACTGTAGGACCTATTGATCGTTGATTTTCAAATTAAAAGTAATCTGACCATCGGATCAACTTAATCAACACTTTAGGACTGTAATCCAGTTGTTATGGGCCACTTTAATTTCAAATCAATCTTATTCCAGGACTCATGGCCCATAATAGGTAGGCTAAGTGAATGGATGGAGTAGATTACACGAACCAGTCTGGTGGGCCCCATTTTGGGGCCATGCATGTGCACAGTATACGCACACACGCGGTGCACCTAAGTGTCAGCTAGGGTCAAACCAGGTTAACCCAAAAACTTTCAAAAAAACAAGAAAAAGAGGATTTCTCCTCAGTTCCCTCTCGGAACAGTTTAAAAGGACTGTTTCCATTTTGGGTCACTATGGCCCACCATGATCATCCACCTAGATAATCGGATCTGTTAATCTTGTAGAGGGCATGAATCTGACCATTCCCTGCATGATTTTAGCCCATGGATCGAACACGTGTGACTACAACCACTAGCACAAATCGAGTTGTGCGGATGGAATTTACAAAAATGGAAACCGTCTGCCTTTTTGCTGCCAAGCTGGCTAACCGCGTGCGGAATTCCCTCAATCTTAGCCCTTCATGCAAAAACATCTCAACCCTCTATTCTCTCTGTTCTTTAGGGCTTTCTTTACAACAAGAGAGCCGCCGCATGGGGAAACTAAAACTCATTAACTAAGAAGCTAATGACAGCACATCTAGTGGGTATCACAATGATCTAGTATTAGATCCAAACCATCCACGCGTTTCTGATCGAAAGATCAGCCACTCGAGGACGACCCACCATTAGTGGCTGGGTCATCCCCTCCGTTGGCTTGAAAAACCCATCTCCATTAGTGGGCCATTTTCCTTGATCTTAGCCATTCTTCTGGCAACCCAAAACCTCAGATGGCCAATCATAGTGTTGGATTATGTCCATGAAAGCCTGATTCGGTTATAACAATGCAAAATGGCACACATTAAGAGTTAAACACCGTAACTAATCTCTTGATTAGTTACGCTTTCAAAACGTCTAGAAGAGGTTAATAAGGCCTTTGTAAGGCACCCTTATAGGGCATCCTTTCCAAGAATGAAAGAGATAGAGATAGAGAGAGAGAGAGAGAGAGTAAGGCGCCGCCTGGTGTGCCATATTCGGTCAAGTCGACTTAGTTCGAATCAGGTCGAGTCTGATCGAATTCAGCTGCTGGATGGTGGTTGCTGAAAGGAAGAAGAAAGCAAAGGAATATCAGAAAGGAGAGAAAATAAAAGAGGAGAGAAGGGGTCGTGCATTACAAACTCCCCGCCGAACCAGCGACCCAACCTTTGACTCAAGATGGGTTTGCACTTGGCCAGACCATGATGTTGTTCGTTACTGACCCAAACTCATTCTGGAGTTCTGGAAAAGAAAGAAGAAGGATGAAATAGAGAAGGAAAGGTGAGGAGAAGAGAGAGAGAGAGAGAGAGAAGATTGAGAGAGAAAGAAGAAGGGAAAGTGGTGTTGCTGGTGTGAGTTCCGACCGTTCCATCGAACCCGAAGTTGATCACGCCATATCCAGACCCATTTCAGCGTCCAAGCAACGCCCCTGATCAGGTAGCATGTCTACTTCCCTCTCTGTCGTTGAAGGATTTCACTTGCCCGACCGACTGGGTTCACAATCACCCTAACTTGGTCACGAGTCGAGTGACTCAGATCCGCATTTTAGGGCGAAAACCCCGATCTGAATCCATGGTGGAGATCGGTTTGCCTCGAGTAAGGATCAGCACCTTGAACCGATCTCGGATACCTTCATGGCTCCCCACGCTACTTGTTGAAAGAATCAACTGGGTCGAGGCACTACTGAGTCAGTGACTCAGTTTCATTTCGGGTAGATATACCCTGACTCGGTTAGGCCTGGGAAGCAACTCGCCCCAGTGAACCTAAAGCCCAGTCAAGGCCGGTTCAGATTTGCCTGTTTAGGGGCTGACTCGGCCAATTTCTTAACTGAGTCAACCCTACACTCGGTAACCGGTTGACTCGACCAGTTTCCTAACTGAGTCAAGTTACCTCCATTGTCAAAATCATCTGAGGAGGATTTGAAAAACATTAGATCCAATGAAGCATTAATCTAATCTTGTAGTGAGCAGATCTCTTAGAAATAACTCAACTACTTGTTAGTTGAAAACCCCAACCTAGTCGACTCGGTTGTAACTCACTAGTGTCATATGATCAGTTTCTCTAGGTATAACCAGCAACTGTGTATCTTAGAAGACACTCCTTCCTTCACCCTATCCAACCCAGATCTCTACATTCACCTCATAAAACCCAAATCTCTACATTCATCTCATAAGAACATCTCAAATCAAGAGGAACATTCAATCAAGGTGAGGGATGTCCCACATGGCTTCTTTCATTCATTTTAATCCAAATTGGTTTTAAGCCTAATGAGTAGAATAATTTCTAATTTCACTCCCTTTTGCCTAGTTGATATTGATAATTACTAATGGATGTTCCAAAGCATATTACTCTAATTCATGTTTATACAATTTTAGTAATATACTTCTGTTGCTACATTTGAAATGGTTTGGCTATATGTACCTTCCTATTAGTATAATATGAAGTAAAGAATCTTATTTCCACTCATCTTATAAACTGTATTGTTGCTTCTTACATGTGCCAAACTTCATTTAGTTTAAATCTAATATGTGTAGAATAATGTGGATGGTAATTGAACTCTTACATTCATATCTCAATTAGTAATGATAAAAGTAATGGAATTTCATTTCATTCTATGTTACATATTGTGTAATGAATATTGTGAGTGGAATGTTATTTTTTTATAAGGAACATAGCCAGAACTTACCAACAATTGATCGTACTTGACATGTTACATTTATGGACCCTCATTTGGACCTAGAAAAATGTAAATGAATCTATGATTGAAATCATTCTTGGATGTTTAATATATTGTGATATTTGACAACGTCTATGAAAGCAACCTTGTTAATAATATGGAGTATGCATGAGTATCATGGTTCATGACATCATGGTGCATGACATCTACGCATGACACGTGAGCTTTTCCGAGTGCTCAATGTAAGTCACACTCTATTTAATTTGCTGTAAGTCCTGTTACTTCAGTTAAACTCCCAGAGCATGTGCATTTGTGCCATTTTGGGTGCTCTTTCTTTATATGAAGCTTTTCTGGGATTAGACTTTACTCAGGCATACCCCATGTATTTTTCCAGAAGATATCCTTGGGCGCACTCATCTGAATGACCTTTTTCAGGTAGTTAATCTACCATGGGCAGTCTGTATGGTCTTTTCTAGGTAGTCTACTACCGCGGGCGACCCTTTATTTTAACAGTTGGATGTGCATCCCCAAATCTGTGACTTGAGCATACATTCATACATCCATACATTTACATTCAAGTTCATATTACCCTCATCATGGTTGATTATGTTTGGTTTAAACTGTTTTAGAATAACATGGTATGCATGAATCCTTGCTTGAAATTTCCACTGAGTTTTCACTCACTCAATTGTGCGGTTGCACCAAATAGACGCAGGTTTGATGATAGGTGGAGACACCTATGACGGGATCCCAAGGACGGCTGAGGTAGAGTTAGGCAAGGAGGGCTTCTATGCTGTTGCAGTTGAGTCGTTGGAGCTCAACTGATAATTTAGGATTTACTTGCTTTTGTATTTCAAATTTTGTGTTTTGTTTGAATTGTAATAAAATATTTTCCCTATTGTGGGATTTCATTTTGCTCCCATTTACATGTATTGAACTTCCTTGTTGTTACTCTTGATATCCTTAGTTTATACAATGTTGTCTTACTTCATGTTATGAAATTTGCTACTATTTAGATGAATGTTAATCCACTTCATAATGTAATGCTCGGTTTTTCGATGAGGAGTGATTATCCTTGGGTTTTGAGGACCAGGGTGTTACATAGCATCTAGATCATCTAGTGCTTCTTGGAAAGTAGATGGATCCTCATCCGTAATGAGGGCCAATGCAACATTCGATTAATCTTTGTATCTAACTAGTAATTTGTGATCTCTCAGCGGATTTTTTCAGGGAAGTGACTGCTCCACCTACTCTTATATCTTTGTTTACGGCTCAGGATCAGCCTATATATCAATGTTTTTAATCTCGACATCAACCCCACTGATTTTTCTAGTTCCTTGTGTTCATCCTTACAAAACAAAGAATTTTCACCAAACTTAACATCACGAATAATCGTGATCGTTTGTGTGACCCGGCCATACATCCTAGCTCCCTTCACACCATCACCATAGTCCAAAAAAGTATATTTTTTTGCCCATTGGTCTAGCTTATATCTCTCAATTGATAGTACGGGAGAGTAGGCATCACGACCAAATACACACAATAGTGAGCAGTCTACATCATGACCACTCCACACTTCTTATGAAATCTTACAGTCTATCATCATAGATAGGGACCGATTGACAAGATAATAATCCGTATTAACAGCCTTAGTCCATAATTCTTTGCCCAATTTAGTATTATTTAACATACTTTGGGCTCTCTTCAAGAGAGTCCGATTCATCTACTCTGCCACACCATTATGTTCCGATGTGTGCTTCACTATATTGTGCCTTATAATCCCCTCATCTTTATAAAACTGGTTGAATTCTTTTTAAGCAAATTCACCACCAATGTCTGTCCTTAAAACTTTAGTTTCTTCCCTATCTGCTTCTAAACCACTGCCTTCCACACTTTGAATGTGGTGAAACCTCAGATATATTTTTTAGAAAATAAACTCATACTTTCTTAGAGTAGTCATTTATGAATGAGACAAAAAATGATGACCCCTAACAGAAACAACGTGCAATGGGCCCTATACATTTGAATGCATATACTCAAGTACACTCTTACGAATATGTTTTCCAGTCCTAAAAGTTAATCGTGATTGTTTACCATATATATAATATATACAATACTTACATATATATATATATATATATATATATATATATATATATATATTAAAATCAATACTTTTAAATACAAGAATCGGATATCAATAAGAAAGTACCTTCATATCATGCTCACTCATGTGGCCTAGATGAACATGCCATAAATGTGCCGACGTTGACACTACTATAGATGTTGCAACTCCACCCGATATGTATTCCCAATCAAATTATAAAGGTTACCACTTTGTTGTGCCTTTATAACTACAAGTGCCCCTTCAATACTTTAAGGACACACTCAAACCCAATGAACTTGTACCCAAGTGCCCTAAGTGAGATCAGATTCTTCATGAGGTCGAGAACATTTCTCACATCTGTCAAGATACGCTTTACCCCTTCAAACATAATGATATGCAGCAAACCAACACCAACAATCTTACAGGTAATATCGTTGCCCATAAATACCTATCCATCATCAAACTCGTAATAATTGGTGAACTAATCTCATTGAAAAGTCATGTGGTATGAGACCTCCATATCCAAAACCCACTCGTTGCTGAGATATCTAGATTTGAATATGGTCATAATATCACCACCATCAACTTCATCCCTAGATTCCACCGTGTTGTCTTACTTCATCTTATTATCAGATTTCTCTCACATTTTAGCTTTAGGATTCTGACAATCATTCTTCATGTGACCTGCCATCCCACAATTCCAATACTTCATCTTGTCTTTTCCTTTTGACTTAGACCTCAATTGAGAGTTACCATTTTCTCAATCAAAATTCATTCCCCTAGTGACCAACATATTCATAGAAGACCATTCACCACTGTCCTTCTTTCTCAATTGCTTCACATGAAGGACTAAGATGACAGTTTCGACGTCTATAGTCTCTTTGTCATGGCATATATAGTGTCTACGAGATTTTCGTAAGATGGTAGAAGAGAATTCAACAGAATTAGGGCTTGATTTTCATCTTCGGTCTTCACTTCAGTATTCGTTAGTTTATAAAGTAATTCACTGAATATACTAATGTGTTCATTACTATCAGATCATTCTGTCATCTTAAGATTGTAGAACTGTTTCTTAAGATATAGACAATTGCCCATGGATTTCTTCATGTACAAACTATTAAGTTTCATTTATATCCTTGCGTTGGTCTTTTAATCTAGGACATTATCGAGAACATTGTCTATTAAACACAATTGGATTGAGGTAGTAACCTTCTTATTAAGTTGATTCTACTCTTTATTGCTCATAGATGCAAGATACTTCGCGTTACCAAGGAGAGAATGTTGCAATCCTTGTTGAAGTAGAAGACCTCTTATCTTCACATTCCATAGTTCAAAGTTATTTCTACCAGTGAATTTCTCCATTTCATACATCACGTTTGATCCCTTAGACGACATGTTTTAGATTTGGAATCGAAATCCAATGTTAGCTTTGATACCACTTGTTGGGAATATCGCGGAAGCAAACTTGAATTTAATCAAACATGTGAAAGATAAACACAATAAAACACTCACAAGTACACATAAATTTTATGTGGAAAAGCCTTACGAGAAAAAATCATGGCACAAAGCAACATCAAAATCCACCATGAAAATGATATACAAGAGATGGATGCTCTTACACTGATGAGAACCCCTTCGAATCTCTCCAAAACCCTTACTTTTCCTATCTATAATCCTTAATGATGCCATCCTATGCCTTAATCCTGATTACACCTAATATATATATATATATATATATATATATATATATAGTGTTATAATCGAAATAAGAAATAAATATGCAATTATGCGAATTCATGTGTGCCGTCTATTGGACCATTGATTGAGCAATCCTCGATCAATTGAGCTGGCATGTTTATTCAACTGAACAGTACAAAATTTTTTAGAGAGTTAATTAGGATTTTTCGAATTCTGTCGATTGATCGACCTGACACTTCGATCGATTGAGGCTATCCAAAATCGTTTACAGACCAATTTGTATAATTAGGAGTTCATTCGATTGATCGACCATGGTGGTCAATCGATCGTACTCCTGTTCCATCGTACTCCTATTCCATGTACAGATTTAAGACATATCATAACATAGACCATCTTTTCTTCTAAGATCTGTTGCTAGGGTGCATTTGCATGGATATCTAATTTCACATTCGCTACTTCCATGAACTTGCTAGGGGGCCCACTTTAAAAGCTCACTAACTAGCCCAAATAAGCTTACATCATTCCACCATTGTTGAGAGATCACAAGTAGCAAAACCTCTTATTGTGGTTCGATGATCATGGACTTGCGTCACTTTTTTTAATCATTGATATTTACTATTAGTTGGTTTGTTGAGTGTGTGCAACAGTTAATCTCTGCATCCCTTGTTTGTCCTTCAGATCCTCATCTACACATCATTGCAAGACCCACTTTTCCAATGATACATCCCCCCTTTGAGTGGATGTAAAGTCTTTTAAATAAACTTCGAGTGTTTGTGAAGACACTTTTGAAAAGGAGATGGTGATCGTTGGTTTTAAATCTGACTCAAATGTTTGACGTAAAACATGCAATTATTGAACTTAACGAAGTGATAGGGCCTTAACATTGAAACAAGAGGTGAGACTTTAAAAACATATTTTGAATTAAAGAAAAGGGACGCACCCTTAAGAAAATTACACTAATATACTTGCACTATGTTGCATGTGCGTGCACGTCTCCTGCACCCACGCATCCTCATGCCCACGACTTGGTCTAGTGCAGTGCACAAGCATACGTATGTGTCACGACCACGATCATGACCACAACCTAGTGCATGCACTATTAGTGTACTTATTTGTGCACCTATTTTATCAATCATATGAGTCTATGTATCATGTAGTCAGTTGAGCCCTTGAAAACTGAATACTGAAGACACATGAAGACTTGTAGCATCAAGGATGTGAAGAATAAGTATATTGAGGTGCCCTATTAACCAAAGCAACCATAGCTTCTAGATGATCCTGACCTTTTTAGGTAAACCTTGGTTGATCATTATATTTTCTTAGGAGCTTAATTAGAACATGATAAGTAAGGCTAAAATAGGTGTTAAGCTACTGTAAAATCATATGCCCAAAATAATAGTTTTTGAGTGGATCTCTATCCTATCGACAGGCTGTCGATGGGACTCGATGGGATCGAAGTCTTACACGATGACATCGAGTAGGTAGCATAAAAAATGTTCATCAACATTTTAGTTAGAAATTCATATTACTCGATCTTATCGAGGACTATCTCGATCCTATCGAAGGACCTTCGATCCCATCAAATGGCCTTTCGATCCTATCGATAAGATTGTTAACTAGCCATTTTATAGCTATTACAAATTAGTTTATTATAAAATGGCTCTCGATTCCTGGGTATTTTGCGGGTTTTTGGTGTAATTAGAGGCTAGGTGATTCCCTACTCATATACCTCACCTTAAACTCTATACTACAGAGGTTCATGCCAATCTTCTTGTGATTATTCACTCTAATGAGCATTTCATGCTCCATTACGAAGATGTGGATGAACTCTCCATTCTCTAAAGATTAGACATTAAGCTTATTGGTATATCCTTTTCTAAATTGTTTAGGAAGACCTATATAGGTGAATCCTTACCAGGAATCTATTCACATATTTAGTTGTAGGAGATTCCACCATTTCACATGCCTTGGTCAACTCATTGGCATATCACATACAAGGTGAATGTTCGTAGGAGTTGAAGCATCAGTATCAACGATTATGAGAGAAATTGATAAGCTAATTCATGCACGAGAGAGCATTGAAGAAACATATCAAGAATGCACTATAAAAGGAACTCAATTTAACTAGTAAGTTATCATTTGTAAGATTCTACATATACTCCTTCCTTATGTATAATTGAGTATAAGAGTTTGTAACCCAAACTTGAATAGGTTATTGTATAAGACCTAGGCACTTGTGTAAGGACGAATACACTAATGGGTGTGTATGTGGTCAACTGGGCACAGGTGCGTACATATTAGTATTCGTGGGAGCCTTCGACAAGAGTGTACGTAGGGCCTTGAATTAGGACCATTAGTGGTTATTAGTTAACAGATAAGAAACCAACTTAGTCTCCGCGTGAGCCACTGACATAGGTGAGTATGAGGGTAAGTCCTTGTGTAGGCCTCTGGCAAGAGTGTAACACTTATAAAGGTTAGACGTGAACTTAATATTAAACCTCCGATAGTAAATACCAATCACTTGAAGAGAGTGTGTCCGCTGAGAGTAGAGTAGGGAAACTGAACCACTATACATATATGCTTGTTTATGATTATTTAGTTAAACCTTATGAATGCTTGAATTTGATTGTATGCTAGGCATTTAACTTGCAAAGCACACACAAGTACACTATCTACATAGACTAGTTGCTCGATAGGCATATCTTTTGTAGTTTATGTGATTGGACCCACTTTGGCTTGAAAGCCTTAGTTTTATATTTGCCTTCTTAGTTTTTAAATTGGTAAAATTTTTAAGTAGGCAATTGTGGTTTTATTTATAAAAATTTTAAACGGACCTAATCACCCCCCTCTTTAGGACTTACACATAATTTTATAGCTCCACCAAGCTTCCGCACACGCGTAGAAGACTATTATTTCTACCACGCAATTTTATGCATGACTTGAAAAGAAATGACACACACTCAAACTCCCATGTTCCTCGAATGCTCAAGATTTCTACTCTTATTTATACTTTTTTAAAAGGAAAGGTCACGCCCCTATATCTTTGATAATATGAACAAATGAAGTACAAACTAGACTTTCAGGTAGGTTCCACATAAAACACCGAGTCTTATCTATCATATCGCCTAATCAACAAACAGAAAATGAATAAACGAAAAAACTATCCTTGAATTACCCAAGAAAAAAAGAGCTTCACAACTGGCTTCTCCTAGCAGCAGATCAAGAACTAACCAAGAAAAACATGGACTAAATCAACCCGAAAAAAAAAATGCACAAAACTAATGTACGGTTGAGAGTCGCTAACCATTAAGCTGCATGCCACAGAAAACTGCATCACACTGTAGACAAAAAACATAAACTGCCGCTATTATACGCCAGCATTTTAGCACATCCCCGAGCCATTAGACCAGGCACTGCTATTTACTTTTTTATTATTTTTATTTTTTTAAGACAATACTACTCTAGCCTCCTGCAATGCTTGTAGCTTGCTGCTGCTCCACAGCTCACCTGAAATCCATCAAACACCAGTCATTGCAACTGGAGATAGCATTGCACTAAAGTCGACCTAACTTTGATTTACAACTGCCACCCCTGCATGTTGTCCTCTCTCATTCTCTGCCTTGTAGAAGTTAGTTTACATATTCTAATAGCTCCAAGCCCAGAGCAGTCGAGGACTAGAGCTCCCTTACAAAGAAATGACAGGTACGAGGGGCCATAATTTAGCTTGTCCTATTGATTGGCACTGCCCAAGCGGGCTAAGCCGTCCGCTACACTGTTAGACTCCCTTGGGGTGTGTATGATCGAAACTGAAATGGTAGCCCTAATGAGATCAAATTTCCTTTTCCAGTAGAATATGTTCCACGGGACTTGGACTCCAGATTCGAACAACACCACTACTCCAATTTCTACTTATAAACCATTTGAAAATATTGTAGATTTTCAATGTAAGACTAAAACAAAACATAATAATAAAGAGACAAAATTAAGAACTTAGTGAAACTTTTGAAAGGAACGATAATGGTGAGAAAATTTTGAAACAACTTAATTTTAAATCTTTGATTAAAATTAAATAATCTCCATATTTTCAAATTTTAAGCCATTTTGAGATAAGGCGGAAGAGTTATGCATTGGTGTCTTTGTATATTAAACTTTAATTGATAATTGAAAGTTTGCAAGACATGTTTATAGAAGTCATGTGACAATTGGCCCTTAAGATGACTCCTTTAATATAAATCTGTTTGCATTCCACACATATAAATTTTCTATTACTAGTGGTTTTCTAGTTCCCTGCCTTTTGGCCATACACCATTACTTAGATTCTGAGTGTTCTAAAAAATTAACCCTTATTCCTCATAAGTAGTCTCACATCGACACTCACATAGATAAATTTCATCAAGTGTAATAGTAACTAGATACACCGTCAATATATGACATATGGATTCTCTAAAACTCATCTTTACTCATTTCTACTAGCACTTCTTGTATCATAGAAGGGGCATTAAGAATGATTAGTGCTTAACACAATTCTTGAGTGACTTATTTTTTATCGATTGAAAAAATATCTCATAGGATCTCCACATGTATAGGTTGGGTTGCCATAACTAGTAGCTCATAGTTTTAGGTTTAACTCTATTCTGCTCGATGTATCAAAGGCTAACTTTTTTAGAAAGTCTTTTGGTCAGATGATTAGTTAGATTCTTTTATAATCTTATAAAGTTAATAGCTATTACTCCATCATGAAACAGATTTCTCACTAAATTACGATGCGGTTTAATATGTCTACTTTTATCATTATAGATTTTAATTTTGGCCTTTGCTATAGCTGCTTAATGATCTTAATGTAAAGATATAACTAAGACATATTTTAGCTATAAAGGTATATTAACTAAGAAATTTTTAAGTCATTTATTTTCTAAATTTCCTTTTCTAAAGGAATGAAAGCATTTTCGATGATAGATCAAGGAATATAGGTCTACTTAGAAGATTACTAAGAGAACTCTTTCACCTAGAGTGAAACACATATTCACTAGTAAATTTAGTCTTATTTTAAATAAATGATTTGATTAGTATTACTATATCCTACTAATAAAGCTGGAAAACCAATATGCATATCAAAATACCTTAAGATTATAGATAAAATATTATAATGATCATATATAGAATTATGTGTATATCTACGTTTTCTGCCTATTGCAAAAATATTGTCAAGCATTCTAATGTAGTTAATAAGATATTTAAGGCTACGAATTACTTTACAATAATTTGGTTATGATATACTTGTATCCATGTTATTTTTCAGATATACCGTATGATATTATAATGAATACTAATAGGAAAATTGTCAAAATGATCAATTCTTCTTAACATATTTTTAACTTAATGAGAATGAGATATGATAAGTCTATCATTTTTTCTAATCAACTTAATACCTAAGGTCATATTAGCTTCCTTTAAAAATCTTATATCAAACTTTGATGAATAACTTTTTGTAATAAAATTAACTAATTTAAATTAGTTCCAAGGATGAGCATGTGCATAAAGACAAATAATAACATATTTGTTTTCTTAAAATTTACTATATACATATATACAATTTATTTGATATTCATTTAATTTCATAATATTATCGAATTTTTCGTGCTATTATTTAAGGTCTTGTTTTAGAATATATAATGATTTAATTAACCTTTAAATTTTATTTTCTTTTTCTAAGGTTTTATATCCTTTAGACTATTCCATATATATATATATATATATATATATATATATATATATATATATATATATATATATATATATATATATATTCTAATTATCCATTTAGAAACACTTAATATTGTTCAAACTTATTATCAGTACTCATCATTAAATTTTGTTATTTTTAGTAATTTTTCATTATTTAGGGCATTTGGTAAATTCACATAATTGTTTGTTTAATTTCAATTTTCACTAAAAAAAATAATATTTAACCTACCCTATTGACTTATCACTTAATGCAGAATGCAATAAGTGATTTTGCTTCGTATTAATTATTTGAAGTGAAACAATGTTATTTCTCTTCTAAAAAATGACAACACTTTTGGATTACCTTATGAGGTCTGATCATAGATGTAAATTGTTAATCTCAAAGTATTTTTCAAGCTCTTCGAAACCAGTATTCACTCGCCTAGAATGGAGATCGGAGCAATGACATCTTAGATGTCAAAGTTGGTGGGTTGCTGCATATCCAGGTCACAAGTATATTAATAATGATTTGACATTATGGCCCATTTTTAAAATGTATTTATAGACTTATTTTGCAATGCGGACTACACATATTGTATTACTTATTGATAGTTTTGAAACAAGTGATTGTGTGTCCTAAAGGGAGATCAGAGTATTGAGATCTTGTACGTCGAAGTTGGTGTCTCGCTGCACATCTGGGCCACGTGCAATAACAATGATTTAACTTTGTGGCTCATTTTTCAATATGTTATTAGGATCCTTTTGTGAAGAGGATTGCACATTTTGTAGTACTCATTATTATAATACTTCCAAAATTCGATACATGAGTATAGAGACTCAAAATCCGAATTCGAGAGTGTTAAATGATGACGAATATTTCTTTGTAACACATGCATCATTCTTTCTCCATTTATTCAATCCATATTTTTTCACATTCACAGGTATACATCATATAGAAATAAAATAAACTAAACTTTACAAATGGAGTTCAAATCATCTAACACTCTCAAATTCAAGTTCTGAGTCCCTATACTTGGGTGTCGAATTTTGGGGGCATTATATATATTGATAGCTTTGAAAGAAGTAGTCACATATCCTAAAAGGAGATCGAATCATTGAGATCTTATACGTCGAAGTTGGTATGTTGTTGCACATTGGGCCACATGTATAGTAAAAATGTTTTGAATTTATGGCCTAATTGTGATGTTTATGTGGAATCCATTCCAACCACCAGGTGCCTCACCCCATATTCGTCCCATGACCCAAAACACAACCCCTTCTATGTTTCTGGTTGACCATACAATTAGAAATAATGTATAGGGTAATACCAACCCTCTAAACTATTTCCCTTTGTATGGTCCACTAGATTCATAGATAGGTCTGATTTTTTTGCCCTGAGTCTAAATTTTGGTTTAGAATCTAATAGTTGGAATAGTTTTAATATAATCATCATATGGATTATACATCTAATGGTCTGTGTTGATTTCACATATGCATTATAGAGGGCCTCTTTAAAAAATCAATGGTTCGCGAGCATGTGTCAATTAGACTCATATATTTATAAAAGAGAAGGGCTCAGTCCAACTAGATGGATCACAAATTATAGTCTATTCAAAAGATACATTCCAATTTTTCATATGTGTGCAACATCCAACCCGTCCAATAGGTTGGAATCTCTCTAATGATTTTTGCATGAAAAAAATAGTCACATTTTCTCATTTGTTGGACCCCAGCTATAGTTTACTATTTATCAATGGTGAAATTTTAATGGTGTGCCCTACCGAATGATTAGTGTTTATACTCATTTTGACACATTTACATGGGCTAATAAGATGTCACCAAATGTCTGCATCATACGTTAAATGATAGACAAAATCCTACTTACGTATTAAAGAATTGCTTACATTTGATCTAGCGCGCCAAGATTAAATGGTCTAGGAGATGCCACGTGGCTGCCATTCCATATGTTGTGCAAATGACTTCAACAGGGGTTAGAGATGTGCACGACTTCAACAGGGGTTAGAGATGTGCACACGAGAGAGAGAGAGAGAGAGAGAGAGAGAGAGAGAGAGAGAGAGTATTAAATACTAGAGTTCTATCAAAATTACTCATTAAAAAAGAAAGAGTTTCATTAAATCAAATATCTCTTTCTCTTTCTTTCTAAGCATTAAATGCCAAAATCCTATCAAAACATATCTCTATCTAGCATTAAATACTAGAATCATAGCAAAATTACTCTCTATGGATGCCAAAGCCAAGTGATGTAAAGACTCGTGTAACCTTCTTATGTGGGAATCTAGTAACAAATGACTCCAGTAAACAACTCCAGTAAACGCATGATTCAAATATACGAGAGTTTCTCTCTTGTACACGTGGTTGTATGCGATAAGCTACTCTAACGTGGAAGAATTAAGGTGATTTCTACAGCCAATAATCCAAGTCCTTCACGATGCTGAAGACTATGCAAGACCACTTCTTCCTAAAAGCCTATAAAGCCAGTTATCGATGAAGAGCACTAGGCCTCATACCATTATATCCAAGCCCAACTTTATTTATCACCACAGACACTTATTCTTTTATTTTATTTTATTTTATTTTAATCCCTCATCGTTGCTCATAACATGAGAGCCCCTAGTTTTTAATTAGTAATTTATCTTTTCACCTTTCATCCATGGTATCTTGTTGTATCGTAAGGAATTTCTTTCAGTTTCAAACAAAAGGCTGTGGGTCTTTCCTGCTAGGTAATTCCAACGACCATCTTAACACGAAGTTTGATCAACACCAGATGATGAACACATATTTGATTTATGACTGACTTGCCATGTGCTTAGTTCCTACCAAGACCCCAAACAAGTTGTCACCTCATTGACCATCCTGCCATAGAACCCAATTCCGACTGAGCAATGAAATGATTGTCGAAGATCCACCCTTTATTGGTTGTCTTGCCACTATGCCCACTTTCCAATCAAGTGATGAACAAATGATCATTTTACATATCATGATTGTCCCTTTACGAAGTTCAATCCTGATTCAGCAACGAACGAATCATCATGCCTCAACACCATTAGTTTAAAAATCATTAATAGAAAAGTGTTGTTGGCTTATATCTCATTTCTCTAGTTTTACTGTTGAACTATGGTAGCAAATTGTGCTAAAAGAATAAGTATTTAAGTCCGTAGAAGCAAGTCTATTGTCACAAGGAAAAAAAGAATCCATTCATAAAGGTTATCCCCTACCCTTTCACGAATCGCCTGAACGATGAGTGCAATTAATGGTTGAGAGGATAGCTAAACCTTGCATCTAGTCTCTAATTAGTTTGACTAAATGCGGGGGACACCAATGGTTCAATTAAACATTGACTTGAATAGACTCTAGCACACTCGTGCATCATCATCTAAATACAGGCCATCGGTGAGACGTGTGGCCTCGTGTTTGATTGAATTGATCAAATAATTAAATGAGGCTAATTTTTCAATAGGTGATCCTTATTAAGGCGCCGACTTATTAGAAGGATGGGATGTTACATGAAATTAGTAGGTTGGAATTTATCCACCGGGTGGACCATAACTCGTGGTTCACCCGTTGTATTTGAGACATTCTTTAAATATATAAAAAAAAACCATTCAGTGGCACCACCTTTGATTTTTATAGTGCCCACCTGAATTTATATGCTAGATCCACTCTGATAATTACATGTGTAATCCCACGTTAGTCCTGGGTATATAACATTAGACCAACATGTAATTTAGGTGGTCCACACCAAATTAACAAGTTGAGAGAGAGAGAGAGAGAGAGAGACGTACACTCATGATTTTTACATAGCCCACCGTACTGATTATATGAAATCCACTCCAACCATTAGATTCCAAACCAAAATTTAAACTTAGGCCCAAAAATCAGACTTATCCTTGTACAGGAGGGCTCCACCAAAGGAAATAATGTGAAGGGTAAGCATTGCTTTGTAGGATGTTTTCATTCTTGTGATCTACCTGAATCATATATATATATGGCCAGATGTTTGGGCCTTGGGTAACCTAACCTAACGTAAGATAATACATGTAATGATCAGAGGATTTGATATAAATATTACAATGCACGGGGCTTACCCAAGCAACCTCTTGCATGCACCACCCAGCCCCCAACACGCCCAACCCTAACTTCGGTTACTAAAGCTAGGGGTGTATATCGACTCGGCTCGGCCGCTAGCTGACCTCAGCTCGAACTCGGCTCAGCTTGGTCCTTGGTCCTCGAGCCTGACTGGCCAGCTCGACTCGGTTCGGTCAGCAGCTCGGGCTAGTTCGAGCCAAGTTCCCCTGTGTAACATTTCCACAAACACCTGGACTGTATATTCAAAATCCCACTATATGTAAAACAGACGCAATGGTTTTAAAGGTATTTTATCAAACACCTTCTGAGCAACATAAAAACCAATAAAAAAAGGTATTTGTTTCATGTACATACCTTCTTTGCCACTAGCCACTCTTCGTTGAGTCATTTCATCAAACGCTTGGTGAGCAACATCAGTAACCGAGTCACTGAACTAGTTCGATCTGAGTTCGATTTGCTCCGAGTCAAGTCGAGTTGGGGCCAGCTCGAACTCGGCTCGAACTCATTTTCGAGCTAAAAAAATCAACTCGACTCGGCTCGAACTCAGCTTCGAACTGAGTTGAATCATGCTTTTTCGAGTCGAGTTGAGCGAGCTAATAGAAGGGGAGTCCATTGATAATTACTTAAATTAATGAGGTCTATTATTGAAAACCTTTTTAAAAATGTACTGGGGAGCAAAATACCATGTCAGTTAGGCACTAATTTTTAAAACTCCCTTTTATAAATCTTTTATACTATAGTGGGCCATCATACCGCGTACATGACATCCACTCCGTCCATAAGGTGCATATAATAATTTTCACTGAAGAGGTAAAAATCAGCCTGATCCAAAAAACAGGTGGGCCAAAACATTGGAGAAAATACAAAATTGTGCCTAAAACCAGAAAGTTTAGGCAGTGTGGCCCGCCTTATTTCTGGATTAGGCTAATTCCTTATATTGAGGTGCACCAGATGTCTGTTTTAGATGGAACACCATAATATCATGGTGGGCCCCACACACGAACCTATAGTCAACAATCTCACCCAATTGTTCCCTGTGATGTGCCTCACCTGAGTCGTGGATCAGTTAGATTTTTAGCTGCAATGCCTAACACCGACAGTCGAATCTGATGGGCGGATCGGATCTCACACAGAATATGGTGGGCCCTCAGGAGTTGGTGTTATTTCTGTTGTGCATAAAAAAGAGTAACGTTTCAACTTACAATGGATGGGGATGGGTTCGCCGGAAAAAAACAAAGGGAAATTAGAAAAATAGAAAAATCAAAATGAGCACTTATGAAACAGTCAAAGCAATGGTCAACGTTCAGTGTCACAGAATCCTCCAATAAACGGCTAGGATCATCTAAATATGATAATTTTTGGTGTGCGGCATATTCAAGGTAGTTAAAGACAGATGGACAGTCTAGATCTCGTACATACTTGCCACATGTACAGAAATCGAACGGTTGGTAAGTAACATAGATAGTAGGAAACGCACAAACCGCAGGGTTACGATTAAATCGCTGGTAGTACAAGCTTCTGGTACAACCATTGGTAGTACGAAGTACACAGCCTCGAGGTTTATGAGTCCTACACGCATCTCTCTAAACGCACGTTTTACACGCAGCATTCGTGCCCACCTCGGAAGCGTGTAGGCCATCTGAGACGTGCACAGACCGCGAAGATTAATATGCACAAAACTCTATATGGTCCACTCATCAGATGGGCACATGTGCATCAAATACTCACACGTGCTGGCAGGTCCGTTTAAACCGTTGATTCTTTTTCCTGAAGAGATGGCCCACCTGATGAGAAGACCAGACAGACTTTTTTGTCACCATAATCTCTATGGTGGGGGCCACATTATGCACAGCTCAGATATCCAGTACACTTACCAAGTTGGCACGTGTACCTCATATAATGTTTTAGAGTCGAGAGAAACTTTGATACTGTGGAAGAGTGTACTGATTGATACACAGGCACTGTGAAATTGCAGAAGTGGCATATAATAAGTAAAATCGAACCGTACAATTTGTGGCCTTAACTAGATTGATCACGAAACGAATGTTGCACTGACTATAGTTTTAATCTGCCGATTAATTAACATCAAATGGACGGTTGACACAAAGCGTAGAAAGCTGTCTGACTTTAATAAGCATAGGTCGACTAATCTGAGCTAAAAATTCATTAATTAGTCTAACTAGGGGATGATGACCTATCCACATTGGGTCCCACAATTTAAACGGTTTAAAGTAAGCTAAAGTATGCTACCTATACAATTTCTGAGTGGCTTACTATCGTTCATCGCCATAGCCAGAGTATCAAATAAATCAATTTCAGGCCATGTCATTCAAAGCTCCACAATGGTGGCTGCAAGCAACCACCAACGTCTATTCTATGATATTTACACCCATCCTTTTCTATTTTAGCACACCATTTCTCATTTTAGGACTTGAAACAATACAAACTTGTACTGTTTGGACTAAAAAATGAAAAATGGGTATGTGCAAATAGAAAAAGGTGGGGGTGCGCATGATGGATCCATTGGCAATGCGGAGTTATTTGATACTCCGGCTGCATACAACGCTTGCTGCGCAGGCACTCAGAAGTTGCTGTGGCATGCATTAACTCAAACTAAACCAAATAAATTGCAGATCTCAGTTATGCTAAGTAACAGTTCCAAAACCAATTTTGTTGAACAATTATATACACTTAATTGCTTGTTTAAACACTTTTTGATAGTTTTAAATTGTCAAACGTCCAATAATCAAATAAATGTAATTTCTGCGTTTTTTTTTCCTACGTTTTAATTTGAATAACCTGTACTTCCCCATATGCAATTTCTAGATAATTACTGTGTCCTGCATATCATCCAGCACATACTGGTGGACTATCAATGTTTTTCTCTTTGATAAATGGTAGTACAATTGCAATACCACATGTACTTTCTTCTCTAAGCTCAAGCATTATAAAAACTCATGCAGCTATGAAGGAGATTGCAAGGATGGAATACCCTAATCAAAAGCATCATTGAGTGCAGCGTTGATGAACTCCAGCATACAATCTTCCATTGTATTGATTTCAACAGCGCTGCATTCAATCATGTTTTTAAAATTTTGGGCGTTTATCAGGTGGGCCACACATGTGAGGATTGGACCCAGCTGAAGCACGTGCTGGCAATGTGCGTGTGTGGATGAACTGAGCCATTTATCAGGTAAGCCTCACCGTAAACATAGTCTGGCTCAAAAATCAGGCTACATGTGGGGACACAGAGTTTTAGCCCCGACGGCCAACGGTCAAGTTTGGACTAGCATCGTTCCATCTCGTCCGCTGGATCTTGAGGTTATCATTTTATGTCCAAAGGAAAGGTTAGTACATATCTTATCCAGTAGTCCTTATATGCAAGATGTTAATTACGAATATGATAAGTAATATAAGTTATATACACGCGTAGGCACGCGAACTAATCTGGAACGTGTGCTTGATATGATGTTTTCATCAGGTGGGACACATTGATTAGATCTATACGCCTGAAAGTCAGGCTCTCACCTCGGCTGGGCCACAACACGCAAATTAAATGGATGGGTCGAAAATAAATGTTTCGACTATCAATTTACTTTTCTTCATTGTGGCCCACCTGGGGAGATTAAAGCATTGTTTCAAACAAAATGTAGCAGGTACATCAGATACATTATTTGACGTTTTTATCTTCTTCTTATTTTATTTTATTTAAATAATTTAATTAAATCCGAATTTTGAAGAAAAAATATTCGATTTTAATTGCATCAAATGTCATGATGGTACATTTTAATACCAAGGTGTTTGGATGATACAAATAGATACTATGGGTGAAAGGAATTTTCGTCCCACCAAGGTTTTTAATCTACATTAGGCATCTGCTTATGATTACCCAAACTGCTCATATGTCATATATACCTACTAGGCCAAAAATCACAAGTACTAGGGAAGTAGATTACTTGAACAGGGTATGACTTCAACGTCTAGGTGTTTGATTGGACTGTGTGCTGCGGTTAAAAATGAAACTTAGGAAGTATGTTTGAAAATAGTTTATTCGATTTTGTACTCAAATAATATGCCACAGGGTTTGTCTAATCAAACTTTGCTGCAATGGAGCCTTAGCATGTTCTATGAGGCCCTGGCCTCACCCAATCTGCTCCCTACAAGGAACCAATCCTATTTGAAAAGTTCCATGTAAAATGAGTTTAACGGTTAGGATTGTCTGATCACTATAGCTAATTGGTTTATGATCCATTCATGGTTTTGACTGATTAATGAATGATTCTGGAGTTATCAATCTTCGGGATCTGGGGCTCCACCACAATCATCAGCAAACAGATCATTGGGGCGAGTCTATCTGGAAGAAAGATTCACCGAGCTGCCGAGGTTCTGGAGAGATGGAATTTCAATATTGAAACTGACATTGAGCTCGTGGAGAAGGGGTCTTAAGGAAAAAAAGGGACTAAGAAATCATGAGAGAGAACCAACCCATCGTGCGAGAAATTGCTTCTTGCATTACCTACCTGACATGCCTCGATGAACCCTGTGTGTTGGCTGTTTTAGCTTATACGGATGCAGATGTAGATGTTCAGTTCACTTGGATTGAAAGTGACCCAAAACAGATTTTTTTTTAAAAAAATTATTTTTTATATTTTTTTTATTTTTAAGAAAAGAAAAGAAAGAAAAAAAAAAACTCGCAAAATGGTGAAACTGCATTCTTTTGATACCAAGGTACACAAGGTTGACACAATGATATCATTCAAGAACGATGTATGGGATGGGCAGTAAGCATTCTCATCCATTTCTTCCATTGTCCTTTGTAGTTTTTCACAGGTCTCTTGCTGTTGTGAATCGTTTGCTGACATTTTGTAATTAACGATAAAATGATGGAATGGAACGGTGTCTGTTATTGGTAAAATCGGATTTCACCTGACACCCGGAACGAACAGAGAGATCATAGGAAACTCTCCAAGGAAGGGTTGGAGTACCAACCCCGACTTTGGGTGCCGACCACCACTTTCGCGATCAGCCCAAGCAACAGCCATGAATACTGACGCAGGGGAAGACATGAGGTCGAGCACCGTCTTCCTCAAGAGGATAACTATTCGGAAGAATTCACGGAACTTCCCTGGACTCCTCACAAAGACTTTCTCGAATCCACGAGAAAAGAGAGCAGAAAATATAAATAAATTCTAATAAATTTGAAATAGATTAATGAATCCATAACAACGAGTTCACAACCCTTTAAGTAAGGGTACTAAGCAATGGGAAAGAAATCATAATCAAACTACAACTAAAACTCCTAGAATTCACGACTTACTATAACTAGTAAACTTACTATTTATATACGGTCGTGATGTCTACTAGTGCGCAAGGTTTTCGGCCAAAAATAGTAAGTGTCTTATTTGGCTTCACCAAACCGTTCCCCTAATTATTCTAAGCTCTTTTCACGTTGGGCGCAACTCCTAAAGCCCGACGGATGAAGAGTTATAGTCAAACTAAAACTTACTATTTATAGTAAAAACGAAATTGAAACAGGGAAACGACCGTCGAATCAGGGGTTTCTCGCAATTCCGAGCGTCGCAACCTAGCATAGCTGGGTTGGTTGGCTAAAGTAGCTCGTTCTACCCCAAAATCATATATTTTACATCGGCTAACTCATCCCGGATTGTAAGATACGCCTAATTGAAGGTCTGATGGTCCAGATCACTTCTGTCGCCGACCGGGCCTTTTCTGATCCATCTTTGCCATGTAATTGTCCGCGACCCGCTCTACATCAAATACCGACCTCAGTCGCCAAGCTAAGACTTCATGTGACAGTCTCCACTAACGACTTGGGAGGTCAACTTCATTTGCCAACCTCAGCCATCAACCTCGGAGACCATCTTCAAACAATGACCCTGGCCTCGGGTGCCGACCACTACCTTGAGTACTGACCACTACCTTAGGATAGAAAGTATCCGGGAAGGATCCCATCGTTGGTGGGCAGGATCGCCCACCGAGATCCCAACTGGAGATCACGCCGAGCGAGGCATGATGTATCCGGGGACAGATTCATTCTATGATACGGGTCTATCTAGCAGATTCACTACAACATGTAAGTGATTCGAAGGGATTATAAATAGAGGCCCTACTAAAGAGAAATGTATGCACAACTACCCTAACTCGACTATTCCCCACCATGAGCCTACCCATCTAACTTAGGCATCGGAGGGTCCCCGACCATTACCGGCACCCCCTGTGTTTTCTTTACCCTCTATTGTCTTAGCAGGTATACCCAAGGGCAAACAGGGGAGGGGATAGGATCAACTGGATTTCGGCATCAACAGTTTGGGGCCATTTGTGGGAATCAACAGTAAAGCCGCTCCAAATCACCTATAATATTAAAGCTACTTGATCATCCGATCACCTTCCCCTTGCTTATCCCGCAATGGCTAAAGGAAAAAAGAGGGCCTTGGCTGCCATTACTGAACCAATCCTTGTACCAGAAGAGCAGCCTGAAGACCCTCAAGTCTCGCACTCAGATCATCGCACCGACACTTCCCCTGCGGTGGCTGTACAAAGATCTTGTAACAAGGGGGTAGGCTTGTTTCCTTAGAAAACCAAGTCAAGACGTTGGCGGGCAACGTAGACCGGATAATGTGGATGCTAGAGTGACAACAGCCTTTCCCCGATTGAGGTGTGGAAGAAGTAGGTGTGGCGATTGAGCTATCCCGACCTCCCTGGGTACATCATGATCTGTATGTGGCGAAGGAGCGGCTGATGCTATATAGTCGACCTCCCACACATACTACAGGGGCGACCGCACTCGTGGAGTCTGACCTACGTCATACCCTAGAGAAAAGAAGACATGGGAGGGCCCCCCAAAGTCGTTGTAGAGAGCGAGGTCCCATGGGAGGTAGAGCTCAAAGAGATTCGAAGCCAGCTCGATGACATTCAGCAGGACTGCAGGGCTCGGTCCCTGATCTCTGTCGAAGCTATGTTGGAAGAGGTTGAACCACTGTTCACAGAGGACATTATGAAGTCTCAACTCTCGTCCAGGTTTTGGATACCACAGATCATGCCTTACTCCAAATCGGGGGACTTGATCGAACACCTCGAATCCTTCAGTGCTTCGATGGAGCTTCATGGTGCCTCTGTCTCTGTAATCTACTGAGCATTCTCCTTGACTCTATTAGGGGCGGCATAGAAGTGGTATAGACGACCGAAGTCAAAGTCGATAAACTCTTTCGCCCATCTCAACAAGACCTTCATCACACAGTTCATCAATGGGAAAGACAGGAGGAAGCCATCAACTCATCTCCTTATGATTACACAGAGAGAGGGCGAGCTATTTAAAGATTATATCGTTTGTTTCCACGAGGAAACACTGCAGGTGGTTATTGCTCAGATCAAAATGCTCTGGCCGCCATGATATCTGGCCTTAAGGAAGGAAAGTTCCTCTTCTAAATCGGCAAGAATCTGGCCAACCTCCTTAACCGAGCCTAAAAATACTCGAACGCAGAGGAACTCTTTAGCTCAAGAAAGGTTACTTAGAGCGTTGGTAGATCGGCTAAGGAAATGAAACGAAAAGAAGAAAGGGAGCCGCCCATCGTCACTAGTAAAAAGAAGAAAGAGGACGACCTAAACCAAGGTCAATGTACGAATCGATGACCAGAAAGCCGATTTCACTCATACAGTCCACTAAATGCCACACCTGAGCAAGTGCTCATGGAGATAAGCGATAAGAGAATCCTGAAATGGTCAAGTAGAATGAAGGCCAGCACCGACAAAAGAGACAAGTGAAAGTACTGCCACTTCCACTGCGACCATGGCCATAATGCCACAAACTATTTCAACCTCAAGGAAGAGATCGAGTCCCTTATCTGGAATGGGCATCTGCGAGAGTTCATCAATAGAAGGAGGGACAACTGAACGGACAAACGGGATGAACAACATGACAACCGGAAAAACAAAGAGGCGACATGTGAAATACGTCTCATATTCAGTGGACCAGACGGGGGTGGAGACTCGAAAAGGGCACGTAGAGCTTATGCTCGTACCGTCAGCAGTATCAACATGGAACACCATGTATATCTCACAAGCAGGACTACAAAAGAACAAAAATTAAGCCCCTGCAGCCTGACCTTCATAGAAGAAGACGCCCGAAGAATCCACCACTCATATGATAATACCCTGGTAGTCCTCATGATTGCGGCCAACCATAAAGTGCATCATATTTTGGTGGACACTGGTAGCTCGGATGACAGCCTATTCGCTATCACCTTCGATAAAATGGGAGTCGGGAGATCCAAGTTACGGCCTGTGCGCACCCCTTGTTCGGGTTTGCAAGGGTGAAGATCAGTTCTGAAGGAAGTATATTGTTACCCGTAACCGCTGGGGAAGGTCCTAACCAAACGACTAACATGATCGATTTTCTTGTGGTTAGCTGCCCCTCTGTTTACAACGTGATCTTAGGATGACCATCCCTCAATGTCATGAGAGCAGCGGTGTCTATGTATCACCTCGCGATGAAGTTTTTAATCGAGCATGATGTCGGTCAAATTACAGGCGACCAACACAAGGCTCGACGATGCTACTCAACATTACTTAGAGCAAAATCACGACAACAGACAATGACCATCACCTCCTCAAACCCACGAGAAGAATCTATTGAGTGAGGATCATCAGTGGAAGACCTAGTGGTTATGCCCCTTTACAAAACTGACCAGACCCATACAGTTTAGGCCAGCTCGTTCCTAGCGCCGGACCAACAAGAAAAAAATCATTACCCTGCTAAAGCAACACACCGACATCTTCCCGTGGTCTCACTAGGACATGCCCGGCATAGACCTAAGAGTAATGGTTTACAGGCTGAACGTTAAGCCTAACCACCGACCTATGACGCAAAAACGACGGGCATTCGAACTAGAGCGATAGACGACTATTGGTGAGGAGGTCAACAAGCTCCTCAAGGCCGAATTTATTGAGAAAATCTACTATCCTGATTGGTTGGAAAACGTAATCCTGGTGAAGATGTCCAACGACGAATGACGAGTATGTGTCGACTATACCGACCTAAATAAAGCGTGCCCAAAAGATTGTTTTCCTCTCCAGAAGATTGACCAACTGGTTGGTAGTACGGCCAGACATAATTCCTCAGCTTCATGGACGCATACTCGGGCTATAATCAGATCGCCATGCATGGGTATGACAAGCAAAAAATAACTTTCATCATAGATAGAAGACTGTATTGCTAAAAGGTTATGCCCTTCGGGCTAAAGAACACCAGAGCGACATACCAACGCCTCGTCAACAAATGTTCAGCAAGAATATTGGGTGACTGTGGAAGTCTACGTCGATGACATATTGGTCAAGAGCACTAAAGTAACAGATCACACAACGGACCTCGAGGAGATGTTAGCCATCTTAAAGAAGTATCAAATGAAGTTAAACTTGAATAAATGTGCCTTTGAGGTAAGCTTAGGGAAGTTCCTTGGCTTTTTGGTCAACTACAGAGGAATGAAAGTGAACCCTAATAAGATCCGAGCACTACTAGACATGAACTCGCCTAAAACAATAAAAGAAATTCAATGCCTCACGGGCAAGATTGCAGCTCTCAGCAAGTTCGTCTCCAAAGCTACAGATAAATGTCTGCCATTTTTTCAACAGCTGAATTAAAGGAAAATCAAAACTAACCTCGACTGACGAATGTGAGCTAGCCTTTCAACAGTTTAAGGAGTACCTAGGGGCTCCCCTATTGCTCTCCAAGCCTGAACAGGGAGAGTCGCTACTTCTTTTCTTAGCCATTTTGACCATTGTAGTTAGTTTGACTTTGGTACAAGAAGTCAGGAAAAAATAGCTTCCCATGTATTACATCAGCAAAGCCCTAATCAGGGCCGAAGCCAGGTATCCCAATATAGAGAAGCTGGCCCTAGCCCTAATCGTGTCATCACGATGCCTCCAACCATACTTCCAAGCACACGCTTATTATCCTGACCAATTAGCCACTTCGCCAAGTACTCTAAAAACCCAAAGTGTCAGGGAGACTGACGAAGTGGGTGATTGAGCTCGGTGAGTTCAACATCATCTATCGACCTAGAGCCACGATTAAAGGTCAAGCCGTGGCCAACTTCATTGCCGAGTTCACCTACAGCAAACCCTCATTAGAGACCGAGAACAAGGAGGAAACTAATCCACAAGAATGGATTCTCCATATCGATGGGTCTTCAAATTCGAAGGGCAGTAGTCAGGAATAATCCTCATAGCGCCTGACTAGACCTGCCTACAGTATGCCTTGAGATTCAGGTTCTTGACCTCCAACAACAAGGTGAAGTACGTAGCGCTCCGACTCAGGCTAGCTGAGACTATGGGAGCTCGGGCTTTAAAGATTCACAATGATTCCCAACTCATTGTTAATCATGTCACCGCCGAGTACCAAGTCAAGGGGGAAAAGATGATTGCCTACCTACAAAAGGTGAAAGAACTCATTGGCAAGTTTAACCAGTGTGAGGTCACTTTGGTCCACAGAGCAGAGAACTCCTAGGCCGATGCTCTGGTCAAGCTAGCCGTAACGGCTGATGACGACATCGCTAAGATTATTCTAATCGAAATCTTATCTGAACCTAGCATCGGCTGACCTGATCCAAAGGAAGTACTTTCAGTAACCCCCTCATCGAGCTAGATCGATCCAATTATAGGCTACCTCCAACAAAACGAACTGTCCAATGGCAAAATCCAAGCGCAAAAAATCTAAAACTAGGCAGCTCGATAACCATTATAGGAGACATCCTTTACAAGAGGGGGGGTTTTCCTACCATACCTAAGATGCCTCCGACCTAATGCAATCGAATATGTCCTAAGGGAGATCCGTAGAGGCATCTGTGGTAATCACTCTGGAAGAAGAGCACTGACCCATAAAGTAATTCAACAGGGGTACTATTGGCCGACCATCCACGAGGATGCAAAGCAATATGCAAGAAAGTGTGATAAGTGCCAATGATTTTTTGTGATACCTCGATTGCCACTTAAGCAGTTGACCCCAATGACTGACCACTGACCCTTCGCCCAGTGGGGCATTGATATCATAGGACCCCTACTAATGGACAGGAGTTAGAGTAGGTTTACTGTTGTAGATGTCGATTACCTCACTAAGTGGGCTGTAGTCGAACCGCTAGCCAAAATTACCAAGCAGAAGATTATTGACTTCATCTAGAACAACATCATTTGCATATATGGTATCCCGCACACAATCCTTACTGACAATGGCAAACAGTTCGACAACGCATGCTTCTGAGGACTTTGCGATAGACTCGACATCCACAATGCCTTCTCATCACCTCGGCATCCACAGGCTAATGGGTAAGTAGAGGCAGTCAATAAGATCATAAAGAACCATCTCAAAACCAAACTCGAGAAGTCCAAAGGAGCTTGGGCCGATGAGTTACCACATGTCCTCTGAGCATATTGAACAATAGCTCAAACCCCAACCGGAGAGACCCCATTCTCTCTGGCCTTGGACATAGAGGACATGATACCGGTCAAGGTCAGAATACCAATGGCACACATCAAGTCGTTCAACTCAAGCGAGAATGTCAAGTAGATGACTTTGAGACTTGCTCTTCTCG